>JACMZG010000022.1:17710167-17760167 GCA_018340805.1 Microvelia longipes
AAAATGTCAATTAATCTCACTTTTTCTAAATTCACAATAAAAATAAAAATTTATTTAAAATTTCTAACCGCCTGCTTTATAAGTACTAATCGGTTATGCTGATCTAATGTTCATCACTTTGGCTGAAAATGAGTTTGGCTTTTATTAATCCTCAAATTATATCAATTTTGGTTTTAAGCTAGTATACTAGCACTCTTGCTTTGGAGGAGAAATAAATTACGGAATAATATGTAGATGTAATAGATGTAGTTCATTCATTCAACACCCATGGCAAGAGCGCTATATTAGCACTGAACCTTTGCACATAATTACAATGTTAAGTTAGCAATGAAAATGGTGTTGATTTTGGTAAAGCTGCACTTTTCACTTAATATCTTTGCAATATGCCTATTGTTGTTGTTTCTAATATGTTCTTTTACAAATATAATAAACCTATTGTTAATATGACCAACGTACTTAGTCCATGAGACATTTCTTGATTCTTATTTTAATTTTTGACTTTCATGCGTTTATTGATTTGAAAGGAATTAAGTCTGACAGTACGGGTAGATCACTGTAGTTTCATTGTTTTCATGGTCTATATATTTTAAGTTAAAGCATTTTAAGCTCTTGCTGCAAAATATAAAAAATAAATATTCATTAAATTTTAATGAAACATAATTCAGTTAATATAATTAATTAATTTTTATGTAATATAATTCAGTTTAATTAAGTTTAAATCGCATTGTTTAATTAGTTTAAATCATAGTATAGTATAAATCCATTTTTTACATCAAAAATATTTCCTATAAAATAGAAAAATATTAAAACAATACAACAACAGGTTATTTTTTATCTACAAATTGAATAACTAAGACATATCCTGATATAATATGTGAATAAACTATTTTACAACTGCTGTCGTTTAGAATCCTATATCTATATAATAGTCCACCATATTAATTTTTCAAACTAATATCTGTTTATTGTTTGTATATTATTGATTATGTGTGTTGTTTTGATTATTTATGTTTATAGATGTGGCTGGAGATAGGATGTTATTTTTATTTATTAATTAATTAATTTTTTTATAACTTTATATTTTTTAATTATTTAAATTTATATACTATTTTAATCCCCTGCTTACATCCGACCAACATGATCTTCAATTAGTTTTAATTTAAAAATGTAAGATTTTAAAATATATTATTTTCTCTTTAATTTTTTCTTTATAGTAAAGTAGTCCATTTTATCATTTCATTTTTTTTTTCTTTTACTGGTGTAATATAGCGTTCTAAAATACATGGTAGCATAAATTACCGGAAAAAAATAAATAAAAATGTATTTAATATTAGTGAAAATACAAAAAAAAAAAAAAACTAACGTAATATACGAATATAAAAGTCAATTGTATTCTTAATAATTCTTGTTATAAACTTAAAAAAATAGTGTTAAAGCAAAATAATTAATGTGATGGTTCGAATAGTATGATTGGACTAAAGACTTACGTGGTGGCGCTTCCAAGACTGACGGCCATCAAATGAACTATTGTGTATAGTCATTTCAAGGTCAACTAATTATTAACATCTTATAAGTTGTAGTAGTACGGTATACGTAGTCAACTAAAATACGTATATTACACCAATCCATTGTAGATTAGCATTTTCTCTAGCTATATTCAAATATTAAATAACTTTTATTTTCTTATAAATGAAGTAGATAGTTTTCTTTTTTTTCACAAATTAAAAACATCCTATCATTCTCATCATCTAAACTTTAGTGGGTCGTAGTTCGCCAGCTTGGATAATTGTAGTTTTGTTGATGATGGTAGAATAAAATATACCAACGAAGATCTTTATACTTTGGTCAAGTTTTAAACTAAGTTGGTGAATTAACAATCCATAAACTTTAGTTTTAGACCAACTAACCTAGTAAATGGTTTATTAAAATAATGAAAAGATATTATTTCTTTTAAAAATAATTCTTGTTTAGTACTAACACAACTGCATGATTGCTTTGTTACAATTGCACGGCCTTATTACTAAAATGTGTTATGATAATGTAATATTTTTGATACTTTTTAAAACAGGTTTATTGTTTTTTTTAAAAAAGATAAAGATGTGCATACAATTTTTAGAGTGTGTTTAAGACTTCTATAAGTCTGGGGACTTATAGACACCATTTGATAGCTTTTATCACCAGAAAAAAGTGCTATGCCAAACTATTTTTTTTGCTCTTGCAGCAAAAGCCAAGAAAACGTAAACGCCTACTGTCTTCTATATTAGCAAATAGACTAAACCAGTATGTGAAGGATACAGCAGTTCTTATCATTCTTAGTTTGCTTGGTACCTCATTACTTGCGTGGGTTTAAAGATTGTGTTCATAAGTTTAACCCTTACCAATCATGGTCGCTCACCATTGATTCATGAAATTTGAAAGTTTATTTTAATTTTTTTGTGTCAAAGGAGTGATGGAAGGGTCAAACTAACCCCCACCACAACTTAGGGGTCGTAGTTGCCCCAACCTATAATTTATTATATTGAATAATTTATCCATTGAATAATTGATTCTATTGAATAATTTCATCAGTTTAATAATTTAATAATTTAATCTATGTGTTTCAGGGGAAGTCATAGTCCTAATTGCAGAAGCAGTAGTTATTAAATTTATTACTATTAATACAACATAATGGCTTTAATTTCTTTTTTTTTACATTATTTATATAGTTTTTAATTATCATTAATTAATTTTAAATTAATAACAACGAGTATACTTACTAATAGGATTCGAAATTAATATTTTTTTGAAGATCAATAAATGATTAACTATCAAATAAATACTAAAATATATAAAAATATGGATCACTCAATATTATAGTATATCATACAGTTATCCAAGCTGATACAATTTTGAAATATTGCCAGTTTAGTAAAGCCATGAATTTGAGCCTATAAAATTAATTTTGATTTTAAATTAGATTTAATTAATTCATAATGAAAATTGTTTCAACAGTTTCTCTTATAAACTCTTTTAATAAAGACAAATCATCTACTGCAAAATTGAACAAAAGATCATGAGAAAATATGTCAACAGTTCATAATTATATATATTGACAATTCGATATAAATTTAATTTATATCGAATATATATTTAATATATTTAATTTGCATTGTTAATTTAATTAAATTACTTTCATTAGAATTTCAAATTAAGATGTAAAACAATGACAAAGATTCTCATCGATTTTATTTTAATAGTTCTATATGGATTGATTTTGCTCTGGCATCTAGCAAGGCTAGGTTTAATAATTCTATATGGATTGATTTTGCTCTGGCAAGGCTAGGTTTTAAAATCAAATTTTCATTGATATCATTACTCATCTTTTTTTAAATATCAAGTGCTTTTATTCGATGAATAAAAATCTAATTACCAAATAAAATTCTTATTTTAACTTTTATTAAAATTTTTTAGTTTTATTTAATGTTTGTACAATTCTGTACCAATTTGTTAAAGAATATTTAGTATTTATTCTCAGTTCCAATTAATGAAAAAGAAGAAAAATAATAAACTTAGCTAGTATATAAGATTGGGCTTTAATAATACTTTGTTTACAAAGTTCCTTAATATAACTTAGTTTCTAGAAATTCCTATATATTTTGTAAATTATGATAATGTAAGACAAAACTGAGAAAATTTATGTATATAGCTCTTTTAATTTCCGTACTAAGTTATTTATTTTTATATGTTTTTCCTTTCTCTTTCTTTTACAGAATAAGTTTATCATTTTTAGCAATTCATTTAATCTTCTTCTGTTTTTCAAAGTTTATATTTCTTTCATTTATATCTTGTTTCTTGGTTATTAACTTTATATTGTTTTTTATAATTTTTGTTTATAATTTTAAAATTTATTATTTTTACCTCCTTTTCTTAATTATTAATTAATAATTAGCTTTTAAACTTTATGTTGCAATATTATTTAGCCTATATTTATAACATAATTTTGCCAGTAGTTTTTATTTTTCAATAATTATAGTCTTTTAAATATAGCAAGAAATGTTTAATCATTAAATAAATAAATGAGGTATTAACAACTGTATATTATAGTGAACAACTTTTTATGTAAGATTTAAATATTTGTTGCACTTTTCTTTTTTTATGGTTTAACATTGGTCTAATAGTGATAAGCCAGAAGGCCAAAAATAATCTGACGGTTTTTTCATCAGCACTGCTGCTAACCTTAAATACATTATAAGGAGAGTCAACTAGATTCGACAAGTACTTGTATGACATGTACTTGTGTTTGAAATTGTGGTGGATTTCAAAAGGGAATATTCTTTACCGAGGAATTATAGTCCAAGAGCCGAACCTGAAAAAATGTGACTCATTTTGTACTACCTTAAAACAAATTTTTCCAAAAATATACCTTAAATTATGAAGAAAAAACATAATCTGCCTAACCAGAGTGGAGCCCTTTATGTGATTTCGCATGCTCAAAATTCTATAAAATCTAAATCATTTGATACTACCGAGTTTTGCAAAACATGAATAGTTCTCTCGCACAATTATATTGTGTCTTCTATAAAATCGCTTAAATTTCAGTTTTCTTAAATAAGTGGTTCCCTGTAGGTAGGGTGCAAATATAAAGACAACATTTTTTAAAGCTGATAAAATTTTCTATGAAACGAGTTTTTAATCATCAAAATCGGATGACTACAACCAAAGTTATGGCTCATCCAAAAACACTTAAAAAGTGATGAATTTATGCAGTCAGCGAATTTCTTTGAAAAAATATTGGCTTTTTTGCATTTTTGGCTATTTAACAAATGTAATTACTTTTGTTGTAGTTATCCGATTTTGACAAAATAACACTCTTGTAATAGGAAATTTTATTAGCTTTAAAAAATGTTATCTTAATGTTTTGCATATAACCTACAGGGAACCACTTATTGGAATTAGTGCGATTTTCTAATATTTTAAACGAGCGAATTCATATGAAGGGTTCCACTCTGAATAGGCAGACTATGCTTTTCCTTCATAACAAAAGGTGTATTTTCAGAAAAATTTGGTTTAAAGTAGTACAAATGAGTCACATTTTTTAGTCCTGGCTCTTGGACTATTAGATAATACTACAGCCAACTGTAAACGCCAAATATTTCGTTTGGACTCAACATTTGGTAATCTAATGCATTTTGTCTAGAAGCCCTAAATGAGCCATTTTATTGATCTAAACTGTTTATTAGTAAGCTGATTTAGACCCAGTCTAGTCATAGACACGATTTAATAAATATTAAATCAATCAAAATTTTTCCGGGTATATTTTGTTTTAATAAATTTTTTTTACTATTTTTGTGGTCTTTCTCTGATATGCAGTTGGCAATAGTAAATGACTGTCCAAAAATGTTCAAACAAATATTTATACGTTATTTAAATATTTTATATATATATATATATATATATATATATATAATATATATATATATATATAATATATATATATATATATATATATATATGTGTGTGTGTGTGTGTGTGTGTGTGTGTGAAAGGAAGTCCTATATATGGTAAAGAAGGAACCATGACTCGCCCGCACTACTATGAGGCCAAGTTAAACTCATTAATCGAGTGACGTCAGTTGCTAATTGCGATCTATACTAAAGTTTTATACTTATAAACTATAATATAGTAATGTAAAACACACAACTTATAAATAAAAAATTAAAAAACTCTAGTCTTGAGTTATAAAAATATTGTTTATAATTTATAAAATAAGCGCTTTATTTTAAGAATAAATTAATTTCCAACCTTCGAATTTGTAAATATAAATTAAAATTAATTTGTAAGTTACTTTTATTTATTTATTTTACTCCGTCCTATTAAATATAGATTATTTAGTTTACCAATTAATTAAATTGAAATAACATAGATTTTTTTAATTAATTAAATAAAATTAATAATTAATAGTTTTGGGTAGTTAATGAGGTAGCAAGATAAGGCAGTAGCATTTATGCCACTCCTACTTTCTGTAAGGTTTGAGTCAATACTTAGTCCCGCCTACTTTCCATGATACCACTTCAGTAACAAACTTTGCATTGTAATGAGTAATATCATGCTATACCTTATTGTATAGCAAGGTATAATTACTTTTGTATAACATAGTAACTACAGAAAAGCATTGTAATGAGTAGTATCATGCTATACCTTATTGTATAGCAAGGTATAATTACTTTTGTATAATATAGTAACTACAGAAAAGCATTGTAATGAGTAGTATCATGCTATACCTTATTGTATAGCAAGGTATAATTACTTTTGTATAACATAGTAACTACAGAAAAGCATTGTAATGAGTAGTATCATGCTATACCTTATTGTATAGCAAGGTATAATTACTTTTGTATAATGTAGTAAGATACAGATAGAATGATTTAGATAGTTTATATGGCATTGTATAATTATTTGTAGTCCTCTCATACATTTTCAGAATGGCTATTTCAGACTTAACATTTCCTATATAATTGTCTATTTTTATCCATATATGTTTTATCCATAATAATACCATAATCCATAATCATACGATCTTTTGCTAATAAAGTTTGATAGAAATTAAATAATTAATTGGGTATTGACTGTAAACCTCGCTTCAGCATTACTATACATAACTAATTTTTAACGTACTTTGTTCATTATTTATTCAGTTTTATTGTTGTATTCAAGCTCTTAACATAAAATATTTGTACTTTTCGTTTATGTATTCGTATCTTGTATACAAATAATGCAATACAAAAAAATGTTTTACCATCTCCAATAAGATTAATTTATGTTTTTAAGAAAAAAAAATATTGTCTCAGCTGTAAATAGCTCAAAAGAAAAAAATACAAAAATTAAAATATTAATTTCTTTTATTATTTTGTTTTTCCCCTAAGCATGTTGCGTCTACCCTTGGATCCTTTAGATACAAAACTATTCCATTTTTCAAAAGGGCATGCGTCTCAGCGCATCTGTTGATAAAGATGAACCTGTTGTATGCCGCTTTAGAAACTTAGAAATGATCATTAGGGCGGGTGTAAAACCAGTGACAAAGAAAGGATATAAATGACATGAAAGTGAAGTAAGCAAGAGCTCCTCTTAACGAATTTTTAAAGAAATTCTCTCTTATTTGTATTGGAGAGAGTAGATAGTGATAGTAATTAAGAAGAGTTGAGATCACCTTGCAAGTAGGCCACGTTTTGGGCCCATTTTGCCAACTCTCTTAGATAGAAGATAGTGTTCTACCTTATGAACCCTAGTGGGCAGCATTTTGAGTATATTCCACAAAAGAGCCATGGCTATATTATAAGTTTCAATAGCTTTAACTAGAAACGACACGTGCGAAAAAGCCTTTTGAATTTTTCACTGCACTCTACTAAGTATCTACAAGATAATTTTATTTTTATGAAATTTGAAATACGTTTTATTGAGATTTTAAGCACACAGTATTTCCAGCCAATAGGAAAGGAATCTCCAGGTAACGTGCGATTGTGCAACAGTGCTGATTGTGCGGCCAATCATCAGACTTGGCCGCTGTGCTATTGCTGGCTAATGCGACTATAGTAAATGGTAAAGAAAATAATAAAATATACTATGGTAAATACGTCAATGCTAAATGTTTTTATTTTGCTAATGCAATTCAAATAAAAAGTAAAGAGCAAGTTGCATATATCGACTTCACAATTTTGCCAGCAAAGGATGCCTACTGTAAGGAAGGATAAATAAAACCTTGATAAACACGCCTCTTATCTTGCTGATGCAAATTATGTAAAAATTTAAGAAAGGAAAAATAAAAACCTTCGTAAGCGTGTCATTGCTAACTCTTTTACATTGCTGATGCAAGTTATGTAAAAGTTTAAGGAAGGATAAATAAAAACCTTTGTAAGGGTGCCTTTGCTGACTCTTTTACATAGCTGATGAAAGTTATTTTCAGGTAAATAGCAGTTAAAACCCCTTTTATCTATCTATCTCAATAATGCTTGTTCTTTTTAGGGAATCTTCAAAGAAAAAATGAGCTTATAAGATTGGGGTAATGAAGGGGGGGGGGTAGATTTTTTTGAAAGGGGGGTCTCTCTGATGAAGAATGTATAAATATATATAAATGTATGTATGTACGAGATTTTTGTGTCCAAGACTTTTCTATAGGACACGATATCTTTCGAACGCTTTCTTGAATTGATATGAAACTTGGTACACAATTCAACCTTGTTAATGTTCTGAACCCTATAGTTTATGAAATATGTTGACGTCATTAACCCACAAAAATTACCCCACAAACATTTTAAAAATCAAAAATCTCATATATATATATATATATATATATATATATATATATATATATATAATATAATATATATATATATATATAATATATATAATACTTTTACGCGACTAGGATGTTAGATTCTTATGTAGCAACTCATACCTAAGACTTTAGTCACACAAGATAAAGGAATAACATTAATTAACAATTTTGAAGATAATATTATATATCGTATATAATATTTATATAAAGTTTTAACATTACGACCTATAAATATCACAGAAACGCTTTTAGAAGTACTTAAAACTAACTTATTATTAAAACACCACTCAACATAACCCTGACATAACAAATTAACATATATTTCTAAATTACTAACATCACGACTATATACTAAGACAGATGTATAGTCAGCATAAATAATAACCAAACATTCTTTAACTATACTTCTAAGCCATGCTGGCAGGTCTAAGAGAAGTGAGCTTGATCTAAAGCCATGTTGCTCGAGAGCTAAAATATTATTGCTATCTAAATATAGACAATCTATTGTGTACAGTCTATTCTATTAGTTTTGAAAAAGTACTAAGCAAAGATAGAGGTCTATTATCATTAACATTGGTTTTGTCTTTAGACTTTAACATAAGAACTACAAGTGATTGTTTTAGTATAAATTATATATATATATATATATATATATATATATATATATATAATATATATATATATATATATATATATATATATATACATGTCAGTGCTTAAATAGGTGATCGCTGACGATAAAACGAATTTATTTACTGTCTTATGACGATAAAAGCGAGTCCGAAGACTTGCTGCAGAATATTTTTATATTCTGAGGACGAGGGAAGCGAATCCAAAGTAGAGAGGATAGTGAATGAAGTGAGTGCAGTGAATCCATTGTG
The DNA here is from genome assembly GCA_018340805.1 of Microvelia longipes. Taxonomy (NCBI): domain Eukaryota; kingdom Metazoa; phylum Arthropoda; class Insecta; order Hemiptera; family Veliidae; genus Microvelia; species Microvelia longipes. The sequence goes on from JACMZG010000022.1 coordinate 17,719,360, forward strand.
TGAGGAATGCCCGCTACCGATTTTTTTACAAATATAAAATCCGTACAAAAATAAAAATTTGGGAACGGTAAGTCCAGAATATTGTAATTTGGCATAACTTGACCTAAAGTTACAAAAATTCTCAACTAACGTAACTATGACCTTTACGCGACTAGGATGTTAGATTCTTCTGTAGCATCTCACAGTCGAGAACACTATGAAGTTATGAATGGGATATATGAGTCAGAGACTAGAGCCCCAGGCGAGCTGCAGAATGCTCCATAAACTCCAGGTGGATATGGATATAAACACGACCCCCTAGTATTATACGCCCACGATGTATCTTTAGTTCCGTCTCACTAAGTCATTCATAAAAACAATCCAAACAATTTATGATACTAAGATTACAATCGTTTGGATTAATAATGGTTTGCTTGAAAATTCCGTTTATATGACTAGTCTAGTGCTAACTTAAATATTAAGGTTACTATCTAACTTAAATAGTTATCTAAAGTGTTTACTGTTGGACATGATTGAGATATAAAATGTTCTGACCAAATTAAATAAAAAGTTTTTAATACAGTGTACTCATGATGATAAAGCCAGCATCAAGCTAGGTCAAAAGCGCTTTGCCACTGTCTCTCCTATTGGTGACAACCTTTCTTCAATCCATATTAAACCACCATCAAGTCACCCTACTGGTACCCAATTTCACGTATAAATAAAAATTGACACAATATAATTGTTCGAGAGGCACCTAGGGAATGTAGCAAGCAAAAAGCAATACTACACCTGGGAACTGTTCCTTTATTCGACATTCGTAATCATTTATTGCTAGACATAATGTCATGTCCTACTCTGTTTCGTTATGTCTAACACATCAGGGTGCCGACAGAGCCTAAACTAAGGCACTTTCGGCGCCCTGATGACGAACTATTCATGGTTAGCAAAACTCGGTAGTATCAAATGAAAAATAAAAAAAATCCAACAAAATTCATTAAATGGCACGCGACACTGTTTAGTTATTATTTAAAGTTTCATCGTCTTTTTCTCAAGATGTTAGACTTGGGATGTGAGATATATAGCTGGGATGAGGCATATAGCTCTGATAACTAGCAGAGCTAGATACCTTGGTATCAGCTAGATGTCTAGCAGAGGTATCTAGTGAGTACAACCATATCCCTGAAGCCTCAAGACAGAAGTCATGCTGAAAGTAGTCATGATGAGTCTGAGTCCGATATCAAGTAAAAAAACATAGACTCGTTCTTGTTCCTTTTTAACATCTCAACGGTTTTGCACTGATGATGGCACTTATATGCACTGAGGATGGTACTCTTTGTAGTTTGAAAGCGCTTTGCCAATAAAGTTTTGTTTTGTGGAGAGACTTGGTAGTTTTCTTTATTCATTATGAAAGTGCTGATGTTTCTCCAGTACTTCCACTTAGTGCGGGGATTGTAACTCCCTTAGAATGGACGAAATTAATTTACGTTATATTTTTTTAAAGAATTTGTTACAGCATCTGAAATGTTTTACCTGCTAGAATATTTATCACTTTAAAATACTTTAATATAGTGAATAATACATTACTGTTAAACTATCAGCATTAAACATTTAAACAACTAGTTTAAATTAAGTCATAACTTCTATTTATAATTATATCCTTTATTTGTTGTGAAACAAATATTAGTGGACACTACATATAATTTAATATAAGTACACATCGGTAACAGCAAAAATACAGCAATGAGTAGTTGTTATAGTAGTTGTCATACGTTGTAGATAAAATTTACTAAATAACATAGAGGGATCTTTTTAACTCCCACTTTGTTTCGGATGCCTCGGCTATGCATCGGTTACCAAAACAGTATTTTCCTCCCTTGGCGAGCCTCGGGAACTCACTTAAATCCATTAACCACCTGTAACCACCTCCTTGCGGCCTCGGGATCTAACAAACATCTCAAGGAGTAAAACTTTCTTCACTCCTTGTGTAAATAAATACTTAATGAAAAATTAAATTAATTAACCAATGAACTCAGAATCAATTAGTTTTCCCAAATATGCTAAGATAACAAAAATTGATTGGGTAATTCACTAGATTTGTTTTAGGTGAGTGCTGTTTTTAAAACTATACAACCTTGGTCCATATAATTGATTCCGGATAGGTCAATATAGGTCAATGCGCAGTAACATTTTGACATTAACGCTTTTATCTATTTTGTCATTTGTAACTTTTTATGTGTTTTAAGATAATCTATAAGTTATGGACTCGAAAAAAATTAACTGTAAAAGAGGATTGTAAAATAGAATGGGATTTATTCGATTTTTTTAAAAATAAATTATCTTCAGTCGTTAATATAGTTCAGAAACATTAAACTGTTTCCAAAAATGTATGCTATATACAATATACATACACGCACACAATATTTATATATATATATTATATATATATATATATATTATATAATATATATATATATATATATATATGCGTGTGTGTGTATGTATCTTATATAAACCCCTGCAAACTTAAAGTAGGAATAGCCAATCTGGAAAAATTTTGATCCAATCAGACAAAGAATCTGACATTATTACTAGTCAGGAAATAAATAAAACCCCTAACTTTAAAGCAGTAGTTACTAAAAGATACCTCCTAAGACTTATTTTGTACATTATCCCTGATGAAATAACTTTAAGAACAAAATCGTGTATTGATTTCAGACAATGAATCAATTAAACCAAAGACTATAATAGGTAACAAAAAACTTAACATAAGAAATCTAATTATAGAAGGAACGCCCTCTTTAAGAAAAAAATTCTTACGATCAAATATTAAAATTATGTGGAGCTCGGTAAATGTGCGGACCACATATTAGTTAATAGATGTTTTCATTGTTCCAAATTTCATCACAAGGCTGATCAATGTAATAATAAAAACAAATCACCTATTTGCCCTATATGTTCTGAACAACACCTTTTAAAAGATTGTAAATGCAATGAATAGGCTTTTTGTTGTATTAAATGTATGTCCTATAACAAATCTGCCCCCCAGGGGATAAAATAAACGAACGTCACACAACCATTGACAAACGGTGACCATGTTACTAAATGTGTGTCCTACAAATACAACAAGATACGCAACATAAATAATTTGAACCATCAACTTAATATCCACTGTGTATACAAGTAAATCTACAGAAATCAAGAAAAGCCACCTATGCATTAAGTCAACTTCTTGAAGGTAAAGGTGTTCATATTGCTTTTATTCAAGAGCCATACAACATTAAAAATAAAATAACTGGATTTCTAAACACGTATACAGAATTCTCTAAGTAGGTATTGGAAATAAAATAAGAGCTGGTATTACTTTAACTAATTCAAATATTGTTTCAATCGTAAACACTGAAATGTCAATTAAGATATGGTATGGGTGAATTTAAAAATGAACACTTTTACATTTTGGGCTGCCAGTAATTAGATAAAAAGAAAAATATTTTAGAAGATATAGACAAAATCGAAAAAAAAATCTATCGAAAATAAAAAATAAATTACTACTTTGTTTAGATAGCAATGCAAAAAATGTATCATGGTTTGATAATAGGATAACAGATCAAAGAGGAAAATTATTTGAAGATTTTCTAGCTAGTAATAATTTACACTTTCTCAAAACAGATTTACAGATACCAACTTTCGAAACAATAAGGGCTAGTAGCAATCCTGATCTGACAATAGTTAATTATTCAATGGTAAATTACATACATGACTGGTGTATAGATGAAGAAGACAGCCTCTCAGACCATAAGTATTTGACTTTTTCGCTAAGATTACAAACCACAAATAACAATCAAGTATTTAACAACAAATTTATTCATAAAAAGGCTGACTGGGACAAATTCAAAATTGAGATGCTTAAAAAATATTTGTTGTATAAAACTACAAATGAAGAAGATATGATAAGACATCTAATTTCATGCCGAGATATTGAAATAACAGTGTTGTCTCTAAACTCAGCCTTAACATCCGCTTGCAAAAAACCAATGCCTCGTCAAAAGACATCATTTGATAAAAACAATAAAAAAGTTCTTTGGTGGTCTGAAAATATAGAAAACACGAGAAAAAAAAGAGAGAAGCAAGGAGAAGATATCAGAAAACTAAAACAGATGAAGAATTAAGGACAACTTGGAAAATATTATTCTATAGATTACAAGATTACAAAAGCAATATAAAACATTAATTGAAAAAGTAAAGCAAGACTGGTGGATCCGGCTTTGTTAACTCTCCACTAGACATAGCTGAAGAATTTAATCAGTATTTTTCTAAAATAGGTGTAGATATTGCCAAAACAATATGTAATCTAAAAAAACAAAGATTTGAACATAAAACTTGTGATAGATCAATAGCACTTTTTCCTGTTGCCAGTGATGAAATAATCAATTTAACCAAATCATTGAATAGTAATACGGCCTCAGGACACGATGGTGTCTTTTCAGCTTTACTTAAAAATGTTATCAGTCGTTTCACTGTTTTAACTTGTGCATTCAAGGAATTTTTCCTAACGAACTGAAACAAGCAGCAGTTGTGCCACTTTTTAAAGGTGGAAATAGGATAGAACACACAATGATAGACCCTTTTCTCTCTACCAGTATTTATAAGCTTTGTATTTATAAGTATTTATAAGTTAATCCTGACTGATTAACTTTACCGAGTCAAATAAAATAATTAGTAAGAATCAATTTGGGTTCGGATAAGAATTAAGCGCAGAAGATGCAATTTATAGCATAACTAAGGAAATAATAAGCTCACTAGACTCTGGAAATGTTATAGGCATATTTTTAGGTTTATGTAAAGCTTTCGATACAGTAATTCACACGTTTATTATTAGAGAAACTAGAACGGATTGGAGTTAGAGGAATAGCACTAACTTTTTTTTAAAGCATATAGAAAACAGCAAGTTAGGATTGATGGGCTTCTGAGTAAGCTGTAGAAATAAACATAGCATGAAGGAGTAGATATAATGAGTAGACTCGTGTCGCGCACAAGCCTTGAGCTTATGCGACATAAATGGTCAATATATATTATTTTATTTATTTATAATTTGTAATTTATTCATTGTAAACAAGTATTTAGATATAAATAAACGTATATATATTATATATAATAATATATATATATATATATATATATATATATATATATATATATATTATATAACATTACAATAAATTAATCATAAGCAATATTATTATAAATAATAATATTACATAATATGAATATAATTATACAAATCTAATACATACGACCATAAGCATTTCTTTTTAAGTTAAAAACGGAATCAAATCGTAAGGCATTGTCTGATAAGCCTAACAGATGAACTTAAATAAATTTATAATGAAATACGTAAATAAAAACGAAATATTTTTTAAATATTTTTAATAATTTTTAAATATTAAAAATTAAATACTCAAATCATATTTAAGAGAAACAAACGGACCAATTTACAAATGATATTAGTTTTATTATTATTTAAGGTATTGGTATAAATAATAGTCGTGTCAATAAATTATAATAAATTTATAATAAATTAAATTGCGTTGTTTGATCACTTAAGTAGAAAGTTTTATACTTACAAGATTTGTTAATTTAATTTCAGTGCGAAAGTACAAGGAATGTGTTACCTTGGAGATAGTGTGTGTGTGGTCCAGTCGACACGACTCGCGGCTATACCAACACGATTCGCGACTCCTCCAAGTCCCGCGTGACTAATGATACATCGCGCTGACAGCCATCACAGTCTAACTAGCTGTACACGAATTTTGATTTATATCGAATTTGTTTTTGAACACTATTTAAAATGACTCGGTGTGAAATTAAAATTACTTGGGCACGATTTGGATTAATTTAATTTAGTATTATATTGGTATTTTTGTCTATTAATCAGGTGTGGCTAAAAGGGGAGGTATGACGCGGGGGGTGGAATATTGCAGGTATGCTAACATCATATCTACAAAAACAAATATCTAGGCGATGGTCCGCATATCATGCGAATTTCCTTTGGGATACGTGTTTCCGTGCTAAACAAAAATCCTGGTAGGGACGATCATTTTTTATTGTTCTTTATATTATATAAGTTTATAACTACTAAATAATTCTGCGTACCACGTCCTTCAGAAGGGACGTAAAGACGGTGGTCTCGAGCCTGTGCGTTGTCAGGTACTCGTTAAAGATCCCTTACCCTAAATGAAAATGAGTATAGGCAAAATTTAGGACCCTCATAGTTGATTCATTATAATACTATAGTGTGTCTTCCCTGTAGTTTAAAGTGTATGGAGGTTTGGTTTAACAGCGAGGGCACGTGTTGTTCCTAGCTTTCACTGGACTATAAGAGTCAGTTAAAATATGTATGATTGCTGGAAATAAACGTGAGAGGAACCATAGAAATTCACGGCTCTGTTAAGATTAGATGAAATACCAATACTTGAAATTAAAAGGAGTAGAGCACTATCTTAGGGAGCTGGCAAAAAGGGCCCAACAACGTGGTCTACTTGCCTGGTAGTTACTATCACTCCCCCCTCCCATATTACTATATTACTACTAACCTCAGACCTCCGTGGTGTCAAAAGTCAGTGCGTAAATACTGACGCATTAATGACCTCGACCACGGTTTTGGCTATAAGAGTTTTCACCCTTGTTGGTTTATATCCCTATTTTTACTCAATAAACAGCAAAGAGGTATTACTAATAGAGACTGATTTACAAGTTGCAACCAAGGAATTTATAAAAATGGAAAGGAACATACTAGCCTTTCAAAATGTAAAAATTCTGGCGCGGTGGTCCGCATGTCGGGCGAATTTCCTTTGGATGCGTGTTTCCGTGCTTTTTACATTATATAAGTTTACAACTAGTAAATAAATAATTCCGGCGCGGTGGTCCGCTGTCGGGCGAATTTCATTTAGATTTCGTGTTTCCGTGCTAAACAACCCATTTCTTGCTTTTTGTCTGTATTTTCCAAAGGAAATGCGCATAATTATCCAGTTAGTTGTACAAAACTATGCTTCTAAATTTAGAAGTACGCACTATTATTTGCACTAATTTAAAGCTTAGTTAACTCGTATTGACTCCGGACCACTGGCATTCAACTCAGAGGCCCAAAAAACATTGAAAATGACACCCTACTCGAAATTTATTTTTCAACGACCGTAATTTTGGTTTTCTGTAAGTTTTATGGTTTTTTCGACTTTTTGGTAATTTAGAGTGGTCGCATCGACTTCGGACCGGTTTTATTCGATTCAGCGCCCAAAAATACATAGAAAACGACACCCTACTCGAAATTTATTTTTTATCGACCTAAATTTTGGTTTTTGGTAATTTTCAATGGTTTTTTCGACTATTTAGTCACTTAGAGTGGTCTTATCAACTTCGGACCGGTTTCATTCGATTCAGCATCTTAAAAAACATAAATATTGACCTTTTTTGCGGCGAAAAATATTAACCCTGAATTTTGCCGATTTTTTGAAAATTTTGCTGACTCAGCAAACCGGGTTAATGACGTCACAAAAACCTGGTTTTTAAGGGTTCGTGTCCCCGAAGGTTGACTTTTGTACCAAGTTTTGGTTAAAAATATTAATCCGTTCGAAAGATAGAGTGTTTACAAGAAAGCTAGATACATATATATGAATATATTACATACATATATATAATATATATATATATATAATATATATATTATATATATATATTATATAATAATAAAGTCTCGCGAAACGTATTTTTTCGTCATTAGGGACCTCTGAAACGGATTTGTGTCGTGGTCCGAGGTTCGAATTCCGCCATGACGCCTATCCCATTAGCCGAATTTCGAAAGGAAATTCGCTAAAACTTAAATACCCTATAAAGAGCAATATTCTTTTAAAAAAATTCTAAAAACTATTATTTTTATAGCAACTTCTGTAGAGAGATTTCTTCGAGAAATAATTTATAAAATTACGTAAAACAACCTATAGTTCCAAAATTACGGACACAGGAAGTCGTCTACTAATATAAATATAGATCTTTACTACTTATTTCTTATAGAATATAAAGATAGCACTTAAAAAAAAAATATTAGGTCATGTTTTTTTAAACGTAAAAAAACTCCGACCAAGATAAACTGATTCAAACGTACAAACTATCAATGAAAAAGGGTTCATTCATGTAATATGTACCCTTTCAATTGCTCATGGAACTTGGTTGTACCCCAAGTACTCCTTTTTTGCCTTTACTTAAAAGTACCCTTTATTATGGGTAATTTTATTACAAAGTCTACATGATATCAGAGACAGTATTGTGGCACAATTTTTTGTGAATGGGATTTTTTGTGTGTTTTAATAGGTGATACCTTTTTAAAGGCAATTGTAGGGTAAATAGGTGCAATTGTGTTTTTTTTTTAAATTAGAGCTATTATTGACCAGATATTTTTATCTGTGATTATATAGAGAGATTTCTGTTTCAAAACGCTGGCATATGAAATTGCCGTATTTTTTATTGATATTAAATACAGTTTCCGGTGTTTTTTTTAATGTTTTGTACTTAATTTTATAGCAATTGATAAGGGAGGGTAACTGCAACCCGACAAAGAACTAGATTATTTTAGGCTTTCGATGATCTTGCTTAGTAGTTTTTATTTAAATAATGACCTACCTAATCAGTTTATATAATTATTTTTATTGACACATCTGTAAATAAAATAGACCCATAGATATTGATAATAAACTGTACTCAGAATGACAATTATGGTCAAAGCTAGGGTTGGCATTTAGATTGGTTTGTTCTAAAGTCTAACGTAAAACTTAAACTATTTCGGCCAGGGTTTCTTTTAAGGAGGTCCGGGGGGGAGGGTGACCATGGTTACACCATACCTGGGTTCGAATCCTGGTAGGGACAATAATTTTTTTTATCGTTTTTTTACATTATATAAGTTTGTGGACGCATGTGGGACGAATTTCCTTTGGAACGCGTGTTCCCCGAATTCGTTCTTCCGACGCAAAACTGTGAAAAGTGCCATAACAACCATAGGGAGTTATTCATAGGAGAAGTCCTAAAGTTTTTTTAATTTTTTTTAATTTAGTTAAGTACGACTACAATACAATTGTTATTAGTACTTATGTTATAAGTTATATTGGCGTGTCATAACATAGAAGAAGAAAATATCTATTGATATCACTCCATTGCGTTTAGTTTTAAAGATGATTGAATCTAAGAGAAATAGAAATTAACTTAAAAATTGATAGTACTTGAAATAAATTTAAACTAAGAGGTCTCCCGGCCACTGTCTTTTCAGCCGCCTAGGAGGATTGTCTGAAATGGTTGGAGAGGAAAGAAAAGACCCTGAACAAAAGGATTATAATGATCAGATAAGGATTGATGAAAGGATCTAGTCCTAAAGCTAAGTTTCTAAATGATTAACATGTGATTTTCTTTTCTCTCTCGTTACCTATCTCTCATAGAGACTTTGTTCCTAGATGATTGAACATGTGGGTAATAAGGCGCGGTCGAATATCTAGAACGTTGGATCACCAACAAACTTTTTTTATAACTTTTTTTCAAAATTTTCAGTAATTAGCCGGATTTGTGATAAATGAAGCCTATTTCCGTAATCTGCACGCTCTTTTGGTTAATCTCAAAGAGTATTTACATTCACTCAACGATTTATTTTTAATCTAACTTGGTACATACATAACTACTGTTAGACGTCAATGTTGACATGTCAAAATATAACACAAAATATTGACGTCTAACAGTAGTTATGTATGTACCAAGTTAGATTAAAAATAAATCGTTGAGTGAATGTAAATACTCTTTGAGATTAACCAAAAGAGCGTGCAGATTACGGAAATAGGCTTCATTTATCACAAATCCGGCTAATTACTGAAAATTTTGAAAAAAAAATTATAAAAAAAGTTTGTTGGTGATCCAACGTTCTAGATATTCGACCGCGCCTTATAAAAGATCATTTTATTACATTTCCCGAATTTCCCCAAGGAGGCCAGGCATTGACTACAGTTCCCAGGCATTGTGCACAATGCCCGCATTTCCTATATTGCCCACAATATATAATATTGTACATATAATGTTATTATAACATTAAACTTAATAGTACAGAATAATATTGCGTTAAGCTATCAACATACAGATGTAATACATGCATCGATACATATTTTTAAAACCTTTCAAAAAGGTTAAAATCTTAAGTCTATTGTGGGCGACCCTTAAATTGTGAATAAATTGTTTATAACAGCGATGCCAGCTTACAGACATGACCAAATTATAAAGAGTAATTTAAGTTACCTATAAATTTTTATTGATATAAATCAGTCTATCATATACAATTGTTATCCTCTATTCTGAATAAATTAAAACCATATTGCGCAATTACCAAATACAAAAAAAACTCAATGCAAGCTTACAGAAATAGTTAATTTCTAAACAAAGAATTAGTAATCCTTTATCTTTTAATCTTGACTAATCTTGAAAACAATTCTATTATAATGCGTTTTTCTAATCTCTCACATCTTATTGGTTAGTACTTATTTCAAATTTCAAAATGGCGGACATAAAACTTTTTTTTATAAAGGAAGTCGTGGGAAAACTTCACCCGTCAAGGAAGCCAATAAGACAAAAAGAATTGTTACTTAGATTTTAATTTCATACTTAAATTTCTCTTGAAGAAAAGAAATCATACAACAATTTTGTCATGAACTAAATTTTTGAAATGTTTGTTTAAAAATAAACTTAATTCATTTTTATTCTTCTTTAATTAATAATCAAATATTTGTTTGTGTAATGACAAATTATAATCGAACTTCAATATTTCTAACACTATTGCTTGACATATAAATGGATTTAATACTGAGACTGGATTGTGGTTGTACATATTGTCTAGCGTACGGACTGCCGCAGGGCTATTGTATAGCTCCACGTTTATTAACCATTTGTTCCATGCCATACTCAAGGGGTTGGTTAATTTACCTCGTAACCTTTGCTTGTCTGTATAAATGCGTGTGAAATATTTTTGTTTTTTCGCTCATGTATTTCATCTTTACTCTCCCACTTCTATGGTTTTTTCCGCTGAGTTTTCTTTTTTAACCCCATTTTTTTGGTCCCACCTTTTTATTGACCTAATATATATTTTGTTTTATTAAATAATTTCATAACTAGTAATAAAATAATAAATTTCACGTTAGAAGAATACATAAGATAAAATTAATAAATAACAGGCTCACTACGATTGCTAGTTTGCTGTAAATATATACGAGGGCGTATGAAAAGGGGCTCCCTTCACAATATTCCTAGAGGCTCATATTAAGAGGCAAGGTATTTGATTCATTAAAAAGAGCTTGCTTCGATTGCTAGAATGCAAAAAATATATATGCAAAGAGGCTCGCTTTGCTTGCAAAATGGTAAAGTGTGAAATTAGGTACAATAAACAGGGCTCACTTCGCTTGCTAGTTTGCTATAAGTATATACGCGAGAGTATGAAAAAAGACTCGCTTCGCTCGCAAGATTGCTAAAATATTGTAATATAATGACATCTATAATATATAAATATATATACAAACACAATAAAATATCGTGTCATTTAGCTGTCTAATGAAGAACTCACCGACTTTCGTTCAATTAAGATCATTAAATAAATATTTTATTAATTTATTCATTCCTTACATATTCTTTAACTGAATGTGTTTAATGAATTTGGTTCAAATGTGCAAAAGTAATTGCCCTCATTCTATCCTCTACAAAAAGAAAATTGTTTGTCCTTGATTATTTTTTTTTAGAAATTCCTTCAAAGATATAAACTTGTTGAAAACACGGAGGTAGGACTTAGCGGTCAGAGTATCACAAAGTTCATTTAGTAATCAAGTTAATTGGGATTAAAGTAACCTGATATTTAGTAAATTTTACCCCGTGTGTTGTTAGATGGCGCATTATCCTTGCATCTACTGTAATGTGTCCTTCTTAAATTACAAATCACTTTAATCCTTATTGTATCCTAATTATCAAATATTTTCTTCTCCTCGCCACCATGACTTGTTTCAAAATGTTCAATAAAAAATTACTAAACAATTTTTTACGGCTTCAGCGGCGGCGGCACACAGCGTTGCGTGCGAGGCTTAGCACACAACACGTGCTAAGCTAACAAGGATAATATATTTTATAATCTTAAAACACTCTTGAGTTTGCAATAGTGTTACACGGAGCCCCTGAGATCCCCAAAAAGAAGTTACTAACCTTTCAATGCATTAAGATAAGGTATGACCCGTCTAGTAACATATCTATTTGATTACTAAATAATCATATATCTAATGTATTGCAATAAAGGCTGCCAATGGTTAAAATATCCTATTTTTTGTGTTGTTATCTCCAAAAAGTGTCTTGTTACAGTACGAGGCGAGTTTTAGTCTGAAATTGATATTTTACATTGATCTATGATCTATGGTATAGTGAGTTATCTGGCGCCAGGCGCTTACATTCCAAGTGATCCTTGAGTTAGATTCCTATAGCTTAGTGATCCGTGTATTGCTTTAATAATAATCCGTGTTGTGTTGCTCTAAAATGATCCATTTGGCAGATCAGATTGTTTTTTTATTGTCAGCTATAGCACAAAGTTTCATAATAAATTACGCTAATGAGATTGCTCATATGAAAGAATTGGAGAGTCAAATAATCGATCACAAACCCTGGAAAAATGTGTATATATATATATATTTATATATATATATATTCTATCCTTTTACGCCCTCCCCACAAGTCCGTGGGTAATAGCCAAGCGTTTATCATCGTCTGCTGCTTCGCATTTATTTTTTAAGCTCTAAAGTTTATATGGATAGTAAAAATTAAAAAAAAATAATTTTAATTGATACTGAAAGGATAGAGACAATGCAACCCACCTGGGTGGTTCCTGCTGGTAAATAATACTTCAAAGGACCGAACGGCCTTAAAGAGATATATATATATATATTATATATATATATATATATATTATATATATATATATATATATAATATATTAAATATCGTATATTTAATTGATACTGAAAGGATAGAGACAATTCAACCCACCTGGGGTGGTTCCTGCTGGGTAAATAATACTTAAAGGACTGAACGGCCTTAAGAGGATATATATATATATATATATATATATATATATATATTATATATATATATATATACATATATATTTTTATGAGATTTATAACTATAATGATGCCTATAGAGTTTCCCCTTAGAGCATTATCAGGGATAACCCCTGCGGGAACCACATGAGGTGGTAGAGGTATTAACCGTTATGCTCCAAGTGTTTTTTTAAAGTTAGAGATAATTTATGTGAATCTCATATATACTGAGACGGTAATCTGGGATGTGAACCTCAGACCTCCGTGGTGTCAAAAGTCAGTGCGTAAATACTGACGCATTAATGACCTCGACCACGGTTTTGGCTATAAGAGTTTTCACCCTTGTTGGTTTATATCCCTATTTTTACTCAATAAACAGCAAAGAGATATTACTAATAGAGACTGATTTACAAGTTGCAACCAAGGAATTTATAAAAATGGAAAGGAACATACTAGCCCTTCAAAATGTAAAAAGGTGTCGCCGACCCCCACCACAACTCCTTCCTTGGCAATCGTAGCACTACTACATCCTACCTATCATCAAGTTATAAATATGTCGAGTAATGTGTTAGTTCTTTAATATTTTACAGTAGTTAATTGTACATATTTAGTGTTATTCTTACCTTGTTTAAGATTATAAAGTTATTAACCCTAAGATAATGAAAAATTACTTGAATAAAGTCCGTTGGCATTAAGCGTGATAGATCTTAAAGGTGAAAAAACACAAATTTTATATTTTTGTTGTTAGGGACACTAAAGAGACTACTTAATGGTTGTTAATTTTTTATTTATTCATTACGATATTTCGCTTGTATTTCCAAGCATATTCATGTATAATAGAAATAATAAGTTAGGAAAGTTCTAACTACGTCAGAAATTAAAAAGCTAGTGCTACCATATTAATATCCCTAAATTCTTCTAGGCATAGCCTCAAAACATCAAAATGCATTGTAAAGACACTATTAATTGGCAAAAACATACATTTAAAGAAAAAAAGGAGATCAAACAAGCAAGTAATTAAAAACAAATTAAGTCTAATTAATTAATAATTAAAGACTAAATTAGTTGTCAACAAAACCAGCTAATCCTACTAGGTTATCCTAGTAGGCTAATCCTACTCTTTAGTGTCCCTAACAACAAAAATATTGAACTATTATGGAGACCAATAATCACAAAAATAACAAATTTTATATGCTTCTCCAATACTTTTAAACTCTATATGGGACAAGTTGTCCCATCTATTTTCCTTAAAATCGGTGGCGGCGCTTTTTTGCCTTTAGTCTTTCTCTGAGGTGGCATCTAATGTTTAAATATTATTTATTCAGTTCTCTTATTCGGCCGGAAGTTGTTTACTACATGAGGTGTTGGACATGTTCATGAAAATTTCCCATTGAAACTTATGGACGGTTTATTACGGGCGTTAAAATTATTATCATAAATAGGCGCCGGTTATAAATATGACGATAATGGTTTGGCGCTTCGTTCACGAGTGTAAATAACCAAAACCCACAAAAAAAGCTAAGTGTTAGCGTAATAACTACAGACGTACTTGTAAACGCAAGTGTAAATGTAACATTAGGAATAGAAATAGAAACAAAAAAAAATATGAATAGTTGTAAAAGATACGCAAGTAGAGAAAAAAACGTTTATGAATTAATGGATTTAGAACTGACTTATTGGGAACGGAAGACTAAGGACAGAATGTTTGTTCATATTTAAAATTGAAGTGAAAAAGAACGAAGAACTACGTTCAACTTATTGTTGATCTACCAACTCCATCGTTCGTACAAACGTGTACAGACGAATTGGTACAAAACGTGAGAACTGTCTATAGTGATGCTTTGTTTTGAACTTTAAGGAAAGCGACAAAAAATTTGGTACAAAAGATGAAAGGTGTATGTGTGAACAGGTAAGAATACGAGTTACGGTAATTTTTCTCACTTACTTGATAATGGGTTACAAATGGAAAAATTTGAGGTCAGGCTTCAGGATGTAATCTTTAAATAATGCCAATATACAACTATTGAGATAGATTACTAGAGGGAGCGAATGATAAGAGCTATTGTATCCCTCTAAGTATAAGTCTCTGTATTTTGAACTAAAGGTGGATGTACAATACTGCAGCAGCGTTGCGTCCGTGCGTTGCTTGCGGTGACAACTCAAATCCCAACCTACGTAATCATATGAGACCATAGAGATATATTACTAGAGGGGCCCTATTGGTTAGATATTGAAAAACATTGAAAAAATAACCTGACTACCTTCGACTATCAATAATCAAATGAACAGAACAAAATTACAGTGAATTATATTGTAGAAAGCTGAAAATTTAAATCAAAACACAAACAATGTGCCGGAAGCCGAAAAAAATGATTTCTTATAACCTTAACTTACTCTTAGAAGAGGTTTCAATGAGGTTACACAGAGCTCCTGAGAGCCCCAAAATGATGTTTCAGGACTTTTAATGTATTGAGATAACCTATGCCCCCTCTAGTATATATCTCTATGTATGGGATGTTCGTAAACAGCTTGCGGTAGCGTTGCGGAAAATGGAAATTTTCGCAAACCTACTAAACCCGCACAAATGATCCAGTAATCAGCATTTAATTGATTAGGAAACACCATAAAGACCTGACCTTTATAAATTTATAAACCTTTAATTAAAACTTTAACTCACTCTTGATGGAGGTTTCAATGAGGTTACACAGAGCCCCTGAGAGCCCCAAAAAGATGTTTCAGGCCTTTCAATGTATTGAGATAGGCTATGCCCTCTCTAGTATATATCTCTGTTAATAATACGACAAACTGATAAAAGACAACAACATCGAAGACATGCAGGAAGTACCGAGACTTCGGAGGGTCCTAGGGCCCGAAAGCATCTAATTGTAGAATACACTTTGTCAATGTACTTTTATTCACGTGGAGGCACTTCATATTTTCTATTAATTAAAATGGATTCCGTTCGAATTTATTCTCATAATAGGAAGAAAAGTTCCGAGGAGCCTCGTACCTAAAGTTTTAAAGATAAATTAAGTTACATGATACTTTACACCTACAAATTTAATGTCATTTAAAATGTGTCGTTACTTGACGCGGTGTTAAAAGATCAAAAAGAATCAAATAAAATAAAGGTGTATTCGTGCGAATGATTGTCATTTTACGGCCGTCTTTAAGAAGAAGATAATAAAGCTATTACTTGATATTTAGTCACGGCTTCAATAACTTGTAACTAAGTGCTCAAGTAACATGTATTAAGTAAGGGACTTTAAAACTAAACTTTATAGTTTAAACTTAATTTTTAACTAAGATCTTCTTAGCTTAGCCAAATTATTCATGGGGTAAAGCAAAATTATTTACAAATGTAATTTATTTTTCCGCTCTTTTTACCGATGGTATGGTGCACTGGTGAAAAAATCTGAAACTCCAAAGGCGCAAGTAGATATTTGAAGACCTTAACAAAATATACGATTAAAAAGCGGGCTAAAAATATTTTGATTTATATTTCTGTTTTTTTGGTTAATAAGCTTGCAGTATTGAAATAAAATCATGCGGTAAAATAAAACTTAACGAGCTGCTAAATATAAGCTTCCAAGTCGGCTATGCAAGCTCCCTTGCTAGATATTCAAGCTTTCAGTCAGCTAGATTCTTAAGCAAGTTACCACCCAACAAAGTAGGCTTCTTAGTTTTCTAAGCAACCTTCCTGATGGTAACCAAGCACCCCAACAAGTAAAGCAAGCTTCTCAGTCAGCAAAGCATGTTTCATAATCATATAGAAAATGTTCCGAATAAGCCAAACAATTTTCCCAACCAGCGAAGCAAGCTTTCCAACGAGCTACAAGATTCCCAGTTAGCTAAGCAAGCTTCTTAGCATGCTTCCTAAGTTAGCAAATTTACATGCCAGCTCAGCAAGCTGAAATGTAAATATCTTTGGAATCACAAGAGTTGGATGCGGTTGGAGTTTTGTTGGACTTAAAAAACTGCAAACAAGCAATAATAAAAGTATATTATGTTACTCGACTGTAAAGAAGGTCTTTTTTTCGCCATGGCGACTACATTTACTGTCGAGCAAAGCAAGGCAGAAAAAGGAACCGAGTATTAATCGTCCACAATATTTCTTTAGATTCGTCTTACTAAGAAATTTATAAAAACAATCGAAACAATTTATGATACTAAGATTACAATAGTTTTTTAATGATGGTTTGCTTGAAAATTCCGATTATATGACGATTCTAGTGCAAAAAGGTAAGGGACTTGTTACTAGCTAGCTTAAATATTTATCTAAAGTGTTTATTATGGACCATGATTAAGAAATAAAATATTATCACGAAATTAAATAATAGAATATTATGTTACAAGTCTGTGAAGAAGGTCTTTTTTTACCATGGCGACTCTATTTAAAGGAGCCGAAGTTAAACAAAAAGCCATTCCCTGTCGTATAGCATATGCTATTTTTTTCAGGTGTGGTATAAGTAAACAACTATTAAGAAGAAAAACAGTAAAATGTATAAAACTTTGTCGGTACACTTCTTTTAATCGTCTCGTTAGCCAGAAGTTTCAATTCTGGCGGCGTATTTTCAATCTGTGATTGAAAATATAGTGAATCTCTATCTATGATTATTAAACACTTGCTAATTAATAACTTCCTTTCCAAAAATAACAAAACTTTGTTAATAAAAGCATTCGATTATTTATTTGATAAACGCAAAAAATTAAAAAGAAAAAAAGAAGGTAATATTATAACCTTGTATAAAACTACTAGCGCCCACCAAGGATGTTGAATAAAGGGGATGACGCACTAAGTCGAATTGCCATTCAACAAAGTGACCCCATCGAAAATCAAAACATAGAGAAGAATGCAACACAAAACACACGTCAAAAACCAACTGCACATGCTTGGTACGAACTGTGCATGCTTATGATCCTTATAACAGCGCAGGTCTTAAAATTTAGAGGCAAACTTAACTCTATGGGTTTCCCATTGTTTTGCTTGCGAAGGTTATAAACAAATAGAAAAAAGTTCAAACTTTTTAACTGTTTTTTGTTAATATTGCTTAAAATAACAACATTACAAGAAAATTAAGAACATTACAACCAAAATTTAATCTTGAAACTAGCAAAACGACAAAATATTAACACATTTAACTTACTCTCTACGAAAAATAAACGGTAAAGCTTCAATTACTCTCACTAAAGTGGCTACCTAGAGTCCAAAATGTAAAATATAAGCACAAATGACTTGACAAGCACCAAATGTAACAATAACGAAAGCACTGAAGAAAGTTGAGAAGCAAACTCGACAAACAAGAATTGTATAACAACTTAGCTACATAACCTGTGTTTGGCGCCTTTTTTAATTATAACATAAGGGAAGGTTAGTTTGCTCCTATTTCTCTATCTCATACAACTTTCATGGGGTCAGAAATGTTCCTTATTGCGTCATCCCCTTTATTCAACATCCTTGGCACCCACCTAGAAGACATTTAAGGAACTTCACTAGTGACAGTAAAAAACTCTTTAACTGTTGCCGTCATTAAAAACTACGAAACTGTCACAGACTGTAAAAAACGGATTTCTCCTACTTTTTGAGATTCTAAAGTGCCTACTTTACAGCCGCAAAAAAAAATCAACTCCTTATACTATCTCGCTTTGCCTTACAATAAATGTAGTCGCCAGGATAAACAAAGACATTCTTTACAGTCTTCTAACATAATGCAATATTTTTCTTCCACTCATATAACCAGATCAGAATTCAACGTTTTATTTGATTAAAATTAAAACATGACCTGAATCGGGTGGACAAAAATAGTGCAAATTAATTCATTTACGTATACCAACAAACTTATTTCTATGTTAGGGATCTTTGAGTGCTGAAACATGACCATTTATTGATGAAGTATCAAGTTTTTGCTATTGCAATGCTTTCTATTTCGATTGCTATAGTAGTCCTATAGCATAATAGGACTATGTTTATAGTTAACATATGTTTGACTACATATGTTGTTTCAGATAACAGTCAACATGATGTTTTATAAAAAAAAACACACTAGAATTAAAAACAATTAATATATTGTTAACCACAATAGCATAACAAATTATAACTGACCGGTTTTGACTTTACGTCATCATCAGAGATGTTTACGGACTGAGTATTTTTGTAAACAGCTAGTATTTTTAAACAGCTTTGATGATGGCGTAAAGTAGAAACCGGCCAGTTATCATTTGTATACTATTGAGGTTGACAATATATTAATTGTTTCTAATTCTTGGTTTTTTTATATACCGTAATTTTTCTATACCACAAAATCTCCGTCAAAACAAATAATGGTTAAGGATAATAGTCCTAAAATTCCTGCAGAGTAGAAAAGGAATGCGAAGTACAAACACATCGTTTGCTTCACACAGAAAGTAAAATAATCCAGAAAAAGTAAAAATGCAATAAATCAAACGAAAGTTTATTTATATTTAAGTAAGCGATGACACCAAATAACAGTAAACTGGCCCTAAATTACCTAACACCAGGAACCATAACCTTAGTGACAACTATTTCCTAAAAAATATAACCTTTTTTACAAAATTAAAAAAGGCACATAATGAAAAAACTTATTTCAAAAAGAAAGTCCTTTAAAAAACAGTTATATTAGCCCGGAGTGACATTAACGGTACCTT
The DNA here is from genome assembly GCA_018340805.1 of Microvelia longipes. Classification (NCBI taxonomy): domain Eukaryota; kingdom Metazoa; phylum Arthropoda; class Insecta; order Hemiptera; family Veliidae; genus Microvelia; species Microvelia longipes. Next base: position 17,739,150 of record JACMZG010000022.1, read on the forward strand.
AATAAAACATGCACTTACAAGGCATAAAAGAAAACTCAGTACTGATCGCTTTGACATAACTGTTAGTCAATGTTACGCTGTTTTATTGTTATTTTTCCGTGTTTGTTTGTTTTTTTGTAGAAAAAATTGATTTTTATAGTTTTTACGCTTATTTAGTATTCCTATTAAGTGATGCGAGGCTGAAGTAAACATTGATTCACAAGAGAAAGGTGAATAAACTTTTCACATTTCTTTTTGCGATGTTAGTTGACTTGGTTGAATTTGCATGCTTGCCAACTATCAAACTATTGTTTCAAACGAAGATGTCAAACGATTGTCCAGATACACGCCTCAGGTCTGTAACAAGCAAACTTGGCACAAATCACATTTGGTACTAAGCAATCTAAGCACATATCAAACTTAACATAAAGGATTCTTGGCACAAATCACCTTTGGTACTAAGCAATCTAAGCACATATCAAACTTAACATAAAGGATCCTTGGCACAAATCACCTTTGGTACAAAGAAATCTAAGGACATATCAAACTTAACATAAAGGATCCTTGGCACAAATCACCTTTGGTACTAAGCAATCTAAGCACATATCAAGCTTAACATAAAGGATCCTTGGCAAAATCACCTTTGGTACTAAGCAATCTAAGCACATACAAGCTTAACATAAAGGATCCTTGGCAAAAATCCTTTGGTACTAAGCAATCTAAGCACATATCAAGCTTAACATAAAGGATCCTTGGCACAAATCACCTTTGGTACTAAGCAATCTAAGCACATATCAAGCTTAACATAAAGGATCCTTGGCGCAAAGCAGCCTTGGCATAATAATGTTGAAATTCTGTTGATGTGTAATACCTGCAGTATTTACGGTAGCAACTTGTGATACGAATTCTGAGAATACTTTTAAGTGATTAAAATAAATCATAAAAACATAATACTTTATTACAAGAAGCTCCAAATAATAAAACATAAGAAGTTTAATTACCTACTCTACCGCCAGCTTAGTTTGTTTTATTGCAAAACATATCTCAGCCCCAAATATCTTTTGGACTATAAAATAATAATTTAATTTTTATGATGACTGGGAGTAATAAATACGTCCAAAATAATAAAACCAAGTCACCGTAAGATCTTCGGATCACTAAAACCTTTGCGAGAATCAGGGCTGCCAAGTAGTAAATTAGCGAAAAAACTAATTTTTACTACATTAAATTATCAACGCTTTTTGGTTTCACTTCTGAGGGTGGGCTCTAAAAACCTCCGTTTCTGTAAATATCGATACCGTAATGCAGTCTGAAATTGTAATTCGAAAGACTTAAAAATCGATACTCCAAAAATCTAGTATCGAATTTTCTCAATAGGAATCTTTACATTTTTTTTCCTAATGTGATTTAATTTAATCCAATCTATGGTGTTTAATTCACCATTAATTTGGAAAACCCCTTTTTAATGGGTTATCACGAATTTTTAAATAAACTAGTAAGAAGGTGAAAATCACAATATTGTATTTTTATTTTAATGTAATAAATTTTATTTTGAATAATTTATTTTTGTATAAACTCGCATAATTTTTCTTTTATTGCATTTAATCATTTAAACTGGTTGTAAAAAGTGTTCAAATTAACTGATAACAAGCTGCTTTTCACCATTATTGTGTTTATTGCTAATAATTTTATTTACCCTTTAAACTAATTCATAACTCTTTAAATTCACTTTTTTATTTGTTTTGTTTTTATTGGTTTTTACGAGTGTTTAAAAAACTGATAACATGAGATAGTTTTCGTATTTCTGTTTTCTTTAGTTTGTTTTGAAGGGTTAATTTGTGGACAACAATTTTTGTGTTGTCGTTTTAGTTATTTAATAATTGTTTTTTTATATTTTTAAATAAATGAAACCAGATTATTGGTAAATACCAGTTTTAAAAACAAACAAATCTATGCCTGATCTATATCTATAAATCTATATCTGATTCTATATTTAAAATTTTGGAATAGTCTAAATATTTATAATAATTGATAGTATTTATTGCACCGATGGTTGTGCTATTAATTTGTAACTCATTTATCACAAATTAACTATAAATTATTAAATAAATTAAGAATTTAGATCGTTTCCAACATAGAGATATATACTAGAAGGGGCATAGCCTATCTCAATACATTGAGAGGCTTGAAACACCTTTTTGGGGCTCTCATGGGCTCTGTGCAACCTCATTGAAACCTCCTTCAACAAGTGAATTAAGGTTAAAATAAATCAATTTGATTTCGGCTTCCCACACATTGTTTGTGTTTTGATTTGTGTTTTTAACGTTCTTCTCTATAAGTTATAATTTGGTACTGATTATTTGATTAAATTTACAAGCGAAGGTGGTCAGGTTACTTTTTCCATGTTTCACAATTTAACCTATAGGGCCTCTCTAGTAATATATCTCTATGGTCTCCAATGTTAATCCTATGATAAAACAAAACATCATCACCCTTTCGTTTCCCGCACTTGTTATTTTCAACCCTACAACTATCTCTTTGGATCGCGAATCTGCCTCACATCTTTAATTTTTAAGCGATTGTTTAAGTGAAAAGAGTTGGCAGCATTGCTTTTGAGGTTAAAATAAGACCAATTGATTGACACCTGATATTTCCACTTTCGTGAGTGGAAAGCTCTATTTCCCAACTCTTTATAATTAAAGGTTATGCTATTTATCACATATTAGATAATAATTAATAAACAAAATAAGAATTTCGATCGTCTCCGATGCTTATCTTATAAAGTAAAAATCGGTCACCCTTTTGTTTCTCCCCCATTGGCATTGCCAACCTTACAACTATCTCTTTGAATGCGAATATAGTTACGGTGTTGATTGGAAAATGAAGGCCTTATAATAGCCTTTTTACCAGTCAGTGCTACTAACTTCGAAATTTTACTCAAGTCATCTATTGTAGTGGTAGTAAGTTCCAACATTTTTGGAGATTGAGAAAGATTTTTTTTTATAAAATCAGTAAAATTAAGGGTTAATATTTTTCATTGGGAAAAAATGTCTTGGGGTGCTGAATCGAATGAAACCGGTCCGGAGTCAATATGCCTTACAATATGTCTTGTAGGGTGTCGCTAAATCCATTAAATCTGGTACGGAGTCAATAGGACTCAAAGCTAGGGTTCCCAGGTTCGAATCTTGGCACCAGCGCTAATTTATTATCGTCTTATTTACAGTATTTAAGTATATAACTTCTTAATTCTGTCACGGAGGTACGCAAGGTTTGACGCGACTTTTCTTTAATTTCATGCTTATCAATTCCATGTTTGCTTAAGTTTTCGGTATTGTAACGTAAAATTATGTTATCTGTTAAAATAAATGGGTTAAACGGCGAGTCATAAGACACCTTCAATATAAACAAAAGTCTGTATTTAAAAACAAAATATATATATTACCGCAATGAATACAAATGATAAATTTCTCTTTCGCACTGTATATAAATTATTAATATATAAAACACTTTAAACTAATAATTAATTACTTAAATGAGACGAATTCCGTAGGCCGATACTATATCTGTACCTCACGGTGGTCGCACGATATCTATCCACAAAATAGATTAGAGAAAATAGAGATAGAGAAAATAGATTAGACATGTGCGCCCACGTAGAAGCAACAATCGGTTCCGCTACAGTATATTACATGAGCAGTAGGAGTAGTAGCTTCACAATTTGTAATTTATTTTTTTCAAAATTTTCAAAGAAAATGCATTAAAAAATAGCATAAACTGAGTTTCAATTAGTGCAAATAAGCTATGCGGGCCGTGTAGTGTATAATCTATGGGATATTTATGCGTATATGTATGCGCATTTTCATAGAAAATTTAAAAAAAAATTAAATAACAAGTTGTGACGCTAATGCTCAGTTATTAAATATATACCGAAATCTCGAGCAAAAATTGGATTGATAAGCAAGAAAGTGCGCAATTAAAAAACAATCACCCATCTTACGGACCTACTTGCCAGAATATTTTAATTCTTAAATCCTTTGTTGGATTCAATATGCCAGGATATTAATTTAGCAATAAATAAAGAGCTAATAGTTGTTTATAATGAGTAAGATTATTTAATTGTTTTGTAATGAAGTTCATTATTAAGATTTCATTGATAAATGAAAAGGTTCGTTTCATATTTTGACCAGGACGGGGTTCGATACTCCAGGTGTGCATCACCCAGGTGTTTGCAAAACAATAGAACAATTAGTATTTTTTTTTATTTACATAATTGACTTAAGCGATTACAGAGTTCAATGAAATAGATGTGATCAGGGTTTCTTTCAGAAGTTCTTACCCGCGAAGGGGGGGGGGGGTATCAAAATTGTGGGGGACATACACAGTTGTAAAAATTGTTGACCACGGGGGGTGCAACCATTTTTTAATGTCAAGCCAAACTTTGTCTAAAGAATAATAGTTTTATTTATAAATTTATTTAAATAAAGGAAATATTAAATTAACAAAATGCGAAGTATTTTTTAAAAATATCACCCATAAGTAACACAATAATAACTTTTTATAATAAATGCGTAGCATTCATGGCTATATACAGGGTGAAACAATTTAGATCACCAATATTAGATCCTTAAAAACAAGGGATCCTGTTCGTCATCAGTGAAATGACATTTAGTAAAGCCCGACAAAACAAAACATCAAACTTAAAACTAAAGAAATATTTCTGGAGCTCGATTTTTGAAGCACAAACCGAAAACTTAAAAAATAAATTGAATAAAGAAGCACACTGTTTGAAGTAAATTCGCTAAACTTTCGCTAAGCTTGCGATCTGCTTTAGAATTATTTTGTAGTATTATTAACTTATATAATGTAAATAAAACAATAAAAAATTATCACTGTTCTCAAGATTTGAACCTGGGTACCCTGGCTTTGAATACTTAGAGTTCGTATCAACAACTTTAGGAGAAGTTTCATTTCAAACTCAGAGCCTAAAAACTTTGAAAACGACACCCTACGCGAAATTTTAGTTTACCATACTTTATGTCTTTCGGTTGGTTATTCACGAAGTTCATTCCACTTTTTGGTTACTTAGAGTGATCATCTTGACTCTGAATTGATTCAATTTAATTCAGCGCCCCAGAAAACTCGTATAACGACCAATAAAAGACGGGAAAGACCGGGAGAAGACTAATAAAATTCATTGTAATAAAAATAAAGAATACGAAGTCTCTCCACGGTAAGTTATTGTTAAAAATATAAAGTAGCGCCAGCATCAGTGCCTAGCAAAAAAAATAAGACTAAAAAAAGAAATAAGAAAAATTAAGTCACTAATTTTGATTTTACTTAATTCCAAAATACTTATAAAAATGTTTGTATCTTTCATATTTTAGAGTCATACGAACTATCTCGAAAGCGTTGTTTTCTGATAAAATTGCTATGAAATTGAATGAAATTCATTTTGCTGATGCAGTTGATTAAAATAAACTTAAAAGATTCACATTTTGTTAAAAACTTACTTTCCTCAAGTAGTGTCATCAACCACTCCTTATTTTTTCAGTTCTTGGTCGGTCTCTAGTTTTATGACATTTATGATATACCTTTTTCAAAGTTTATTTACCCCAAATTCAGTAAAATATTTTATTGTCCGGTAATACAATAGAGACCCTAAAGAAGTCTGATTTCCGTACATTAATGACCCTATTATGTGGTCGATAGTTTCTTGTTTTTCTTTCAATTTTTCAACTCAAGAAAATCTATTGTGTTGGAGATCTTTGACCTCTTGGATTTTGCTGACGAGAGTCAACCTGGTGGCCATAGTAGTAGAGAGGGTCAACTTTCTAATTCCCACGTTCTTGCACTTAATGTTCCGGGGTACATCAGGGAGTACCACAAGGGTTGTTTACGTACCCCTTTCTATTTGTTTTCTAAACATCTTTCCTTCATTTGACAGGTGTCAAAGCAAATTATGATCCGTGACATTGGTCTCAGGAGAGCAAAAAAATATTTTCATTAATTTGTTTTGACAAGCTCTAGTGTTCTTAAAATAATCATAGTATTGATGATTGTGAATTATTATTACACAATAATTCATTAAGTAGTTCGGTAAAATAATAAATAAATGCCCTTTATTTATTAGGATGGATACCCTAAAGAGTATCCATCCTTCAAAATCATAATTTTATACTTGGTGTTTTGGTAATAAGTGTGCTAGAAAGAATTGATTTAGGTCGTATATCTAGCTAAAATTAAGAACCGGATTTCAATCCCTGAACCTCAAATGTAAAATAAAACATCCAGAGTCAGCCAGAACCCCATATCAATGGAATTACAAAGTATAAGGAATTTCTAAGGAAGATAATAGGGGGCGTTTCGGAGGGCGTTTCCGAAACGCTATAAAAAAATCCGAAACCGGGATGACACCGGAATTATCCGTTTCAGGTATTTTAAAGACCTACAAACCTATTCTTCAGAAGTTAAATGACGCTGTTTCAATTAGAAGAAACGCCCAGTAAGGTTTAAATCGAAAACAAACCAATTCTTCAGTAGTCATACGACGCTGTTTCAATGAAAATAATCGTCCAGTAAGTTTAATTCGAAACCAAACCAATTCTTCAGAAGTTAAATGACGCTGTTTCAATTAGAAGAAACACCCAGTAAGGTTTAAATCGAAAACAAACCAATTCTTCAGTAGTCATACGACGCTGTTTCAAAGAAAATAATCGTCCAGTAAGTTTAATTCGAAACCAAACCAATTCTTCAGTTGTCATACGACGCTGTTTCAATGAAAATAATCGTCCAGTAAGTTTAATTCGAAACCAAACCAATTCTTCAGTTGTCATACGACGCTGTTTGAAAGAAAATAATCGTCCAGTAAGTTTAATTCGAAACTAAATTAATTCTTCAGTAGTCAAACGACGCTGTTTCAATGAGAATAATCGTCCAGTAAGTTTAATTCGAAACTAAATTAATTCTTCAGTATAGTCATACGACGCTGTTTCAATGAAAATAATCGTCCAGTAAATTTAACTCGAAACCAAACCAATTCTTCAGTAGTCATACGACGCTGTTTCAATGAAAATAATCGTCCAGTAAATTTAATTCGAAACCAAACCAATTCTTCAGTAGTCATACGACGCTGTTTCAATGAAAATAATCGTCCAGTAAGTTTAATTCGAAACCAAATCATAAGGACATAGATGTATAATTTATTTTTAGTTCTTACAATTATCTATGAAAGATTTATTTTTCATAAGTTCTGAAAAGGGTTAGCAATGTATAGTAACCACGTCTTATGGTGTGTCGGTCTTGTTGTTTATATTTATTTATTTCCTGGACCATTACATGGTTATTAGTCACAGACTGTTGACAATGGTCATACGAAGATCCTATAGGGTCAAAATGACCTTTCGTTGACCCCTGGGGTCAGGAAACTTTGACCAACTAATTTGTTAGCATTAGTCTCGGTCAGAAAGGTGACCAATTGTTCTTGTTTATTTCCTCTTCCTTCTTTCTAACTATTGTTTACATTGCTTTTGTTTATATTGTTATATTTCCTTAAGACTTTCCCAAGAAGTGGTAGAAATTTGAAATATTGTTCTGGTAACTTCCTAGGGAGGCGCAGTTAACCGCTTTTGTTTAATAAGGGCAGTGTACTTATATTGGACCAAAAGTGAATTCTATATATCTTAAAATTCATATTCTACATATTTTAGTATTTAAGCATTAATAGAATTGGTTCCCGTTTTCAATAAGCATTCATTTTATGATTTTACACTAAGGAATAATAAAATAATTTAAATCACAAAATCATTAACTCTCTTCTCTAATTCTTTGACTTCTCAACGGTTCAGTACTGATGACCTCTAGTTAGGTAGTAAAAGTTTTGCCAATAAGGTTCTGCACCGCGCAAAAATTTCTTTTTTTGATTACTATTCAAGCATTGATCAGTTTATTAGGGTTTAGGAACTAACTCTTGCCGTGGTATAATATATACAAGGAGAAAATTTTCAGATAAGCCAATATTAAATCCTTGAAGGGGACACATTGTTGTAAAGCCATTTCAAATTTTAATTTTTTTGGGTTCCGTAACTGGGGTTGATGACGTCATAAATATTTCACAAGCAATAGGCTTCGTAACACTATATTATTCAATATGCTGCCAGATGAGATCAAAACTAACCTTCGTTTTAACGTTTTTAAAAAAGAAATAATTTTGTGGTCAACACCACCTCTAGTTTATTAGAATATATTTATTTTCTAAATAATTTTCTAATAATTATATACTACTTCATTAATTAATTTAATAAAACAACTCACAATAATGAAATGAAATAAAAACAATGATAAAGAAAACAAAATAAACTAATAAATAAAACTATGCTATTTACAAAAAAAAACATAAAAATAACAAGCAAAATGCAATGCTACATCTGGGAACTGTTCCATCATTCGACATTCGTAATCATTGATGGCTCGACATAATGTCATGTAATGCCATCATGCATGGCAAGCAAAACATTTATCATTTGATACTACCGAGTTTTGCAAAAATGAATAGTTGACATAATATAATTGTGCGAGAGACACCTAGGAAATGTAACAAGCAAAATGCAATGCTGCATCTGGGAACTGTTCCATCATTCGACATTCGTAATCATTGATGGCTCGACATAATGTCATGTCCCACTCTGTTTCGTTACGTCTAACTCATGCGCCTGATCGTATAGCCGTCTTTAGTCTTTGTGTAGCATATTGATTCATTTTAATATAAATAAATAAATAAATAAATAAATATATATATATATATATAATATATATATATATATATATATATATATATATATATATATATATATATATATATATATATATATATATATATATATTTATAAATATCCACATTTATCCCACATATTTGTCCACATTAATTGATGTGGACATATGACATTACATTTGTACAACATTTCTAATAAATACACAATACAGGACATTTATACAACAAATATTTTAGTAAATCAAAACAAAAATAGATTACATATAAACATCATAGTTATTTATTATACTTATTATACATCTTATACTCTTAATCTTAGTTGGATCAAATTTGTATTTCTAAAAAAACACACTTAAAACGGAACTTTAAAAAATAAAAAACTTCGTGATTAATTCTTAGTAAATTAATTGTGTTTATAGTTCAATATCATTAGTTTTTGAGTATATCTTTAATCTGCTTTTGGAATCTATTAACTTTTCATCAAATTATCCACATAGTTACAGGCTTATTGGGAAAAAGAGGAGGCGTAACGGGCCTTGTCGTTAGGACTTTAATATAGCTGTATATTTAGCTCAAATAAGTTAGATCGCTGAAGGGTGGATTTTATCAAGAGAATTATCAAAATTTAACGTAAGCCTTATACTTACCTGGTGGTGTAGGGGCCTACCGTGATCAACAAGACGGTTCCCCCAGGGTGAGGCCCTTGCATTGCACTCCGCCTGGGTTGACCCCTGCGAATATCCCAAATTTGGATATCTCGGGCACATTATTTTGGCAAATGCCAGGTTGAATCATCAAAAGTCAGAACACAGACAGCATAGGCAACCCTTTTTGAAACTCTTGCAAACTACCTTTACAATATAAACCTATTCAAAACACCATCAAAAATATCTTTTGACAATATTAAAAAAATAAATAAAAAATAATAATAATATAAAAAATAAAATACCTAAACCATAAAATATAAAATTATCCTTAACCCAAACAAACCCCCTTTAAACCCCAAAAAATCATCAAAATTGACACCACAAAAATAACAAATAAATAAATAAATAAAATAAAAATAAAGAGGCATAAATTACCCTAAATCAATAAATAAAATATGGCTCCGATTTACACAAAATAAATATTGTATACTTTTGCCAATAAAGCATTTGTTTAAAAAAAACGTAAGCCTGAATAAAAACTGTATAAAAATGATTACAGGATGAGAATGAAGCTGATGGTTACTTACAATAGAGAAAGGCTTTGACCAGGTCTTTGGCTCCAAGAAATTTTAGTTGATCATTATGATGAAATTAATATAGATAATACTACTTTGAGGTATATTTGACAATTTCACTGAGATAAACTCAGATAAAGAAGATAAATTTAAATTTTAAGATCAATTCAATTTCACTACAGCTTCATTTGAATTTTCATTGAACACATACGTAAATTCTCATTTCCGGCTTACAGCCGGAATGTTAGCATGTTGCGAGTTTGCTCTTACAGAAATGCAATGTAAAATTAATTTAATCTATTTTATAGAAATACTTAGTTAACTATCAAGAATACACACTATATCACAGAAATACAATATTTATATTTCTTTACTGTATTCCTAGTAATTATAAATCGTCTTAAAATAAAATTAAACGTAATAAAGATAAATTAAAATAAAACTTAATAAATATGTGTTAGGCGTGTAACAGTCTAATCGATTTACAATAAATGAATTTGCCCATAACTTATATAAATCTTTATATTACCCTGTCATATAAAGTCATTAATATTTAGTATCATAAAATTTTATTAGTTAAGTGTATAAGAGTTGTCTCCAAATTTTATGACGCTAAACAGTTGCACGGTTAGTTAGCTCGGCAACCTCTAAGGCCTTAGGCCTTATAGACCGTGACTCGAATAGTGTTTACACTAACAAAAACCTTTTTATGACTTCTTTTTTTGTATTTTATTATAGGCATGGAATAAATATTAAACAAATAGGATAGGGAAGAGGAAGGCACCCTGAGGTGCTCCTTATATTGAAAATTTCTTCTTTTGTCCGACGGTCAGTGACAGGAAAGTTTGACCAGTTTTCCGCTTCCTTGTCTAAAGGTCAACAAACCAAGAGTTCGTGCCAAAAGGTCAAATAACTCATCAAATGGCCATCCAACTAAACAAATCACAACATTTTGACTATTTGAAAACGCGATTGTAAAGCTCGTCGTATTAAACCATGAGAAAAGGGTTACATGTTTTTCAATAATAAAAGCTTTTTAAAGGGTTAGATAGTTTTACGTGAAACTTCTAGGTGAATTAGTTTTTTCCATACAATTAATTTTCGAAGAAATATTATTGTTCATAAACTATGAACTTATTACATCATAATTTTTTCATATTATGGCCAATAATTATCTTAATTCTAAAATTGTTGAACAGGAGGGGAAAGTATTCAAATTAAATTAAAAAGACACCCACTTGTTGCATCAAATTTCCACGCTTCGCACAATCAATGTGTATCTATAAATTGATGTGTACTTTTCTTATACAATTTTAACCGCAGTAGAATTGTATACCAGACCATACACACTAACACCGTAGAATATGTATTGTTTTATGTTTATCTTATAAACTTAAAAGGTTTATAATACTTTCTTACCTGACAAATAATTATTCTTTTAGTAACATAACTTCAGTAAGCGCAGTGGAAAGGTATACAATGGTATATTAACCAGCATGGTATTTCCAATAAGTGCAGTGGAAAGGTATACAATGGTATATTAACCAGCATGGTATTTCCAATAAGTGCAGTGGAAAGGTATACAATGGTAATTAACCAGCATGGTATTTCCAATAAGTGCAGGAAAGGTATACAATGGTATATTAACCAGCATGGTATTTCCAATAAGTGCAGTGGAAAGGTATACAATGGTATATTCACCAGCATGGTATTTCCAATAAGTGCAGTGGAAAGGTATACAATGGTATATTAACCAGCATGGTATTTCCAATAAGTGCAGTGGAAAGGTATACAATGGTAGATCACCAGCATGGTTTTCCAATAAGTGCATGGAAAGGTATACAATGGTATATTCACCAGCATGGTATTTCCAATAAGTGCAGTGGAAGGTATACAATGGTATATCACCCATGGTATTTCCAATAAGTGCAATACAATGGTATTCACCAGCATGGTATTTAAGTGCAGTGGAAGGTAACAATGGTATATACAACAGCATGGTATTTCCAATAAAGAAAGTGCGCTAACACTTAGCATAAACTGAGCTTCAAGTATTTACAAATATTGCTGTTCTGTATAATCTATAGGATAAATATGCGCTTTGAAAAATACAAAACAATATATAATAACTTGTGACACAACTGCTCAGGTTATTATATATATATATATATATATATATATATATATATATATATATATATAATATATATATATATATATATACCGAAAACTTAAGCAAAAATTTGATTAATAAGCAAGAAAGTGCGCATTTGAAAGAAAATTCGCCCACTTTTCGGACCTCTGCGCCAGTTTTTTTTTTACTTTCCTTTCTTATGTAGGTGGATAGGTGAAACCAAGGTTTCATCATCATCATAATTATCCGTTTCAGGCATATTCATGATGTTCTGAGAGGTTTTCATCATGCCGTCAGTCCGTGTGTGTGAGTGCATGTCTGTGTCACGCATGCTAGAGAGTTAAAATTTGGTACAAAAATCAGAATTCAGGTCTATCTGTGCTGCCCAGGATATTAGGACGTCTCATTAGCGGGAAAAATCTTAATGTCTGGTGGGGGAGGCGCCCAATGAGACAAATTTTACATAATAATTATAATAATACAAAGAATAATAACAATGATACAAATTAAAGATACAAAGAATAATAACAATGATACAAATTAAAGAAATAAGAATGATACAAATTAAAGATACAAAGAATAATAAGAATGATACAAATTAAAGATACAAAGAATGATAACAATGATACAAATTAAAGATACAAAGAATAGGGAAAATTAGTTACGAAATAATATAACCCACCTTGATTTGTATAAGACATAATCCTTTAATAGAGGATTCAATTATCTTTTTTATTAGAGACATTTTATAGAAAACTTAAGCACATGAGATCGTCGACATAAAAATGCTTTATTATTAAATGGTATTAACCATTTTAACCGAAAGTTACTCAGAATGAAAAACGCCCAGTTTAATCTGCCCACAAGTTATGCTTAAAATTCCATCAGCATTATAATTCTTCAGAATTAAGTTGAGTAAGAGGACTTAGTTATTTATTCAAAGTACGGACTACAATATGAATTGTATGGTAATACGGACAAACTAATCATTAGATACTTGATTCTGACTTAACTTTACAAACTATGTCCACTGCTTTACCGACTCCATTGTCCAACATTTGGATTTTAAAAAGTTGTATGATTTTACGAAAAATAATCACGTGCTTAAAGTTAATTATGGTGCAATTTTCGTAAAGGGTTGTTGTTTCAATAATTTTTTAACTTATTGTTTGATTCTAAGTTGATATTAGAAGCATTGTTTTAAGTAATAATTTGTGTAATTTCAATAAATAACTTTTTGAATAAAATGTTAAATATATCAATAACTCTCTATATCCATACCTCGGAGATAAAAATAGTTTATAACTTACCATTTAACATTATGTTATATACTGTTAATATTATTGTTATTACATACAACATTGCGTTAATTATTATTGTTATCGATTGATAACAATAAGGTAATTTTGTAATAATCTACATTATAATAAAAAACATTAATTTATATTTTATTAATATATTTATAATAAAACTGGCTTTCAAGCTTAAACGGTCATCATCAGTGCTTATACGACAAGCAAACATTAAATGTCATTATCTCATTATGGCACATATTAACAGTACGGGATTTTTTATGGTAATTAAGTCAAAATACTTATTTAGGTTATAATTGTAGATTAATTAGATTATGATTGTAGATTATTGAGTGAATTTCGAGGTTTTTACGTTTTCTAAACAATGATAATTGCTTTTCCTTACCTACTACCGTAGGTATTAGGAAAAGTATTGTGTCCACCCTAAAAATTCGAAACCGAGATTCCATCAAAATTATCCGTTTCTGGCATTTTCATGACGTTCTGAGTGGTTTTTGTCATGCTGTATGTCTGTAAGATAACCAATTTTGCTGTCATTAAATATTTTAAAAATTCGTTATAGAAATAAAAAACTTCTCTAGTCGAATTAACATCCGACACAAATGTTCTAATATAGAAGGTAAATCTATCCAAAAAGTTTCATTTTGAAGCTGGTCGCCATTTTTAAAATAATGACTTTAAACTTTGACGGCTTAAAAAATAACATTTATTAATGTTTTTTTTGTCGTTTGACATATTTTCAGACAGCTATACACACAATAAATCAGCACTGGAAGTTCCATAGCTATTTCACTTTCATTATTTACGTTATTGGTAAACATATATATCATTTGGTGCAAATCTTAAACTTATACAAAAAAAGTTTGTTTACATCTGTCAAAGTCATGACTTTTTACAGCATAAATTTTAAATTATGAAATCATTGCAAATGACAGGCACAATGGATCCCCATTAGAGGTCTAAGAGTCTTGGATATAATCTCCAACGAAAAAAATGCACGGTATGAATGTAGTTAGTTGTAAAGGCAAGGAGTATATTATTACTAATATTATGAGTATAATACGAGTATACTGTACTCCCTAGTACAGGTTTAGATCTTCCAGTGGTGTTCGCTTCATTGTAGATGATTAATTCCACCATTGGCTGGATGGTGTCTGTCGACTGGTGGCCATAATCTCTGGAATGTTGAGATTATGGGTTTAATGGAATCAATTAGAGGATGAGTTCCACAATCCATAAGATAATGAACCCAACGTTTCGCTTCCACTGTAAGAGACTTCATCAGAGACATCAGGGATAATGGGGATTATGGAATTTAGTGGAATCCATTAGATAATGAACCCGACGTATCGCTTCCACTCTAAGAGAAATCATCAGGGATTTAAAACATCATTAAACATCATAATGTCCTAATATAATGAAAAACATGATGTCTATGTCCCTGAGATGCTTTCAATTTATATACATTGACGCTGTCAGCACCGGAAGGCTTAAACCTTGATGACAGATACCGCGGAAGCCAACTCAGTTTAATATATTTCTACTTCATTAAGAGGTATCCAGTGATACCTGTGGAACAAAACGCAGTATTAAAATGTCAACAAGGAAAAAGAAAGGACTCATTTTTAAAACTGCCAAACAAAATTGCGTAAAAATTGCAAGCCTTTAGTACCTTAACTGTTTAAATGTTAAGACTTTTAGGACGCATGTTGACAGATTTATTGCCTTTATTTAGACAACATAACCCTGATTATACGGCATGTCAGTAGGGTTAATGTGTTAGGACATAAAGGGTTCTTGGTATCAGTACCTAGAGCAGGTATAAGAGAAGACCTCTAATTTTCAAATTTTCTGTGAAGAGTAAAGTGGTTAAAATATTGGTGTTTCAATAAATTTAATTCTTTATTAAATTTATTATTTACATACATTTTAGCGATGTGGGCTAGTTTGCAATGAGTGAGTGCAATGAGGTATTGCTACTGTTATTAATTAACTTATTATACAAAGACCAATCAATAAATTTATAGAGAAACTATACTTTAAATAATAATTTAACAATAAGTTCAATATTATTGGAATTAATGTATTGTCAAGTCAAATGTAAAACGGGACTTGATTTAATCGCGAATGGTTTCAACGAAGATCAAGTTGATCTATAATGGTACTTGATAAAATGAAGTCTTTATAAAAAAATAACAATAGAGCTGCTCTAAACAAAGCCAATAACGTGTGTGGGTATCAACTTACTGCTCTTCAACAGTTCTATCCGGTGAAAATTGTAACAGGAGTACCGATCCGGTACTGAAAAGAAATCCATTCCCTTCCTCCAGAGAGATTTTAATTAATTGATAAGAGCTTCGGTATCTGGTGGTGACGTCATCACAAAACAATGAACTATCATCAAGACATCCTGATGTGACATCACGATGATCCTGACGTGTCATTAATCAAGGTATCGTCTTGTCAACACTCCATCCATTAACACGTTCCCCTCTCGACGCGGGCAAAAGCAAGCCATCGTTTCAACACTAAATATAGAAGAATGGACCGAGAGTTCTTCATACAGAGTTCTTCATCGTCGAATACTTATTCTTTTATATTTAATATCTTTCCCATTGACCTCTTTCAGAATCATATAGACAAAAAAAAGTTTTGTAAATAATAAATCACTTGTTATAATAAATTTTGTGAATGATTGTACATATAGTATGATTTGATAATCAAATTTAAATTAAATATATACATTTTTATGTCCACCAAAAATATAAAAACAATTGCAAGTATTACAGCAGTATTACCAGAGAGACTGATTATTATTGTGAACATTTTTGAAAGTCCAACACGTTGATTTCCCAATATATTCAAGATCGATTTGTTTGAAACCTTCTACCGTATATCTTTAATTTAATAATTAATATCTATTATCTGTTGCATTACTCTTTCAGAATCATATAGACAAAAAAAAGTTTTGTAAATAATAAATCACTTGTTATAATAAATTTTGTGAATGATTGTACATATAGTATGATTTGATAATCAAATTTAAATTAAATATATACATTTTTATGTCCACCAAAAATATAAAAACAATTGCAAGTATTACAGCAGTATTTTCATAATATTACAATAAATTTATGTGTCGGAATAAATTATTTTCATTAGCTGCTCAGCATAAGCTATTAGCTTTTGCACGGCTTTATATTTCAAATATTTTATTTATCAGTCTGTAATGTTTTTGCTGCTTGTATTAATTTATTTTTATTACATACTTACATTGGTTTTATGTATATATTTACGCACACACACACAAACACACACACGCACACACACACACACACACACACACACACATATATATATATATATATATATATATATATATATATATATATATCTTTACGATAAAAGTGAAGATACGATTCAATTAAAATAAAGTGAAGCTGATATTTATAAATTATGCTTTATTTGAGTTGATTTGATTTTTTTTGCATTTTATTTACCATATTAACTCAGACCACGTTATTAGCCCAAGTTAATAAGGTTAATTTAAAAGGTAATTTATAGTGTTAATAATTTAATTCCATAATAATGGTATTAGTTGGAATGTGTCTCTTTACCAAATCGACACACATGTCAGTGCTAATGGGCCGCTATGTTTTAGTTGCATTACCAGAGAGACTGATTATTATTGTGAACATTTTTGAAAGTCCAACACGTTGATTTCCCAATATATTCAAGATCGATTTGTTTGAAACCTTCTACCGTATATCTTTAATTTAATAATTAATATCTATTATCTGTTGCATTACAGATCAAGATGAAGACTTTAACAGTAAATGTAACAGAGTGAACAGACCTGACAGTGCAGAGGTTGTGAACACCATTATTTCATTAGTAAAACGATACTTTCAGGTTTTTATATCGATTACCTGATCCAAGACCCGATCCGATCTATTAAGACCCTGGTCTTTTTAGTCAAGACTCAGTCTTGCGAACAAATCGTTATCTAAGAGCTCTAATTGGTTGATTTTTAACAGATTTGTAAGAAAAACAACCCTCAACAATTAAAATGACCGCTCGTGTGGTCTTATTTGATATCATTCCTGACACATTTTTAAAATTTTAATACCAACCTATTAAACTGTACATTTAATTTGTTATTTTTATATGTTTGGAGATTATAGTGATGGTAAATTTAATGAGTTAAGAACACACAGAACGTAAAATAAATATATCGCGCCACCTCGCGGATAGAGGTACATCTTAACTTTTAGTGGTATTAAATACACAGTTCGACGAAGAAATATAGGGTACAGGTTATCTTAGAACTTTGTATCACAATATATTGGATATCCCCACAACTTGTACTAACTTGAACTAATACTAATAATTAGATATAACTTACCACAATATGTTCATAATTTATATAACTGCATGCGTGCCAAATACCTTTTCCACTTTTCTTCATTTTATATCGTAGGAATATAGGTACAGTTGACTGTGTTAGTGTGCGAGTGTGTGTTTGTGTGTCGTATGTGTGTTTGTGATAAACCTTATGTCATATTCATTATCTTTATAACTTTCTTCATATCCAATTTCATATAACTTTTGTCATATCCAATTTCTTAATAACTTTTGTCATACCCAATTTCTTAATAACTTTTGTCATATCCAATTCTTAATAACTTTTGTCATATCCCATTTCTTAATAACTTTTGTTATATTTATTATCTTTATAACTTTCTTCATATTTGTTATCTTAATAACTTTTGTCATATCCAATTTCTTAATAACTTTCGTCATATTCATTATCTTTATAACTTTCTTCATATTTGTTATCTTAATAACGTTTGTCATATTCATTATCTTTATAACTTTCTTCATATTTGTATCTTAAAACGTTTGTCATATCCAATTCTTAATAACTTTCGTCATATTCATTATCTTTATAACTTTCTTCATATTTGTTATCTTAATAACGTTTGTCATATCCAATTTCTTAATAACTTTCGTCATATTCATTATCTTTATAACTTTCTTCCTATTTGTTATCTTAATAACGTTTGTCATATCCAATTTCTTAATAACTTTCGTCATATTCATTATCTTTATAACTTTCGTCATATTTGTTATCTTAATAACTTTTGTCATATCCAATTTCTTAATAACTTTCGTTATATTTATTATCTTTATAACTTTCTTCCTATTTGTTATCTTAATAACGTTTGTCATATCCAATTTCTTAATAACTTTCGTCATATTCATTATCTTTATAACTTTCTTCCTATTTGTTATCTTATAACGTTTGTCATATCCAATTTTTTAATAACTTTCGTCATATTCATTATCTTTATAACTTTCGTCATATTTGTTATCTTAATAACTTTTGTCACATCCAATTTCTTAATAACTTTCTCATATTTATTATCTTTATAACTTTCTTCATATACAGTTTCTTAAAAATTTTATGATATTTATCATCTTTATAACTTTCTTCGTATGCAGTTTCTTAAAAACTGTCGTCATATTTTATAACTTTCTTCATATCCAATTTCTTAATAACTTTCTTCATATCCAATTTCTTAATAACTTTCGTCATATTGTTATGTTCTTTATAACTTTATTCATATTTCTATTTATACATTCAGTATCATCATTAGATTAAGATAAAAACAAATTATAGTATTTTAATTCGATTATCCAGGAAAACCCGGATTAAACTATAATTTAACAGGAAATGATGATTAACTTACTTATTGCAAGTATAAGTAGCTCATACCAGGAAGCCCAGCTGGGTTGTTATATCCTTAATAAGGTAGTTGAAGTGATGATCCTTGGCACCAAAATCAAGCCCCCGAGAGGTTTTATAAATAACTTCTCACGACTTTGTGATACTTCAAAACTTTATAATTCTATACTTAGCTCATTTTGTATCAAAACTATGAATCATTTTAACGTAAAGTATAAGGTCAGAACAAAGAACTTGAGTAAGCAATTTAGTGTAACGCAATTATTATTTAAAAACAAATCGTATATATGTCAAACAATAAAATTATATATTAAAATATCAATATTGACTTATTTAACTAATTTATTTCAGTATGACGTCATAAACAAATTTAATATAAATAATTTTCAAAAGATTTTCAAAAATTATATTATAATAAAATATATAATAATTCATTTAAAATATAACTTAGTACTTTTAAATACTTACATGTCTTGTATTTATAACTTTTATTTTTTACTTTTATTCCTATTTTTTACTCTTGTATGTATTTTTTTTTGCTTTTTAGTTTGCAAAGTATTTATGAGATTATTTTTTAGATTTATATAGATTTTTTATTAGACATTTATAGGCTTAGTAATAGGATTTGATTAAACTCAGGAAATAGTTTACGCGGGATATTTAAAAGTGTGGGAAAATGCAAAACATTTAGATTTTTATGTAATGTAACGTGTTATTAAGTTTTTTTCGGGTGTTTGGGAGGTTACGTACCGGATTTCGGGTGGCATCCGATGTATATTTTAAAATAGGATGAGTAGACTTATTATAGTTTTTACTTTTTCTCATTTATGCAATATCCAATACAATACAATATTTTACAATTGTTTTCCAAAATCCAAAACCAATTATTATTCGAATTCTTCGTTTTAAAATGATTTAAGACCTTCTGAGTGGTTATTACCAAGTTGTCTATCAGTAAGTGTGTGTGTGTCTGTTATATTCGTAACTCCCAGTGTGTTTATGTTGGAAAGTTTATACTTGCAAAAACCAATTTTCAGGTCTGACCGTGCTTACCGGAAAATATTTTATAGAGACATTATTTCTCAAAAGTAACTCATTACAGAAATTCATAAACCGCGACAAAGGGATCGGATCAGCATTTAGCATTCATTTATCCCTATATAAGACTGAAAATGTAACAAATTAAAATTTATTATCATCATTAGCAGATATATAGGTTAAGAATTTTATTGCACAATTTGTCAAGTACTAAAGAATTTTTACCCCCTCGTCTCGTAGGGCTGCGAGGCACACAGGTAGACTATTTCCTTCCTATAACTAACTTCCAACCCTTTAACACCATTAATCTCCACTTCCGTCATCCTAACAACCTCATAAGCGTCGTTTTCTGATGAAAATTCGCTGAATCCAAAGAGACTAATACTATTAGAGGGAGTACATAACCCGATTAACACAGTGATAAGGGGTCTGAAAGTGAGACAGTTTCCGTAACTGTACTTACCCCTACTATAGTCTCCCAAGAGAGAGACTAGATACTCCTCCACCCCTCTACAACCCCTATTAAGGCACACACTCTGCAAACGGCGGGCATTGTTCAGTGATGCCACATTAAACAACTTTATTCAACACAGACAATTAAAGAATACATGCAGTAGATAATAATTAAAACTTATTTTAAATTCATTTTACTTGGTTTAAAACAAAATAGTCGAAAAATAATGTAATATTTACGTGAAATTGTAATTATTATAAAAAATAATGACGTCACTAATGTGCCGTTACGGCACCTAGCTACCCAAGGAATGATAAGAACTGTTGTATCCTCCCTCTAATAGTATTAGTCTCTTTGGCTGA
>JACMZG010000022.1:17765167-17785642 GCA_018340805.1 Microvelia longipes
AGTACCTGGTGAAGCAATCTATAGTGACAAATTCTGTGACAGCCATCTAAGACTTCATTATTTCTTTTATAAATGCTTTGTCAGGCTGTTAGAGCTCAGTGTTAAAAATGTTTGCATTTAAATTTTCATCCACCATATCAAGACATAGAGATGAATCTAGGGGTGAAATTCGATCCAGATACGTGTTCACATGGTACTCCCTCACACGACCACAGCGACATCATGTTTCATGTAAACATCTTAGTTATTGCTCCACGTTCCTCTCATATGATACTCTTGACTCTGCCCGAACACCTTATTGCTTCTCCATCTTCTGTCACAGGAAGGGAAAGCATTGCATTTGTGAATAAAGTTACACCCACTTTTTACTTTTCCTCATTTATGCCGTAGGTATATAAGAAAAGTATTGCTTTTGCAAAAAAAAAATCCGAAACAAGGATGAAACCGGAATCATCCGTTTTTAAGGCCTCCTGAGTGGTTTATGATTTTGTTGAGGCCTCGTGATTGTTTCATTTGTGGTGCTTGTTAAGTCATTTGCGCTTACTTAATTTTAAATTTTGGACTACACTTAGCCACTTTAGTGAGTGATAATTTAAGCGTGTTTAAGCCCTCTCAAGCAATGAACAATGGGAAACCATTGAGAGGTAAGTTTGCCTTTAAAATTTAAGACCTGCGCTGTTATATAAATTGTAAGCATGCGCCGTTTGGACGTAAATATGTGCAGAGCAGTTGGTTTTTGACGTGTGTTTCGTGTTGAATTCTCTCTATTTTTTAGTTTTTTATGGGGTCACTTTTTTCTATGGCAAATCGTTTTAGTGCATCATCCCCTTTATTCAAGATCCTTGGTTATATGTGATCTTGATCTAATTATTTCTTGAGATTTTCTTTTAACAAGAAGATATTTTGATGAAAGCGATGTCTAGATTTCATGTTCAGAATACTTTTAAATTAATATCAAATAATGACTACGGCTCTGATAAGTCAATGATATTTAATGCTACGTGTGTGTTGTGAAATTTCAGCCACTTATTACATCATTTATCAACTTTATATAATTCTTGGTCTAAGCGTATAAAATCCTGAAGGAAAAGTTGTTGTTTATGGTAATTACCAGAAACAATGACTTTGCTATACCCAAATAATTTTATACGTTTTCTATCCTGGTAATTACCAGAAACAATGACTTTGCTATACCCAAATAATTTTATATGTTTTCTATCCTGGTAATTACCAGAAACAATGACATTGCTATACCAAAATAATTTTATATATTTTCTATCCTGGTAATTACCAGGGTAGAAAATATATAAAATTATTTACAACAAACTGCAGACAAAAGGTCACGATTTGTTGAGAGTATCAAATGTCCTTTTTTACGATGATTTGGAAGATATAAATCTGCGAGGATGGTCGAAGTGAGGGTGGGGAAGATTTGAGTTAATTATCCTCTAAGCACGACACTCAGGGTAAAAACTTGTGGACCCTCTCCCTTCTTCAAATCTTCTGTCCAATCACGTCCGTCCTCATATGCAAAGAAAACAGTTTAACTTCCTTGCAAAAATATTCTGCATTCTGCGGATTCTTGATTATTCAATAATCCGCAGGATGTATATTTTTAGATGTTTATAGTGCTAGAAGAAAAATGTATATTTTACTTTTAGCAATTTTTAGAAAAACATAGGCATGCAGCACCTTTCAGTATCGAAAGTTTTCGCTTATACAAAATATCTTAAAAGAACCTCTTTTATCCCTCATAACATCCCTTATAACATTTACCAAAACATAAAAAAACAACATAAAACAAAAAATGGATATATAGTAAAAATCAAGTAACTCTTCCTCATCTTATAGGATTTGCAACGCTGATTATCAGAATATGAAAAACCTCTAATTTATAATTTGGGGTGTTTTCACCATAGAGATATATACTAGAGGGGGCATGACCTATCTCATTACATTGAGAGTCCTGAAACATCTTTTTAGGGCTCTCAGGGGCTCTATATAACCTCATTAAAACCTCCACTATAGACTTCGAAAGAGTGAGTTAAGGTTATAATATATTAATTGTATTCGTCTTCCCTCGCATTTTTCGTGTTTTGATTTGTATTTTAAACGTATATAAGAGTCTGTATTTTTGTTCTGTTTATTTGATTATATTGATAGTCGAAGGTGTTCAAGTTACTTTTTCGATGTTTCAAAACTCAACCAATAGGGCCCCTCTAGTAATGTATCTCTATGGTTTTAACGCTTCATCAGTCCTAAAACAAAAAATACAAAATTAACAGTATTTTACCCAGTTCCAGCCATCAAACAACTGACTCCTCTCAATGCTGCTTAAAGTGGTGACCGAAAAAACCTTTATTATTACTAAATAATAAAAGAAAAGAAGTCTCTCCACGAAATAAAACTTTGTTTTCAAAACTTTTTTCTTGTTGAGATGTTAAAGAAGTAGAGAAGTATTCTAATGAACCTCTTCGTTAAAATTATTTTTTAAAATTAATAATGTAATGGATGATAAAGATGAATTACATTTAAACCTATTACTTTTATTTAATAAATCATTACAGTGTACTTAGACGAGTAATTGTGAAGTTAATATGCTTCGAATCATTCAAATTTTAATGTTATAATAGACTTGCAGCTATACATACATTTTACGGATTTAGCAACCTATCTTAAATAGAAAATTAGCTCTACCATTAGAGTGTTGTTGTGATTTAAATTTACAAAGTAAATCTTACAAGTTCTTAAGGGTGTTAATCCGTAGATTTTGAGCAAATTTTCTTGTTTATTGTTGGTATTATGGTAGGAAATGGAGGGGAGATGATTCTGCTTGGTATGAATCAAAAGTAAAAGGCTTGCTTGAATCAAAACGAAACATGGCATACGGCAAGATGTTGAATTTTATATAAAAAATATAAAATATTGGCCCTATCTCAAAGTATTGAGATAGGGTATGCCCCCTCTGGCTATATATTTCTATACCTAGAAAGATATTTCAAGCCTCTCGATGCTTTGAGATAGGGTATGTCCTTTATAGTAATATATCTCTATACCTAGGAAGACACTTCAAGTCTCTCCATGTATTGAGATAGGGAATCCCTTCTCTAGTAATAAATCGTTATACCTAGAAAAATATTTCAAGCCTCTCAATGCTTTGAGATAGGGTATGCCCCTGGTAGTAACATATCTTTTGCCTGGAAACATGTTTAAGCCTCTCAATCAAATTAAATAGAGTAACCCCACTCAAGTAATATATTTCTAAGTAATAAAATAAGAGAAACTGCGCTTAGAAGAGATGTAACGATAGTTTGTTACAGATCGGATCTGGGACGATATGTGTTGTGGTTAGCTCGCCACCCCATTGTCATGCTAATGTAAATGTAGCCATCTTTGCGGCTAAACAATACAACTAGCCCTCCCACGTCAACTAATAACTAGATAACGAATCCCCTCGGTCACCCAGCCGGCGAAATATAAACCTGGCTTAACCACGTCTCTGCCGTACCATCCTATCTATGAGAATTATATTCTTCTTGTTTCTTTTTGTTTAGAAAGTCGACGGTGCGACTCGCTATCTCATTCTTGTTCATACAGTACTTGCTCCTAATGCAAATAGTTTTAATTCTTTTTTTAGACTGAAGGATTTACGAGTTTGTTCTGTGTGATTCCGACACTGATTTGGTTATATGTTAAGGAATAGAAAATGACGTAAATTTGATGTCATATGAAATCAAACATTTTAAACCATAAGAAAAAGAAGAATGAACAAGAGTTAGATTATACATAGAGTTAGATTATGACAGTGAAGAAAAAGAGGTAGATTATATGAAGTCTTCCGTTATAGGAGTTATAGATTTCCTCCCATTCAAGGAACTTTACTAAAAGGGAAGGAACCTATCATATCTTCTTTATCTCAAGAACTCTCATCAACCTCCGACCTACACACTCAGACATCTTATAACCTCACTTTATCCTTTTTACCGTCAGGTTATGAACATATATTGTTCCAGTAGGAATAGAATTGATAAGAAAAAAATTGGAAATTGAATAAAAAATAAAATTATGCATGTTTAGTGTCACGCGAAATAAATAGTTTTAAACCATAATATCATGAATATAGACATTATTATTTTATTTATTATAATAATGTCGACTAACAACTTAAAATAAGTGCTAAATATAATGCTACGTTTTTCTTTCTCATACTTAACACAAGGTGCAAAATTTGGAACTAAACTTACCTATCTCATTTCTAAACTAGCTGGCAAATAAGTTACAGAGCTTAAAACAAGCTGTCAAATTTTGAACTAAGTTTACTTGTCTTATTTTTAAATCAAACTTCAAATAAGGTAGATATAGCTTAAAACAAGCTGTCAAATTTGGAACTAAGCTTACCTATCTCATTTCTAAAACTAGCTGGCAAATAAGTTACAGAGCTTAAAACAAGCTATCAAATTTGGAACTAAGTTTACCTGTCTTATTTCTAAATCAAGCTGGCAAATAAGAAACATAGCTTAAAATCAGCTATCAAAAATAGAACTAAGTTTGCTTATTTCATTTTTAAAATAACCAGCCAAATTTGGAACCAAGTTTTCTTATCAATTTTATCAAACAAGGCGCAAATATTGAAGTAAGCAAGCTTCTCTATCTTGGGGCTTCATCAGACGAGGCACTTTGAGCCGACAAATAAATTTGTCGGCTATTTAAAGCAATATAAATCAGGTTATTTTATATTATGAGGACAAGCGAAGTGACGACTTAGCAAATCCGATGTGTTAAGGAAAAGTACCCGATTTTTTCTCAATACTTATGAATTTTGTTTTCTATCACGTATTCGTTAGACATTTGCGTACTTTGTTAGATATTTACTAATTTTATTACATATTTACGTTTTTTGTTACAATATTACATATTTTGTTAAATTATTACGTACTTTGCTACAAATAAACGGGTTCACTTATACAAGGTAGTTATAGGTAGTATAAGTGTCACAAAAAAGTTCTATTCTGCAAACTTTTTATATACTATCTCATGTTAATAGGTTACAACTAAATTGATTTACTTCAACTTGTTATTTGATAGAGTTGCTTAATTTGAAATGTGCAATTATGTATGAACGAATCTAGGAAAAAAAAAAGTACACGGAAAAAAACACAGGAAAAAAAGTACAGGTAAATAAGTACAGAGGAAAAAATACAGGAAAAAGAGTACTCGGTAAAGAAACACAAGGGAAAAAACATAAGGAAAAATATAAGAAAAAAAGTACACGGAAAAAAATACACGGAAAAAAGTACACGGAAAAAATATACAAGGAAAAAATGCACGGGGACAATTTGCAGAGAAAAAAATTACGGCGAAAAAATTATTCAAAATATGTACACCTTAAACTTGCTAACAATTTATGGCTATTTAGATTAAATCTAAAAATCAGTTTCGGGGTACCTCGTAACTTTTCCTCGTCACATTGGATTCACTACGGTAATTTTCCCTACGTCTGACTTGCTTCGCTCGTCCTTTGATAGTAAATACATCCGTTTTTGTTAATAGTTTTAGTTTAGTTTCTTGTTAATACATTCTAAAGTATTAACTATCTGAGGACGAGTGGAGCGAGTCCGATGACGTGTTTCAGTATAAATTTGGCGAATTGAACGTTCTGAGCACGAGCGAAGCGAGTTCGATGTAGGAGGATGAGCGTAGCGAATCTGATGTGACGAGGAAAAGTTCCGATGTGCCCCGTTCCTGATTTTTAGATTTAATCTATATATCTAGTAAATTATAGTGTATTTTTTCCCGTTTACTTTTTATCCTGTATTTTTTCCTGTGTACTTTTTTCCGGATACCTGCGTATAAACATAGTAATTAGAGAGAGGTTACAGTTGCACTGCATGTAAGCTGCGTTATTGAGCTCTTTTAACTAACTTCCTTAGAAGATTGTGTTCTGTGCCATTTGACTCCAATTTTTTGATTAGTCTGTAGGAGAGCCGTGACTTTACAAGTTTTTGTAGCTTTATCTAGAAACTATACGGACTCCATTGTAAGACCTAATTTTCCTACTCTTTAAACCAGAAAAATATATTTATTTTTATATAAGCTTCTATAGGGGGTTTCAAATTTACCTAAACTCAGATTTATTTATGAGATCAATGATCTTTAACGTATCAATCATCGCACAGGCTTAAAACTATCAGCTTAACGTCCTCTTAGAATGACGGACGGAACTGCAAGGATTTCCGTCCCTAGCATAAAGACCCTAGAGGCTCTTACCGGGATCGAAGCTGGACTGTCAAGGTGGCATGCTTACGTGCTATCCATGGGAGTTATAATACAACACACTGCTAAAATCAGTTGACAGCGTGGGAACATAATGCAAGAAAGCCAATAAGGTTAGTCCTGTATGTTAAACCATGCCCTCAATTTCAAATTAGGCCAACTTTGTTGGTTCCTCAACACTATTTTCCCGCGCTGTCAACTGATTTTGGCTGTGTGTCGTACTATAGACCCTTCTTAAAATAAAACTTTTATTTAATTGGGCCGTATCACGTTAGGTCGTTAAAAGTCAAATATTTTGACAAAAATAGAAATAAACACGTGAAACCCAAAATCGCATTCTTTCTTTTGGCAGCCAATAATTAATCGCCATCACCCAAAAATAGCCATCGAAATACCCATGCGTGTTCCGCCTTTTCCTTCTAAGCCTAAAAATTTAATGAACTTAATGTAAAAACTTAATGTTTTTCCTCGTGTCTTTTTAGAATTAAGATAAAAACAAACTGATAAGAGATTTCTTCTTTAAACGGATAGGTTCATACGACCGACAAATCATTAGTTAGACAAATGAATATGAATGAACACAGCACAAATCCGGGTTACATCTGCAGCTTGCATCACTAACCGCTGACTCAGCGTTTCTTAAACATTTAAAAAAATCATCAATTTCACTTCATTTCATTAATTTATAGTTAAAATCAATGCCAGAGTGGAGAAGAAAATTAATTTGAGATTATATTGATAAAATAGACAATTTCTATGTTAAAAAAAATAATCGAAATAGAAGTTGAAAGTCGGGTGCGGGGTACATCAGAACTTTTCCTTACAAGTTCGCTCTCAAATTTTTGTTAGACTGCTGAATAAGAATATCCTGTTGCTAACTTAAGAAGAGGTTTCGGGTTTCGTCGAAATCCTTTTTCCAAGCACCCTAACCTTTACAATAAAGTTTTTACTTTTTATAAGTTTTTAATTCCCTATCATTATTGAATTCTGTAAAAATTACTTTTCTGTCTTAAGGAATGTAGATTTTTATTTCCATATAGGTATAACTTCAGTAAGCGCAGTGGAATTTTCTTCAATAATATCAACACCAACAACGTCTTTCCACTAAACTTTATTTTGCAGAGCCGGCTTTCGGCAATAATGCCATCTACAGTGCCGTATAGGTATGTTTCAACTAACACTTTTATCAGCAAATAAGGACTTTAAAGAATTAAATTACTTTACAATCAATATAAGAACGTATGATAGATCCAAAACGTTGCTTCATGGAGCAAAAAAAAAATTAAGTTACTTAACTTTTTGTGAAGTAATTTATTTTGTTTATTATTTGTTTTTGCCCAATTGGATAAACATAATATTTTCATTCTTCAAACCCCCGGAAGAAATTAACGAACAACAGATGCATTGCTGTTCCACGTGAAAACCTAAGCAAAAACTGGATTGGTAAGCAAGAAAGCAAGCGTTCTAAAGGAAATTCGCCAGGCATGCGAACCTCTGTCCCAAAATGATTTTATTGGTATCTAACTAAATCCTCAAAGTTTAATTAATTCTTTTAAAAACTATTGGTCAATTAGTTGTATTCTATGAGCCATAATGGCTCATAGAATACAATTCTATGGTTATAATAACCAATTAAATTAAATACATTTTAATACGTTAAAAACAAGATTGCAAAAATAAAGTCGTATATTTTTATTTTCTTCAAGTTTTCGTCAAAATTTCCTCAAGAATCCTTTAAATGTCCTGTTGAAAACATTATTTTTTAAATTAAATATAATAATACCATAAATAAATAAAGAACGTGAAGAGTTTACAGTAAAATACATAAATAAATAAAAAGCAGGGTTGTTAGAAGTAGTTAAGTGATATAAAGTTTCCAATGGGTGGTCTAAAACCTTCCGACTTGTAAAACTGGCATTTTTATATAAAATTTTATAAAAATACTTATATAGATATATCTATACGTTTAAGTGTTTATATATAAAAGGTTTTTATAGCTCCAGTTTGAGTTGGTAGCCCTGGTAGTGGAATCAGACCTCACACCTTTAACAATTACTGACCATTTTCAAATATTTTACTATAATTATCAAATTTTAAATATATTGTATTTAATAAACAGAAACGTTGGATGGGATTGTTATTTTTGAAAAGGATATATCATTATGTTGAAGATTTTTTTAAAAAAAATAATTTAATGTATTATATTCCAGTTATTTGTTGACATATAGAATTGAAGGGCTAAAAAATTGTATTGAGTATAAAATACAGATCACACTGTATTTTTCCAAAGATTTGTTTTTTTAAAGTAGATTTGGTTCGAGCTAATTGGCTACATAGCTTCTGTGCATTGGAGTAAGAGACAGTAGAAAGCAGCATCTCTCTCCAAGAATAGTTAGGGAAAAATTAGTTCAGTAAGATTATTAATACTAAACACAGCAGTGTAGTAGTAAATTTTTACTTTTCATAAATTAATACAGAATACCGCAGGCATATTCTGTTGCAAAAAATCAAAAACAGGGATGTCACCGGAATTATCCGTTTCAGGTCTATTTAAGATCTCCTGAATACTTTTCTATAAAAAGTTGTCTGTCTGTATGTGTCTGTGTGTAAATGTTATCATTGTTACTCCAAGTCTATTTATGCTAGAGAGTTTAATCTTTGTACAAAAAACAGTCTATAGGTGTAAAAATAAATTTTATGTCGTCATTAACTCGCAATAATGACAACGAAATTTTCGAAAATCATAAAACGCGAGAAAATGTTGCGATCATTTTGAGGTTTAGCAGGGTGGTATCCATGTATAAGAACAACATATGTCCTAAGTTTCATCTTATTGTCGACATTATTTTAATTGTTATCAATTGCACTGTGTACGTTTATTTAAAAAAATTGTAAAAACTTAGAAAATAATTCAATTAAGTTGAAATTCGGTACATGCGTATACCATTACGTAATAATTAAGTACATTAAGTTTTGTTTTAATACGATAAATATATTCATGAATTTTGTTGGATCATAAAGGTTAAGCAGCATTAAGCAGCACTCGATTCTATAACCAGAATCAAGTATAAGTTTTCGACAGGTCTAAGACTTACTCTGAAAGGTTCGTAAGGATAACAATATATAACATTGTACTAGAGTGACACGAATGCCAAAGATTAAATTCTTATCAGCTAAAACACTATCTTTTATAGAGTTAGCAAAAAGAACTGTATAATAAAATTATTTAGTACTTTGTTTTGGCACATTTGATCTGGAGGATCTGTACGTTATTATGTCTGTTTAAGTAGTTTTGATGATATGTAAGTTATTTTGTTGATTAAGGCAAGGCTTATGATCTGTTAATTATTTTGTTAATAAAGACAAAATAATATATATATATATATTATATTATATATATATTTATATATATATATATATATATATATATATATTATTTTTTGTTATGTTTAATCTGTTAGTTTTATTTTATTGGTTTAGATACTGATGCTGATCTGCTTATTATATGTTTGTCAAAGCACATATGTTGATCTGCATATTATTTTGTTGATTAGACACTGATGTTGATCTGTAAGTAATTTTATTAGTTTTGACATTAATGACAATCAATTATTTTGTTAATTAAGGCATTGATGTTGATCTACTAATTATTTTGTTGATTAAGGTACAGATGATAATCTTCCAGTTTATTATCAGTTTAAGCATTTAAAACACAAAAAATGAAATCTAGCAACTAATATAAACCAATTTTAATGTGCAAAACTCAATTCATACTTTTTGGCTTATTTTTAGGTATTATTATTATTTAAACTTATTGTAAACTTATTTATATAAGCTTACAACCAAAACAATATCAAAAATATTTGGAAGAAGCCAATAAGAATTTTAAGGATCTGTTTAATAGATATGATTTTATATGGCACAGAGTGAGCGCCACCTTGGAAGCTTGGTCTTATCACCTGTCCTCCATCTTTCTTTTACTACACCTTCAACTAAATAAATTCTCACTTAAATCCTTGAAAAAAGGAAGAAAAAATGTCATAAATTTCCATCTTAAGACGTGTCCTTTCGAATCAGGACTCCAAAAAAGAGCCTTTTTTTATCTTTCACACTTTTTTCGAGTTAGTATTGAGAGGCGCCTTGTTAAAGAAGAATTGGTTTCGTAGCATTACCATATAACACATAATGTCCTCATATAAACACATTAAGGGAGATAAAAAAAAGAAAAAGAAGAAATCAAAATAATGACAAGACTCGGTGTCAGAAGACCACCTTGAGGTAAACCCATCCCAACACTCTCATGTTTAAACTTTTACACCTTTTCTTATTTTTAAATCTTGTACACAACATTCCTTATAATTTGTTTTTTTATTCACAAAGTATGTTTTAACTATTTTATCTTGAAAGGATCAATTTAAGGAGAGTAAAGGAATTTTTGTTGACTAAATTTTATTATAAAAAGTAAAGAGAAGTGTAATTGATATTTTTTTATATTTTCATATCCATTTCATTACACGAAATCAATTACAATTTACGTAAAAAAATAATTAAAAAGCTAATGTTCCCTAAGGTGGCTGGAAAAATGAATATACATGTTATAGTTGAATTTGTATTCATAATAAGTTTATTATTTATTACAATAATTGGTGTAGGTATATAAATATACTTCCATATTAAGTTTAGAATTCAATTCAGAGTTTAAAAAAAAGAAATGAAAAAGAGTTAGTTAAGATGAAGTTTTCCGTTGAAGGAGTTCAAGATTTCAAGGAGAACTTTAATATTTGGGATTCTCCCCATATATATATAATATATATATATATATATATATATATATATATATATATATATATATATATATGTGTGTGTGTGTGTGTGTGTGTGTGTGTGTGTAATACATATTGATATATGTATTATAGGTTCCTTATCTATAATACCTTCTCAATGTAAAGAACTGTCATCAATATCCACCCTATTCAATCGGACTTTTTAACATTAAGGTTATGAACATATATAGTTTAAGACTTTTGTTCTTTATTGTTGAGTAGTGGTTAATTTAGGTATTTAATGTTCTTCTTAATTTTTTTATTAAAAAATATCGGGTATGGGTACCTCGGAACTTTTCCTCATTCACATCGGATTCGCTACGCTTATCCTCCCTATTTCGGACTCGTTTCTTCGTCCTCCGAATATAATTCGCTAAATTTATTTGTAACACGTCTTCGGATTCGCTTCGCACGTCCACAGATGTAAATACATCCGTTTCATCCTCAGAGATCACCATACATCACTGACATGCTCAATGCTGCTTAACATTTATGACCCAACAAAACCCATAGTATAACAATAATACTGTCGTATTAAAACGAAATTTAGTCCAATAATTTATTATGTAAATTGGATTATTTTCCGATATTTTACAATATTTAAAAAAATGTACACATGTCATTTGATAAAAAATGAACTAATGCTGATAATGAGATGAAACGTGACACACATGTTAGTCTTGTACAGGGCTACATGCGTGCTAAATCTCATTATGATCTCATAATTTTTCCGTGATTTATGATTTTTCGATACTTTCATTGAGTCATTATTGTGGGTTAATGACGTCATAACAAATATTTTCAGAATAGCACAACTAAAGCAGTAGACTAATTTTTGTACAAAGTTTCAACTCTCTGGTATACACTAGGAGGAACGATGATAACCTTTTACACTCCCGCACATACAGACAGGCAACTTTGCCTAAACTATAAAGGAGATCTTTAAAAGACCTGAACCGGATACTTTCCTGAACACAATACTTTTCCAATATGGTATAAATGAGGAAAAGTAAAAATAACATTATGCATATAGGCATTAAGCGTGTTCGGCATAACGAGTGCAAACATAAACTTAATAGGTTTCTCCAATAATTTTAAACTCTAATGTTCTCTGAATCCCTCTATTTCCCGAAAAACGGTGGCGACTCGATTTTGGCTTTTTTCTACACCCCTGGAGCAAAGGAACTTACATAAAAGAGAAGGAGGGGATCATTTCTCTCCAATGTAAAATAAGTCTTTATACTCTAAAGACGAGCGAATCTAGTTTGAAGTGGCGTGGATGATCTGCTACACCCTTACTTTGATTAATTGTGATAAGCAGAATAAAACGAGGTTTTGATAATTGCGTGGAAAGCCGCTACAATGGAAGAATTTATCATTTTCTACGTCCTCATTAGGTTCTTCAACTTTGTTTATGGTAGCTTTCCTGAAAAATATAAATCTCTAGTATATATGGGCTACATATTCAAATATAATAGTCCAAGAGCCAGGCCCAAAATGTGACTCGTTTTGTATACTTCAACCAAATTTTTCTGAAAATATATCTTAAATTATAAAGGAAAGCACAGTCTGCCTATCCAGAATGAGCCCCTCATATGAATGCGCTCGCTCAAATATTAGAAAATGGCACAAATTTCGGTTTCTTGCAATAAGTGGTTCCCTGTAGGTTGTGTGCAAAACATGAAGAGATGATTTTTTAAAGCTGGTACAATTTTCTATAAAACTAGTAATGCGTTGCATCAAGAACTCACGGCAAAGAATTCAAAAAAAATATATTTAAAACAAGCGAAATGAGTTTATCAAAACATTCGGATGCTATACTATTTTAAAGTAATAACTCAAAAAAGGCTCGCATCGCTTGCTAGTTAGGTATCTTTAACTTTACATAGTAAAAGGCTCGCTACGTCGGCTAGATTGCTCTATATTTATAATATACAAAGTTAAAAAGGCTCGCTTCGTCGCTAGACTTGGCGGCTCGCTCGTATTGCTTATATTATAATAAAATATATGTAAAAAAGGCTCGCTTCGCTCGTAGGTTCTTATATTTTGTAATATACAACGTTAAAAATAGGCTCGTTCGCTCGCTGATTGTTTATATTTATAATAAAATATATTGTAAAAAAGGCTCTCCTTCGTCGCTAGATTGGTAGAATTTATATTAATGCTAGTAAAAAGGCTCGCTCCTCGCTTGATTGCGTATATTATAATAATAAATGGTATAAAAAGGCTCGCTTCGCTGCTAGATTGCGTAGTTTATATTAATGCATAGTAAAAAGGCTCGCTTCCCTCGCTTGATGCGTTAATTTATGAATAATAAATGGTAAAGAAGGCTCGCTTCGCTCGCTAAATGCGTGATTTTATATTCATGCATGTAAAAAGGCTCGCTTCGCTCGCTAGATTGCTTATATTTATAATAAAATTATATTGTAAAAAGGTCGTTCGCTCGCTAGAGTTGCTAGATTTTATTAATGCATAGTAAAAGGCTCGCTTCCCTCGCTTGATTGGACTATATTTATATAATAATGGTAAAAGAAGGCTCGCTTCGCTCGCTAATTGGAGATTTTATTCATGCATGTAAAAATGCATTTGGGGCCCTTTGTAATTGTGTAAAAGGCTCGCTTCGCTCGCTAGATTGCTTTATTTTATAATACACGTTAAAAAGTGCTCGCTTCGTCGCTAGATTGCTTATATTTATAATATAATATATTTTAAAAATAGGTCGCTTCGCTCGCTAGATTGCTTATATTTATAATAAATATATTGTAAAAAAGGCTCGCTTCGCTCGCTAGATTGTTATATTTATTTAATATAGTAAAAAGGCTGGCTTCGCTCGCTAGATTGCGTTATCTTATATAATATGGAAAAAAGGCTCGCTTCGCTCGCTGATTGCGTATTTATATAATATATTGTAAAGGCTCGCTTCGCTCGCTAGTTGTTTTATTTATATAGAATATATATTTGTAAAAAAGGCTCGCTTGCTCGCTAGATTGCGTAGATTTATACTTAATGCATAGTAAAAAAGGCTCGCTTCCTCGCTTGATTGCGTATATTTATAATAATAAATGGTAAAAGAAGGCTCGCTTCGCTCGTAATGCGCTAGATTTATTTATGCTTGTAAAAAAGGCTCGCTTCGCTTCGCTAGATATGCTTTTTTCTATATTATATAAAATATATTGTAAAAAGGCTCGTTCGCTCGCTAGATGCATTATATTTGTTATAAATACAACGTTAAAAATAGGTCGCTTCGCTCGCTAGATTGCTTATATTTATAATAAATATATTGTAAAAAAGGCTCGCTTCGCTCGCTAGATTGTGTAGATTGATTTAATGCATAGTAAAAAGGCTCGCTTCCTCGCTTGATTGCGTAATTTTATATAATAAATGGTAAAGAGGGCTCGCAAAAAAGGCTCGCTCCTCGCTAGATTGCTTATATTATATAAAATATATGAAAGGTCGCTTAGCTCGCTGATTGCTTATATTTATAATAAAAATATAAAAGGCTCGCTTCGCTCCTAATTGTATTAATGAAGTAAAAGGCTCGCTTCGCTCGATTGCTTATTTTGCTTATATTTATAAATAAAATATTGATTAAAAAGGCTCGCTTCGCTCGCTAGATTGCTATATTTATATTAATGCATAGTAAAAAAGGCTCGCTCGCTAGTAAGTTGCTAATACACGTTAAAAAATCGCTTCGAGTTTGATCTATATTTTATAATAATAATATTGTAAAAAAGGTCGCTTCGCTCGCCTAATTGCTTTATATTTATATTATTGCATAGTAAAAAAGGCTCGCTTCGCTCTAGATTGCTTTTTGTTATATACACGTTTAAAAATAGGCTCGCTTCGCTCTTAGTTTGCTTATATTTATATGTTAAAAAGGCTCGCTTCGCTCGCTAGATTGCGTATATTTAATATTAAGCATAGTAAAAAAGGCTCGCTTCCTCGCTGATTTGCGTATATTTTATAATAAATGGTAAAGGGCTCGCTTCGCTCGCTAGATTGCGTAGATTATATTAATGCATAGTAAAAAAGGCTCGCTTCCTCGCTTGATTGCGTATATTTATAATAATAAATGGTAAAGAAGCTCCGGCGCTCGCTAAATTGCGTAGATTTATATTTCATGCATGTAAAAGGCTCGCTTCGCTCGCTAGATTGCTTATATTTATAATAAATATATTGTAAAAAGGCTCGATTCGCTCGCTAGTGCTTTATATTTGTTTATACACGTTAAATAGGCTCGCTTTGGCTCGGCTAGATTGTTTCGTTTATAATATCAAGTTAAAAAGGTCGCTTCGCTGCTAGATTGCTTATATTTATATAATATATTGTAAAATAGGCTCGTTCGCTCGCTAGATTGCTTATATTTATAATAAATATATGTAAAAAAGGCTCGTTCGCTCGCTAGTTTCTTATGAATATACAACGTTAAAAATAGGCTCGCTTCGTCGCTAGATTGCTTTATTTATAATAAATATATGTAAGGCTCGTTCGTCGCTGATGCGTAGTTTTATTATTAAGCTAGTAAAAAGGCTCGTTCTCGCTTTGATTGCGTATTTTATATTAATTAAATGGTGTTAAAGAAGGCTCGCTTCGTGGTAGATTGCGTAATTTATATTATGTAGTAAAAGGCTCGCTTCCTCGCTTGATTGGTTATGTATTATCATAAAGGGTAAAAGAGGCTCGTTTTGTCGCTAAATTGCGATAATTTATTATGCTGTAAAAAGGGTCGTTCGCTCGCTCGATTGTTTATTTATAATTAAATTTATTGTAAAAGGCTCGCTTCGTCGCTAGATTGCGCGTAGATTATATATTAATGCATAGTAAAAGGCTCGCTTCCTCGCTTGATTGATATATTTATTATAATAAAATGGTAAGAGGCTCGCTTCGCTCCGCTTAATATTGTGCGTAGATTATATGTCTGCATGAAAAGGCTCGTTCGCTCGAATAGATTGCTTTATTTTATAAATTATATTGTAAAAAAGGTCGCTTCGCTACGCTAGATTGCTTTATATTTTATAATAATTATTGTAAAAAGGCTCGCTGTCGCTCGCTAGATTGCGTGATTTATATTAATGCATAGTAAAGGCTCGCTTCCTCGCGTTGATTGCGCTTATATTATTTATAATAAAGGTAAAGAGGCTCGCTTCGTGTAGATGGTGATTTATATTTGCATAGTAAAAGGGCTCGTCTCCCTCGCTTGTTTGCGATTATTTAAATATAAGGTTAAAGAGGCTCGCTTCGTCGCTTAAATTGCGTAGTTTAATTCTGCATGTTAAAAAGGCTCGATTTCGTCGCTAGATTGCTTATATTATAATTTAATATATTGTAACAAGGCTGTTCGTCGCTAGATTGTTATTATTTTGTCTATAATACAACGTTAAAATAGGCTCGCTTGTCGTAAATTGTTATATTTATAATAAACGTATATTGTAAAAGGCTCGCTCGTCGCTAGATTTGTGTAGATTTATATTAATGAGTTAAAAGGCTCGATTCCCTCGCTTGATTCTATATTTGATAATAATAAATGGTAAGAAGGCTCGCTTCGCTCGCTAATTGCAGTAGTTTATTTATGCATAGTAAAAAGGCTCGTTCCTCGGTTGATTGCGTCTATTTTATTAATTAAATGGTAAAAGAAGGTCGCCTTGCTCGCTTTAAATTGGTAGTTTTATTCAGATGTAAAGGCTCGCTTCGTGCTAGGATTGTTATATTTATGGAATAACTATTTGTAAAAAGGCTCGCTTCCTGCTAGATTGTTATTATTTTGTCTATAATACACGTTTCAAATAGGCTCGCTTCAGTGCTGAATTTGTTTATTTTATAAATATATTGTAAAAAGGCTCCTTCGCTGCTAGATTGCTTTATTTATATAAATACTATTGTAAAAAGGTCGCTTGCTCGCTGATTGCGTAGTTTATATTAATGCTAGTTTAAAAAGGCTCGTTCCCTCGCTTGTTAGCGTTTATTTTATAATAATAATGGTTAAAGAAGGCTCGCTTGCGTCGCTAAATTGCAGGTGATTTATATTTCATGAATGTAAAGGCTCGTTCGTCGCTAGATTGCTTATTTATATAAATATATTGTAAAAAAGCTCGCTTCGCGATAGATTGCGGTAGATTTTTATTAATGCTAGTAAAAAGGCTCGTTCCTCGCTTGATGGAGTATATGTTTATATAATAAATGGTTTAAAGAGGTCGTCCTCGCTATTGCGTAGATTTATAT
Source organism: Microvelia longipes (assembly GCA_018340805.1). Lineage (NCBI taxonomy): Eukaryota > Metazoa > Arthropoda > Insecta > Hemiptera > Veliidae > Microvelia > Microvelia longipes. The sequence goes on from JACMZG010000022.1 coordinate 17,782,483, forward strand.
TTCAGTGCATGTAAAAAGGCTCGCTGCGTCGCGTAGATTGTTATATTTTAATAATTATTGTAAAAAAGGCTCGCTTCGCTCGTTAGATTGCTATATTTGTTATATAACGTTAAAATAGGTCGCTTAGCTCGCTAGATTGTTATATTTATAAATGATATTGTAAAAAGGCTCCCCGCTTTCGTCGTAGTTGTGTAGATTATATTAATGATTGTAAAAGGGCTCGCCCTCGCTTGATTGTGTTATTTTAATTAATGGTAAGAGGCTCGCTTCCTCGCGTAATATGCGTAGATTTATATTCATTGATGTAAAAAAGGCTCGCTTCCCTCGTAGATTGCTTATATTATATAATATATTGTAAAAAGGCTGCTTCGCTCGCTAGATTGCTTATTTTAATAAAAAATTATTGTAAACAAGGCTCGCTTCGCTCGCTGATTGTTTATTTAATATTAATGATAGTAAAAAAGGCTCGTTCGATCCTTAGTTGCTTATATTTGTAATAATTACAAGCGTTAATAGGCTCGCTTCGCTCTCTTAGTTTTGCTTTATTTATAATAAATATATTATTAAAAGGCTCGCTTCGTCGTAGATTGTTATATTTAATTTATGCATAGTAAAAAGGCTCGCTTCGCTCGTAAGATTGCCTTTTTTTATATACAACGTTAAAATAGGGCGCTTCGCGCGCTTGTTTGCTTTATTTATTAAATATTGTAAAAAGGATCGCTATCGCTCGCTAATTGTTATATTTAAATATTATTGCATAGTAAAAAAGGCTCGCTCGCTCGCTGATTGCTTATAATTTGGGTTTATTATTTGACACGTTAAAAACATAGTTCGCTCGCTCGATGTGTGTGTGTGCTTATATTGATATAATGGAAATATATTTAAAAAGGCTCGCTTCGCTCGCTAGGATTGCTTATATTTAAATATTAAAGATTAGTAAAAAGGCTCGCTTGCTGCTAGATTGTTTAATTTGTTATCAATACAACGGTAAAAATAGGCTGCGCTTCGGTGCTAGATTGCTTATATTTAATATTATATGGCTTTTAAAAAGGGTAGGTATATTTATAATAATAAATGTAAGAAGGCGTCGCTTTTAATTTATTTTTTGGTTTATTTATTTTAGCCGCTTTTAATTAATAAAAATTTGATGTTGACATGACAATAGTATTTTCTTTTTTCTACTCTTGTAAGGCTTTTTGAACGATTACACACGATTGTTTTGCTCAAATTTTTATCCGGTCCGCCATATGGCGCCATTTTGAATATTGTTTTCGGAATATTACCAAATATACAGCTCTGACTTAGTTAATTTAATTTGTTAAAGTACTCTTAATGTATATTACAATTGATTCTTTATCTTGTTAAGATTTCTATAAATTAGTAAAACTATTTTATATTAATTATGCCGCAATTGTTGATTTTTCGGAATTGTATATAATTTTTTGTTTCTATCAAGAGCTTTACAACGATATATTACTTCGGGTTATTCTTCAATTTTAAATTTTTTGGGTTCATTATTTTAGCCGCCATTTAAATTTTTCAAAAAATTTTAAATTTTGACTGGAACATATATTTTCTTTTTCTTACTCTTTAAGAGCTTTTCAAACGATAACAACCGATTTTTTCGTCAAAATTTTTTTTTATCGGTCCGCTTTTGGCTGCCATTTTTGATATTTTTAGGGATATTTCCAACATATACAGCTCTGAACATAATTAGTATTTTCTGTTATACAAAATTTTATTCAAAATCGAGTCATTTTTCCGGCAGTGGTAGATCGGGACACGTACAACAAACCACAACACCACAAAACACAACACACAACGCGGCCGTTCCAAATCTTCTGAAATGTAAGATCACTTACGTTCGATTCAAATGAATGTGGTTTTTGTCAAAATTGAATACTACAACTAATGTTATGACGTTTGTTAAATCGTAAAGAAATTCACGAGAAGTCATTTTTTTCAAAGAAATTCGCTGACTTTGCAGAATTCAACCTTTTTTGGTGTTTTTGAAAGAGCCATAACTTTGGTTGTTGTTAACCGAACACTCGCTTTATTGCACATTTAATAACCCTAAAAAATGTTCTAGTCATGTTTTGCATACGACCAACAGGGAACCACTTATTTCAAGATAAGATTAATTATTATGAAATTGGTGCGATTTTATACGATTTTGAGTACGCGCGATTATATGAAGGGGTCCACTCTGGAAAGGCAAACAGAAGTTTATTCTTTAATTTAAGGTGTGTTTTCAAAAAATGGTTTGAAGTATACAAATGAGTCAATTTTTTCAGGTTCCGGCTCTTGGACATAATGTATGTTGCTGATTTGAGGACAGCCACATTAAGTATTTGCTATAATGTTATTTATTTGGCGTAAGGGACCAGTTATCAGGCCAATCACTGGAATAGGAGTTCTTATGATGGGAAAGATTTCTGTCCGTGGCTCGTTGATTTTGAACCTCGATTTTACTGTGCCATATGCCAGATGTGTTGTTCCAGTGTAGCTGCATTGTTTGCTAGCCATTCTCTAATTGTACTCTTGGTTTAGGTTTTCGAAATTCCAGTATCTGGTGATGGTCCTATTTGAGTTTGTTTTAAACCTTGTCTGGCTAGAGTATCTGCTATATTATTGCCATCTATTTATTTATACCTAGGATACCATCTAACTGTCACAGTGTAGTTAATAGCTGATGTAATAAGAATCTATAAACATAAAGCGTTCCGAGTTCATAGTGAGAAGGAAAACTTTAGAGGTATTTGTACCTATTGTATTTTTTTTAATATTTTTAAAAAATCATAAAGTAGTGTGAACCGAAGCGGTGACAAAGAAAACCACAATCCATTTCATTATCCATTCCTACCCTGCTCCACCACGTAAAGTTGTTCCTACTTAATTTCGTATCTTTTAAATTTTATTTTTTTATTGTCTTTTCGAAAATTTATTAATTTCTGATGGAACATATGAAAGTTGTGAACCGGTATAGAATTACAAACCGCACGATTCTTTTTTAAATTAACCACAGATTTTTAAACCTGATTAAAGAAACTATAAAATACCACTTGGTCTGTGTGATGTGTGGTATTCAAACACGAGACCGGACCTTACTGTACGACCAGAAATTAATTTATGAAAAAAAGATTGTGTATTACAATAATTA
>JACMZG010000022.1:17794369-17889293 GCA_018340805.1 Microvelia longipes
CTGGTATTTTATAGTTTCTTTTAATCAGGTTTAAAAAATCATGTGGTTAATTTAAATATTATTCGTGGTTAATTTAAATTTATATTACTAATAAATATATATAAAGATATTATACTATAATATATATCAATATAATATATCATAATAATATACAATAATAACATAATATACATAATATCTATATATATATTATATATATATACTCAATATATATATTATTATAATATTATATTATTTAATATATATTCTAAATTTAGTGTAACCAAAATTGACAAGTTACTTTTATTACGAAATTCTCATATAAATCCGGAGAGCGAAAGAGCTAATCAAGCTCACAACTTGGATATAAAATGAGAATTATGGGCTTTCTAAGTTACATGTAATGAAGCAGGTGGACCGTCGGCGTCATTTCGATCAAAATAATACTAAGGGGAAATCAAATAAATAAAAAAACTTGGCCCTGAGCTTATGTCGGAAAGTTTTTAAGTCAAGCCAATCAAGGTAAAAGAAATAAATACTAAAGTGATGACGAGTAGGTAGTAATGATGATAAGCCAAGACTATAAGAATTAAGAGACTGTTTATGATCAATTGGATAAAAATAAATATTAAACAATATATAACCATATAACAAAATAAAATTTATAAAACACACAATAATTTTTACTATATAGTATTCAAATTAGACATGGTATATGAAAAGAAAACCGCCTATACTACATAAATAAAAATCACTTAAAAAAGAAACAAACGAATCAAAAAGAGAGATAACAATTAACTTTAAAACTCAGAAAAGAGAATAAACTACCACTGGCCGAGTAATTGAAAGATAAAACAATATAGCTCATTGGATCAGCAAAGATTTTAAGATTGAGGAACTCATAAGTATTTTTATGAGTTGTGCTTTCCCCCATGGATTTTAAACGGGGCAAATAAAAATTGACTAGAAATATGAGATAATGAAAGACAGTAGTCAGAAGCTTTATTAGACTACTTTAACTCTTTTCATAATCAGCGCATCTTCAGCACAAGTTGATGAGTTCAGTCATCCTCAAGATAGAATATAATGTATCATAATATCAGTTCCACAAACCACGCTAGTGGCAAAACCAAAACAAGTTCAATAAGCAGCAATTGCAAATTCCAAAAATTAAATTAAAAAAATATGAAATATAACAAACATAAAAAACAATATATGATTATTTCATCATCATCATATTTCCTAATTAGAGATCTTCTCACAGCACATTAAACAATAATTCTTAAGTACTTAAGAACTCTGACGTTTAATTAATAATGAGTTGGCAGAATCCGGTTTTTGCTATAAGTGAAATTCGAATTGTACCTCCATTTTTGGTTAAATCGTTCTAGTCGAGAAGTCCGGGTTACAAGTCCCTTAGATGTTTAATCTGCAATCGCTAAGAGTCCTCGGGTTTGAACTCTGACAAGGTCGATCAAATTTTTTATTCTTTTATTATAAATTGTATAAAACTTAATTATCTAATACACAATTGATGAGGCGGTTGCCTGATACGGAATTGCCCTTAATTTCTCATTTGAAATTTCGGAAATATGTGGAATTTGAAATTTCCTTTGTTATCAACATTCAATAATTATAGTTAAGTTTATTTTGCTTGACTATTGCATAACATTTAGCTTTTTTTTCACGAGGTTCATTCATGAGAGATGTAAATCCACTAATTAGGAAACTTATTCAGGTACATAAAGACTTAATCTACATAGTTAAGTACTCATTAAAGAGAAGCAAGTAAAACAATGCGTGAATCAAAGATTCAGGTTCATTCATCAAAGAAAGTAAGCTACTTATTAGGAATCCATTTAGGTTCATTCAGAGAAGCAAGTCAAACCATAGGGAACTCATTACAGTTGTTCATTATCAGAGAAGCGAGCAAACTTATTAGCATCATTGTTGGTTTATTGCAGAGAAGCAATACTACATAATTAGAGTTAGGCATGCATGAATCATTGCTCAAGAAAGATGCAAACCCCTGTCTAGGAACTATCAGTGTAACATTTATAAACTTAATCACTAGTATTAGGATTATTTAAGAAGCAAAGACCAAATAATTTGAGGAACTCATTCAGGTATACATTTCAAGAAGGCAAGCTAACCTAATAATGTAGTGAATCATTCGTGAGCAAGCAAAGCTTCATAATATGAACTCAGTGGTTTCAGAGTAGCAGCGTACTAAGTCGTGGACTCATTCAGGAAGTATGACAAGCTACTATTAGGACTCATTCCAAGAAGCAATGGCTACTAATTAGGGACTAATTGCTAGTATTAGAAGGTCAAGCGTCTAATTAGTGAACTCATTACAGAGAAAAGCAAGCTATAACTAATTAGGACTATATTCTTTAAAATATAGCAGAGTACTAATTTAGGTACTCCTCAGAGAAGCAACTACTAATAATTAGGGAACTATATCCTAACGCACGAAGCAGCTATCTAGTTAGGACTCATTCAGAGAAATGCAGAGCTATACTGAATTGAGTTGCGTCATTCAGGTTAATGTAATGCGAAGAGGAACCTCTCTCTGCACAAACTTATGCTTACACTTTAGAGATTCGTTTTTAAAAATTTGCACAAAAGAACCAAGTTAGTTTTTCAAGTTCTGTGTTTTCTACTTTGAGCTCCTAAGTAGAATATTCACCTTTATATGTAACTCCCACCATATCAATTCGAGTTAAGGGGAGCGAAGGATAGCATTTAATTAGAAGCAACAGAAGCTTTAGGTTATATTCCCATGAAAATGTATGTGGGTTAATGGCTGCAACAATGGGTGATAAGTCTTTTGAGAAGCTATCACTTATAAATGGTAATTTAGGGAGTGAAGGCAACAAATAACTAAGAATGTCTTTTCATTAAATGACATCGCTGTTTTTAAATAAAAGGGTTGTCGAATAAGGGTGATAAATAAGAACGGGTAGCACAATGGTGACATAGACAGATACTTTTTGAATTTTGATATTGGTGCATAACGGTCTCTAACCGAGATGTGGTACATATCTCTACATATGTCTTTTTCAGGTTACGTGCCTTTGTGTATCTCCATTATAGTTTATTGTGAATAAGTGGTTTTAATACGTTTTTCTATATTGAATGTTTGAGTTGGGGGTTATGTGTTACGAATTGGTGCGTCGCTGTAACTTTAGTGAATGCGTCAATGTATGAAATAAGCTAAATTATTTTGGGAAATATCTTTTTACCTTTTCTCTTTTTCCGAAGGTAATATTAGAAAAAGTATTGGTGTTTGCACCTTAAACTTCAAAACAATTAAAAATTGTTTTGAGTTTTATAAAAAATAAGGTAAAAACCTTAAATTTTTCATTTAAGATCTAATAAGGAACTTCCTAAGAGGTTTTACTAAAGTAGCTTGTCTGTTGATGAGTTGTGCGTGTGTGTTGTTGTGCGTGACTGCTATTTAATCTCCCAGTGTATACAATACCATAGAGGTTTTGAACTTAGTGCAAAAAGAATTGTAATCTTAGGTCTGGTTGCCGAAGAATCCTTTTTTTCTATGATTCTCCAATTAACCGTGCACCATGTACAATTCTAAAGCCGGAAAATATAATTTTGATGATTTGAATCTGTATTTACAATGATAAACTTCAAGTAATTGGATCATATTTGAAATCTATCTCACGTATGTTTTTTATTATTACGATCAATTTGAAATTTCGTCCACGTATGTGAGTTTTTTATTATTAAGGATCAATTATGCAAATTTGCCACGTGATGTTTCATTTATTATTGAATTTAAAATTTTTTGTAAATCTGTGCAACTATGTATTTTTATTAATATAGAATTATAAATTTTTGAAATTTTGCACTGTATGATTTTTATTTATAGAATAATCAAATTTGAAAATCATTTGCACACGTAATGTATTTTTTTTATTATTTAGAGTTCAACTGTTTGAAAATGTCATGCACCACGAATATGATATTTTATTTAAGTATAGATTTGTTCACAATTTGAAAATTTGCCACGTATAATACTACTATAAGATTATTGGTACTATATTTTGCATTAGGTGCCCAAGTGATGTACTACATTAGGTATTCTGTTTAAGCAAAATACATTTTTATACCACAATATGTACTTTTAGGGTTGCCCACTATAAAAATAGGGTAAAACTTTATCGTTTTTTTCACCTTGCCACCCAACACACATAAATTATTATCGTGTTCGAATAAATCACATATGAAAAAAATTTCTATAAAATTTCAGCTCCGAATCGAGGAGTTGATTAATACAGGTGCCAACAAGCGCAAATAATATGGAGGCTTGAAGTTTTTATAGGTGTCAAAAATTTTCGTGCAAAATAGGAGAGATATTCTTTGGTGTAAATATTGCATTATTTTATATAATTTTATAATCAAATTATTTTCTGGTACAAAACAAATACTTATAACCCACTCAACTAAACACTGTAGAACTTAAATTTATGCAGTAGACGAGAATGAATCTTATATTTGTACCTATACACTACACATCAATCTATTTACTTTTGGTAAAATTATATATATTTTTTTCTGAATAATAATGTTAAAAACTTTTTTTCTATACTTCAGAAGCTAAAATATATTAATCCTCATATAATATGTTTTTTTTAGATATACAATTCATTTGGCAATTACTTTGATTGTTTTTATTAGTATACCTATTTATCTATATTTGAAAGAATCAAATATTTAGCGTATATTTATAATACCAAAAATAGTAACCCTAAAATGTTGTACAAATACTCGTCATCTCCCATCTTCATAGTGCAAAGCATAAGTAAATTGAGGTATAATGTTTACACAAATTCAGCTTTTCAAGAATTAATGACACTCTGAAACGTTTGTGTGTTTGCTCCTGAAAGACTGTACATTACCTCTACATAGCAAAATAACTGTAGGCGTTGCATTTTCTCTAACTTATCGCAGGAGGGAGGGGGAGTTTGAAACTTCTTTAAGACTAACGTAAAAGCTTACTATATATTGTCTGAATGTATATCTGTTATTAATGAATTATGTTCTGCTTTTTATTATTGAGTTTTAGTTACTACCTAGTTATATTCTTGCCCAGTTTACCAAGGGTAATTATGATATCATAATGGACCCGCAAATCTGCTATGACTAGTCTTCTTCTCGTGCAAATAACATAAAGTTTGTGGGTCAGAGAGCTAGCTTTAATGCCCGTTAGGGTAGTCACCTTCTAAGTATTTCGATCAGGGTAGAAGTGTAAAATATAAGTTTACTGAACTCATTATTATTTATTAATTTTAGTGTAATGTAGTAAAAGGTAGAATTCCAACTTAAAGGTTCGATCTCTTTCAGCTAATATTTTCAGCTATTTAATGCAAACCGACATTAACTATAAAACACAAAAACAAGAACAGAACACCACTAAACTTATTTATAGGCTATCATCAACAACGAAACAATAGAATAGATAATACCTGCAGAACCGAAATTAAAAGTGTTAAATAAATAGTAAAATTAAAATACGTGAGTACTTGATTTTTTAATAGTTTTCATTGAGTGCAAGGTATAATAAATGACCTGAGTTTCACTTATGATAATTAACTTATACGTTTTTATTAAAAAGTATTTCCTTTTCTCCTACACTTAATACTATTATAACTCATATTTTCTGAACTATAACATTATCATGATTTATTTTATGTGATCAGATTTAAATCATTATTCAAAGTGGTTCATTTTAATTAAATAAGACAAGTCTTTAGATAGATTTTCTTTACCAATATTATTCCAAAAATCAGGAACGAGCTGAGAAGGAATGTATAACTAGGCTAGAGAGAGGAACACTAACAGCACTAATATATACCATATACAAATAAGATAACATTGGACAAAAAGAGTTTAGGAGCCATTTATTTCTCTAACGATTTTTTCACAATCATGTTATCTCTTTGCAAAACTGTTGTTGTCAGAATAGTTTCAACAAAACTGGGTTTCTTTTTATTAATCGTTCGAGAGAATATTTAAAAAATGATGTTCTACACTCGTCAATGATGGTATATATTACAAAAAGTATTCTATAATAAATCACCAAACCATGATATATAATTATTATATATAGTATATGGGTCTATACTATTACAAGTGTAGTTACCTTACTATTAGTTTTAACCTATTAACTAATTTTAGGAGAGTAATAATCACTATCAATTACTATTTACTAATAATATAATAATTAAGTTTTAGTTAAATATAAATAAAAATATATTACAATATTTATTCAGTTATATATTTCGTTATTTTAACTTACATATTATAGCACATACCAATATTATCATATCATTATATATTTATATATATATAAATAATATTTAGTAGATTATATCACGTTCCATTAATATGTCACTGTAATTTGTCCGTTATTTTGATCAAATTGATAGTCGAAGGTGTAGGATTATTTCCGATGTTTCGAAATTTAACCAAAGGGCCCTCTAGTATAATATATCCTAGGTCCAGGGGCGATGAAACTTAGAAAGAATGGGGGTAAGAATCCACATCCTGTCCTGGTCACCGTGGAACAACTTTGTACTTCGATGTTGTATCAATAATCTCTTAAATTTGTATCAAATATTAAATAATGTAAAAGGTCTTTTCCCTATGTGTTATTAAAAAAAATGATGTTCTCAATACAAACTGTGTTAGTATAAAATGATTTTTTTAAACTAAACCTGACAAATGTTGAGGCGGCCGAGCATAATTAATTTTTAGATATTAAATAATTACTACTAAGTAATATTATATTACTAAGTTAAATACGTAACTAACTATATATATATATATATAAATATAACGGAGCGTTCCTGTTTGGAAACCTTAAAGGTCCAAGTTTAAGAAACTGGGGTCTTAAAGGACCTACATTTAGGTAACAAATTAAGAGTATTTTAAGCACTTTAAAACATTTGTCTTTAAGAGCTATTTAGGAATACCCCTTAGAGTATGGGCCCTCTTGGGCTTTTGTGTATATTATATATCAAATATTGTTATTCATTTTTTAAAATTTTCATTGTTTTTACTCTTTGTTTATTTTTTTGGCTGATGAGCCCAAGGAGGCACCGCCCTCGCCATCAATGGTCAGTCCACCTCAGGACACATCATTGGTGTGATGAAGTCTGGGTAACCGGGCAGTGAGTCACTTTTTAATGAAAATATTATGGTTTATACATCAAGGCTTCCCTCCCTCTTCCTTTCTCTGAGATGTAGGCATTCTCTGTAATCTCTAAGATTTCCTTTACTTTAAATATTTATTTAATGGCACAAAGCTTGGGTTAAAAATCTCGAACTGGTCGGCACCGGAATAGAAGTTCTTAGAAATTGTGCTATGTAAAACCTACATTAAATAATATCAACACCAACAATGTCTTTTGACTAAATTTAAACTTTATTTTGCAGAGCCGGCTTTCGGCAATAATTCCATCTACAGTGCTGTGGTGAGATCTTCAAATCATGGAATCTGAATTGAGAGACACAACATCTCACCACATCACTGTAGATGGCATTATAGCCTAAAGCCTGCTCTGCAAAATAAAGTTTAAATTCAGTGGAAAGACGTTGATGGTGTTGATATTATTGAAGAAAATTCCACTGCGCTTAGTGAAGCTACATTAAATAATTTCCAAAGGAAAAATAAGCTTATGAAGTCAGGGTGATGGAGATGAAAGGGAAGGCGATTTATTGAATGAGATGCCCTCTCAGATGAAAGAAATCGGGTACGCAGTAACTCGAGACTTTTCCTCATAATTTCTAATCAAGACACTCATCCTTCCAACTTCAAACTCGCTTCGCTCGTTTACAAAATACACATGTCGTTAAAGTTATTTTGCAACACGTCCTCGGACACGCTTTGCTCATCCTCTGATAGTAAATTCATTCCTTTCATTCCCCGTAGTAAACCATCTAAGGGTGCGTTTTCGTTGTCTCCAAAGTTCACTGTCTCCAAAGTTCGTTAGTTCCAAAGCAAAAATCCCATTGCCTCCAAAGTTCACAGTCCCCAAGGTTCGTTGTCTCCAAAATTCGTTAGACACAATTATTTTAATATAATTTTTGGAACTTACGAAAATGTATGACATTAAACATTCATTACTACGTTACCGCAATAATGTTTTGGATCTAATGAATTTTGGAGGCAACGGACTGATTCGATAGATCCAAAGCCTTTGCCTAGTCTTCCCGTTAGTTCCAAAAAGAGTAGAACGGCCCAACACTTGTTTTAGTCACCCCCGTGACTATTTGCTCTATATGTTCGTTGCTTCCAAAGACCGTTGTCACCAAAGTTCATTAGTTCCAAAATATTTTTTTTTATTATTTTGGATCTAGTAAACTTTATGCTTCTAGATTAAAAGTTTGAATGCAAAATCTTTTGCCACATTATTTCGTTATCTCCAATTGGAACTTATGAAATTTTCTGACTCGTTGGAACTAGTGAACTTTGGAGACAACTTGTTTTGGAGGCAACGTATAGGATCCCATCTAAGAACTGACCTGCTACTCGAAACTGCTTAACTTTTATGAGTTAAGAAGAGTGAAGAAACCCCTGAACATACTAACAATATTGAAACGAATTTATAACGTAAAGGCATCAACTTGTACTAAATTTTAACTCAATTAGATTTTGATTTTTTTATTTTTTTTTAATAAACGTACACAAGTGGTTTGATCACAATTGCTCTTATGTTGACAATAAGATAAAACTTGGCATGTATGTTATTCTTATACAAGGATACCTGCCTGCCAAATCTCAAAATGGTCAAATCTTTCAGCGTTTTATGATTTTTTTAGAAAATGTTGCTGTCATTATTGCGGGTTACTGATTATTATTAATATTATTTTTTATATATAATATTTATTATATATAACTGTTAAACAATATAATAGTACTACATATTTATATGCTATATATATATTATTATATGTTGTAAGGGTTTAAAGTTGCCACAAAGAGATTTAAATATAAAGCTTTCTTTAAAAATAAACTGTTGAACTAAAGAACCATTTTCATAAATAATAAAATACTATTTTTAAAAATGTACTTTATTTATGCCGAAAAAGTTATGCAATAAAAAGAGCAGAACTTTAAAAATAATTCATTATATTATTAATTAAATTATTCAGTGTTAATGAATATATATTTATTTTATTTTTATTTAATTATAATATGATTATTTATTTAATGAATTATATATTATTTATTATATTATTATAATTATAATTATTATTATAATAAGCCTTAAAAACTTACACTATTTGCCAAGAGAAAGGTTAAGTTTTCTCTTATTCGGAGAGAAAATAAATTGCCAATGAGATTAAGTAAAAAAAGAATTGAGAAAGTTTTAAAATAAATAAAACAAAGTGATAATAATAAAATTATTTATTTTTTACAATAAAAAAGTATAAAATTTATAAATAATACTTATAAATTGTTTTAAAAACAGATAACTAAATGAAATACGATAGTTTCTATTTCAAATGAATTTACTTAACAGAGTTACTTAGTCTTAGAGTTTAATACAAGGAAAAGCGTATCTTAGAATATTAATAAAAAAGCCTAAAATAATACATATTTACAACTTATCAATCACATTTTGTCAGTTAATTATCTAATTAATACTAATTCATTAATAATACAAACACAAAACAAAAATATTTTGGTACGGGGTACCTCGGAACTTTTTCTCATCACATCGGATTCGCTACGCTCATTCATTCTACTTCTGACTCGCTTCGCTTGCCATGAGAATATACAATTTGCAAAATGTATACTGCAACACGTCTTTGGAATCGCTTCGCTCGTCCATAGATATTAAATACATCACTTTTATTGTCAGCGGTTACTCATACAGCACTGACCACTCTCAATCCAGCTTAACTTTTATGATCCATCAATAATCATAGATATACTTGTCGTATTAAAACGAAACTTAATTCTATTGGAGGGTTTTTATGAGTAGAATCAATGTTTTGGGAAGTTAGATTATAGTCCGGAATTGATGTTATTGCAGGAACAAATAGTAAATTTTCAATATATCATTTGATACTACAGAGTTTTGATATTACCACTCTGGTATTATATTATCATTACCACTTATGGTATATACAACACATTATATTCTTCAGAATTTTAATTGAAGGTCAGAGTGAGTTCAGGCTCTGTCGGTGCCTGATGTGTTAGACGTAACGAAACAGAGTGGAACATGACATTATGTTATGATGTCAAACCATCAATGATGACCAATGTCGAATGACGATGTGCTAATGTGAACAGTTCCCAAATGTAGCATTGCATTTTACTTTTTTATTTCCTAGGTGTCTCTCGCACAATTATATTGTGTTAAATTCCTGCAATGACGTCACACGTTATGCGTAGAAAAGTCAGGTTATAACCTCTGAATGCGTTTGGTTTGTTTACATCGTATTGAATCACCTTATAAATTTCTATAATACGACACACGGCTAAAACCAGTTGACAGCGTGGGAAAATAATGAGATGGAGCCAATGAGGATAGTCCTGGATGTTATACCACGGTCTCAATTTCAAATCAGATCAACCTTATTGGTTCCTCTAAATCCGATGTCATCTGATTTTAGCCGTGTGTCGTACTGTAACATCTTGGATTTTAATCAAAATTAATTATTGCTCGGCGCCTCACAATTTGTCAGGTTTTAGTTTAAAAAATTCATATCTTATACTAACACAGTTTGTAATTGAGAACATCATTTTTTTTAAACTACACACTAGGAAAAGACCCTTTTACAATTATTTAAATATTTGATACAACATAAGAGATATGATACAACATCGAAGCTACAAAGTTGTCTCCACGGTGACCAGGACAGGAGTGAGATTCTTTACCCCCATTCTTTCCTACGTTTCATCGCCCCTAGAGACATAGAGATATATTATTACTAGAGGGGGCCCTATTGGTTAAATTTCGAAACATCGGAAAAATAACCTGACCACCTTCGACTATCAATATTGATCAAATAAACGGAACAAAATTACAGTGACATATATAGGAGAACGTTGAAAATATAAATCCAAACTCAAACAATGTGCAGTAAAACGAAAACAATTGATTTATTATAACCTAACTATTGAAGAGGTTTCAATGAGGTTACACAGAGCCCTTGAGAGCCCTAAAATGATGTTTCAGGACTCTTAATGTATTGCGATAGGCTATGCCCCCTCTATTATATATATATCTATGCCTATAGAGGTACTTAATTAAACTAATCATATAAATAATTAAATACAGAATTTAATACTCCTGACAATCCAAGCGTTTAGTTATAAATAGAACTTGTTACATTACAAACAATTAAAGCCTTATTTACCTTGAATACATTTAAATGTATTAGATTACTTAAATATATTTACAACTAATTTGTTTATTTACAGTATGATACAAATACATTTACAACGATATTGATAACTTATAAAATATGTGAAGGAAATATGTAATACATTTGTAGAGGAAGAAATCAATTATGTGTTCTTATGTTAAAACACATAATTCAATTAATGTTCTGAACAACATAAGAGATTTATATTATTTTTCTACCAATGTTTGTATAATGTATTCTATGCAAAGAATGTCTCAATATTATATTATTTCTTTTTATGTACTTATTTGCTTAACTATCCATTGCAATCTATGTGTTCATATCTGCAATGTTATCTATGCTTGCATCTAAATATTATCTCTTACAGACAAATTTGTTTTCATACAGAAATAAATTACATCAAAATGCATTCCGAGAGATACTGATTATTACATACATGCAGCGCACCTATCCAGTGATTGAAACATTAAATATTTAAACACATAACTTCATTGAACGCAACCATTCAAACTTGAATCGTTTAATATATAAATGCTTACATACATTGAACACACCTATATGAACATTGAATCGTTTAATATATAAACACATGCATAAATTGCACACACCCATGCAGACATTGAAACATTAAATATTTAAACACATAACTACATTAAACGCAACCATACAAACTTGAATCGTTTAATATATAAATGCTTACATACATTAAACACACCTATATGAACATTGAATCGTTTAATATATAAACACATACATACATTGTACACACCCATAAAGACATTGAGACATTACATATTTGAACACATACAGGCATTGATTACAAGGGATAATTTAAAAAAAATAACGTCTGTAAGTGTGTCAATGTATGATTGTATTCAATGCCTGTATGTTTGTGTCAATGTCTGTATGTCATTGTATGATTGTATTCAATGCCTGTATGTTTGTTCAGTGTATGATTGTATTCAATGTCTGTAAGTGTGTTCATTGTATGATTGTATTCAATGTCTGTATGTTTGTTCAGTGTATGATTGTATTCAATGTCTGTAAGTGTGTTCATTGTATGATTGTATTCAATGTCTGTATGTTTGTTCAGTGTATGATTGTATTCAATGTCTGTAAGTGTGTTCATTGTATGATTGTATTCAATGTCTGTATGTTTGTTCAGTGTATGATTGTATTCAATGTCTGTAAGTGTGTTCATTGTATGATTGTATTCAATGTCTGTATGTTTGTTCAGTGTATGATTGTATATTCAATGCCTGTTTGTGTATTCAATGTATGATTGTATTCAATGTCTGTATGTGTGTTCAATGTATGATTGTATTCAATGTCTGTATGTGTGTTCAATGAATGATTGTATTCAATGTCTGTATGTGTGTTATGAGTGTATTCAATGTCTTTATGTGTGCTCAATGGCTCAATGTACATTTGTATTCAAAGTATGTAGAAGTGCATTGTATATTTATATAATGAATGCATTCCGTTTTTCTATTAAGTGTGTAAGTGTACAATGTTCGTGTGTACACACTAAATGTATGTTTGTAATTAATGAATACAATCAGTGTAGGACTGCGCAGAAGTTTATAAACATTTCTTCAGGTAGATGTGGAAGGTACTCTGAATAGCTAATTCATTTATCTATTCTTAATTAGTCAACTAGTAATATTATACTTAGCTAAGAACTCGAGTTAGAGCTATTTAGCTGTGATATGCTTGGCTGTGATGAATTCGCTAACTGAGATATACTCGCTTCCTGAGAGCTAGAATCGCTCAAATGCGAATTACTAATAATAGAATCTATAGAGAAGCTCTGGGATATGCTCGGCAGAACAGGAGAAGTGAGGTTGTGAGTTAAGGAATGCCGTCGTAGATCGCAATTCCGACGAAACACTTTGCCGCAGGATGAACAATTGTATGGCTTGATGTCGGTGTGGGTGAGGAGATGGGTTTTGAGGTTGGATCGCTGGTTGAAGGAGCGGGAACACACGGGACACTTATGAGGTGATTCTTCGAGATGAAGTATTTTATGCACTGCTAGTGTTCTTGATTGACAGAACCCTTTACCGCATTCCAAGCATTTAAAAGGTTTTTCTTTACTGTGGATATATCTGAAACAAAAAAATAAACCAAAAAATTAAAATATAAAATACGTGGTAATAAATGAAATTAAACAGGCAATAGTTCCCTAATCGAACATAGTTGTTAAAGGTACTCAAACTTGAGAGACTTGTAGATAGTACTGAAATCAATGTTTTTTTTGCTAAGAATTAAAACTAATTTCTACTGTTAGGTAGAGTCAAGAGGATGTTATCTACCAAAATAAAGTCTACCAGAGAGTTATTGATAGCACTGAGAGAGAAGTATAAGATCACCAAAGATATAGACAATCAGGATGGGTCATAAGGGAGATACTTCATACCAGATCATAAGGGAGATAGATCGTACACGAACGCCTTATTTAATGAGCTATGGTTGAGCTCTCGCCTGGCTATCTGAAGATAACCACGTGCGGGCTCAGTGGTCCAACTTTCGCATGGATAACTGTACAGGTCCTGCGAGTGAGCTCAGTGGTGGAGCCACCACATGGCTAACGTATATAGGTCTACGCGTGGGCTCAGTGGTCAAGCAACCGCATGGCTAACAGTATAGGTCCCGCGCGTGAGATCAGTAATTGAGCTATCGCATGGCTAATTGTAGCCTCGCGTGATGACTCAGTGGTTCAGTAATAGCCAGAACAACTGTATAAGTTACTGCGCTTGGTGTCTCAGAGGTTGAGCTCTCGCCTAGTGAAGTCAAGGTGGAAATTCAACCAGATAGAATGAGCCGGCTTACACTTGATTTTTAATAAATTTATGAAACAGGGACATTTGCTCTAGGATATGACGTTATTTATACGGATTATGGCTTCTTCCAAGCTATACATAACCTATACATAACAAGGGACCTCTTAAATTTATTTAATAGCCAAATTCTAACCAATTTTATCAAAACTAACTTAAATCCAAAAGAAACTCTTTTAGCTCTAAGTTATTAATGATAATATTAGTTAAAATTTGGCTATTAAATAAATTTAGGAGCTCCCGCGATAACAGGTCAGAAATAACATGATAACAGGTATAAAAACAGAAATTATAAAAAATATTAGAGATGCCACTTTATTTTCTTAAAATGACGCAAAAAATCTTTTATACGTAAAAATGTTTTTTGTCCTGTTTAAGAGTTATGAAAAAATAGACTTTAGCTATGTTTTTAGGACTTAAAGTTGCTAGCTCGCAACCTACCTGGAACAAAATACTTTGATTCGAACAATAAACATCGATGAACATGCTTTTATGTAATTACTCACAAAGAATAAGGTTACGCGTAGCGTTTTCTAGCGTTACATCAAAACTATTTTCTAATAAACTTACACAACTCGTCATAAAATATATTTTGAATATAATAATAGTTTACGATAAAATTTAATTATACGTTGAGAAAATAATTTAGAACATTCGTCTTCAATGAGTCGTAATTTAGGGCTGAAAAATAACTCAGTCATTTTAAATTTAGGAACATGACTGCTCCAATAAAGAAGTTAAATTCATTTGGGTACAGCTACTGTGGTCTGGTGGTTACTGTGGTCTCACTCAACCATAGGCTACTATGGTTGAGTGAGCCTTCCTCGCAGACAATTCCGGTAGAGGCCACTAAGATTTTTATGCCAAGGGTGAAAATCTGTTTATGTTCCGTCTTTTAAAAGAGGTCTTTAAACCGGTGGTTTCTATCCTGTGCGATGTCAGGTACTCGTAAACGATCCCTAATCCTAAAGAAATCTGGGTTTAAGCAAATTTAGTAGCCTAATTAGTGGATTATAAAACACATTGCAGCTCCCTTATGATTTCAAAAACAGAAATGCTTAGACTTACTGTTGATCACGTATTGTTTCGAGAGGAAGGTATAGAGTAAATAACAAATCTTCCGTGGATTAGGCGCAAAATAACTGCACAAGGACTCATTTGGAAGAACGCTATCTTCTATTATAGAAGTTTGGAAAACAGGTCCAGTAATATTAATAGTAATACACATCTCCCTAATTACTAGCAGCATCATTGTAAGTGATACCCCACGAAAAAATAACTCATTTTGTTTCAAATTTAAGAATTAGGCTGCTCGACTAAAACATATTTTCGACCTCTAACCTCTCTTCCGACTAATGCCGAAAGTGAATATAAGAACATAGACGAGAGTTTCTTAGTATATATTAATCTTAAAACGTCTAACAGGTGTATCTCTAGTTATTTCATAAACTTACAAAGGTGTTTATTTGTAAAACAAATACTAAGGTAAAGATAGGTGTGTTTGTTGGTTAAGTATCTTAGAGTGTGTTTGTCGGCTTGTTGAAGATAATTAGGGTGTTAGTAATAGTTCCTGCCCTCTAGCCATCCCCACACAGGTGCTTAGTCAGACTTAGTTTCTTAAGTATAACTTATTTTCTTAATTTGATGGATGCCTTTACTCTAAATGACTTCTAATATGACTAATGCTATGTCCCCATACACAAGCTAAGTCCATGTTAAGTGTATACTAACACATCTTTTATAAATTATGAAAAGATGTATGACATTCTGTTTATTGTTTTTACTTTTCCTTATGTATACCTTAGGTAAATAGGAAACGTATTGTGTTGGAAAAAGATCTGAAACCGGGATGTCACCGGAATTATCCATTTCAGGTGTTTAAGGCCTCATAGGTGGTTTTCACAAACTTGTCTGCCTGTATTTGTTTGTGTCACAAACTTGTCTGCCTGTATGTGTTTGTGTCACAAATTTGTCTGCCTGTATGTGTTTGTGTCCCAAACTTGTCTGCCTGTATGTGCTTGTGTGAATATTATCATTGTAGTTCTCAGTGCAGTTACGCTAGAAAGTTGAAACTGTACAAACCCGATTTTTAAATTTTGACGCAATTTACACTAAACGTAGATTTAGCTTAAACGTAGCAATTAAAAAGAAAAAAAATCGGATCCGGGGTGAATCAAAACTTTTCCTAATCACAACGGATTCGCTGCGCTCATCCTCTTTACTTCGAATTTGCTGATCCTCAGAATATGCAATTCGCCATAAGCATGCTGTAATACGTCTACGGACTCGATTCGTTCGACCTAAGATAGTAAATACATCCAGTGGACACCCACGATACTGCTTAACTTCCAACAAAAATCATGAATATATTTGTCTTATTGAGACGAAACATAGAATACTCATATATTACGTAACGGTATGCACTTGTACCGGATTATAACTCAATTGAATTACAGGCTCTTCTATAATATTTTAAGTTGTTTTCATTATAGTGTCTCGACAGACAACCGCAATGGACACGACAAACCCCGGGGGTCGAATCGTACAGGGTTGAACACGGGGCTGAACCCCCAACCAAACCAACGTCTAAACAAAGTAAATGAATAATATAAATCTCATATCTTTCACAGTACTTCCTCTTTTTTCTTGATGATATAGAAAAAAAAAGATATAATATTTAAACTACCGTAAATTTTATCTCAGAGTGACATTTTCTCCTTATAATCGTTTCCTAACATTAATTTTCCGTGTTTATAATAAAAATTAGTTGGGACCATTTGCTATAGAGGTGTTCTTCTATGCTTGTTTCTTCAATTCTTGTATATTTTATGAACCAATAACTGTCCTGCCCAACAATCTATAATATCAGAAATAAGAAAGAACATACGAAGTTGCTACTGATCAAACATAATATTAATAGAAAATTATTAACATAAAATTATACGACGAGAAAAAAGAATATCGTAAAACTATCAAAGATTTCGAGTTTATTTATTTTTATTTTCTTGTTTCGTTATTATATTTTTTAAATATAATTTATATTTCTATTCGTATAAAATAATTTTTTTTTGTATAGTTTAACTGCTTATTCTTAAAATCAGGAAAATTCAAAAATTTGGAACTAATGTTTTAAGGCCAGTGTTTTGTAAAGTATTCGATACATTGCATTTGAAAGTGTTACGGCCGGTGCCATATTTTATAAATTAATTCTTTATATAACTATTAAGTACAAATATACAATAGCTTAAACTCAATTAAATTACTAATGTCAAACATGATATGCATTAATAAGCATATAGATATATACTAGAGGGGGCATAGCGTATCTCAATACATTGAGAAGCCTGAAACATCATTTTGGGGCTCTCAGGGGCTCTGTGTAACCTCCTCTTCCTTCAAGAGTAAGTATAGGGTATAATAAGTATAGGTTTTATATCCAACATCGTTTAGAGATACCATTATAGAGTTATCAAATTATTTTTTAGAAACACGATTCTGAAGATGTCTGTTTCTCTTAAACTATATATTATCGAATTATGTTATAGAAACACGATTCTAAAGATGTCTGTTTCTTTAAAACTATATATTATCGAATTATGCTATAGAAACAGGATTCTGTAGATGTCTGTTTCTCTATAACTATAATATTATCGAATTATGCTATAGAAACAGGATTCTGTAGATGTCTGTTTCTCTATAACTATAATATTATCGAATTATGCTATAGAAACAGGATTCTAAAGATGTCTGTTTCTTTAAAACTATATATTATCGAATTATGCTATAGAAACAGGATTCTGTAGATGTCTGTTTCTCTATAACTATATATTATCGAATTATGCTATAGAAACAGGATTCTGAAGATGTCTGTTTCTTTAAAACTATATATTATCGAATTATGCTATAGAAACAGGATTCTGAAATGTCTGTTTCTTTAAACTATATATTATTAAATTATTTTTTAGAAACACGATTCTGAAGATGTCTGTTTCTTTAAAACTATATATTATTAAATTATTTTTTAGAAACACGATTCTGAAGATGTCTGTTTCTTTAAAACTATATATTATCGAATTATGCTATAGAAACAGGATTCTGAAGATGTCTGTTTCTCTATAACTATAATATTATCGAATTATGCTATAGAAACAGGATTCTGAAGATGTCTGTTTGTTTAAAACTATATATTTTCGAATTATGCTATAGAAACAGGATTCTGAAGATGTCTGTTTCTTTAAAATCTATATATTATCGAATTATGCTATAGAAACAGGATTCTGAAGATGTCTGTTTCTTTAAAACTATATATTATCGAATTATGCTATAGAAACAGGATTCTGAAAGATGTCTGTTTCTTTTAAAACTATATAATATTAAATTATTTTTTAGAAAACGATTCTGAAGATGTCTGTTTCTTTAAAACTATATATTATCGAATTATGCTATAGAAACAGGATTCTGAAGATGTCTGTTTCTCTATAACTATATTATTATCGAATTATGCTATAGAAACAGGATTCTGAAGATGTCTGTTTGTTTAAAACTATATATTTTCGAATTATGCTATAGAAACAGGATTCTGAAGATGTCTGTTTCTCTGAACTATAATATTATCGAATTATGCTATAGAAACAGGATTCTGAAGATGTCTGTTTCTCTATAACTATAATATTATCGAATTATGCTATAGAAACAGGATTCTGAAGATGTCTGTTTGTTTAAAACTATATATTTTCGAATTATGCTATAGAAACAGGATTCTGAAGATGTCTGTTTCTTTAAAACTATATATTATCGAATTATGCTATAGAAACAGGATTCTGAAGATGTCTGTTTCTTTAAAACTATATATTATCGAATTATGCTATAGAAACAGGATTCTGAAGATGTCTGTTTCTTTAAAACTATATAATATTAAATTATTTTTTAGAAACACGATTCTGAAGATGTCTGTTTCTTTAAAACTATATATTATCGAATTATGCTATAGAAACAGGATTCTGAAGATGTCTGTTTCTCTATAACTATATTATTATCGAATTATGCTATAGAAACAGGATTCTGAAGATGTCTGTTTGTTTAAAACTATATATTTTTCGAATTATGCTATAGAAACAGGATTCTGAAGATGTCTGTTTTCTCTGAACTATAATATTATCGAATTATGCTATAGAAACAGGATTCTGAATGTCTGTTTCTCTATAAACTATAATATTATCGAATTATGCTATAGAAACAGGATTCTGAAGATGTCTGTTTGTTTAAAACTATATATTTTCGAATTATGCTATAGAAACAGGATTCTGAAGATGTCTGTTTGTTTAAAACTATATATTTTCGAATTATGCTATAGAAACAGGATTCTGAAGATGTCTGTTTCTCTGAACTATAATATTATCGAATTATGCTATAGAAACAGGATTCTGAAGATGTCTGTTTCTCTATAACTATAATATTATCGAATTATGCTATAGAAACAGGATTCTGAAGATGTCTGTTTCTCTATAACTATATTATTATCGAATTATGCTAGAAACAGGATTCTGAAGATGTCTGTTTGTTTAAAACTATATATTTTCGAATTATGCTATAGAAACAGGATTCTGAAGATGTCTGTTTCTCTGAACTATAATATTATCGAATTATGCTATAGAAACAGGATTCTGAAGATGTCTGTTTCTCTATAACTATAATATTATCGAATTATGCTATAGAAACAGGATTCTGAAGATGTCTGTTTCTCTATAACTATATATTATCGAATTATGCTATAGAAACAGGATTCTGTAGATGTCTGATTCTCTAAAACTATATATTATCGAATTATGTTACAGTAACAGGGTTCTGAAGAAGTCTATTTCTGTAAAACTATATATTATCGAAGTATGATACAGAAACAGGAATATGAAGATGTCTGTTTTTTTAAAACTATGTATAATCGAAGAATGCTTAAAAATCAGGAGTTAGAAGATGTATGTTTCTGAAAAACCATATTATATAAAAATATATTAGTATGTAATAGAATACTAGATAAATAGTAATATAATTAGATAAATAATAATATGTAATAGAAATACAACAATTGCATTACAATTGTTGACAGTTCCGTACTGTCGCACTAGCGCAGCTCAAAGGCACTGGTACTAACAAAGAATTGTGTGGTTCAACAAACTTCCTCAATGAATTAAATTATTGGCAGGATAGAGAATTTTATAAAGCATATAAAGGAATGCTTATTAAAAAAACTCTGTAAATAAAGAATTAGAACTATTAAATAATATCATTTAAATTAAATTGATTGATAAATGATAATAATAATAAATAGTAAATTTATTAAATATTATGAATTAAATAATATAATTTTAGATATAATTATAAATCAAATAAATGTTAAAAATAAAAATAAATAAACGATAAAATATAAATTAAACATTATAATTATAAGAGTGTAATACTAAGTCAACGCATGTTCAGCTCAGGCCTAGGGGCCATCATTAACAGGCTAATCTTTAAACAATGTACTGTGCAGTTTTAATTAATTAATTCAATAAAGATAATTAAAAAATATAAAAAAATAATAAATCTTAGAGAAAGCAAATTTCTGTGAAAAAATTCGATATCATAATATATTACACAGAAGATACCTTCTGTGTAACCATACAGTCTGTTTTACAAACAGACTCTGACAATAAACAGGTATTTAATTGATAAAATTAATCGATATCAAAAGTTGAATACTCCAGAAAATTAAAATGTAGTAGGAATTTGCGGTAACTATACGGGATTGTGGCCTAATATTTGACATTGAAAGACAGTCAAAAAACCAGACTCGTTTAGGTATGTATGACTGATTTCGGATTCGACCCTCTTTACTATTATAAATGAGGAATGAGTCTTAGATTCAATTCCCATGTCGAAGCAAACTTAATGTAGACTCAAAAATCTATGTCTGTAAAATTTGATATTGAGACATTAATATCATACTAATACCACCTACTGCCGAAACCTCTATCATACCAATTTGTGATTGATAATTGCTTTTCGATATCGAAAGATTTTAGAGAAACAAACGGCTGAAACCCTAACTAAAAAAAATTACAAAAAGTACACACGAAATACCATCTTAAGTATTATTTAATACTGCGAGCGTATTTGTAAAGCCCGTATAACTTTATAAACTTATACTTAAACGTTAATATATCATAACGTCTTAGGAATAATATTTTCGCAAAAAGCAGGCAAGTTTCAGGCATGCGAACATGGGTTCACAAGTTCAAGGCTAAGTCTCAAGAAGAACTCGGTTTCGTGATATTTAAGTCCCTCGACGTGAAGTACTTTATGCATAGCATAGGGGCTTGAAACAAATCAAGTTTTTAACACTTCCATACAGTCTGTTGTTTATTCTTATTTATTGACTGAAGTTAATATGGTGGATGTTGCAGGTATTGTTTTTTGGAAAATTATTGTATGTTTTAGGATTGCCAGTAAGGACAAGTTGATTGGTACCAAAAAAGCATGGTCATCTGATGATATTTATTTTATGTATCTGTTAAAAGAATTATTTAGTCCTTTCACAAATTATTACGAACTTATAGGCAATGATGCATTAATATTTACTTAGGTATTAAAATAGATCATATGATTACAGTTTCGAGTAAATTGAAATAATAAATATATACATAATAATATTATTACTACCCAACATAATTTACATTTTATTTAACGCACGCACGGTTGTTCTTCATCAGTTCCAACCTGGTCTTCTATAACAACCTCTTAGAAGGTTACTTATTAAATAAATAACAATAAAATAACTAGTAAACGAATAAGTATTTAAGTAAACTAAAATATTAACCACCTCACCACTTAACCACTTTAACCACTTTTAATTTAATTTTAATTTAACCACATTTAATTTAGTGTGAAAACCACTTACGAGGCCTTAAAAACACCTAAAAACGGATAATTCCGATGACATTCCGGTTTCTGATTTTTTTGCAAACACAATACTTTTCCTATATACCTATGGTAAAAATGAGGAAAAGTAATAATGCAAATCGTTAAAATTAAGTAACATTTTAATTGAGTGCAAAAAAAATATAAATAGAATTAATTTAATTACAGTGGAGCGGTGTTGATGGATGGAGAGGGCTTATTACAGGCTTGCCTAAACGGTTTTACTCGCAAGTTTACCAACCGGCTGAACCAGTTCAACTTGATAGTTATCCGGTGTAACCTGATACACTGCACTATCATGGTGTTACCATTTTACTCAAATATAAACCACCAACGTCGAAATAAAGAAAAGGTTTTGGAATATTGGAAATTCTTTATATAACAATTATTATCCATAGAGTGGTACAAACCAAGTGAGATTAACTCGCACATGTAATAAACTTAATTATAGGAGGAGCATTATGGTGCATTTACAATACTGAGATGCGTCCGTCCGTTGCGTGTGTTGCGGTCATTACGATGCGAAAAATGATAGTTCCACAATTGCAACGCTACGGCCGCAAAAGCCGCTAACATAGCGCACTCTAGTTCCGAATTTTGGAAACAACAATATATTTTTCTCAACAGAAGATAAAAAAGACGAAGAAGAAAAAGTTGTTTTGGACGAGCCGTGTCTTTTATTTATATTTATTTATTATTTAATTCTTTAAATCATGTCTGATGCTAATGGATTTTTTTTAAATTTCGCATGGTCTAAGTTTAAATTGATATTTTTTTGGTCTAAATATTTTTTAACTGACCAACCCAATCAAAACGGCAAAGTATTACCTTGTTTAGTTTATTATATTGTAATGTACTTGTTATAAAATGTAATGTATAGTCTTGTTTTTTGCTTGTTTAATACTATTTAGGCAGTTAAACCAAGAGAACAGAAATAATGTAACATTTCAGAACAATTACATAAAGATGAAATAAACTGATCAAGATAATGAAACTATAACATTCAAATTGGCGAAGACCAAGTATATTAAGAAATAAATTTGATTTATGAATAGAAACATAAAAAACAACTTTGAACTAATAAAAACTAAAAGGAAAAATTAAACACTTTAAAAAGAGACAGCACAAACAAATGTATAGAGTAACAATATTGTGTTATAATAACAAGATAATATTCATTTCTAAGATAAAAAAACATAACTCTTATATTGAAATCAAATTAAAACAACTTTAAGGCCAGCAAGAATCAAAACCCAAACAAAACAAAAGTATTCTTCTCTAAATCTGAAGAGAGGGTAAGAAAAATTCCAAAACTTTGAAAACGGAAAGGTTTCTTTCGCGTCAGGTCTCTAAGGTGTTTTGTAATCAATCAAATGCTAATTACTGGATAATTTGTGCGGGTTTAGCCATAGAGATATATTAATAGAGATTTAATTTTGAAAATCTAAAAAGTAACCTGACCACCTTCGACCAAGGATCTTGAATAAAGGGGATGACGCATGCAAGAACATTTCTGACCCCATGGAAGTTGTATGAGATAGAGAAATAGGAGCAAATTTACCTTCCCCTTGGTTACAATGAAAAAAGGCGACAAAATACAGGTTATGTATCAAGGTAGTCGAGTTTGCACCTCAATTTTCTTCTGTGCTTCTCGTGATTGTTAAATTAGTGGTGCATGTTAAGTCATTTGTGCTTATTTAATTTCAAATTTTGGACCATACTTAGTTACTTCAGTAGGTGATAATTTAAGCGTGATTATAACCTTCTTAAGCAATAAACAATGGGAAACCATTAAGAGGTAAGTTTGCCTCCTAAAATTTAAGACCTGCGCTATTGTAAGAATTGTTAGCATGCGCAGTTTGTACCAAGCATGTGCAGTTGGTTTTTGAGGAGTGTTTCGGGTTGAATTCTCTCTATTTTTTGGTTTTCGATGGGGTCACTTGTTTGTATGGCAAATCGACTTAGTGCGTCATCCCCTTTATTCAAGATCCTTGCATTCGACTATTAATATAATCAAATAAACAGAACACAAATACAGTAACATACATATATACTAAAACGTTTAAAATAAAAATCAAAACCCAAAAATTGTGTGGCAAGCCGACAAAACAATGGATTTATTGTAACCTTAATTTATTTTTGGTGGAGGTTTCAATGAGGTAACACAGAGCCCCTGAGAGCCCCAAAACGATGTTTCAGGCCCTTCAATATATTGAGCTAGGCTATGTCCCCTCTAGTATATATCTCTATGGGTTTAGTAGGTTAGCAAAAATTTCCATTTTCCGCAACGCTCCCGCAAGTTGTTTAAGAACGTCCCATTAAATTACATATAGGTTGGAATTTGATGTGTAACCGCACGCAACGGACGGACGCATCGCTACCGCAGTATTGCGAATGCACCTTTACGGATCACAGTAAATTCGGTTTTCTGATGATCATAACTCATCGTTACCACCCTAATAGTTCTAAAGCCGGACCTAAAATAAAATATAACTAATTTAGTAATGCTATTAATCAAATTTTTCTGAAAATATACTTTAAATTACGAAGAAAAAACATTGTCTGTCTATTGAGATGTATATCCTATTCAGAGAGAAGGCTTTCATATCATTTCGGAAGCTAAACATTGTAAGAAAAGGTTAAAGGTTTTAACTTTTCCTCATTTATACCGTAGGTAAAAGTATTGTGTTAGCAAAAAAATCCGAAACCAGTATGACACCGGAATTATCCGTTTCAGGTGTTTTAAACTGAGCAGTTTTTGCAAAAATGTTTGTCTTTATCGTAGCTCCGAGTGTATTTATGCTAGATGGTTGAAACTTTGCACAAAAATCAATACATACATGTAATTGTGCTATTCGAAAAATAATGTTTTTATGACATTAACCCGCAATAATGGCTCAGCAAAAATTTCAAAAAAAAATTATGCGTGCAATAATGGCAAGCATGTAGCTATGTATAAGACTAACATATGAGACAAGTTACATCTTATTATAAGCATTAGTTCATTTTTTATCAAATTGGTAAAAATGATAGAATAATCTAATTGAGTTTAAATTTGGTACGAGTGTATTCCTTCTTGTGATAAAGAAGTGCACAAAGTTTCATATTAATACGACAAGTATATCTATGATTTTTGATGGATCATAAAAGTTAATCAGCATCGAGCGTGCATGAAACGGATGTATTACTATTTGAGAACGAGCGAAGCGAGACCGAAGACGTGTTGCAGTATAAATTTAACTACTTGTTCAATCTGAGGACGAGGGAAGCGAGTCCGAAGCAGGGAGGATAAGTATAGCGAATCCAATTTCTAAAAATATAGCTCAAATGATGAAGAGGAAACATAGAATTTCTAAAATTAAGGGTTTTATATGCGGGTTTAGGTTTCATACTCGATTTTATTAATGAAGCTTCTAGTTAGTCATATGCAAATTTTTGAAAGCTGATAAAATTTCCAATAAATTGAGTTTTGATTAATTAAAATCATGTAACTACAATCAAAGTTAAATAACGACCTAATAAAGCATTTGCAAAACGACCTAGAAAATTCACCAGAGACATTTGTTTTATAAATTCGCTTACATTACATATATTCTCAATTTATTCAGAATATAGTTATGTTGCAGTTATCTGATTTTGATGATTAATCACTCGTTTTATAGAACATTTAATCAACTTCAAAAATGTTCATCTTTATGTTTTGCACTCGACCCATAGGGAACCACTTATTGCAAGAAAACTGAAATTTGTGCGATTTTCTAAAATTTTGAGCATGCGCAATCATATGAAGGGCTCCACTCTGGATAGCCAGACTATGCTTTTCTTTCATAAGCAGAGGTATACTTTCAGAAAAAATTGGTTTGAAGTAGAACAAAATGAGTCACATTTTTTCAGGACCGGCTCTTGGTCAATTAGATTTAAAGAGGATACCAAAAGCCATGGCTTTATTATTTCAATATTATTTTAAACTTATAACATCTTTGAAGATAATTATGGAAACGCATAGATGTAAAAAGGATGGAATATTGTTAAGTTAAGAAATAACATTGAATGATTCAGACGTGCTGTACCGTCGATTAGAAAGAAATATCCGATTAGACTTCCATGAGTCATGGTATAAAAAAACTAGCAATTAAGCTCTAAGTCTTAAATTTCGAAAGTCGCTGATAATTCATGTTTATATAAACAGAGGCTTTCGGCCAGCTAAGAAACAGTCACGCTCTTTTTGCGACATCAAAAAAATTCCAAAAATATTTATTTCCTAAATATAAACGACAGGAGCAGGACAAAGAGATTACTGTAAGGATTAATTTAAAAATAATGACTATAGTGAATTTACATATTTGTACAGTATTAGTTTATGTAAAGACAAATATTCACACCTATCCTGTGCATCAGCAAAGAAACGAAACCAAAAATAAAGACATGCTAATGATACCAAAGCATAGACTTAACAAATCTATAGTAGGTAATAAAGTTTTAGGAGTAAAACTGTATAATGCTCTAAATAGTAATATTAAAAATTTGCCCCTAAAACAATTTAATAAAGAATTGAAAACTTTTCTCACGTTTTCTATAATATGAATGAGTTTTTTTTGGAAAGTAAAGTTTAATTTCCTTTGTGAATATTTAATTATTGACAAGAACAATGTCACTTTAAGCAGTGATCTCTATTTAATTTTTTATCATTTATCAGTCTCTCCACTACAGTCTAGTTTAGTTTAAAAATCTTGACAGGTCAGCTTAGACACCACTGATTCTTAAGAAAAAAATCTTTGCAAGAAAGGAGCGGGAAAAAACTATGTAAACAAATCAGGTTATTTTACCCGTATATTCTTGGCAATGTTTTTTACATTTCTTTTGTGTAGTTTTATTTTAAATATGATTTTTAAGATTAATTTGAAAGTAGTTTTCAAAACGATGTAATCAAAAGAAGAACCACAAACAAAGTGAACGATTGCCAGGAAGAAGGTTTTTTCCTACAGCGGTTATTGTGGTAGGGATTTTTTTCTCTTTTTAAGTGAGAGGTTGGCAGCGGCTTCTCTGATTGGTCAATCCCCAAAATACTTATGACCTTGGGGATTTTTAAACTAAACGATAGACTGTAAATGTTAAATTTATTTATAGAGCCGGCTTTCAAGTGTAAACAGCCATCATCAGTGGCGGTGAGATGCGAAAGAACATTGATGATGGCTGTTTTCAGTTAAAAACATCTGTAAATAAATTTTACATTTAGTAGAGAGACTGCAGTCTATATATAATAATTGACTCCAGAGTTCAGCGCTTAATTTATTTGTGTGTTTCCTATATTTTCATTTACTTGCATCCATATTTGGCATCTTGTTTATGCGTATTTTTGTTTCAGAACCGCAATAAATGACCGCATTCCACTTTTAACTTAAGTCATAGAGATGTTAATACTAGAGAGGCCCTATCAGTTAAATATTAAAACATCGAACAAGTAACCTGAACTCAATTCATTTTTCTATACTTATTATAAACAGTACGCTATTACCATAAAATTCATATATAACATGTAAGTATACTATGAACTGTCACGTTCATAGCATACATGTTCTAAATGTATGCTAGGAACCGTTACGTTCATAGCATACATGTTCTAAATGTATGCTAGGACCGTTACGTTCATAGTACATGTTCTAAATGTATGCTAGGAACCGTTACGTTCATAGTATACATGTCTAAATGTATGCTAGTTACGTTCACCCTTACGTTCATTACGTATAAAATATGTATGCTTTGAACTGTTACGTTCATAGCATACGTATAAACATGTATGCAATGAACGTTACGTTCATAACATACGTATAGTACATGTACGCTATGAACCGTTACGTTCATAGCATATACGTAAAAACATGTATGCAATGAACCGTTACGTTCATAACATACGTATAGTACATGTATGCTATGAACCGTTACGTTAATAGCATACATATAAAACATGTATGCAATGAACCGTTGTGTTCATAATATAAAACAAAAGAAAAAAAAAATGCAAGAAAAGCCGAAAGCGATTTACTTATTACAACCTTGATATAGTCATGGAGAAGGTTATAATGAGGTTGCACATAGCCCTGAAAGATGTTTCAACTCTTCCAATGTATTGAGGAGTAATGCCCTCACAGGTATTATATTTCTATGACTTAAGATTTCAAGTAATTCAGTTCCGCCATTACACCAGCAATACGTTCACTACGAAATCGCACATACATTTTACATATACATCACACATACATACATACATACATCACTCATACATACATACATACATCACTAATCATACATCTACACTCTCATCCCAATACATTCACAAATACACCTACCCATACATCCACACACTCAACCACACATACATCCTCACATTTATTCACACATACATCCACCCATACATCCACATCTACACTACACATAAATTATTTACACCCTCATTTACCTATAAATCCACAAATACAACTACGCATACATCCTCACATTTATTCACACACACATACATCCATAAATACATCTACACTACACATACATGATTTACACACTCATCCACACACTTTTTTACATATAAATCCACAAATACAACTACGCATACATCACATACTCATCCATAAACTCATCCAGACATACATTCACAAATGTATCCACGTATACAACCACAAATAAATCTACACATGCAAATATTCTCCATTCATGCATCCATAAACTCATGAACACTTGCGTAAACTCATTCAGACATACATTTACAAATACATCCACAATAAATCTACACTGACATATACATCCATTCATAAATCTATAAACTTACCCACACATACATTCATTCATGCATTCACTTATACATCTACAAATACATCCACACATACAAACATAATTTTTTGGTCTTTGTAATCTGTAGGTGCTGAAATTGGGACAGTTGATGATTTCAGTGTTGAATTTTTTTATTATACAATGCTTCTCTCTCTAATTTTAAGATATATGGAAGCAATAAGAACTACGTCATTGAATTGCTAATAAAGTAAACGTAATTTTTCATTTAATTTTAAATTATAGTCTACAGAGTAATTAATGCAGAAATCGGATTGACACCTATAACTATCTGGGTTAATTTATGACTATCTAACTATGACTATCTGGGGCTAATGGACGAAACTGTTGCCTTGTACCAAAAGGAGGAGGAAGTATTCCTGCAGTAGTTGTATAAAGGATAACCAAATCACAAAGTGGTAAGAGGCTGTAAGACATTTGAATTCTACTGCTGTAAGAGTAACTACTGCTGTAAAGGTTAGGTACCTGTTTTTTTGTAGCACTGAACATTAAAAGATACCTCAATCAAATAAACATATCTGTACCCAATAGATATGTTTTATCCGTAATATAAGAAAGCTTTCTTATCAGGTCTCTTTCTCAGTTGCAGGTAGATGTTATTGAAATGGATAGTTAGCAAGAATTACTAATATACAATAATACATAATAATGAAGAGCACTAATAAAGATCTAAAGAAGTAGGGATGTAGATTATAAAATGATTCTTGAATTAGACCATAGAATTTGTGTCCTGTTGTTGAACCACCATGCTAATGACTAGAAACCATCGTATCAAATATCAATCATCAAAGATAATCAGTTTTACCATTTAATTTTAGAATTATCTTATTCTTAAGAGTAAAAAAAGATTTGAAAAATCATACCTATGATCTCTGAGATGATCCTGCCTCCTGAATGCTTTGCCGCAGATATCACAGGAATAAGGTCGCTCGTCTGTGTGGGTTCTTTCGTGAATCAACAGGTTGTACGACTTTGTGAACTCTCTTTGACAGAACTTGCAGATGAATTGTTTCTTGGGTCTCGGAACGGGTGGTGTTAGAGGCGGTGGAGGCGGACACGGAGGCGGTTCAGGCTGAGGTTGTGATAGTTCGGATAGCCGCTGTAGAGTCAAGTATGATTCTAACGCATGTAGGTTTAACGCTTGGGCTTGCGGTGACTCGGACGGTAATAACGCCGCTTGCTGAAGCGAAGTTATTATAGCTGTTTGTAAACCTAATGCTAGGGATACTAAAATTTCTTGTTGTTGAACGGTTTCGGCTGGTTGTACCTGAGGTACTTGATCGTCGTCCGAAGGACCCGTCATGATCGGAGGCTGTTAAGACACTACTCTCCTGTCTTACCCCCACTCGATATTCCCCACTAAGATCCGAACCCAGCATCCCTCCTCGTACAAGCAAACGATTCTAAATCTTGAATTAGTCCAACCCTCTTCAATTACTCCTCCAACATAATTGCCAACCTTACAATCACAAAATCATTAGCATAATTCCCCTAAATACACTGATTCCAATTTGCATAATGTTTAATACAACTAGTTTACAGTGTATACTTAATACCAATTAATTATAAACGCTAATTCCTTGTAATTGAGCCATAATTCCTAACTCACTGACATCTCTAATTTATCGAATCGTCTTTCTTTTCATTTTTTTTATTAAAGAAATATTTTAAAAATTAGATAATTGTCTAATCGCTCACGATTATAAAATGCGGATTATATTGAAACTTATCATTTCCTGAGCTAAGCACGGAAAATGAATTCCCTAAAAATAAAAAACATAGTGAAAGTGAAAACAAAAATAAATTTTGATTCTAGAGAGCATTAAATGTCATAAAATTATTTATATCAGTCTTACTTGATGACTAATTAATAGAGTTGTATTGTGACTCATTACGTGTCATTCATTAATGTCATTCATTAATGCTAAGTACTTTGTCAAATAACGTACAATACTTATGAAATTGGCTGTCACTCATAATCCATCTTAGGGGTTGATATTGATAGCTAGTTAGTATATATTGATATACTAATAGTGCAATCACTACACCTGGAATATACTTCATTGTACATATCATAATACATGGTTTTGCCTTTGCATTCCAAGATATGCACTAATAAAGGAGAGAGAATCCATTTGTTTATACCCTAATGTATAAAGCGAATCTCTTATAGACCCTAAATACTAATGCTCTGGTTATAAAACATAATCAGAGCAGCATATGGCGCTAAAACTAGTGAAACTGATAACGTCCTAACCAAGTTTCTATAATCTCTGCCGGAACAGGCTTTAGTGTTTCTATAAGAGAATATCAAGTGATTTAATTTAATATAAGAATAATTAAATGACGTCAACGTCTGGAGATAAAAATCTTGTATGCACCCTTGGAGTAAAATGCTATTTTTCCTGCGCAATTACTTTCCACGGTTCGCCTCGGGAGTAAATAATCATAACTCCCTCGGCTTTGCTTTAAACACATAAATCCCTCCGCTTAGCCTGAGGAGTTAAATGCTTTGGTTCCCTCGGCTATCGCCTTAAGAACCAACTATCAGCTCAGGGAAATAATAGCATTCATTACTTCCTTAAAATAACTTTTCTTATACTCGATCGCAATTCTGAGTCCTGGAGAGCACTAGTTGGAAAGTGATCTGATAAGTTTAAAATTATCCTGACCAAACAAACATTATATCAAACCATCATGGCAAAGGAAAGCACCGACCAATTAAAATTATTTGGTTCTCATGAAGAAAGAGTCCTTACTTATTTCTTTTACAGCATTATTGTTTGGCACTGTAAAAATAAATTTACTTAACAATATATTTGTTTTTTTGTACAATATCGATTATGATAGCTAAGATTATTCAGCAGTTGGATGAAGCCAACGATTAATTAAATCGTCTTTTAAAATCTTTAGTACCTACCCATAAATTACAAAGTACCGAAAGTAATATTCCCATGAAACTGTTGCTTGTTAATGAGATTTCTATGACAAAAAAACCATCATAGGAAATCGTGAAGGAATTGAAAAAAGCTCGTTTGCGGAAAAATATTTTTTAGTAAAATCCGGGTATGAAGCGATGTTTGAATCATCTGTAAAGATTCTTCCCAGAAATATCTTCATTTAGAAGTTATAATTTGTCCTAAAAGTTTTTTAAAGTTAGACTAAGTCGGTTATAAAACAAAAACATAAGAATTAGTCTCATTTAACTGTCTTGTCCACTGAAGTTTAATTCATTGGTTACGATTTTGCTTCTTCGGCATTATTATTAGGGAAGCGGAAATCGTTCGGTGTTAAGGGAAAATTTCGAAGACATTAAACGTTAAACTCAAGACACAACTGTCAAACTTACTTCCAAGTAAACGATTACGTGAGAAATATCCGATTCACTTCTAGTAAAAGACATACCCTCTTATGACATGCAGGGTACCTTGTATTATACCTTGGATGAATAATAGTTCCCGTTTTGAGCCTTGGATGAATAATAGTTCCCGTTTTGAGCCTTGAATGATACCTTGGATGAATAATAGTTCCCGGTTTGAGCCTTGGATGAATAATAGTTCCCGTTTTGAGCCTTGGGATGAATAATAGTTCCCGTTTTGAGCCCGTTTGAGCTTGATGATACCTTGGATGATTAATAGTTCTTGTGTTGAGCCTTGTGCCTCATCATAGTTAACCCAATGAGAAGCACCATTAGTGGCAACCGTTTAAAGCGATCATAAAGTTGCCGTAAATTTATTTAAAATAGTCAAATTGGTATAAGAGCGTATATCCTGGAATGGAAAACTCAGATCTATGGTATGAAATGTACATCTATGGTATACCATGAAATATATTCCAAGTAGAGTAATTATACCATTAGTATATTTACAAGTATTGTATGTTATTTTAACAGTATTGTACGCTTCTTTTTTCAGGAACGAAGAGAAACTTTCTGTCACTATTCGCTTACGGTTCACGGACCTCCTAAGAGATCCATTATGTGCATAATATTCAGCAGGATGAAACCTATGTTACTACTTGATGGTTCCGAATCCATCATAAACTAAAATACATCACATAATTATGAGACTGCATTCACAAAAAAATAAATGAAATTATATAGACCAAGAGCCCAGGGGTGTTAATAAAAAGTGTAATGACTGGAACCGGTCTCAATTTTTCGTAAATATCTTCCTGAACAAGAATCTGCAATTCTGCAGACTCGTATCGGATGGGCGTCCCAGGCAGAACGCACTTTACAGGTCAAATTTACCACCCAAGTTAACAAACAGTGTAATGGCTGTAACCGGTCTCAATTTTTCGTAAATACCTTCCTGAACAAGGATCTGCAATTCTGCCGACTCGTATCGGATGGGTGTCCCAGGCAGAACCTTTGACTCCTAAAGTGCGTTCTGCCTGGGACACCCATCCTATACGAGTCGGCAGAATTGCAGATCCTTGTTCAGGAAGGTATTTACGAAAAATTGAGACCGGTTCCAGCCATTACACTTTTTATTAACAAAACACCCCTGGGCTCTTGGTCTAATACATTTTCCTAGCTAAATATTGTATGGGACAATCTATAACTCACCCATGAACAGTTTATAAAGCTATAGTTATAGTATTGGATAATGTTGTCTTAACAGAAACATGAGAGAATTTATTGCTGCTAGAGTTATAGAATTCAGAGGAAGTAGGAAACCACTTGTTCAAGTTCTATTAAGCAGCCCACTCATTGGCCGACTTAGTTTTTTTTAAAGATCCATAATCTACGCTTCATTAGTCGGTTCAGTTTATAGTCATCGAAACTTGTTCGCCGGTTCACGGAAGCATCACATCCCGCTTATTGGATAAGTAATTTATAAAAGGGTACATAACAGTCAGGTATAAATAAACTAATATGAAGGGCGCCTCACAGTACGTGATAGTATTCCTCAACTTACCTAATTCCCAAACTTATCTAAAATTGGATAATTCATTCCAACCTTCAAATCATATTCCCACTATTTTTCACCATCCATGAGAAAAATGTCCAAATACTATAATCATATGGACCGACTTCAATTTCGGAAATGTGTCTATAAACGATTCCTTCTTGAAGGTGGCATATTTTTTATTTTAATATGCTGAGAATAGTCAAACAGTTAAATCTTAAAGTAGTATCACTAAAGGGTATTTCTATTCTCTAGTTAGCTAATTTTCAAAGAAAAATAACGCCGACAAGATCATAGATATATAAGAAGAGGTTGAGGGAGATCGTGAACCTAAACCTAGGACCCAAACCTACATCTCAAGGGACCCAATAGGGAGGTCTACTTTTAAGTAGAGTAGTATTAATGATTATAGCAAGCTTAATTTAATTTGAATTTAATAAAAGTAAATCAAAATAAATAAAAATAATAATAATAATAATAATAATAATAATAAATAAATTATTTTATTTAAATAAACTTAAGTAAAATATATATGAACTTAAATAAAACTTAAGTTGTTTACTCTAAATGTAATATTTAATTAAACTATTTTATGTTTTATCAATAGGGCCCTGATCAAGCTTCATCAGGGCCCTGAAACACAAATATATATAGAGCTATTTTATGCTGCTTTAAGGCCCTGATCGAGGAGTATGCTAGGACCCTTGGCCCTGGTCATCCCCATTGGACTTTAAAAGTTCAGGTGAAATAAATAAGGAGCTTAAAGACTTAGTTTTTTTTAAGTACTTTAGAAACAATTGTCTCTAGGAGCTCTTTAAGCCCTACATTGAAGTATTAGGCCCCTATAACTTAGGTTTTATAAACATATTACATAATTATAATATATAATAATTAATAAATATATAATTAAAATATTATCAGCTTGAAAATATTTAATATTTTTTTTTATTTTCATACTTTTTTCTTATAGTTTATTTTTGGCTGAGAGGCCCTAAGAGGACTGCCACCCTCGTCCTCACTGGTCAGTCCGTCCTTGTTCTTGTTATCTATCAACAAATAATTTTAAACAATCTCTTTGAAAAAATATTTTATTATAATACTCTACTTCCCTATTGTTAATCTTTACTAACCTAATCTTTACTATAAGGTATATAACATTATTCAAGGGTTAAAGTAATAAATCAATCTCATTTAGCGAATTTTCATTAAAAATTATGCCCTTAAAGTAGTTTGTGTGGCCTAATTTTAAAATGGCCAATAGCCTAAGCTAAATGGCAAAATATTGGGTTGAAATAAGTAATGACACGAACAACAATAATAAGACACTTGTTGCTCCACAGGGAGACCGCAACGACGAGAAGTAGTCCAAGAGTCAAGAGGCGTTGCGAAGCGGCTAGATCAATTTGGCCCCTGTATCGAAATACAATTTCCACCCTACAACTCAATTATATTTACCTAAATGATATGATGGATATAAATGTTTGATTCTTTATCAGATTTCGGTGTTTATACATCCTTTATGATGTTGCAACACTTCGTTTGAGATATCATGCAAATGAGTTCTAATTTATAGTCTATTAGAGCCTAAAAATTAGCTGTTACCTTAAAGGTCAAAACTAAAATTTCAATTTTATTCTTTTATCTACCAGCGGAAAATAGAAAATGAAGAGTAGATATAAAAAACATTCCTTACTAATATATCGCTTAAAATTAATTTTGTAATAAAAAAAATAATATAGTATAATTATATATATATATATATATATAATATATATATATATATATATATATATATATATATATATATATATATATATCACAACATTGCACATATAATAAAACATAAAATACATGTAATATTATACAAAATGAAAACATTGTAATTCGAAACAACTTTGAAATGTAAAACAATCTAAACTTTCAAATGATTTGGTCTTATTTTTATTTTTTGGTATTTTAATATTTATGTTTGAGATGGAACATATTATATTCATTAATATAATAAGACAAGAAACACCTACAACTATCTAAAAAAATAGAAGAATTAAAATTGATCTAAATAAGCAGTTACGTCGACCTGGCTTGTTGGTGAAACTCAAGAACGTCCTTAAACTGTACTCCTTCCTTTTAAGTCAAATACAAAGATTTCTGGGCCGAAATTCGTAATATGACAGCCGGAGTTCCACAAGGAACTATTCTTCCGCCATTCCTTTACAAATTTTACATCTAAGACCACCTTGAACACCACTCTACATCAGTTTTTTTTCATTTGCAGATGACAAAAATATCAGTCCACACGGATCCAGTTTAGCATTCAGATAGCGTACAAGCTCATCAAATGGTTTAGATTATAAAAGATAAAAGTGAATGCTCGAAAAGCGTTCACCAAGCAATCATATACCGACGATTCATCTGTCTACAACTATTTGAAAGCTAGGCACAAATACCTATGTCCACTACTGCACGTTAACTACGTTTATAAAATGGTCGAATCGACTTCGGACCGGTTTTATTCGATACCGGCTTCAAAATCAAAAAATAATATTTTTTCGCGGCGAAAAATATTAACCCTAAATTTTAAAGTTTTTTTTCAATTGGCTGACTGAGCAAACCGGGTAAATAACGTCACCACAACCTGGTTTTTAATCTTCTCTATGTATTTTTGGACGCTGAGTCGAATAAATCCAGTCCGTAATCGATACTGCCACTCTATGTGACCAAAAAATTAAAAAAACTATGGTCAACACCAGACAACTAAAAAATATTACCGCTAATCAGCAAATTTAAAGTGGGGAGTCGTTTTTGATGTTTATTGTACCTGTGAGTCAAATAAGAGTGATCCTTAGTCCATAGAAGCACTCAAAGCTAGGGTACGTGGGTTCAAATCCTAGGGACGATAATTTTTATCGTTTTTTTTATCGTTTATAGCAACAAAATAATTCTGATGGGCGAATTTCCTTTGGAATGCGTGTTTCTGTGCTTAACAATCCATTTCTTGCTTAAGAATCCGTTTTATGCTTTATAACTTGACCAGTTACTCAATTATCAAGCACTACTCGTAACTCATTTTTTCTGTATTTTATTGGTGGGTAACAAACTAAAAGTTTTCCCTATACATCCTTTTTTCCTTAGTTACCCATTATTTGGTGGGTAACCAGGTAAAAGAGTGCCCATACTTTTGTATAACCAACATGATAATTATGCACATTTCTTTTAAAAAATTCAGTTTAACTACGTTAACCACTTTAGAACTAAAGTGGCTGTTGTGCCACTTCAGTTCCTCGTCAGGAACACTGAAGAATGAAGTGATCAGATTGAGATTTGACACGCATGTGGTCGTGTAAAAGACTAACATATGTGCTAACTTCCATCTCATTATCAGCATAAGTTCAATTTTTATGGAATGAATTATTGGAAAAAACGTTTTTTTTTAAATTGTAAAAAATCTGAAAATAATCTAATTGAGTTGAAATTTGGTACTATTGTATCCATGACAGAATAAATAAGTGTATTAGGTTTCGTTATAATACGACAAATAGTTTTTGTTGGATCGTAAAAGTTAAGCAGCATCGAGCGTGGTCAGTGCCAGTATTCAGGACGAAGACGTTTTGCTACATAACCTGCGTTTGGCGCCTTTTTTTCATTACCTCCAAAAGGAAGGTAAGTTTGCTCCTATTTCTCTATATCATACAACTTCCATGGGGTCAGAAATGTTTTTAATGCGTCATCCCCTTTATTCAAGATCCTTGGTAAAAATAAACTATAATAATTGTTTATTAAAAAGTAATAAATTATTTAAATAGCATAAATAAACATATAAAGAGAAACAAAATAAAGTAAAATAAAGGTAGTCGGGTAGGAAGCTCATCGAAACAAACTAGAACTTAGTAATCATAAATTCCAAGTTCTTTTTATTTTTAACCATAACTTTATCTTTTTATTTTTTTGTCTTATACATTTTTGTAAACTGGTATAATTGACTTTGAGTTTGTGTGTAAGGGAAATACAAGATTATTTCTTGGTCACTGATAAGCATCAGTACGCCACGGGACGCAGAGGCGATCCGCCACTTACTACAAGAGAAATATCTTCAATTTTATTTTTTTTAAATCTCTGAAATTTATTATGTCAAGATTAGTTGAATATTTGAGGAATCCTGGTTCCTGATATTTTATAAAAGTTTTTTTTTTTTTGTTAAATTTCTGTTATAAATAAATTTATATCTTTATTAGCTTAGTCCATTTTTGTTTTATTTCTTATTCTTATACCAAAACACTTGCGTGTAAAAGAGTACCAAGACTAGCGTAAAAAGTGGTGAGATCATTGAATATGCCAAGTGGTAGGATTTCAAAAACGCTTGTAATATATGAGGTCTTGGCGATTTCACTTCCCGACTTGGCCATTACGCAGCTTGAGGTATTGTGGTACTAAAGGTCTTATAGAATATAGACATACACTAGAATAATATATTCAGCCTATTTAGTAAGCGTATAATGCATTTATGTATGTGCTGCGTAATGGCCAAGTCACAAAATGAAACCACCTAGATCTCATATATTTACAAGCATTTTCATATATTCTTGGCGTATTAAAATACGCCAAGAAATATTACAAAATTATTAATTAGTTACAGCATATTACACCATTTATTTATTACTAAACAATCGATAAATAGCGTAAAAATATTTTGTTATTTTCTGTTAAAAGAAAATAACTCGATATTCTTAGTTTTAAAGTTCTCTACTAGGTAGCACTGGTTGTCAAAAGTTTTTTTATACGCAAAATTGTGGTTAGGATCACCTTTTAATGTAGGTAGAAGGAACTGAAAATGTTAGATTTGATAATTTTTCATTGATTTTCTTATGAACATTTATCTTTATACCAAATTTCAAGTGTCTACGATTGCTGGATGTGCCTTAGAATTTTGATGAGTGAGTGTGTGTCAAAACTGCCTAACTTTGAGCCTCCATATCTCAACACCTGTGAATGGTAAAGATAAAAAAATCGGTAGAATGGGACAGCTCAACAAGATCTTAACTATTAAAATTATATTTTATAATGTCCTTAATAAAAATATACAAGGAGGTGAAAAAGCTTCGAGATGCTTCCTGTAAAGGATGGTCCAACAGTGACCGCCAGACTTGGTGGGGGCATTGCCGTGTCCCCACATGTATCGGAATCTACTAATAAAGTTTAAACCTCTTAAACAGCTGTTTTAAGCTGTAAGATATAACTTTTTTTTTGGTGCAAGGGTCATCATGCAGTTAAAAATTGTAAGAAATTTTATAAATTTAAAAAAAGGGTATGGGGTACCTTGGAACTTTTCTTATCACATCAGATTCACTACGCTCATTATCCCTACTTCGGACTCGCTTCGCTTGTCCTCAGAATATACTTGTCGCTAAATTTATACTGCAAAATATCTTCGGACTCGCTTCGCTCGACCGCAGATTGTAAATGCATCCGTTTAATTCTCGGCGGTCATCCAGTACTAAACTCGCTTAATGCTGATAAATTATACTGTAGCACATCTTCAAAAATTACATCCGTTTCATTCCAGGAATCACCCATCCAGGCACTGACCTCGCTCGGTGCTACTTAACTTTTATGATCCACCAAAATTCATGGATATACTTCTTGCATTAAAACGAAACTTAGGGTAATTATTTATTACGTAAAAGTGTACACTTGAACCAAATTTAAACTATTGAATCATTTTTAGATTTTTTGATCATTTTTAAAAAAAACGTACACAAGTCATTCGATAAAAAT
Organism: Microvelia longipes; assembly: GCA_018340805.1. NCBI lineage: Eukaryota > Metazoa > Arthropoda > Insecta > Hemiptera > Veliidae > Microvelia > Microvelia longipes. The sequence goes on from JACMZG010000022.1 coordinate 17,834,079, forward strand.
TGAACTAATACTGATAATGACATGAAACATAGTACATATGTTAGTATTTTAAATCTCAATCCGATCGTATCATTTTTCCGCGTTTTATGATTGCGTTAAAATTTTGCTGAGTCAGTCTTGCGGGTAAATGACATAAATAATTATTTTCCGAATAGTACAACTAAATCTATGGACTGATTTTTTTTTTACAAAGTTTCAACTCTATAGTACAGATACACCGAAAGCTACGATGAAAACAGTCACACACACACACATACAGACCGACAACTTTGCGAAAACCACTCAGGAGGGATTAAAAACGCCTGAAACGTATAATTCCGGTGACATCCCGGTTTTAGCCTTTTTGCAAACACAATACTTTTCCATATATCTACAGTATAAATGAGAGAAAGTAAAAAAGACTTACAAATTTTTTTATGAAATCAATAGGATGACCGCTAAAGGCCAAAAACTGAATTTTGGTCAATACAGTTATGTATCTTGGTATTCGATTATGTATCTCTTAGACTCTTATAATAATAATCATAGAGATATATACTAGAGAGGGCATAGCCTATCTTAATACATTAAGAGATCTGAAACATCTTGTTGGGGCTCTCAGTGGCTCTGTGTAACCTTATTGAAACTTCCTACAAGAGTGAGGTAAGGTTATAATAAATCAATAGTTTTCAGCTTCCCGCACATTGTTTGTGTTTTGATTTGTATTTTTAACGTTTTACCATATAAGTTACTGTAATTTGTTCAATTTATTTGATTATTTTGATAATCGAATATGGTCATGTTATATTTGAATTATAAGCGCTAGTGGATTTTATACCATAAGGATGTAAATAAAAGTCTATCCACAAATAAATTTCAACCAATAAAATGATGACAAAACCGGCTTTCAACCTAATACAGGTCATCCTCAGTGCTGGTGAGAAGAAGCTAATTTTTCCTCTTGAGTCTTGTTACAAGATTTGAGACTGGATGCAGACAGGAGGATGACCTGTATTAGGTTGAAAGCCGGTTTTGTCATCATTACATTGGTTGAAATTTATTTGTGGATAGACTTTTATTTACATCCTTATGGTCATGTTACTTTTCCGATGTTTTAAAAATCAACCAATAGTAAGATATCTCTATGAAAATAATATTATTATAAGAGTCCAAGTCCAAATTCAGAATTTAACTCTTACTACAATCAAAGCTCAAGACGTATAATTTTTATTTCGGAAAAATAATTTGGTAATATAAAATTTCCAAGAACTCAACAACAATAATGGTACCTATTTCTAAGTCCAACAAAACACTATTCGTATTCAAATTGATCCATTGTGACCCCCAGGTAGTCACACAAACCAATTGACAAGAAAAATAGTCACTTTTCATCTCCTAAACCACAGCATTCATCACTTTAATTAAAATTTTTCGTTTTAAACAAAATAACAACAAAATAAAACTCTTCCTGGATCCTATTGTACCTATTGAGGTCCTTAATACCAATAAGGAGTCCTATTTTACTCAGTTTCTTTTTAAATTATGTCCTTTCTTCATAAGTTACACAATATCTTTAAGACCTTTTGTTAAATTTAAAAATATCAACAGTGATATATAGTTTGGCTTGCTTCCGTGAAAGGAAGCTACAACTTAATCAACGACATGTTTCAAAAGAAGTCTTGGGTAGCCAAGGGTAATTCTGATATCCTTTATAAGATTATTCTAATTTAAATCCTTTATTAAATTTTATTAATGTCACTCATTTTATTTGATTTCTTATTATTTTCATTTTATTGTTATTTATCCTTTTAAAGAAGTCATTTGATACTTACTTTGAATGTTTCATAATGTTTTAGGACCTCACACTAAGGATGTTACATATACACTCATATATATATATATTATATATATATATATATATATATATATATATATATTATATATATTATATATATATATATATATATATATATATATATATATATATATATCTGTGTGTGGTGTGTGTTTGTGTGAGTCTATCTACTAGCTCACACCTTAACATCGTTAGTATTTTTTAAGGTCCCAAATTGAAATTAATTTTTGAAATGTAGTATGTTTATATTACATAATTATTAATGTTATTAATAGACGATATAGCACATTTTGAAGCAGTTTTAAGCAAAATCATGCGCATAAATGTATGCTAATTATGCTCAATTGTTTACGATGAAATGCAATATAATCGAATTTATCAATTGACATATATAATGTCTTAAGTTTAAAATTGTTATGGATCCACGAAAGAAGAATTTTTAAAAGAATAGAACGATATCGTTTTTTTGTTCGGGTCCACTTTGATTATAGTTAATCTTTTAAAATTGTTTTCGATTTTATAAATCATAACGCTGCTTCTCCGTCAGGGTGTGATTTGAAGTAATAACAAAAATTGGATGTAATAAAATTGACTAATTTTAACGAATTGCGTAATGTAGAGTATAGTTGAAATGTGATCTGTAAGTCACAGAATTAAACCAAGCTATGAAATCTAAATTGTATTAATAAATCGAATGTATTATGTAAACAATAATACATTGTATTTGTCGTATAATAATATATTTATATTATAAAACTAACACTTAATTTAAAATTTAGAATAAACAGTAAGGCTACTTGGCAGAGAATTTTAATATTTTCAGACGAAACATAGCTTGAAGTTTATTGACTAGTATTTAGGGAGTTAAGAACCAACTTTTAGTTTCAAGGGAGTAAAAGTTAATTTTTACTAAAAACTTTTTACTGGTATTTTCAATTTTATATTTTTTTTTTAAAATAAATATATCCCTTCGCTTTTTCTCGGGATTGAAATGTAAAAATAGCTCAGCACCGCCTCAGGAGTTACATTTTTTAGGTCCCAATACTTTTACTATATACCAACGGTAATGTAATAGGTGAGAAAAAGTAAACAGTTAAATAAATATATAATGGGAATTTGGCAACATATTAAATTGGCTAGTAAATTTACAAAAATATACGCACTTGTGCGGACAAAGGATGAACCAATAATAAACAGAGAATTTCTTTGAAAGAAAGCCAACTTGATTTGGATTAAAAAAATGTGATTGATGAAGTCGAAATTTTAAAAAACATTTTTTATTGTTCAAAACAAAAAAACTCGACGCTGAAGGTGTCATCAAAATCTTGTCTCGTGAAACATTCCGTGTCTTCCGTGCCACTTCTTGCCTAATTAGCATGTTGGAGTCCTTATAAAATTGTTTAGTTAAAAAGGGTACTTCATGAAAATGGGGCACGTGGGCGAAGGCCACCTTTGAATAAAAAAAGGTACATAACAAAAAAAAAGGCTAATTTTATGATAATGCCCAACACCGGGACGAAGCCGTAGAGCTGTTCCTTAAGCCTTTAAATCGTCCTCCATCTTTAAAGATTAAGAGTTTTTGTGAGTAGATTAATGTTTTAGCAACAAGAATAATCTTTAAAAAAACATTTTTTTTAGTAGAAGATTATTCTTCTTCATCTTCTTTTATTTGTTTCAGACGCCACTTTACTATAAAACACCCACAACTTCTTGACTTTTAAGAAAATAAAAAATCGAACGTGGATATCAGCAAGCTGAGCGAATTACGTTAGCAATGTTTCCTATTTTAATCCATAGCTTGTATAATTGTTGGGTTAACCTACTTTGTGGTGATCCCTGCACCTCTAAAACATATTCGTGACCACTAAAACAAATTCGGTACAAACACCTGAATCTAACTCTGGCTATGTAAATCAATTTATTAATAGCGGATTTTCCCAAAGGAAAATCCGCCGAAAATTTCTAATTCGCTGAAAGTAGAAAAAACAGTTTGATTCATAAGTAGGAATTTGATGTCGAAATTTGTTACTTTAAGCAGGAGATTGGAAAATGTCTTAAAATCCTGAAATTTAAATAATGCGCCAGTAAATTATTAAATCTTACTGCAATGTGATGTTTGAAATACAATTCGTAATCAATATGTTCGACTGGGATTGTTTAATTTATTTATCCGTATTGAATTATTTTTTGCTAATATTCTTTTTAAAAACGCAAATGAGCGACCTCAATTCGTATGACGGGTATTGGATCTGGGAATATAACCATAAGCCGTTTCAGAGGCCTCTGATCAGGAAAAAATTGGTTTTAAAAACTATATATATATATAATATACATATATATATATATATATATATATAATATATATATATATATATATATATATATATATATATATATATTTATATATATATATATATATATATTATATTATATATATATTATAATATATATATATATATTATATTTATAGTTTAAAACCAATTTTTTCTAGATCAGAGGCCTCTGAAACGGCTTATGGCCGTTTCTTTTATTTCTAGCAGATTATTTTTGAAAACACTCTGTCTTAAACTTGGTACTAAAATCAACCTTGTAATGACGTCATTAACTCGATTGGCTGAAACAGCAAAATGTTCGGTTAATTTTATCGAACATTATACCCTCTGGCTTTACTTACAGGTGTTGTTTAATGTCATTTTTGATGCTGTAAAGTAGACACTCCACAGCCGCTCAAAAAAAAACTATCATTATAATTATTGAAACAGCAAAAAACGAAAAAAACTTAATTAAACAACCAATAAAAAATGTTAACAAAATCCTTTCAAACAATCAAATTAGGTAAACATAATTAATTATATTTGCTACTAAACTTATTTAACCGACGTAAACAAAAACTTTCTGAAAGAAATATAATTAAATATGAAAAATAGACAGCTTGCTTAATGACTTTAGCACCTGTAGTATTATTAAGTCGGACTTTAATTTAACTTAATTACAAATAGCCCTTTACTTAGTGGCTTTAGAGCGATGAAAAGGTAATCATGTATCTATGTTATAAAAAAATTGTTAAAATGTGCATTGTTATAATAAGAATAAAACGGTTATACGATTTCTAATTAAAATATAATTAAAATAGTTTAAATGTACTTTTATTATTTCTAACGCTAGAATGGTTTTAAAATTATAGATTGACATATAATTTAATTAAAAAATAGAATAAGAGTTTAAATAATAAGCGTGAAGTTTAATGATTATTTTAGACGGTAGTAGCGCCCTTAGGCGGTAAAAATTAGAAACCATTATTAAGGGTTAGATTATGTTTGGTTAGAGTTTTGTTTAGATATTTAATTATTCTATAATTATGTTTGTTTTATTATAATTATATTTCAGTAATTTCTCGTTAGTCTCACTTACCACACCATCAAGTCACACCAAGCTTATAGAACTCACACATTTTAATAAATTAGTGAATTATTAATCACTTTAGTTCTATAATTATTTTAATGACTAGCTAACAATTATTTGCGTATAGAAATGACTTTTCATCTATCACTTTGGGTGGTTTCACTAGAAAGAAAAATATCAGATATTTTGTCTTTCTTCAAGTTATTAATTATGCTTTTGTGCTTTCATTCTTTGTTTTGTTATAAGTGTTAACAATATAAGTGTAAAAAATAGAGAGAAATCAACACGAAGCACACGTCAAAACCAACTGCACATGCTTGGTACAAACTGCACCTTACAATTGCTTACAAACTTAAAACTTACTTAGACAAACTCTTGCTACAAATAAACCTGCGTTTGGCGTCTTTTTTTCATTATAACCATGGGAAGGTAAGTTCGCTCCTATTTTTTAATCTCATACAACTTCCATGGTGTCAGAAATGTTCTTTCAAGCGTCATCCCTTTATTCAAGACCCTTGAGAGCATCACCATGTACTCGTGAAACTACTACCTTGAGGTTGGGAGGGGAAAGCAAAGCGGCATACAGCGCCGACACCTCATAGCGGCTAAAATACCAACAACTTCTAGTTATTTTATTTATTTCATGAGGAGTAACAAATTTATCATTCAACTTGACAACAAAGGCTTTTTTTGTGAGATCTTTAGCTATCATAAGATTACGTAAAATAGAGATATTTCACGCACTAATAATTTCTTTTTACATATTATAAATAAAAATCAATAGATGGATCATATAGATTAAAAGAAAGCCTGTGATCGCATATGTTAAATTTAACAGTCAATCTTCTGTAACATTAATTCCATCTTACGAGAAATTTAAGCATCTAATTTAACCACAAAACAAAGACCATTTAACTCAAACAATCCTCTGTTTATTTTATTTTCTTTATGATAGTTCAGTCTATTCTAAAATAATTTCTTCACGCTTCTTTTTTTTTGTCATAATTTGTTTCTTAATTGATGTCCGGACATTCACATGTATAACCAATCTTCGCAAAAACATATAGGTAAGAAACAAAATAAAAAAAGAATAATGTTAAAAAAAATAAAGCCCATTGTTTATTCGTAGCTCATATTGTCCGGCATTATTAACTTTAAATTTACATTAAGTATCCACACCAGTTTCTTGCAGATCTAAGGTTTTTTTTTTGTGAGGAAATGTAAATTTTGTCCATTTTAATATTATATTCTTTAGACGTTACAAATTAATGGAGTAGGTTATTTAAAGTCCATTGAAGGCATCTTAAAAAAGATTATGTAGTAGAATTATTCATGAAGTTATTAGAATTTAATAGAGAATCATTGTTCGTGATTATATTTTTTTTATACGAGCAGAGAACAATTAGTGGGAGGTAAAATAGATCGAGAACACAATATGGATTTGATGAATATTAAATGCATTCAGAAATTTGCTTTTAAAATACAATTGTAGTCATAAAAATAATTATAATTAAAATATTAGGTATAAATAGAAAAGTCTTGAATGAATTTTTACGTTTTCTTATTTATACCGTATATAGGAAAAATGCTGTGTTTGCAAACACATTTGAAACTGGAATGGCACCGGAATTATCTGTTTCAGGCGTTTTTAAGGCCTCTTAAATGGTTTTCATAAAGTTGTCTGTCTATATGTGTGTGTGACGGTTATCATCGTGGCTCCCAGTCTATTTGTACTAGAGAGTTGAAACTTTGTACAAAAATCAGTCTATAGATTTAGTTGTGCTTTTGGTAAATAATTGTTTATGACTTTATTGCAATAATAATAATAATGTCCATTTAGAGCCTTGCAGCTCATCAGGGAAAACACCTGCGGGAACACCCTCAGGTGGTTGTAACAACCGTTACACTCAAAGAATAATCTAAAGTTGGCGAAATATTATTTGACAAAATCTTATGTATAAACTGAGAGCATAACCTGGGCAGCGAACCCAGACCTCCGAGGTGTCAAAGGTTAGCATAAATATTATCCCTCTAAAGACTTCAAATACGAAGGTGGCCATTACAACGTCATTAACCCGGAATAATGACTCAGCAAAAATATATTATTGCTAAATTCTTTCTATTCTCTGGCAGCATTTTATATTAAAGCACGTAGCAGTGGGGTAGGTCGCCTTCTTGGGGCCAAGTTTTGCCTTACAACTTGGGAAGCCCAAAATAGGGTTATAGTTAATAAAAAAAAAATAAATAAAAAACTATAATATCGATTTTCCAAATATAATAGTCAAAAACCTTGATTTAGATGAAACTCGAACAAACAAAATTTAGATGAAATCAGATTTTTAGAACAAACGCTATACTTTTCCCATTTACCTTTGAATAAGGAAAAGGAAAAAACAAAAGGTTAGAAAAAGATATGTTGGTGTATTTAAATTTGCAAGTTGATGAAAAATGTTATCCAGTTAATTTATTTTATTAACAAAAGGTAGGTATTCAAGGATGCCTGAGAGGTATTGACTTTTTGATTGACTGCTTTGAAACATTATTTTTTTAGAGAAAAAAATCTTGTGTGGTGAAAGGATAATGGCGCTCCGTGGCGCGTGGTGGAGTTGGGAACTCGATGAAAAGATAGGGTTGAGAAAAACGTTCGACTCATTGTCCGACAGTGAGCCCTGTCTAACTGCATTAACATTCCTCCGACGACACATGACTTTGTCTTCTAGAAGACTTCGGTTACCTTATCTACCGCTCACAATCTCAAGTATAACCTTTTTATAAAAATTAGAAACGACAACTCGAACCTCCCGTCATAATGAAGTGACTAGATGGAATAACTCGGACTTCGTTAGGTTTCCTTATTTAGTTCACAAACCACCCGCACAGCAATACAAGCATTAAGCATTTTCATAATAAAAGTCAGCCACTTACAAGGTGTTGGCATCTCTCTCAACTACCAGGTCTATATATGACGTTGGACATTTCGTTTTATAAGAAATCCCTTTATTAGCCGCTCCTTCTGATTAATTAGAATTGATTAGAAGAGAGACATAGAGTGACAAGCAGGGAAATTAAGTAAGCCAAAGGAAAATTACTCAGCGTTTAAATAACTCATTATAATTCTATATACTGAAATATGTCTACTGACTGCGATACTGCCATTCTAACTTAAACAACACTGTATATAAGCAATGAAATGTTCATAAATAAGTATTATAGTCCCAGAGTCGAACCTGTAAAAATAAGACTAATTTTGTACTTCTTCAAACATAATTTTCCGAATAAATATACCTTCAATTATGGAGAAAAAACACAGTCTGCAAGGACCACAGTGGAGCCCTTCATTTGATCGCGCATGCTTAAAATTTTAAAAAATCGCACAAATTTCAGTTTTCTTTGAAATAAGTGGTTCCCTGTCGGCCGTGTGCAAATCATGTAGAGAACATTTTTTTAAGTTTTAGCATCCAAATCGGATGACTACCACCTAAGTTATGGCTCTTTCAAAAACAGCAAAAAATGGATAATTTATGCAAAGTCAGAGAATTTCTTTGAAAAAATATTGGCTTTTTGTGCATATTTTTAGCCATTTAACAAATGTCATAACTTAAGTTGTTGTGATCCGATTTTGACGAAAAAACACTCGTTTCATAGAAAACTTTATCAGCTTTAAAATATGTTTTCTGTGTGCGTCGATTTTGCACTTGACCTACAGGGAACCACTTATTGCAAGAAAACTGGAATTTATTTATTTATTACATACAAAAGTCACTAATATGGATGTATATTCGTAAATTTTTCAAATATTTTGAGCGATCGCATTTATATGAAAAATTCCACTCTAAATAGGCAGACTATGCTTTTCCTTCATAATTTATGGCATATTTTCAGTAAAATTTGGTTTAAAGTTGTACAAAATTAATCACATTTTTTAGGCCTGGTTCTTGGACTATTAGTATGTAGGTTTATTTTTGTATAAAACAAATATAAAAGAAAAAAGTGTATTAAAGTGTATGAAAACATATATATATATATATATATATATATATATATATATATATATATATATATATATATATATATATAATATATATATATGTATGTATGTATGTATGTATGTATGTATGTATATATTACTTGTGCAACAACAAGAAAGGCCCTAAGAAATTATCATTTACTTGTTATAACAGGTTTTAGTAAAACCTTTATAGTTGCTTATTTTAGTAATATATTTATGGTTGTTCATAATAAATAAATTATGGAGAAATGTCGTAAAGATCTACAACGAGTTGACGAAACGTTTCAGCTATAATTAGCTGTCGAATATTCGATTTAGTTTGATTTACAACGTTATTTACTGAAGTTAAATTAACTTATTTAACGTTTATATATTGTTATTTACGTCGTCAAAATATTAGCACGTAAATAAAAAGATAATAATTTAATGATATTTTTTCTTTATGATTTCCTGTATTTTATAGCAAGGAAAGGTATAGTTGAAAAGTTTTATTAAGTGTAAGATTTGGATGAATATGACGTTAAACAAAACAAATCTGGGAAGCTTAGTGGCTTGTGTATTTGAGGATAGCTTTGAAAGCCTTTCAAAGCTCTTTTATTGAGGGAATAGAACTTTAATATCCCAGTCAAATTTACACCACTGTTGTTAAGGAAACACAAGAATCAATATTTGGCAGCATAAAATTTAACATAGGTTGTAAATAATACTTTTTTTACTAATTAAAACACATCTGAAGAAACTGCAAATTTGCTATGTTGATTTTCGATGTAAACGACCATTTAAAAAGGTTTAGCGAATATTTATAAGAAAATGACGCTAATGTTTGGATAACTACTTTTGTAACGTATAGGGGCAGTTTACAGTGGCGAACCTCTGGGCCCGCACTGCGGGGAGCCCCCAAAAAGATATAGTAAAGAAAAAGTAAACCTACTAATAAAATGGGTCCATGCCCCAGCTGAGATTAGCATTGTCTGCCTTAACATCATTAAGTCGTGGGGCCCCTTATAAGAGTTGTATGCAATCTCTTCACCTAAAAATGAGGCCCTGCGTTTAATCTTAGAATATTCATTTTTAAGATCATCAAGTTACGGGGCCTCTTCTTTGAGCTTTATAAAATCTCTTTACCTAAAAATAGAGCCCCCTTTAATCTTATTATAGTCTATCTTAACATCAACAAGTCGATGTGTTGTACAAGTATAAAATTAATGATTTGTACTTCGTACTTGATTTTATTCGTATTTTAATAAGTAAGTTTGAATTTAATGATTTTGTATTAAAATCGGTGAAATAATTTTAACAATAATTTAGTTAAAAAATGAGACATAGTAAAGATAAAGCTCATGTTTATTAAGATTTTGAAGAGTGTATAGACGACAGTGTAATGCCTTAAATATAACTTGAAATTACGATCGCTTTAATTATATTAAAAAATGTAGGTTACAGTAGTTAAATTACTAATTACAATTTATATTTGAAGGGAGAGAACAAATATCACTCGCAAAAATGTACCAAGTTAAGTAGTGTACACAAAAAAAGTTTAATTAGCCACTCATTTAAACAAACCTAGTATTTAAAGATTCGCACTTAAACCCCTAAAGAATATGAAAAATGTATTCCTTACACCAATTATTAACATAATATACTAAAATGTACAAAGAAACGCAATAAAAACAAAAATTTTGAGTACCGTAAATAGATTTTTTTACATTTACAAGATGGCTGCGCCCATAGGCAAATATGAGCTAACTTCCTGGTGGATAAAATGTGAACTACATTCCAGGTCTGAAAAAATGTATTTGTTTTCTTACTTGGTTTATATATTACTTTAGTCAGATCATAGCAAAGTAGAGTATTTGGCTATCCAATAGTAGAGTGTCAGGTCATACTATTTCATAGTAGTGTACTAGGTCATACTATACTAGAGAAGAGTATCAGGTCATACTAAAATAGAAAAATTGGTCATCCCATAATAAGTGCTAGGTCATACTATAGTAGAGTGACTAATCATACCATAGTAAAGTATTTAAACTTATCTGCACGGGACAAAAGATCCTGTGTTCAGATCTCAGATAGGGTAGAATTATTTGATCCTATTTTATTACAGTAAAGAGACCATCAAAATAATACTATCCATTCACCAAATCTCTAAAATTCCTTTTACAACACCCCATTGACTGATACCGCAAATTATGAATGGAGTTTTACTGATAACATAATAATATGATAAAAATATTGTACTGAAGAAGGACTGATAATTATAGACTGTACCTAAGCACTCCCACACACTTCCTGGCTAAGCAGCTCGGGCCACGCGTACCTCGAGGTACACCACGAGGTACTTTACTCCTAGGGGTACAAGGGTCAAGACGTGATACACACATAACCGTCTCCATTGTATTAATTTTTTTTATTTCTTTAATCTTTTATTATATTCTGTTCTTTAAGGACAACTAACTTTTTTGAATAATGAATAAATTCCAAAATAAATAAAAAATAAGATCTAGAGAATATTCTGTTCACGAGTCGGATGCGTACACGTCTTAAAAAAATGTTCATTCATGGTTCTTTTAGGATTGGGTTGTTTAACATTTTGACTCCAACCGCACCCTCATAAAGGGTACTTCATCATTTTGAAAATATGCTATTTTATGTTTTATACAAAAATAAAAATTAATTATTTCTATTGTTCTCTAAGTTGTATTTTAATTCTAATGCTTCATAAGAATTTCGCAATTATTTTTGTATAAATCTAAAATAATTTACTTTTTAATAATAATCTTTTAACTCTAAGTTATTATTGACTGAAATAAGTTTTTATCAGCAAATTTGTGTTAAATCAATGGGTGTATTATAAACAAGAGGCATCGTCCTCTTTGTCGCTCTGCCGTCTCTTTGAAGTTCTGCATCGCAGCCACATTTTTGTTGTACTTAATCAGTTCGTCACATTACTAGTTAATATAAGTGGCATATTGCCACGATATAAGCGAATTTTCAAATGTAATAGTCAAAAAACGTGATTTCTTTCACATTACGTGATATGTTGATATTATTTTTGTTTGACATATATATGTCAATCAATAAAACCGGTACTAATACTGATAATAAAATGAAACTTCGTTTTTTTGTAAAAACATACATAGCAAAATAAGCGTAAAAATTGCAACCCAATCTAAACACTATATAAAGATTAGCGATTTCTTTAATGTTTGATGGTCATTTTTGTGGGTTATTGGCGTCACACATATTTCATAAACTATATGGTTTGGGAAATTAACAAGGTTGATTTTTGTACCGAGTTCCGTTTCGATTCAAGAAAGCGTTCAAAAGGTATCGTATCCCATAGAAACGTCTAGGACACCAAAATCTCGTACATACATTACATATTGATCATCTGAGGTGTATTTATAGCCTCAGTTGCTGCTCTACGTCAAGGTCTTGCAGAAGACCATGTCGAGTTCTCATCCGTTTCTTAAGATCTCTGTAGCTATCCATGAGTTTGTATCTACAGAGGATATGAATGAGCTGTAGATCGTTTTTTATACAGATCGGCGAAGAACTGTACCGTCTGCAATAGCTTTACTATTACCGTTTTCAAGACATCACTGGTGTGAAGCAATTCTACGATTATCCAGAGCATCCAGAGGCTCCATGGAATAGTTTTCTTCATTTGCCCAACATCTCTGAATTTAGGAATTCCAGACCGGATACGACCTTGTATGATATATTTATTATATTGATATCTTTCCCGCCGCGTTGGCATGTAGACATCTTACCTCGTTCTACAGAAACTGCCTAAGAGTACCTTATGTTGAAGCCAAACATTCTGTAGATTTGCTTGAAATAGAGTATGTAGACCATTATCTTCGAAGTCAACAACTCTATCTTGAAGCGTAAGCGTTTTATCGCTGTCAATGACACCAATATTAGTATGAAAGCGATTCGAAGATTTGACATACATCTCAATCTCCTAAAACGTTTGAAACGTTTGTGAGGTCATTAAGATTCCCAAACGCATTATCTCCCTAACCCTAACCCCCCAAATCATATGACTGTCAGAAAGTTTGGTCATAATTGTTTTTGGTATAATTGAATCCACCATCTTAAATTAATCTTTTATGGAATTAACGAAAAGAAAAGCTTTATCTGTACATTTTGTTTCTAGGCTGTCAATTTTAATGCGTGGGAAACCATTCCCGATGCTTTTATTGATAGCTATATTTTTCATTATACTTCGTGGATAAACGAAGGAAATATCAACTTGTACATGAAGAACTGAAATTATCCTTTAAAAAAGACATTGGCGCCAGTATGAAACCAAGGACCTTGCTATGCAGTAAGTAAAAACCTTTATAGTTTTCGAAATCTGTAAATTATTGCCTTCATAACAAGGAAGGTTAGGGTGGTCTAAGTCCAGAATTTAATCTTTGCAAAGGATTAACAATTGTTTAAGTATGTAAAGGTAGTTGTAGGGTAAAATGATGTATGATTGTGGCAAGGTAAAGTTTTGATTATCTTGTAATCAGCTACTTGGAGCTTGTTGGGAAACAGTTGTAATTCTGGGGTTGGAGAACATTTGAAAACATGCAAGAACATGTAATTGCATGGGAGGTCAGGAAATGAGGTAAAATTTAAGTATTAATCATTACATACATTTATAGGACTGCCTTTTATTGTTCTTATTATGCTTTTAGGCACTAATGATTGCCTCTTGTTAGATCGAAAGAGCTTTGCGTATTTTCTAAATACACAAAATTATCAGCGGCAAAACTTTTTTATCCTTTGTTCTTTATTACTTTTCCTCATTTATACAGTAGGTTTCGGAAAAGTATAGAGTTTGCACTAATAATCCGAAACCAGGATTTCACATAAATTATCCATTTCAAGTGTTTGTACTTGGTCTTCTTGTCTAATTGAGACCATATATAGCCTATAAATATTATATACCCTAATATATTACCTAGCTAAATATTATATACCCTAATATATATTACCTAGCCTATAAATATTATATACCCTAATATATTACCTAGCCTATAAATATTATATACCCTAATTACCTAGCCTATAAATATTATATACCCTAATATATTACCTAGCCTATAAATATTATATCCCTAATTACCTAGCCTATAAATTTATATACATTACCTAGCCTATCAATATATTATACCCTAATATATTACCTAGCCTATAAATGTTATATACCCAAATATATTACCTAGTCTATAAATATTTTCTATTGAATTACAGTCACCCGTGGCGTAGCGGTTAAGGTACGCGGCCAATACACAGAATGAATGAACTTTAAATTTCCGAGTTAATTTAGTCATGGGTTCAATTCCAGCACGACCTCTTGGATTTTAATAAGAGGGATAAAAATTCTGCGTATCACGTCCTTCAGAAGGGACGTAAAGCCGGTGGTCTCGAGCCTTTGCGTTGTCAGGTACTCGTTAAAGATCCCTTACCCTAAATGAATGTATGTTATGTATGTGTGTGCATGTGTATGTGCATGTATGTATATGTGTGTGTGTGTATATATATATATATATATATATATATATATATATATATATATATATATATATATATATATATATATATATATATATATATATATATATATATATATATATATATATATATATATATATATATATATATAATATATATATATATACATATATATATATATATATATATATGTATGTATATATATATATATATATAATATATATATATATATATATATATATATATATATATATATATATATTTGACTAAGCCAGGGGACTATGTTGATCTACCTTTTTATGTACATGAGTTCCCTTTGGTACTGAATATTGATTATTGCTACATCATCAATTTACAAAGCTCTGTTAAGAATTTACTCTTTTTAATACTTATAAATGGGGCAAAATCAACCAATACCACTAAGATTAAGGCCCCAAATTAAAATCATACAATCTCTTCTACTAGTGTACTGTATTTTACGCTATTGCGTGTATACCTAGTTAAGCTAGTACCTACAGTATATTTTTTCGGAAGGGTGGGGCTAATTCCAAAACAGACGGGGCTTTAGCCCCCTACTTAAGAGAGTCTGTTTTATAATTTAAAGTGTTTAAGTAATTGTTTTACAGTGGCACTTCCTTAGGTTTCACAATAATACTGCGTGTGTATGAGTAGCCATGGAAATCATGGTCTCTTGACTAGAGAAGGTGTAATATATACCTCTTCTTCTTGGGTTTGTATACTGATAAGAAATAGCACATTCTGTCTCAAAGAATTAGCAGGTCTTAACTATTTGAGGTAATTGCTTGCTACTTACCACATCCCTCCTTAAGAGCAATTACTACTAATTAAAATAAAATTATATTTTTGTTTTGTTGTTTCATAAGAAAGGAGGTCGATTACGGACGCACAAAGTTTTATCGTGGGAGGGCCCCTAATTGTCTAGAGTCTAGATTACGCCTGTGGGTTGAAAGCAAATTTTTCTGTCACATATTCACTAAACGGATTTTTGGGATGAAAGAGTTCTTGGGGCTTAAATAGATCTTGAGCCTAAAAGGGGTTTATGATGTTAAAAGCGTTTTTGTGGTTAAAGGGTTCTTGAATTTAAAAGGGTTTATTTTAAACTGATTCACTAGTTTTTCTAGAAAAGTCAAATAAAACTCGATAACACATTTTTTAGGATTGGACTTAATTGTAGAAAACCAAGTCCCTTTGTGAATCAAATCGTTCTATGTATCTATCCAATAAAATCTTAGAGTGAACCAATAGACTCTAAGATGTTCAAAATCTTAAAAGCAATCTGTTTGTCTATTCGAGTGATTTATTAATATGGGAGTAATAATACTGTCCATCTCCTAAATCTGTTTTTGTAAGCTATCGCATTACAAGAACAGAGTGATTTAAACATGTAAAAGGATTCGAGGAGACAAATTCATAAAGGTGACTTTACGATCTAACGAGATCTTGTCACTGTCACATCTGTTTCTTCCATTCCCACATTAAGGTGGTTCTTATCTCAACTTGATCTGATTATCTCCGTTTCTTTGCCACCAACAAACTTTTTAATAGTTTTTGGTCATTTTTATAACCCACAAAAAATATGTACAATAAAGAAACAGAAGTCCTTAAAACGGTTTATTATGACATATTTTACACACAAGGTTTTTAATGTAACACCTTTATATAATTTTTAAAGAAAAAGAAAACAAATGTCATAAGTTACAATTAGAGTAAGAAGGAATGTGTCGGGCATATTGGACCGCACAAGTTGATCTTATAAAGTTTCTTCTAAATAAAGCAGCTGTATGGAATCCAGGTTCAGTTGACAAAATAGAAAAAGTATTGCCAAGTTTGAAAATTGTACAATGCTTATGTGCATATAATACCAATAATTATGAAAACGATCGAAGGATAACATAAACGAGAATTAATAAAAAAATTTTAACTTAATTTTTACTTTTCCTCATTTATACCGACGGTATATAGGAAAAGTATTGTGTTTCTAGAAACTCAGAAATTGTTTTTCACTTGAATTATCCGTTTCAGGTGTTTTAAGTGCTCCCAAGTTGTTGTTGTAGCATCGGATCTCTCATTGTATAGCTAGAGAGTTAACTCTTGGTACAAAAATAAACTTTAAGTTTAGATGTGCTTTCCAGTATCATTTTCCACAATAAAGACTCAGCAAACATTGCGACAAAATAAACCACGAAAAAATTAGACGATCGGTTTGAGATTCGACACGCATGTGCCCTTAGAATACTACTATATATAGAAGGAGCACTACTGATAACACGAAAGGCGGTTCACTGGTGGTCTTAAGTAGTGCTGCCACCCTAACAATATACAATTTTCTTATAAAAAAGTTGGCAATACTTCCGGTTGCTGAATTATTATGTTCTATTATTAATTAATGATTGATTATTCATAAAATACTAATATAAATATCAGTGCATTACAATATTTTAAGCATTTTAAATTGTAGTTTAACGTTTTTAATAAAAACTATATTAAAAGTAGTCCTCGTCAACTAAATGTGGATTCTTGTATTCCACTATCCTTTTGCCATTTAAGACCGATTTTATTAAATACTCAGCAGGTGTTTTAAGTTATTATATTTGATCTTTACGATCTTTCTCCATTAATGGATATTTATGACCCATATTTAAAATAATGTCTTGTTGTTAGGGTGGTACCCCTACTTAAGACCACTAGTCAATCAATGTAAATAGGGCCCTATTTACACATAGCAACCTAGCAAAATAACTTTGAACCGTCTCCATCCAATACGGACATGACTTGGCGGGACAGAAAAGTTTATTTCCCTACTTTTTTGGGCCAAAGACTTGACGGGGAGTATTTTACCACACAAGTAGTTTTTTTATAAGATTTCATGACTTTTTGTACGGCTCCTGTTTTATGTAAAAACAGAAGTAAACATAATACGTGTAGTAAGTAAAGCTGTAAAGAGTGTCAAGGTATTGTATATACCACTCTCAAGCTTATTTTCTGCGGCGCGTACAACATAGGATTTAAAAATTTGGGATTTATTGATACAGGAATGTTAAAGAGGCATCAGAAAAAACTCAAAAGTCCTCAAACACCAAAATCCATTCATTATTAAAGAGTAGAGATGGGTCAATTTATATAAAAGTTGCGTTCGCTAGCTTAGTTTCTAGCTTCGTGTTTAGTACAGGAATGTCGAATTTGAGATTTTATCAGGCAGGACTGACATAGGCATAAGACAAATTCAAAAAGTCACCTCATATCAAAATGTGTTCAGCAGTTTAGGCTGCAGGTTAGTTTTTCGCTCCGCGTTAAGCATAAGAACGTCGAATTTGAGATTTTATTAAGTAGGGATGCACACGAGCATAAGAGGAATCTAAAAAGTCCTCACACATCAATATCCGTTCAGTAGTTGAGGCAGTAGGTGCGTCAATGTATAAAAACTAAGCTAGCGAAAATCTAACTTAGTTTTTCGCTTCGCGTTCAGTGTAGGAATGTCGAATTTAGGATTTATGAAATAGGAATACACATGACCATAAGAGGAATCTAAAAAGTCCTCACACATCAAAATCCGTCCAGTACTTTAGGCTGTAGGTGCGTAAACATATAAAACTATCATTCGCTGGCTTAGTTTTTCGCTCCGCGTTTCGCGTAGGAATGTAGAATTTGCGATTTTAAAGTGTAGGGATGCACACGGCCATGAGAAGAATCTAAAAACTCCTCACACATCAATATCCGTTCAGTAGTTTAGGCTGTAGGCGCGTAAACAAAAAGTGCAGGAAGAATAAGAATAAGAAGTCGTAAAAAATGCCATTTTCAAACTTCTTTTTCTCCACTTCTGCTTGGCCGATTTGGATGATTTTTTTATATTTTTTATCTAAAAGGCACGCTATTTAAAAATATTATTATATTTTTTATGTATCTATAGCCGTTTTTACGCTACAGACCCTCAAAACCCCTACTTTGTTGCGTACAGTATAATATACATTGGTAGCTTAAGTAGATTTTTTACTTTTTTTACTGACTAAGTGGGGTATTTTAACTTTTCTTCTTGACTCGGCGGGGCGGAACGCTGCTGCGTTCATAAATTATCGAAAGTAAATTTGAAAAAAAGCCGAAACCGGGATTCCACTTGAATTATTCGTTTCAGGTGTATTTAAGTCCATTAGAGTGGTTTTCACAAAATTATCAGTCACTAGGTTTGTGAAGAAAAAAAAAAAATTCTGGGGCGGTGGTCCGCATGTCGGGCGAATTTCCTTTGGATGCGTGTTTTCGTGCTTTTTACATTATATAAGTTTACAACTACTAAATAAATAATTCCGGCGCGGTGGTCCACTGTCGTGCGAATTTCATTTAGAATGCGCGTTTCCGTGCTAAACAACCCATTTCTTGCTTATGCAAGAACCATGCCCATAGCGTGGTTCCGGTTCATGCTTTAGAACCTAAGCGCAGTTACTCAATTGTCAAGCACTGCTCGACAATTTTGTCTGTATTTTCCAAAGGAAATGCGCATAATCATCCAGTTGTTGTACAAAACTATGCCTCTAAAATTAGAAGTACGCACTATTATTTGCACTAGTTTAAAGCTTAGTTACTTATCTTTAAGCTTAGTCAGTTATCTTTAAAGGTTTTAGCGCATTTCCTTTGGAAAATACAGACAAAATGAGTTACGAGCAGTGCAATGAGTTTACAAGAAAGTGTCTAGAAATACACACACACACACATATATATATAATATATATATATATATATATATATATATATATATATATATATATATATATATATATATAATATATATATAAAGTTTCGCGTATTTTTTTTTATTAGGGACCTCTGAAACGGATTTGTGTCGAGGTCCGAGGTTCGAATTCCACCATGACGCCTATCCCATTAGCCGAATTTCCTAAAGAAATTCGCTAAAAAATGAAAGTTAAAAATGAAAACTTTTTCCGCCATGTTTTATTATTTTCCCCTTTAAATGGTGGTAAAGATTTTTGATTTTAAAATCTTTAAGTTTGCCTCTAAATTTTAAGACCTGCGCTATTAAAAGAATTGTAAGCATGTGCAGTTTGTACCAAGCAAGTGCAGTTGGTTTTTGACGTGTTTCGTGTTGAATCTCTCTATTTTTTGGTTTTCGATGAGGTCACTTTTTTGTATGGCAAATCGACTTAGTGCGTCATCCCCTTTATTCAAGATCCTTGGTTTAAACACACCTAATAATTGATACTCCTGACTTCCTGTGCTTTGTATAGCTTTCCCCTTAACATTATCACATAGGTTGGAAGCAAAAACCCTTGTATACAATATCACAGACATAAACATAACCAAATAACTACCTCTTCATTAAATAAATTAACTCCTTGTTCACCTGAGCAATTTGGAAACAAAACCGAATCCAAATCCTTTTACATCTCGCTTTACAAACCAATCGATATAAATTATAACATTTTCTCGTTGTATGATGGTTGGTGTCATTTTTTATAACCAATATAACTATATAGGCCAAGGTATAAGATATAACTCTATCTATTTTTGAGTGGTGTAGTTATAGTTGATATATCCAATGCGTGGGCTCCTGGTGTTAGAAAACGATGTTCTATAACTTTTTAGTTTATAATATAATTATAAATATAAATAAATATAAAAATATAAACAAATATAAATAAATTAACTTAAATATAAATAAATATAATTAATATATAAATAAATATTAAATAAATATAGATAATAAATATAATAAATATAGATAAATATAAATAAATATAGATAAATATAAATAAATATAGATAAATAAAATAAATAAATAAATATAGTAAAACAAATAAATATAATAAATATAGATAATATAAAATAAATATAGATAAATTAAAATAAATAAGAATTACAAGTTTTAATTGTGTGTGTATATCAATTTAATTTGCTCTTAATTTTGATCATACAGAGTTTGAAAATGTGACGTCATAAAAATCAATATATGATATAAAAATTTTTACGACTGTAATAATTATATTCTATTATTGTTGTTCTGGCGAGGATCATAAAGTCGGAAAAGTAAACAAATCTCGATGTAAACTTTAGGTATTATAGTAAAATTGATTTGTGTCATTGTCATGATAAGTACAGGACTTAGTAAAATCATAATAACGGAACTCATTTTTATTTTTTATACTTTAACTTATTTTTTTTATCTTAATTTTGTAAATTTGTGTATCTTGATTTTTGTATATTGGCTCACGCCGTTAACTATAAATAAATAAATAAATAAACTCATAAATTTGTCTGTCACCAAAGAAAATTTGATGGCAAAAGAATATGGCATTTTAATGTTTTGGATAAAAATAAAAATTACTTCATTAGGTAAAAATCAACTATCAAATTACACAAAATATGACCTTGCTTATCATTGAAATTATCTCCTCTTTTATTACCCCAAATATCAATTCATATTAAATTAACCTAATTATCACTTTGATTTTAATTGCAATCACAAATACATAAGTTCAGTTTAATTACCTTACCTTGAAAAAATTCACAGTACGGATTAATAAGCAACTTAATCAATATATTGTTGTTATGAGAGGTTCGAAAAACCTACTTCGGACTCGCTTCGCCCGACCTCAAAATATTAAAAGTAAAAAATTTAATTTACAACACGTCTATGTACATGATTTGCTCATCCTCAGATAGTAAATAGAATTATTGTTTAGCAACAGTTCACCCATCCAGGCACTGACCTTGCCTGATGCTGCTTAACTTTTATGATCCAACAAATATAGTAAGTAAACTTGTCATATTGAAACAAAACGTGGTACAATTATTTACTATTTAAAGTCATACAATTGTTCCAAATGTACATTCAAAGGCTGATAAAGAATCACAAAGCAGCTTAGGTAAACACAAAAGGGTTTTCCGTACTTCACAATTATTGCCTTGGTGATAAAGAGGACGACTCTTCTCCCTACTCTTCTACTCTCAAGCTATCCAACTTAATTATAGTCAAAGTAATTTATATCATTTGATACTACCGAGTTTTGCAAAGCATTAATAGTTGTCTCTCTTAATTATATTGTATCAAAGTAAATCATTAGTTGTTTTGACAGAGATTTTGTGGCGTATGTTAAACATGGTGAAAACATAACCATGTGTATCAAAGTAATTATTGAAAAACAAATGTTTATCAGATTAGTCATTTTGTGTTAGATATCAGGCATAATGGCGACCCAAAGTTCTAAATTAATTACATAGGCCAACCGTTTTAGCCATTTTGCATAAAATATTATGAATAATTTCCAATTTATTACTGTAGTAATAAAATGCTCTACTATAAGCAGTGAATATTATATATATAATATATATATATATATATATATATATATATATATATAATATAATATATATATATATATATATATATAATTTTATTCAAAGTATTCCATAATGACTTAATATTTTTCAAATAGAAAGCCAAGAGATCTATCAATTTGTTATAAAATGAGATGCTAATTAGCTGCTTACCATTTAAATTAGTCGGATACAAATATTTTAATGGGACTGGCTAAAACTAAAAGAATTTCTATTTACTAAAATATTTTAATATAAAGAAACGATTTTAATGAGCATAAAAGCCATATGTCTCTCAGAACGACTGACTGACGGCCAGCGAGACAATAGGAGGAATATTTTACAAAAAAAGCACTCCGCATATGATTATCTTTTGTAGGTCCCGAATTTGAGTGTTTAAAAAGCTACCGAAGGGAAAAGGGTGGTTATTTTTTGTATAATTATAGTTTTTTTGCTAAGGTATATGACTGGGTAAAAATGGTTATGATTTATAAAAGATGAACATTTTTGGGTGAATTAGGGTCTGTCATGGGTGTCAAGGTAAAGTTTTGTGGTCGAATTGCTTTGGCTTAGAGCATTACAAATATTACTAACTTGAAATCAGTAAAGATTATACCTGCTTCGTTTAGAGCATATTTCCGAGGTATAGAGTAAAGTATCTACTTTACAGCCTAAAAAATCGGATACGGGGTAGCTCTGTTCTTGCTTCGCTCGTCATCAGAATGGTATGATTGCCAAGACCTTAAAGTGGGATAACTTCATCAGGGGCGGACTAACCAGTAAGGGCGAGAGTGGCAGCCCTTCTTGGGCACCGGGCCCCTCAGCCAAAAATAAACTTTAAAAAAAGATTAATATTTTAAATTTTTAATTATTTTTTAGTATAATTATATAATAAATTCATAACAACAGAGTGAAAGGGGCCTAATACTCTATCGTGAGGCCTAAAGACCTAATGACAAATGTTTTTAAATTTACGGTCTTTAAAGTCCCAATTTATTTGTCCTGGATTTTTAGGGGCACTATTGGGAAGACAAGGGCCAAAAGAGCATTAGCATACTTGATCAGGGCTCTACATCAGCATAAAACGGCTCTAGATATTTCTGTTTTTAAGTAATTAAAGATGTTTATGGTTCCTGTTTATTATAGACGTTTAAGTGGCTAATAAAAGACTAGAGCCAACGATGGTCCTTAACATTTTAGGTCAAGTCTCTAAAGTAGGTTTAAGGGTCTTAGAGATTGATATTTTCCAAGTACTTAAAATATTTTCAATTTGCTACTCAAATCTAAATTCTTATTGGCCCTTTTCTTTAAACATGGACTTTAAACACCTTGAAACATTACCAAGCAAATTTCCCGTGTTTTTAGTGTTTTTAAATAGGGTTTGACAGTGTTGGTAAAATGCAACTTTGCAGCTTACAAAAACAGTTCAGTAAGGACTAATTTTGCAGCCGTAAGTAGATAAAATATATTTTACCGACACAAGATTGTTTGTTGGAAATAATTTGACTTATCTGATGTAGTTTCTTTACTCTATGCTTCAAATCCTGTGTTTATCCTAGTTAGGTTATTGGAGTAAATCAAGCCTTTTAAAGGGTATTTGACTCTGGGAACGACGGACCTGTACCAAGAGGTCATAAGGTTGGTACAAATGAACCACAGTCCCTCGGGACACGGCTTCCCACGCCTCCCACCATATCCTACTCACTGGACATCACATAACTTTCTTCCAAACTCAATACTAATATCTTATACGTGCAGGTTACTCTTCAACAACGGGGTTATGTGACGTCTCTCAGGTACTTTTGCGCTAGAAAAGTTTGATTTCTTCCGGTAAACAAGAAACTGGTTCTATGATCCGTTCTCGGTTTAATCCCTATAATTAAATATATCTTTGGTTACTTCTTCATCACTTCTGCTTATCAGTTTCAAAAAAGCTTAAGGAGTAAAATAAAGGTGCTGGCCCGGACTGGTCTATTGGGCAATCGGGCAAATGCCCAGTGCGCTCTGAACAAATATATCATGAACAAAAAAGGAAGGAAAGAAAATTAAAACAGTTAAGAAGGAAAAATAATAAATGAAAGAATAAATAATGAGTATCTACAAGCATTACATTATTTAGGACCTTGCGCCCTCACTGTTAATAGAAATTCGCCATTGATCTTAATAACTTCAAGCCTTTGCGCCCTGTTGCAATAAGTGCGTCTCCGATCTTGTATTCAAGCACTTGCGCTCTTACTATTGTGAGAAGTACACCCTGGATCTCAATGTATTCAAGCTCATGCGCCCTCACTGTTGTAAGAAGTACGCCCTCGATCTACATGTGGATAAGATTATGCGCCTTTATTGCAAAGAGAAGAACGCCCTCGTTCTTGATAAATTATAGCCCTTGCACCTTCACTATGTTGTAAGAAGTGCGCCCTCAAACTTGATACATTTAAGCTCTTGCGCCCTTACTGTTATGATAATTACACCCTCGATCTTGATGCATTTAAGCCCTTGCGACCTTACTGTTGTGAGAATTACACCCTCGATCTTGATGCATTTAAGCCCTTGTGACCTTACTGTTGTGAGAAGTACACCCTCGATCTTGACGTATTTAATCCTTTGCGCCGTTGCGTCCTTACTGCTGTGACAAGTACACCCTTGATCTAGATTTATTTAAGCCCTTGCGACCTTACTGTTGTGAGAATTACACCCTTGATCTTGATACATTTAAGCCCTTGCGACCTTACTGCTGTGACAAGTACACCCTTGATCTTGACGTATTTAAGCCCTTGCAACCTTACTGCTGTGACAAGTACACCCTCGATCTTAATGCATTTAAGACCTTGCGCCCTTACTGTCGTGAGAAGTACACCCTCGATCTTGATGCATTTAAGCCCTTGCGACCTTACTGCTGTGACAAGTACACCTTGATCTAGATTATTTAAGCCCTTGTGACCTTACTGTTGTGAGAAGTACACCCTCGATCTTGACGTATTTAATCCTTTGCGCCGTTGCGTCCTTACTGCTGTGACAAGTACACCCTTGATCTAGATTTATTTAAGCCCTTGCGACCTTACTGTTATGAGAATTACACCCTCGATCTTGATGCATTTAAGCCCTTGCGACCTTACTGTTGTGAGAATTACACCCTCAATCTTGATGCATTTAAGCCCTTGCGACCTTACTGCTGTGACAAGTACACCCTTGATCTAGATTTATTTAAGCCCTTGTGACCTTACTGTTGTGAGAAGTACACCCTCGATCTTGACGTATTTAATCCTTTGCGCCGTTGCGTCCTTACTGCTGTGACAAGTACACCCTTGATCTAGATTTATTTAAGCCCTTGCGACCTTACTGTTGTGAGAATTACACCCTCGATCTTGATACATTTAAGCCCTTGCGACCTTACTGCTGTGACAAGTACACCCTTGATCTTGATGCATTTAAGCCCTTGTGACCTTACAGTTGTGAGAAGTACGTATAGTGCATATAATATAATAAAGAATTAAACCAATTAAACACTATGCAGCCAAGTATAATCTCAGGTTTCTAACTAATCCGTGAATGCAATATGAAAGTAGTACCTAGATTATTCGATTGAATGCATGTCTATCGATTTATTTTTCTGAGCTTTAATTAGCCTAAGTATATAAAACCCTAGATATTTAGTTGCTTAATAATTCTGAGGTCAAACGTAGCGGGAATGAAGTAATGCCACCTTAAGCTTTGGGTAATCGTAAGCTTCTGAGGACAAGCAAAACAAGACCGATGTCATAACACCCTAAACTTTGGATAGTAACGACAATCTGAAAACGAGCAAAACAAGACCAAAGTTACATCACCCTAAACTCCGGATTAATTAAATTTTAAGATGTGAAGTTTTTTTTAACGAAACAGGTGTTTCCCTTTTCTTAACTATAACAACCCTTCCCTCAGCTTAAACCAGATAAAGAAGCAATACAATTCCTTAAACAGGCAAAGGAAGACGCAAGATCTGAACATAACGCAATGGAACGAGTCTCCATGCAGAAGGATTGCAAGCCAACGACTTGTACATTCCTTATTTAGATGTTAGTTTATTAAAATATCCGTTTCTTCGTATTCTTATTAGGATTTAGAAAACTATAAATCTTAAGAGGTGCTAATAAGGTAAAAGTACATGTAAATAGTTTTGTCTACTCTTCATACTGGACACCATTATAAGTTAGAAAACCTTTAAATGTTATAAATTCGGTGGGTCGTCATAACCCGTTAGCGTGCACTAACAGGGCCCTAATTTAAATAATTGGCCGAGAATAGCCATGCCGGCCACATACTTGTTGTCCTGTGTTAGGCACTCGAATTTCTTCTAATTAAGTGGCATGCTGACACAATATGAGCGAATGCTCAAATTTATTAGTCAAATCCCATGATTTGTTAATATAAATTTATACGCCAAAGGATAAAATCAACAATCACTTTTCTAAATTTGGTTTACATACCGTAGTTTTGTATGACAGATTTTTGTATAAAGTTCAATTCCGATCCAAATAAAGTGTTCAAAAATGATCGTCAGACAAAACAAACGTCAAGGAACTCAGAATCCCGTACACCAATATGAATATAAATATAGATATGAATATATATATATATATATATATATATATATATATATATATATATATATATATATATATATTTGTTTCTGTGTGTATGTCTGTATATTATGTATGTGTATATATAATATATATATATATATATATATATATATATATATATATATATATATATATATATATATAATATATGGACGAGATTGTTGTTCATAAACGTTTCTATGGCGCTTATTAACTTTCAATCGCTTTCTGAGATCAAATTAAAAACTAGGTACAAAAATCAATCATATTATTGTTCAGAACTCTGTTGTTTATAAAATATGCATGACGTCATAAATCCACCTAAATGACTTAGCATAAATTTAAAAAAAAAATTAAAAAACGAACAATTTATTATAGCACAAAGAAACACAGATAAGAAAATAAGTTTTGTTATTTGCCTGGGTTTATCGTTTGACGTATATAACAATATGTAAACAAATCATGTTTTTTACTAATACATTTTGAAATTCACGTATATCGAGCTTATGCCACTTACATAACCTAAGTAATATGACTTACTAATATAAGACGACAACCATGAGGCCGCAAAGCGGCTATAGAGAGGCTCAAAGCGGCTATAGAGAGACGCAAAGCGGCTATAGAGAGACGCAAAGCGGCTATAGAGAGACGCAAAGCGGCTATAAAGAAACGCAAAGCGGCTATAAAGAGACGCAAAGCGGCTATAGAGAGACGCAAAGCGGCTATAAAGAGACGCAAAGCGGTCTCCAGCGCCAACCGCGGTATCTCATTTAAAACCCTATCTTATTTAAAATTTACATAGAGAAACTTAGTTCAATATTTGACACCCTGTTTAAATAATGTTTCCGAATGTCCTCAAGCTATATTTAAATAACTGTTAAAGTTGACAAAATATTTATTTATACAAATTATACTGTTTTTAATCCTCTGTAAGATGAGCTAATCTTATTTTAGAAAAAAAAAAATATGTTTCATAATTTATTCCTTAATATTATTTTATCCCGACACCTTCCTATACGAGTAACACTGTACCTACACAGGCTCATATTAGCATGTCAACACACACTTGTTAAAACACACACACACCCTAGGACAGCAACACCAACACTAACACAGCATCAAACACTCAAACAAACAACGAAATTCGTTACGAACACGGTTAAGCTTTTATCGAACAAATGTTTGTCACCGGACAGCTATTAGTCAAAGTAATTCCACCTAGACCAAAAACAAAATTTGTATAAATTTATACAAATAACGCATCAACCAGTTTTGACAAATTATGTCCCTCTAAGCAGGACTACAAGCTCTGCTACTTAGGAGGTCTCTTTCTTACTTAATCGCTAAATATTTCTTTATCGTTAGTATTAATCTTTCACGACACACAGCGCGCTCTCTCTGTCGTTTAATAAAGTTTGAAATGCTTGTAGAATGACGTGGGTGTTGATAGTTTTTACTTTTTATCATTTATAAAAGTAGTTTATAAAGAAAAAGTATTGTGTTTGCACAAAACACAATACAAGATTTCGCTAGAAGTTTTAACCAAGTGGTTTGTCTGCATATGTGCCAGAGTTAATCAGTGTGTCTGTAATTATCTTAGATCCTAGTGTGTTAGAGAGCTATAGAGCATGCTAATATGTTAGAGACCAGTGTTACGCTAAGTATGATCCTAGGAACTCTGATTACTATGGAAAGATTTAAGTCGACCAAAATTTAAAATCTGGGAAGAAAAAATTATCTTTAAAACCTCATGTCCTTCCTGTGAATACTGAATGTTTACTTTGACTCGTTCCATAAATTATGAAATTATTAGCCAATTTTTATTAGTAAAAGGATATATCAATCATCCATACTGATCACTCACAGAAATTATGCTAGCTTACTAATACATCGTCACTTCTATTCGCCCTCGGCTAGTCTGCGATCAGTCGCAGGACGAAGTTCTTTCAAATACCTGTTGTATTTTACAATGTATTTTTTCAGCAACTGTTCAGTTTAAACTTATTTCCTGAATTTTACTCATAAGAGTAAACAGATATCATCATAAAATCGTAATATAACCAGTCTATTCAGAATTTACCGAAAATAGAAGAACCTTGAAATTGAAAAAGAAAACCTTTGCCTCTTGGAATTTATTGGGCAATCCAAAATGTTATTAGTCTTATTAGAAAATGATACTTTAATATAACGGCGGATATATAAAAAATACATCCCCACTACTTTGTTCAATATCTAGAAAAGCACCATATAAATTTAAGGAATAGAAAAGATCTAATCACCCCTTACTGCAGGACTACTTGTTTTAAAAATTCAGTAATTAATTTGTCATCAAAACTTTATAACTCCCTTCTAATAGAAATAAAAGCCTGTGATTCATATGAAAAATTCAAGCCAGCAGTAACCAAATTCTTAAAAGAAAATGGATTTTACTCTATTAATGAAATGATAAAAAATAAGTTTAAATGATTATCTATTAAAAGCCATTTTATTGTTATAGTCTAACATGTATTTATAAGTATTAAGTTATTTTTGTGTTTTAGTTTTGTATTTGTATGACGTATTGTATCTAATTATGTTAGCTTTTGACAATAAATTATATTCTATTCTATTCTAATACTTCTGACTTGCATTTCCTTATCTCGGATAATCACTTAAATTAGCAATTATAACAATATTATATATAAATAAGCAAACTGACATAACAGATTAGTTCAAATTGTTGCCGCAATAATCCAATAAATGCAAGTAACTCATTATGATGAATTTTAATTTTATATTTTTAATATTAATATTTTTTTACATTTGTAAGTTAAATCATTCTAAACTACCTAAGAATAATCCTAAGATATGAAAGAAATAAAACTTGTCTACAAAATAAGAGATTGGATGTCAAAATTCTGGCATATGGGCATTATTTGTAGCAGCCGAGCCATGTCGGGCTGCCAAGTAGAACACGTTACAGCAAAGTGTTTTATGGTCAACAACATGATCAGATAGTCGCAGTGACATAGTGGCCTTCTGCTCCTCCAGACAACTTAATTCTGTATCTCTTTATTATTTTAATATACTCCGCTTCTGATTTGATAGAAACTATGGTGGAATTCAGTTCAATCAAGTATTTTCAAGGTATAACATCAAGCTGTAAGCAAGGAGATATTAAACAAATAACCAGTCTAAGAACGGAAGCCTTAACAGCTAAGCAGACTTTTATGTGTGAGTACTTTTTGAATTAATCTTACGCCTACCTAATGCTAATCTTAATTTCGGCATTCCTATGCTGAACGCCGAGCAAAAATTTAAGTTAGCGAACGCAAGTTTTAAACGTTAACGCACCTATAGTCTAAACTACTGAACGAAGTTTGATACATAAGGATTCCTCTTATGCTTGTATGCATTCCTATCTGATAAAATGTTAAATCCAACATTCCTATGCTGAAAGCGGAGCAAAAAATTAAGCTAGTGCGGTTGTTTTATATAATTTAAGCACCTTCAGCCTAAACTACTGAACGGGTTTTAGTGTTTGTGGACTTTTTGGGTTTGTTGGCACCGGACTATATATAAGGGTATAGTTCCTGGCTATACCCTTATCGATTTATTCATTCGTTTATTTAGTCCTGGATCTATGGATGTAAAACTGTTGCAGTTATTACAACTGTCAAAGTCTGTTATGATTTATCTCCACGAACACCTCTGACTTGTATAATGCCATATTTTATGGCAGAAAAGCTCGCAAAGCTGACACGCCGCCAAGGAGGAGAAGCTGATGGTTGCCTTTCAATTTAAATGAGGTCCTTAAGTAAGTATTGCAAACCTAACAACTTTACTTTAAAACGCGAATAACCGTATCCAATCATAACCAACACGACTTGGCGAAATAAAACATTGATTTCACAACTTTTAGACCAAAGAATCGGCGGGAAGTTTTTTACCTTGCAAGTGATTTTTGGTAAGATACAAAAATACGGTGATACAAATTATTTATATAGAATATGATATTTAGACTATTGAGGAGAAAACTAATATTTTAGGGAACTTCTACACTCTGGACTTACCACCTTTATGTTAAACTCTTGCAAATTTAAATTTAACGATAAATGAGGAAAAGTAAAAACAAACAATGTGCGAAAAGCATGCGACAATATAGAGATATATACTAGAGAGAGCATAGCCTATCTAAATACATTGAGAGGCCTGAAACATCTTTTTGTGGCTTCCAAGGGCTCTGTGTAACCTCATTGAAACATCCTTCAAGAGAGAGTTAGATTATAATTAATAAATTTATTTGGTTTCCCGCACATTTTTTGTGTTTTGATTTGTATTTATAACGTTTTACTTTATAAGTTATTGTAATTTTGTACTGATTATTTAATTATATTTATAAGTGAAGGTGGTCAGGTTACTTTTTCGATGTTACAAAATTTAACCTATAGGGCCCCTCTAGTAATATTATCACTATGGGCGACAATTAATTTATTATAACCTTCTTCTTCTTTCACATTTAATTGTCTTTAAATTAATATGTCAGACAATTATTATCTGTCAAAATTAACTAATCTAACTCACACTTAGAGAAAGTTTCATTGAGCTTAGCCATAGCCTCTGAGAGCCCCAAAAAGATGTTCAAAACCTCAATGTATTTAGATTGATTATACCGCCTCTATTAATACATCTATGTGTCGGAATCACTTAAGTTTTCGTTATATATACC
The DNA here is from genome assembly GCA_018340805.1 of Microvelia longipes. Taxonomy (NCBI): domain Eukaryota; kingdom Metazoa; phylum Arthropoda; class Insecta; order Hemiptera; family Veliidae; genus Microvelia; species Microvelia longipes. Next base: position 17,865,488 of record JACMZG010000022.1, read on the forward strand.
AAATCCTTGTTTAAAATTGGTCTCAGAAGCTTTTCAGCTGCCGAGACAACATGTTCAGTATCATGTCATGTGACAGTTTGGTTTTGTTTATTTATATTTATTCTTCTGATTCAGTAGTTATACAAATATTTTATATTTTATTTTCGAAAAAAAAGGTGCTCCCGGTTATACAATTCTTGTACGGGAGCGAATTCTATTTTTTTAGGACATTTTTTTTGTAACCCATTATTTACCATTATTTTACATTTTTCTTAAAAAAAAGTCGATAAAATATGATTTTTTGATAACAATCTTTATTTTTGTTCGTGTTTTTATATGACTTTTATTTTATTTTTTAAAGGTGGTCATTGTTCAAAATATATAATCATAAGTCATCGAAAACTAAAAAAAAACTTACCGACTTTTAACTTTATTATAAAAATTATACCAAAAAAAATATTTTTAAGGACACAAAAAAATTGAATAAAACAACTTACTTCTGTTTGATAAACACGAGAAAAGGTCTCCGAAAATTCGGATTATGATCTTCGAACATGAGACATAAATTTCCAAATCTCAAGACACCCCATCTAAATCAATGGTATTATTTCATACAATGTCAAGGAAGTTATTTTGGAGAATATTTGAAAAGAGATAAGGGGGAAATCGAATTTATAGGCAATTATTCAGCAATAATTTCAATTTTTCAGCAATTATTATTGTTCTTTCCTCATTTTATTAGCTATTTGAGCTAAGTAATATTTATACTGCAAAGGGTAAGAGACATTTTTAAATTAATTTAAAAATGTCGAAAAATGGCGATAATAATTTAAAAATAGCGAAATTCCAAAGGAACAATGTTTATGTATAGCTAGAGCTTATGCTCTAATTAGGTTAGAGTGCCTATATAGCATATATAGGCGTTACAGGTGGTTATAGAATATAAGCGAAATATAAGCGAATCATAATTTATCAGAATCAATTGAGTCATTAAGCTCCTCAAAAACTTAGTGGAGCTCTTTCTTCTTAATCAATAGGCCATGAAAAACCACAAGTCATAACTTCTATTACTATCATATTCCTATCATTTGATGGTAATAGGAAGAGGCAGCTAAAAAATATGCTGCCAGATTTGCCTTGCTTGACCAGCACACACACAGTTTGCCGGATCCAACAAATTAAATCCGTGGAAATAGAACTATTTATTCCGTGGTTAGTTAATAAAAATATTTTTTATTACAATTTGGGTGTAAAGCAATTTGCAATAACTAAATTCGCAATCGATTCTATTAACCACATTATAATTTATGAGTCAAATGTGTTTCCTTCTTACACTCTAACATCTTTGTTATCCTGTTTTTTGTTTCTATTTTTCTTCATTTACACCGTAGGTATGCAGAAAAAGTATTGTGTTTGAAAAAAAAATACGAACAGGGATGGAACTGGAATTATCCGTTTCAGGCGTTTTCAATGCCTCCTGAGTGGTTTTCGCAAAGTTGTTTGTCTGAATGAGTGTGTGTCTGTTATCATCGTAACGCCCAAAGTATTTATGCTAGACAGTTGAAAGTGTGTAAAAAAATCAGTCTACCGCTGTAGTTTTGCTATTCGGAAAATATTTTTATGACGTCATTAACCCGCAATTATGACTCGAAAAATCATAAAACAATGAAAAATGAATCGATCAGATTGAGATTTGGCACGCATGTGACTATGTATAAGACTAACATATGTGCTATTATCACATTAGTTTCATTTCATTATCAGCATTAGTTTATTTTTTATTAAATGACTTTGTGTCCTCTTTAAAAAAATAGAAATTGGAAAATTCTCCAAGTAAGTTGATATTTAGAACAAGTGTATACTATTTTTTAATAAATAAGTACATTAAGATTCGTTTCGATACGACAAGTATATCCATGATTTTTGTTGGATCATAAAAATTAAGAAGCATTGAGCGTGGTCAGTGCTGTATAGGTGACCGCTGAGATTGATACGGATGCATTTACTATCTGAAGACGAGCATAGCGAGTCAAAGGACATGTTGCAGTATAAATTTGGTGAACTTTATTTCAGAGGACGAGCGAAGCGAGTCCGAAAAAGGGAGGATGAGCGTAGTGAATCCGATGTGATGAGGAAAAGTTCCGTGGTACCCCGTACCCAATTTTTTAATTTTACACATCTTTCTTTTTATTTAGAACAAAGGGTTGGTGACTTGAACTTTATCATCCAACGCCCTTTCGATCGAAAGACTTCATACATGCATAGTACACACTCTACATTGTTAGTATCTTCACAGTAAAATAATACTTAAAGGAAATAAGTAAAGAAAAGAAACCAAAAATCAAAATAACTTATTGTGATGATAAGAAGTAGTATTCATCCATTATTATCAACAAAGAGGCTCGAGTCTTTCATCGGTTCATCTGGTCGCATTAATCAGCTCCACCCGTCGTCTAAAGTCCACAAAAAATAACTAAGGACACCCGATTTATTAAAATTACAAAAAAATATAGTATTAACAATAGATTGAACAAAAAATGGTGAAGCATTATTTTGAAACAGGTGGACTCGAGATGAAAGATTTCACGCGTAACTTCTTTTCTAAAATTTTTTGAGATATCGAACCCTGAGCGGGTATCGAACTTGTGATCATCCGACATCACCCCCGTGTTAGAATGACAAACGATTTCCAAACCTTCTAAAAGTTTCGGCTTCGGATAAAAAGCATTTACGTGTATTTCTTTATGATATTAAAAATATTATGAATCCATTAATTTAGTTAGGGTTTTCGGACGACAATGAAGGGTGTTATAGGGCTCTTTGTGACTTATGAACTGTTGCGACATCATTAAAATCTCATTTCTGTTTTATATGCCTTACACATAATTACAAATGATTTTAATTTATTACTTTAAGAAATTACAAATTGATTAAAGACATGCAAATATAATATCCAATGCACACCAAAGAGTGTTTTAATTAAACTATTAAGTGTACAACCCTGACATTATCAAACAAAGACAAAACAGCTCTGTGCAAGTCTCCGCACGTTCCATGAACATATTCATGATAGCATACTTACTATAGAAACATTCGTTCCACACGTATACGTGCAAACATACGTACTGTACGTGCTAACATACGTACTGCACGTATCTATACCTACATACGTTCCAAATATATACGTACAAACATACGTTCTGCACGTATCCATACCTACAAACGTTCCAAATATATACGTACAAACATATACGTTCTGCACGTATCTATACCTCATATGTTCCATACGTATACGTACAATCTTACGTTCGGCACTAATATATACCTACTTACGTTCCATACGTACAAGCATACGTTCTGCACGTATCTTAACCTACAAACGTTCCATACGTATACGTACAAACTTACGTTCTTCACATATCTATACCTACTTACATTCCATACGTACAAGCATACGTTTCCATACATAAATACGTTCCATACGTCACCATGCACACATTCGTAAGGACACCAACTCTTAAACAGGGTACAACGAAACTTTTTCCACCTTATCGTGTTCACTATGTTCGTCCTCACTACTTCAGACAGCCTTCGCTCCTTCTAAGGGTATGAAAATCAACGAATGTAGAACATCCTGGATCTCGCTAAGCTCCAAGACAAGAAAGATCAATTTATCACCCATCCGGCTACTGACCACGCTCAGTAAGTATATCAAGGATTTAGGTTAGAGCAATCATCTCCCTACAATTAGTAAGCTGTATTGAAATGAAACATAGTGTACTTGTGTGTTATATAAAGAATTATTCTCATTCCCAATTTTAACTTAATTTATAGTTTTCCTGATGTTTAATGATAAAAAAATAAAATGAAAGAAAGACGAAACATTGTCAATGTTAAACATTGCTGCATTGGTTGCAATCAAGGATGTTGAATAAAGGGGATGACGCACTAAGTCGAATTGCCATTCAACAAAGTGACCTCATCGAAAATCAAAACATAGAGATGAATGGAACACGAAACACACGTCAAAAACCAACTGCACATGCTTGGTATGAACTGCGCATGCTTATGATCCTTATAACAGCGCAGGTCTTAAAATTTAGAGGCAAACTTATAACCTAAGGGAAGGTAAGTTTGCTCCTATTTCTCTATCTCATAAACTTCCATGGGGTCAGAAATGTTCCTTAATGCGTCATCCCCTTTATTCAACATCCTTGGTTGCAATAGTTTACAACTTGCTGATAATAATGCTATGTTTCATAATTATTTGAAATAAGTTATTAGTGACGGAATTTGACTTTAAATTCAAAAATCGGGTACATGGTATTTGGAACTTTTTTCTGATTTTTTACAATTTTTAAAAAAAAACTTATACAAGTAATATGATATAAATTGGACGATGCAACTTGGCACACATGTTAGTCTCATACATGGCACATGCGTGCCAAATTTCAATCCGATCGCATCATTTTATAATTTTTCGAAATTTTTGCTGAGTCATTATTGCGGGTTAATGACGTCATGAAAAATATTTTCCGGTTAGCACAACTACACTCTGAATAATGAAAGAAAAGAAGTCTCTCCACAAAATAAAACTTTATTGGCAAAGCGCTTTCAACCTAACTAGAGGCCATCATCATTTTATTTTATTTACTTGTTTGTTAGGTTTTGCACTGATGATGGCCTCTAGTTAGGTTGAAAGCGCTTTGGCAATAAAGTTTTATTTTGTGGAGAGACTTCTTTTCTTTCATTATTTATAATGGACTCCATTCACGCTCACTCTAAGGATATATAACTACACTCTGGTTATTGTACAAAGTTTCAACTCTCTAAGCCTATGATGAGCTACGATGATACCAGATATACACACATAGACAATATGATACAGATAGACAACTTTGTGAAAACCACTCAGGAGGTCTGAAAAAACAACTGGAACGGATAATTCCGATGATATCTTGGTTTCGGTTTTTGCCGAACTTAATACTTTTCCTATATATTACAGTAAAAATTAGGAAAAGGAAAAATCTACACACATCTAAAGACCTAAAAATATATTTTTGATTAAGATTATTTTATGAGGTAATATGGTCAGATAAAAATAAAAATACAAATTTGAGCTTTCGGCCGTAAATTACGTCTTCTTCAGAAGTAGTTTTATTCAAAACTGAATAGTTTGGTCAATAATTATTATATATTAGTTTTGTGATATATTTTTGTATCAAGTTTTAATTTTATATCTATCTCAAATATACTGAAAGCGACAATGATAACAGACACACACGCATACACATACACACACATATACAGACAGACAGACAAATTTGTAAAAAACCATTCAGTAGGTCTTAAAAACACAATAAACTGTAAATTTACACCAAATTCCAGTTTTGGACATATAATAGAGCAAATACATTACTTTTCGTTTAACTACGGCACAAATGAGGAAAACTAAAAATTTAATTGCATACTAAACTAATTTTGAAACATGCGGGGAAGCTTTGTACCAAAGCCGGCGTAGTTTCATTTCTAATTTTTACTTTCCCAAAGGAAAAAAGGAAAAGTTTATTTTTAAAATCAATCAAGAAGATAGTTTTACAGGAAATTTTAATTACGTGTTACCTGTGTATAAGGGCCACCCAAGTGACGATATCAAGTAGTCGGTTTCATTGATCGACTTTTAAAGAAGACTTCCAGAAGCTTAATAACATAAAATTTTATGACGTGAGCCTTATGCTACCTGAACTTGCAGTAATTCACAGGTCGGATTATAAACACAATTGAACGGATTACACGTCCTCGGTGTCATTTGCGTCGTGTAAAACCGAATTTTATTACATTATTACAAGCTTTGTTGAATTACTTTTACATTGTTGGGATTCAGCGATTTAAAAAAGGGTTGAAAATCGGATACGGGGTACCACGGAAATATTCCTCACCTTATCGGATTCGCTACGCTCGTCCTTATTAGCTCCTTCTTAGAATATGAAAATTTCATTTATATTGTTGTACATTTTTGGACTCGCTTCGCTCGTCCAAAAATAATAAAACATAACTTTTATTCGTAGTGGTCATCCATCCAGTCACAAATCTCGCTCGATACTGTTTACTTTTCATGATCCAACAAAACTCGTAGATATACATACAATTAATTATAACGTTAAGTTATACAGTTATTAATATTTTTTTAACAATTATTTAAAAAATAAAGAAAAAATTGAACTAATGCTAATCATTTAATGAATCTTGGTACATTTATTGGTCCTACATAAGACTACATGCTTGGTACATTTATTGGTCCTACATAAGAACCATACTTGGCATTATTGTCCTACATAGACTACATACTTGGTACATTTATTGGTCCTACATAAGACTACATGCTTGGTATATTTATTGGACTAAGACTACATGCTTGGTACATTTATTGGTCCTACATAAGACTACATGCTTGGTACATTTATTATGATCTCATAGTAATCATTACTATGATCTCATAGTAATCCCATACTATGATCACATAGTAATCCCATACTATGATCTCATAGTAATCCCATACTATGATCTAATAGTAATCCCATATTATGATCTCATAGTAATCCCATACTATGATCTAATAGTAATCCATACTATGATCTCATTAGATCTCATAGGTAATCCCATACTATGATCTCATAGTAATCCCATAGTATGATCGACTTAGCAAGTCAGTTTTTCGCGAGTCAAAGTTTTGCGAAACGTATTTATTCGTTATTAGGCACCTTTAAAACAAATTTAGGAGACACTCCCTGGCGTCCCTCCACCACACGAACCATCTAATTAGCGATTTTTTTCGCTAAAAATTTACTATAATAAAAATATCATTTATACAAGAGTGAGAATAAATGTTAAACCAAGATTTGTTTTAATAAATGGGAAACAAGGTATGATTTGCGTGCAAACTCCGTGGCAAAACAAGAATGTGTTGTATTGTATGCGTGACGATGAGTTAACTTAATAAATAGGGATAACTTAGCCGTAGAAGTCTTAACACATACTTCACAACGTGTAATAGAGGAAATATAAAAGCTGTTTACTGCATCGGCTACCATGGAACTGTGTGGAACCATAAATATTACTTGGGATGACACGCCAGTTTTATCCTCTACTTGAAGTTACTTAATTATAAAACTTAACTACGCACTTAGACTAGGTATACTTACTAAGTTATTATTTGAAGTTTTAAACCATCCTTAGGTTGGTCTGTATTATGTGTGAGGTAAAAGGTCCTACTCAGGAGGTCTTAAAAACACCTGAAACGGATAATTCCGGTGACATCCTGGTTTCGGATTTTTTTCGCAAACACGATACTTTTCCTATATACCTACGGTATAAACAAGGAAAAGTAAAAAGTTATTTCGTAAAAATCAGTGTTATTTAAGTGAAAAAATTAAAATAATAATTTGTTACAAAGGTTATACGTCAAACACAATCACCTCTCAAGGACCTCACAGTATATCGGTGGTCAGGTCTTCATTTTTGCGAATTTCCAAACCAAAAATGAGCATGCATATATAATATATATATATATATATATATATATATATATATATATATATATATATATATATATATATATATATATATATATATATATATATATATATATATATATATATATATATATATATATATATTATAATATATATAATAATATATATAAAGTATTATATATATATATAATATATATATATATATATATATAATATAAATATATATATAAGTTAACACTTACGTTTAACAATTAAGTTTTTAAAAAACAAATATTTATTTAACACATAATATAACTTACAATAAATGATTTTACTTCTAATTGACTAATAACTGTAATAGAAGGAGCTAGACACTAGACTGGCGCGGCGACGTTCTGTTCTGGTCTTTTATAATACTAAATACTGCTGAGCTAGTTCCGTCCGGATCATCAATATTTGATCTGTTAACTCCTCCATCCTTAGAAGGAAGCATCTCCTGGAAGGTTGATGCTTGCAGGTTGATTCCTGATCATTGGTTGAGGTTGAGCTGTTGTTTGAAGTAACGTCATCAGGACGTTAAGTTTTCCTCGGTGGATGAAAGGTAGAATCATAGATGTCATCAGGAGTAGATAAAGTAGCCCCGTCCAGATGCTGGGTATGTGGTGCTTAAAGGATGAATCAGACACAGGATTGAAAGATGATACAAAGCTTATATCCTTAAAATTTATTGATTTCAAATCTACTGTGATATTAGGAGCTTGAGCTGTTGAAAGTTCTAACTTAATCTTCGGTAGAATATGAGGATGACCATAAGATTTGGTTCTATATGTGAGTTGAGTTTTCTTGTAGATGATTATATTATTATTTTGTTGGATTAAGAATATTCCTTTAAGTAGTTTTGTTTCTATATTTTTCTCAGTTTTTATTTGAATTTCGTCTGGCGTAGTAAAAATTGCTAAATACTGATTTTTTTAAAATTATTTCTGAAATATACTGGAGGTTGTTTTCTTTAATGATTACGTTAATGTATCGGCAAGACTTAGCATTATCTTCGATCAAAATACTTTCTTCACATGTAGCATCATGTGAGGATAATAGCTCTAGATGACAGTAGTACTCTTTTTGTTTTGTACAAATTCCATTTAATGGTTTGATCTCATCGTTTTCTGATTTTAAGAGAAATTTTGATTCTGGAATTATAGTAACAAATTTCTTTTCTACCTTTGATAGAATCGATAATAAATAATAAAGGTCATATTCTATTTTAGAGTTTAATGGTATATCTAAAAGAAAGGTTATTTGTTCATGGTTAATTTTGCAGTTTACTTTAATAATGGATTTAAAATTCATTATGTTCTCATAATTTACTTCAAACGGTAATTCCCCGGGTAAATGGTGTTTTGATATTTTATTTAGTTCCTTAAATAACTTTTGGGATGTTATAATGCTTGGGTGAAGGGTTCTAAGTTTACAAAATGTTATTGCATTTTCTATATCTTGCAGAACATTAAGCATGCTGTTAAAAATTATTACGGTTTGAGTAAGCAGTTCTTTAGTGTTTAAAATTTCTATGTATGTTGCTACTTTGTTTATGCTATTTCCTAATTGTAGTAATTTAGATTTTAGTTCGTATGTATTATATTGTATGTCTCTTATTGTGTTATTGTATTCCGCGATTAATTTAGGATGATTGAGTATTGTTGCGCTACTTGGTTCGCTAAATTTTGTTCGTTAATTTGTAAGTTGTTCAGTATGTTATCATATCTCTCTCCATCCGCAGAGTCTAAATTACCTAAAATTTGTTTTACTATGCTACCTAATCCGTTAAGTAGGCCTCGTTTGATATGTTACTAAGTCCTATATTACTAAGTTTCTTTTGAATCATATTTCGCGTATAGTTAATTAATTTAAAATTATTGCTTATTTCAGTCAAGTTTGGTTGATATTGTCAGTTAGTTTAGAGTATTGAGAGTTGAGATGAGTCCATTGAGAGTATAACAGGTCTAGTTTGTAGTAATGAACAAGAGTGTGTTGAGATATTTGCAGTTTTGCTCTTCCAAGTTTTATTGGAAGTATACCTAGGTTATGTGTCAGGTCTTTCAGTTCTATTCTCTGTCCAGTCGTAAAGATGGACCTGGTTGAAATTTGAGTTTCTTTCCTGGGTCTCTTGACGTTAGAAAGATGTATATTTTGTCTAGTGTTATAATGCTGGGGTACTATCTTTGCTGTCTTTGTCTTTGTTGATAGTAGTTATGGTCTCTGATTAGTACTTATTGTCAGTTTTCTGTTTTTTTTTTTTTTTTTCTTCTGTTTGCAACACAAACTTTGTTTAGTATAGGTGGTAGAGGTTCTCGTTTTTTATTGGCTTTAGTAATGACTGTTTCTTTGTTAGTCTGTAAGGTTCATTTATGTCATTGTACAAGAGTCTATTTTTGTTTCGGTGTTGAATTATATTGATCATTAATCAGCTGTTTTTTCTAGTTTTATATTTAATTGAGAGTTGTTGTCAATGTTAGAAATATCAGAAAACTTGGTCACTAATTCCTGAATTTTATTTTTTTCTTCATCATTCCTGTGGTCAGTTAGTATTTTTGATATGTCAAATTTGATTTTGTTGTTATCAAAAAAGTGAGTGTTTGGTTCTATTTCGTTAAATTGAGTGTCAGGGCTAAGAGTCAAGGGTTTTATTAGTGGTAAGTTTTGAGGTGAGTCAGATTGGTTTCGTATAAGACAGTATGTTTCGTTGTTAGTTACGTTTACTATTCCTTCGAGTATCTCAAGTTTTCCTAAGTTGGTATTGGAGATGTGAGCTTTACCGTTTCTTATGTTTTTAACTCTAACTTTAATTACTTGCTCCGTTTGCGGTGTATAATGAATATATGTTCTTGTGTCGTGTGTAAACTGTCTATTGTCGGTGTTTTAAATTGCTTCGAGTTAAATTGTTTCGCCTTCTGGTTATTACTGTTTTTTAATTTTACTCTATTTATCTTTTGGGGTTGCTTATTGTTGTTAATAGGTTGGACCGTAGTAGTATTCCTGTAATGTAAAGGTATTTTACCGTTTGGGGTGATAACATGATTATTTATTAGGTCAATATTGGCTTTTAAAAGTTTTAGGTTGTCCAATCCGAGTAGTCCGTCAAAGAATGTATGGAAGTCAAATAAATGAAATTTAAACATTGTGTCATTTGGCTGAAAAAGGGTGGGACCTGAGAGAGAAGTGCTGAATTCATGAATTGAACTACCGTGCGCGGATGCTATTTGGCAAGGATCTTTCATTACAAATTGAGAAAAATATTTATTCGCAATTTTTGGATTAATAAATGACTTAGAGCTTCCGGTATCAATCAGAATTTTTAGGTTATTTTGAGGAGTGATAATATATGGTAATAAGCTATCTCCGTTCTGGAGACTCATAAGTTCGTATTCTCTCCCGAGGCAGTAAGATCTAAAAAATGATCTTGGTCTTCAGTTGTATAGCAGGTATCTTGCTGATCGGTCACGTTTTTCGTCAATTGGTAGGTTACTGTCATCTGGTAATGGATTGTCGAGTGACAGTTGTAAATCTTCCATGTTGTACAGTTGATCGTTGTTTCGATAGTTGTATTTGGGTTTAGTATACGTTGTGGATACAGACATAGGAGTTTGTGTGTCAGTTTGTCTACCAGTATTGGTTATCTGAGTAATTCTGTCTATTATTGGTCATATGTGATTTCAACATTGGCGGTTTTAAAGGGGGACCTATGTTGACTCGTTTGTGGGTACTGTTGTCTGTTATTATTAGGTTTAGGTGTCACGTTATTAAATGGTTTTGATGGATTAAATTTGTTTGTGTCGTCATTTCGTTGGGTATATCTGTTTGAAACTGAAAGTCGTTTGTGAGCATGTTAAGAGCACTATTAAGATCTGTTGGGTTCTTAGTTCGCATAAGACTCCCTAAGGTTCTCTAAGACCTTTGAGAAAGACTCTTAAGGCCAATGCTCGAGTGTAATTACATATGATAGATTCTGCTTCAGGGTGATGGTTTTTCCAGTATGGAATTTGAAGATTTAGAACTTTCTGAATTCTATCATAAAAAGCAAAGGGAGATTCTCCCATAAACTGTTTCATACAAGCCATTTCAATGGCAAGGGTAACCGTCCCGCCGGTCACTATAACTATTCAGCAAAGCGGTTTTTAAGTCATTCCAAGTTGTCACTTGCGAAGTGCTTACAACTTCACTTGCTGGGCCTGTTATTGTAGATATAATGCTATACATTAAAAATTCATTTTGAAAATCGCTTGGGTCATCGGTGTTGAAAAACTTAGTGACAAGTTTTTCAGCGATTTCTAGGAAACGCGGGAAAGATGCGCTTCTCCATTAAAGTCGGGAACCATGTCCAAATATTCCTTTTTTAAGATGGCCATTGTATGGTAATTTTATTAAATATTTAAAAAATTAAGAAAAATATATTAAGAAAAATATTTTAAAAAATATTAAAAATTATTTAAAAATTATTTAAAATAGAATATTTAAAATAAAATATTTAAAATAATAAAATTATGTATTGAATAAATAAAAGAATAAAAGTGCTTAGTAAGCAAAAAAAGTATTATAAAATCTTTAAAAAAAATTGTTGTAAAAAAAATGTAAAAAAAGGAGTTGTATTGCACAGCAACTTACAACTACTGTTATTTGATAACTTTACTTATAAATGCAAGGTTAGCAAAATGAAGAGGAAATGATTGTTATACAATAACAAATATTTCCAAATTATAGTTGAACTTATTACCTTTATAAAAAATGATATTTAAAAAGGGTAGGAAAAAAAATTTCAACTATTATTCCAGATAATTTCTGAACGATGAGTTTTGAACTCGTTTAAAATGCAAAAGAAATGTACTTACAAAAGAGTTACCGTATCCATAAACATAGTTTTCTTAGGTTCCGGAAAAATTTTTGAAGTATTTTCTTGGTTCAAGTCAGTTGATCATTAAAATGAAACGGATTTATTGAATGTACCGCTGACTTGTCCTGCCGACTGCGCCAGTTAACACTTACGTTTAACAAATTAAGTTTTTAAAAAACAAATATTTATTTAACACAATAATATAACTTACAATAAATGATTTTACTTCTAATTGAAACTGTAATAGAAGGAGCTAGACACTAGACTGGCGCGGCGACGTTCTGTCTGGTCTTTTATAATACTAAATACTGCTGAGCTAGTTCCGTCCGGATCATCAATATTTGATCTGTTTATATATATATATATATATTATATATATATATATATATATATATATATATATATATATATATATATATATATATATATTATATATATTATTATTATATATATAATATAATATTTATAATACATGTGTATTTATTTATTTATATATAGTTTATCAAGATATATAGTTTTGAAATCAAAAGTTTTAGCTTTGCATGAGTGGCCAAATGTCGTTGCGCAACCCATTAAACAAACAAGCGCCTCTTCTTTGAAAACTACAGGGAAAAACAAAAAATAAGCAGGGTTGCGTTTCTTCTGACTATGAGGCATAACAGGAAAAAATGAGAAAGAACATAATTAGTGAGTTAGAAAACAAGTATTCCCAAGGGAATTCGCCTAGCTTGCGTAATTCCGCTCCTGAATTTTATATTTGTTGCACTCTTTCCTTTACAACAAAACTGACCATTTCACCACAAAATCCGATTTTTTTTTTTGGTAAACCACTAAAAAATAAATCAGTAGCTCCAACCTCTTAAGTTAAAGTAGCCGCCCATTGTTGTCCGATACCTACTTTTAAAAGAACCCTTCAATTTTAACTGTCCTTTTTTTGTTTTCTTAGCGGAATAGCAAAAAGGGGAAGATGTGAATGATAGGTTCGCAAATTGCTTAAAACTAAAAGATTTTTTGTCATTTCCTTTCAAAAAGGCTTAGAGGTCCAGGTGTCGTACCCAAGCCTCCTTTCAAGATCTTTTAAAATCTCCTTCAACACTGACAAAAAAAAACTTTTTTTAATTAAATTCCGGATGTCCTTAAAACAAAATTGGCTATTAATCGGTTGAAAATAATTGTAGTCTATAATAATTTTTGCTAAGAAATAAAGAAGAAATATTATTTCCATGATTATACGTTGTTAACTTGCCGCTCATATGAGGCGCTACAATTATCATCATTATTTCCAAAATAAGAAGCCTGTCCGTGTTATTTAGATTGGTAATAATTCCATGCACATATTTCAAAATTATTGAATGAAACGTCAGTAACTACTAAATTTATGATTTGTATTGTCTCAGTGATTTGTATTGTCTCTGTGATTTGTATTGTCAATTAATAACTTTTTTTTAGCGATTTTAATAATATAAGCAATTCTGTAATGAGTTTTGTAACATTTAAAATTGTTTAGAACAACTCAATTTTCTCTTAGAAATGGTTAAAAATAAATGCTGCTCTTATGTGTTTCTCACTGGATGGTGAGAAAACACATTTACTATGCTACTTTCAAAGTAGTGAAAACTGAAAACTACTGAAGAGGTCTTAAAGACGCCTAAAAAGGAAAATTCAGGTGTAATCCTTGTTACGGAGTTTTATTGCAAATACAATTATAATAATAATAATAATAATAATGCCCGTTTAGAGCCTTTTGGCTCATCAGGAATGACCCCTGCGGGAACCACCTCGGGTGGTAGTAGCAACCATTACGCTCAAAGTGAATTCTAAAGCTGGCGATAATTTATCTAAACAATAATCTTCTATAAACTCAGAGCGTAACCTGGGATGCGAACCCCAGACCTCCGTGGGTGTCAAAAGTCAGTCTAAAGACTAACGCCTTAACGACCTCGGCCACGGAGGCGGCTGCAATTATTATTCTATATAAAAATGGGGTACGGGGTACCTCGGAACTTTTCCTCATCACATCGGATTCGCTACGCTCATCAGCGTGGTACTCACTGACCACGCTCAATGCTGCTTTATTTATTTGAACTAACAAAAATTATAGATATACTTGTCGTATTGAAACGAAACATTGTGTACTTTATTAAGTAAATGTATACACTTGTAGTAAATTTCAACTTAATTAAATCATTTTCTGATTTTTCACAATTTAAAAAAAAAAACATACACAAGTCATTTGATAAAATTTGAACTAATGCTGATAATGAGATGAAACGTGACACAAAAGTTAGTCTTATACGTGTATAGATGCGTGCCAAATTTCAATCTAATCGCATCATTTTTTCGCGTTTTATGATTTTACGAAATTTTCTCTAAGTCATTATTGCGGGTTAATGACGTTATATAATATTTTCCGAATAGCACAACTAAAGCTGTAGATTGATTTTTTTAACAAAGTTTCAACTCTGTAGTATAAAATACACTAAGAGCTACGATGATAATAGACACATACAGACACACATACAGACAGACAACTTTAAGAAAACCACTCAGGAGGCCTTAAAAACATCTGAAACGGATAATTCAACTTTCATCCCGGTTTCAGATTTTTTTTGCAAACACAATACTTTTCCTATACACCTACGGTATAAATGAAGAAGAGTAAAAATGAAAACTACTCTATAAATGAGGAAAAGTCCAATTGAAAAAAAAAACATACTCTTAAAAATGTTAAGAATATAAAGTTGAAAATAAATAAAATATAATACCAACAGAAAATAAAAAATAAAGAAGTTGTTGAAGAAATATCACTATAATATAGGATAATAACTATCATTATTCATGCCAAGATTAAAAGAATAAAAATGAACGGTGAGAAAAATATAATTAAATAGTGAAGGCACGTTTTAATCTTGTGATCAGGAGGGAAACAGGAACAGTGTCATCGTTAGCACGATTCGGCAATGAACTTCACGGACTTAGCTGGAATAGAGTAATTTACAGAAACATAATATTAAGTAAGTAGCTAGTATAATACAACTGAAAGTAATATAATTGTAAAATTGTAAAATAGCATTAGTTCAAAATTAATTTAATAAGAAAATAACAAATAATAAACAAAGAACAAAATTATGGAAAAAAGGTACTAAAAAATTGTAATAAAACAAAATAATAAAAGCTAAAGAACAAAGAGTGGTTTTGTTACAGCTATAATACAATATGTACTTATTAGATATGTATATATAGATATTAGATATTAGATTAGAGAGATAGATTAGATTAGAGATTAGAGATATTAGATTATTAGATATTAGACATGTACTTATTAGAAACAGCAAGATGTTAATTTTCATTTATAATCTTTAGTTTAACTCATATATATATATATATATATATATATATAATATATATTATATTTATATATATATATATATATATATATATATATATATATATAATATATACTAATAACAAAGGGGGGGGGCATAGCCTATCTCAATACATTGAGAGGCTTGAAACATCTTTTTGGGGCTCTCAGGGGATCTGTGTAACTTCATTGAAACCTTCTCCAAATGTGAGTTAAGGTTATAATAAATCAATTGTTTTGCCTTTCCGCAAGACTGTATTTTTATTTGTATTTTTAATTTTCTTCTATATAAGTTACTATAATTGTCAACTAATTATTTGATTGTGTTTATAAGTAAAGGTTAGGTTACTTTTTCGATGTTTCAAAATGTAAACCCTTTAGTTATAATATCTCTATGTTTCAACTTAATATATTGACAAAATGAAGAACGATAATCACAAATAATAACTTGTTACATAACAAACATTATAAAGACATTGAATAACAAATAATACATAAAGATATTATTACTAGAGAGGCCATATAGGTTACATTTTGAAACATTGAAAAAGTAACCTGACCACCTGGCTTATAAATACAATCAAATAATGTAGAGGTCTTAAAGACGCCAAAAAAGGAGAATTCAGGTGTAATCCCTGTTTCAAATAATCAGCACAAATTTTCAGTAACTTATACAGTACAACATTAAAATACAAACAAAATACAAGCAAAGTGCGGAAAGCCCAAAAAAAAAATGATTTAAATTTGCTAACTTTAACTCACTCTTGGAAAAGGTTTCAATGAGGTTACACAGAGCCACTGAGAGCCCCAATAATATGTTTCAATGTAATGAGATAGGCTATGCCCCCTCTAGTATATATCTCTATGAAATAATAGATGTCTAATAGTAATATTGTTTAAAAATACACTAAAAAGAAGCCAACCAAATAATAATTATTAAATATAATTTTTATCAGCGAGTGCATCATTAGACGTCCAATTGGTGCGATATTTAACAAAAACATTAGTGTTTCTACGTGCTGCGATATCTCCAAAAAATAACCCTTTTTCTTAATTAAAGGAACGAAGAAAAGAGTCCCTCCACAAGACAATAATTTATTCAAAGAGCTTTCAACCTAACATGAGGCCATCATCAGTGCCAGATATAACAGAAAGAATAAACGGCTATGAGAAAGACATTAAAGGTAAAGACAAGTCAAACTGTGGAATTCGCAGTTTTCCTTCTCTTCTTTTTCGACTCGACGATGTCGGTGAGTCGTAATAGACTGACTTATTGTTTTATGGAGAGACTATTTTCTTCGTTCCTTTTTAATTATGAACAACTCCACTAGTGCTCATTCAAAATCATACCTTCGTTTTAAATTCATACTGATACCACCAAGCGAAGCAAGACCCTTCTTTAATTTTTTAAAATTCGTAAATACGTCTTTTGCCCCCCTCCTCTGTTGCGGAAACGTAAGATTATTATTTATATTCTTTTGATTTAATGTTAAATTATAATCATTCATTAAACAGAAGCGGATCATGAAGGTTTTGATTATCGTTTAAGTAATATAGGACGCACAGGTTGGTATCATCTGCCCCCCCCCCCTGATTGCATACAATATTTATAAGGTTACCCCTCCCAAGATTGGGCTCTCATACCGCCACTGGGTACCCTGTATCTGAATTTTTGAATTTAGAATCATATCATATCATCATCATTTAGCTTGTTTTTAAAACAGGATAAATTACTATTGATCCTATTCAACATATATTAGCACTTATATGATTTATGGAAAAATGTGTCAAACCTCCCGATGTAGTGAGAGTATATTATTTTATAAGAGTTTCAAATACTGAGATTTACGGGGGGCGGGTGAGCAGATAGTAAGAGAATTATTTAATTGTTAAAACAAGTTTTTTAATATTTTTTGTAAAAACCTTCTAATAAAAAGTGTCATTTAACAAATTATCACCGCAAACAAACCCATTTCAACGAAAATATAATTTAAAAAACTAAAGACTAAAAGTGCTGTTGGGCTACGACCAATGACATTAGCATGCTCGCAATATATATATTTCACACCTCTTAAAAAAGGATATGAAACTTAAAAAATAAGTATTAATGCTACGGGCAAAGCGTTAAAAAAGCCGCAGAGGTAGTAAAAAGGCCAAGGCAAGTCTATTAAATCGGAATGATGCTAAGTCTGATGGATATCTGAACACGGTTCGTTTTCCATGGTGTTTATGGAAGGAAGAAGTAAATCTTGCATGGATCTCATCACCCTCAACTTCAAGGAATTATGAGTTTGCTTCTGAAGGATGTCGTGACTTAGTTGTGGAATACACTAGTCTGAGGGTAACAGAGTGTGAGATCAATAGAGTTCAAGTGTAACAGAGTTGTAGTGCAATAGAGTTCAAGTGTAACAGAGTTGGTGCAATAGAGTTCAAGCAGTTTGAGTGCAATAGAGTTCAAGTGTAACGAGAATAGAGTTTGAGTTTAGCAGTTTAAATGTAGAGTTCAACAGAGTGATATAAGTTAGAGTTCAAGTGCAATAAAGTTCATTGAAGCCAATAGAGTTCAGAGAATTGAGTTCGAATATAGAGTTCGAATGCAATAGAGTTCGAGAGAAACAGAGTTTAGGTGTAATATAGTTTAAATGTGAGAAGCTTTATTTTGTGTAACAGAGTTAAAGTGTGGTAACAAGGTTTAGTTAAATAGGTCAAGGTGAATAAAGGTTCATTTGAAGCAGATTTTTAGTGCAATAGAGTTTAAGTGTAACAGAGTTTGAGTGCTATAAAGTTCTGGAGGAACAAAATTTAAGTGTAATAGAGTTTAAATGCGAGAAGATTTGAGTGGAACAGAGTTGAATTATAACAAGGTTTAAGTTAAATACAGTTTGAGTGAAATTGCGTAACTTTGAATTTGCGGGAACAAGAGCACTCGTATCTGGTAAAACATATCAGACTCTATCAGCAATTAATCCTTAAAATTTTAGTGTATTAATTTGAGAGTAGTAGAGTTTAAGTGTAATTAAGTTTGAGTGTAACAGAGTTAAAGTGTAACAAGGTTTAAGTTAAATAGAGTTTGAGTGAAAACGCGTAATTCTGAATTTACGGAAAAAAAGAGCACACGTATCTGGTAAAACATTTCATACTCTCCATCAGCAATTAATCCTTAAAATTTTAGTGTAATAATTTGAGAGTAGTAGAGTTTAAGTGCGATGAAGTTTGAGTGAAAATCTACCATTGAAAAAGTAATTTAGAGAGTCCCAAATTATGATCTATTTGAATAATTTCATTAAATTTATGAAATTTTATTATCGATGTCCCCATTTTTACAATAATTTGTCACAAATTACTGGAAAATTTGTGACAAATTTTCCATTATTTCAATACAAATAATAAAAAATGTGCATACTATGTAAAATGTTTGTTCATAATTATTGATTAAGCATGACCATTGTTAAGCTCTTATTAGAATATTTTTGTTCAAGAGTTTCAGGCTATTGCCTTTTTCTTGTTTTATTTAATAAATCAATAAAAAATCGATTGCATGACATACAATCTAAACTTTTCTCGAAAAACGCAACTTACATGTATTTTTAATTAGTCTTTGGTGGTTTCCACGTTATAGCTCAGTTAAAAATTAGAATAGAATAGACATTTATTAGTCAATATAATTAAACATGTTAACATAGTTTTTTGATTTTTTTTTTACATTTTTAAAGTCTAATCAGCCAAAGCTGTGGCAAGTTTGAGTTCGCTATTTATATTTATTTATGATAATATCGATTTTATATTTTTAAATTACAATTTATTCTTCTAGAAATTAAAATTTTAACTTAAAATTATGTATTATTTATTTTAAATTTTTGGTTTATATATCTAATAATATAATTATGTTTCTTATTAACCATTAAAACCTCCAAACATATGATGTATCACATATTAATAATGACAATAAAAATACATTTTTACTTATTTTACTGTGTAGAATAATTGGAACTCCTACAAATAAATACTAAGCTATAAGATAAATATAATTATTAGTACACTTACAGTATTTAAAAGCATGCACATTGAAGTCCAAAAATAAATGATTTGGGTTCTAATTTCGTAGGGTTTATTAAAGTTTTCTTAACAAACAACAAACATTCTGTTCTGATTTAACTTTTTAAATGTAACAAAACTTAACATGACTGCCATACTTGAATAAAAAAACGTAAACTTTAAAAACTAAAAAAAACCGTAACTAACTAACTAACTTGTAACTTAAAAAATCGTAAATTTAAACTAACAAGAGTAAACTTACTGGTAGAGACCATTTTAAGAAGTCAAGGGCCATGTTATCCTCATGTTTTTAAGAATTTCATGTTGGTGCATCTCAAATTTTAACCGCGTATGACTATAGAGTCAAAACATCAAATACTCAAAAAACATATTTGTGACAATTTTGTTTTATTCCACTCATCGTAACATAATTAACAACATTAAAATCTCTCCACATAACCTTCACATTTAAACAGATATAGATCGAAAACCAGGTTTTATATGTACATGTACGAGTTTCTACTCTTGCGTATGGGAAGCGGTAACTCTCGTAAGCTTTCTCATCTGAGAAAGCTTACGAGAATTGCCGAGCTTGACCAATTGCCTAGCATGAAACGAAGCTAGGCAATTGGCGAGAGGTTGATGTGGTTACGAGGCGTATTGTTTGTGCAAAAAATTATAATTTCCCTTATCTCAATTCAACTGAGATATGCCGGTTTCAACTGATTTGGACTATCCCAAGAAGCGCTAACCGTTATATATACAATAAATAAATACACACACAACACACACAACACCACACAACACAATATATATATATATATATATATATATATATAGATATATATTATATATATATATATATATA
Organism: Microvelia longipes; assembly: GCA_018340805.1. Lineage (NCBI taxonomy): Eukaryota > Metazoa > Arthropoda > Insecta > Hemiptera > Veliidae > Microvelia > Microvelia longipes. The sequence goes on from JACMZG010000022.1 coordinate 17,886,133, forward strand.
TATATATAATATATATAATATATATATATATTATAATTACTCTTGTACTTTTACTTGGTAAGTCCATAGATAGGACGGAACAAAAAATGAGTATAGTCCTAGATGTTAAAACACGCCCACAATTTTATATCAGGCCAACCTCATTGGTTCCTCAACACTACTTTCCCACGCTGTTAATTGATTCTAACAGAGTGTTATATATGTGGATACAGCGAATCTGTACAGGCCCGTTCAACCGGCCGATGAGTCAACGCGATGATAATTTCTTGAGGCCGCCACGCGGCCCTAGGTTTGTATACGAGTGGCTGACGATGCATGTAAAATGCAAAAATGTTTTTGAACAACACCTGTATTTAAAAGTATCTTCATAAATTTTGATGGCGATTTTAATCCCATACCCCTCCCCCCCTCCCAATTTGGGTAACTCTACTTGGTTATAAATACATTAAGTGGTAATGAAGTTTGAATAGAGTGAGTGATTTGTGATTCATCCAGTTCTCAGAACAGATTTCAAATTCAAAATAAGAAGCAATGCAACGCTTAGTCCGTCCGAAGTATTATTTTCATATTTAAAATGATTGGTGTGTAAACCACAGTCAGTATCTATATCTTTAAGTGCGTCTTCTTCATAAACACTTTCACAAGTAATAAACATAAAAATCATAAACATTTGATCAATATGTCTCGCTATGACTTTGGTTTTTATGAACAAAGCGTGCTTTTGTAAGTGTATATTACTGGTAACTATAAACTCTATTAATAAAACCATACGACGGATTTGTTTATTCTGAAAGATTACTGTTAATATAGCTGTATTATTTCACTATCCCAAAGTAATACAACTTATATTATTAGGACTAATTATTCGAACCGGTCTGTGAAGCGGGGCGATGAAAATTCACTCGAAATTCCGAAATCAGGCGACTAGTCACTATAAGCTCAATATCAATAAAGATAAAGATAAAGAAATTCTTTATTGCTTATAAGTACATTAGTACAATTGCATTTAGCGTCATTAAATATAAACAAAATAATTTACAAATATTTTCCATTTTAAACATTCAAAAAAACAAAGAAAAGATCCAGATAAATATGTAGAAAATAACTATCTTAAATTAACAATTTCTTTTTGACGGCTATAGACTGTACTACTTAACATTGACTACTTATTGACATAGACTACTCAAAAAATGCCAACTACTACTTAGACTAACTTAAAAACAATACATATTTTAAAAATAATACATTTACAAATCAATTTCTAATTTCTTTTAAAAACTTAATATCTAAAAAATATATACTATAAATAATAAATAAGTGTGACAAAACAAACAATAGAAAAATCGCCAGGACATTATAATTAATAATCACAAGATGCTTGATAACTAGCTTAATTAAATAAAATAAATACGTATATTATGTCAAAGTATTTTTTATTCCAAAAATCACATACTTTGTAAATCGTTTATTCTACTTAAACTTGCATGCAATTCTTTTCTGATAAAAACCTTTTATCTCGCCCTCATATTTTGAAACATTTAAGGCAAGCAGTTTGTACAGGTTTAACGGAGTTGTAATGTTTGACTAGATTCGTAACGGTTTGTTCTGTGCTTTTTTCGTCGTCAGATCGTCTTTAAATTCTTGTGTAAAAGTCATGACGTCCTTTGTTGTCTCAAAGTCAGTCAGTGCTTTAATTATTTTTTAGATTTCTTAATATGTACATGGATGGAACAGTCAATAAGTTAAGTTTTGTAAAAATAGGCTCGCACTAAGCTTTATAGGGAGCTCATAACGATATAGCAGCTTCGCTCAACAACATGTTTTTTGAAGCCTTAAACTTAATAGACTTTACTACAAACCTCTTCCCCAATAGTTTACTCTCATCTTAAAGAGATTTTGAATGTCAGACAGAGACCATGGAGTACGTTAGGCTCCTGCGCCCATCATTCTTCCTGCGTTTATACGATATCTCTGTAATTTTAGACTTCCGTGTTAATTACTTTAGTAGCTTAGAGGTGTGAAGTTTTTTTCTCGAGAAGAGTGACCTACACTCCTTTGCCGGCGAAAGTAATTGCAAGTCCGTTGATTTTGTCTATTAATGATTAGTCTAAGTAATCTTAGTGTAACTTCCTATTTTGCGTCGTGCTACACGGCTCAGTGGTTCTGCTATTATTATTGATATGTCGTGTAGTTTAAAGTTCTGGAATGATATCTTCCACAGGCCCTATTGGTACTCTGCACTGTTGTGTGAGCACAGGTCTATCTCCGGAAACTTCAGCGGTCTGTCTGTTTTCTTGAATTGCATCGTTCCCCCCAACGTTGCGTCTCGTTGCTCTCGCGTGATCAACTCTTTCCTTCCTTTTTTTCGGTGTGTCCTTTGCACGTAGTATACTCAGTTGCTCCTCATGTGCGGGTCTTTTTCTTGATTCTCTCTTTTTTGGGTTTCAGTTTTTTTTTCTCACTTCTTTTTACATGTTGGGCTCAGTATCGGTCCGTTCTACGTTTGTTGTCCGAGTTTTGAGTCGATCTAATTGGTGTCGTGTCTCAGTGCTCTGTGTTCATCATTTAGTTTTTTTTTTTTTCTTTATTTTTTATTTCTTTTCATTTTTTTTTTTTCCTTCTTTGTTTTTTATTGTTTTCTTCTCCCATTTATGTTTTATTCTCTTTTTTTTGTCTGTATCTATGTCGTTATTTCTTTATGAATTTATTGTGTCCCTACTCCTTCCCCCTTTTTTTTTTCTCTTTTTTTCCTATTTTCTTGGGCTGGGGCCACGTTCGGCTCGGCCAGGGGCGTCAGGGTCCCCACAGCGTGAGCCGGCTTGCCCCACGGAGAGACAGCTCGAGAGCAAGAGTACGGAGGTCGCCTTAAGGTCGAGTATCCTTTTGGAGCGGGGCTGGATGCGCCCAGTTGCCGGCCGCCTGGGGACAGGGCTGTAGTCCGGCGAACGGTTACCCCCTGAGGAGTTAGACGCTGGCTCAGTCCCTGGTGTTATCAATAGCTTACCGCTCCGGTTTACTATAGATTACCGAAACGTCGCCAAAATCTCTGGGGTGCTTACGCATTCGAACGTAACGAACATACTAGGGCGTCCCGTCAACTGGGCCGAGTAAACTTTCCCGGCGGATTTGTGCCGGAGTCGGCTAAAGACACCCCCCAATTC
>JACMZG010000022.1:17890159-17897659 GCA_018340805.1 Microvelia longipes
AAAAAATATTTTTCGAATAGCACAACTACAGCGGTAGACTGATTATGATACAAAGCTTCAACTCTCTATAGCATAAATACACTGGGCGATACGATGATAACAGACACACACATATACAGACAGACAACTTTGCGAAAACCACTCAGGAGGCCTTAAAACACCTGAAACGGATTATTCCGCTTTCATCCTGGTTTTGGATTTTTTGCAAACACAATACTTTTCCTATATACCTATGGTATAAATGAGGAAAAGTAAAAATAAAATTATAATTATGCTCTCTAAATTTAAAATCGGGGTTTAGTGTTATAAGATTGTTTAAGGAAGGGAGGAGGTGGGGGAGGGGTTAATGGCAATTGGTTATAGCTTTGTGGCTTTATAGTTGTCCTATATCAATTTGCCATATTAGCCAATTAGCCAATTGCTCAAGCTAAGAGAATTTTCTTTAAAATTTGAGCTTTCTTCCTCATCAGTCCATTTCTTTTTTAAGTTTCCGCTATATGCATTATAATCTATAAGCAGTAGCGTTACAACTTGTTATTTAATTATTTAAAAAATATATAATATATATAATATATATATATATATATATATATATATATATATATATATATATATATATATATATATATATATATATATATATATATATATATGAAGCTTATTTTCAGCATAAGCTATATATATATCAATTATGCTTGAAAATGTAAGTAGATGTATGAACATCTACTAATGGTCTTTACACTAAACAATTAAATCTATAAATATATTTTTTAGGTTTTTTCTTTACATAAATAAAGTATTATCCAATCAAAATTATAAATATAATTATATTACTTATTATTTTCTTATATAGTGCTAAAATGAATAAATAATACATTTCTTATAATGAAAATGACTAAACCGCATCTAAAAAATTGCAATATACTAATTACTTAACAGTTCAAATCGGGCGTAGCCCAATGGTTACTCATTCAAAATTTAGGCTAATAATTGCCAAAAGAAATAATATAAAAATTATATATTTTATTTTGTATTTATGTACAAGTAGAAAAATATTGAGAGTAAGATGAGTTGTGGAGTTTCCAAATAGGAAGAAAAAAGAAAGGTGTCACTCCACTTAGTATATATTTATTGACAGAGCCGACTTTCAAACTTAACAGTTCATCATCAGTGCCGGTGAAAACGAAGTAAAGAAGCTAGGAGACAGACGAAATAGATTTGTCCAGAGGCTGGTGTCAGACTCAGACACCAGAGTCAGACACCAGCCTCTGGACAAATCTATTTCGTCTGTCTCCTAGCTTCTTTACTTCGCTTTCACCGGCACTGATGATGAACTGTTAAGTTTGAAAGTCGGCTCTGTCAATAAATATATACTAAGTTGAGTGACATCTTTCTTTTTTCTTCTAAGTAGAAGAATAGTATATAGGATTAAGTAGACTCATTTGATTATAAAATCGATCTCATAAGCTCATTTTGTCCTTTAGAATTTCGCTGAAAAATGCCATAAAATTTACTTTAGCCTCACGAATCAACACATTAAAACAAAATTTATATCTCCATTACCATTAATTAATTACAAAATATTTAATTACGAAGCATAAATTTCAAACAAAACACTCCAAACAAAAACTCCATTAAAATTAATACTGTTTCACATATTTTATTACAACAGTGGCATTCAAGATTATCTCTCGGCTTCTTTATTATTGTTTTATTGCATCTTTATTCTTTATTACTCTTTTAGTTATTAACTAGTTGCTTTGAATTTATATAAACAAATTATACTATATATATGTCAAGCAAAAGACTTAAACAAAAAGCATAAATAATTAATTAGATAAATATAGTTATTTCTATTCATAAAATAACCCAAAAAAGTTATTTAATATAAGTTATCTTATTTTTATTAATTTTTATTTCATTTGTTTAAGATGCAATATTCCGTAAAACTATTTATTTGATTTAAATTAGAAGTTCAATACTTGGCGTATAATTTAAATTGTATTTTTTTATCTTTATGGAGTTATAAAGATAAAATGATCTTAAGTACATAAATCATGTTCTTATTAAACTACTTTAGTTATTTTTTTTTATTATTTTTTTTTTATCTTAAGTAACTTCTGAGTTATTTTTTATTTATATATTCGTTTATATTGTGATGCTTTAAGTGGAATAATATTTTATTTAAACAAAGCCATAATTTTATTTACATAAAAATTTATCTTTTTTTTCTAAAAAAAAATAAATAAAAAAAAGATTTATTATAATTTTCCTAAGCTACTAAAATTCTCCAAGAGGAAGTTGTCAGAACATTAAAAATAAATAAAAAAAAACCAACGCTTATTTTTTCACGAAGACATTCTTAAAGTTTAAAAAACAAAACATAAATGATCTGATTGATGGAGAACTTTACGGACAAGGCAGTAAAACGGCGTAGTAAAATACTGGGTGCATAGATGACCACCCACTGCCGCAGTGGTTTTTATTGCACTTCGGTTTAGTGAGATTACAGAACGCCTCCACAAGTTAAAAATAAAGGTGTAAAAAAGAGGTATAAAAATTTGAACATTTTAAGAGTGGCATGTGTTGCAATCTAACAGGATCTGTTAGTTAAAAAAGTAACCACCTCAATATACTTTTGGACTCAATTAATTTTGGAAGAGCCCAAACGGAATCGATCCCTCGCCCGATTTCCACTTAATACCCAAGGGTTGTTTAGATTACCACTCTAAAAATACATCCAGTACATTATTAGCGAATTTTTAAAACAAATAGCCGTCATAATGTGTTAGGAGGATTGGAAGGGGAGCTATTTGGATACCTTCCTGATCAAGCATATATACATGTTATTGGTTTAATTATATATATATATATATATATATATATATATATATATATAATATAATATATATATAATATATATATATTATATAAATGTTATATATATTTACTTTATTTATTTTCCTCGTGGAATAAGTTGTATTTTCATAAGAAAATGACACCTCTTAATTGTTATTTCCCTCATATGATAATTTTCCTCATTGAATGAAGGGTCAATGTCATGAGGAAAATGTTTTCAAGCCGATATTTTTAAAACAGCTACTACAATCAAGATTAAATTAATTGCATCAATACATTACTTATAAATGTATAATTGTGTAGAATTTGAACTCAATGAGTCAAATTTCAGATTTTTAACTATTATTTCAGGTATTAAAATTTGTTAAAACCCAAAACAGGTTATTGTGGTTTAAACACATATGCGGGCATCACAACTAGGTCTTATGTTCAATTTTTGTGCCAAGTTTTATGTTTCTATAGCGGGATTACTCCTGTTATACGTGACACATTTATACACGCACACACACACACAGAAATCATTAAAAAACTATAGGCGAATTCCCCCCCGGCCGAAAAGGCATTGCTATTTAGCTAAAAGGATTTAAAGTGTAGGACCTTAAACAACTCGATCATTCAATCCAAATTTTTACGTGATACCACGGAATTTTTATCTACCACATCGGATTCTCTACGCTCATCCTCAATACTTCGGCCTCGCTTCGCTCGACATCAGAATTATCAAAAAACAACAAATTTATACTGATTCATTCCAAACGGTCACCCATTCAGGCAATGAAATCGTCAAAGGAGCTAAGCATTTTAAATCCAACATAAATCATAGACATGCCGTATAAAATCTGTGAAACTTATTTATCACAGTACAAAATATAGTTGTACTAAATTTCAACTTAATTAAACTATTTTTCGACTTTTTACAATTTTTTTTGAAAAACGAATACAAGTCATTCAATACAAATGCTCATAATGAGATGAAACTTTGCACAAATGTTATTATTATACATGACTACATGCGAGCCAAATCTCTAACCGATCGAATAATTTTTCCGGGTTTTATGTATTTTTGAAATATTTGCTAAGTCATTGATAAGTTACCTTAACTCTATTTTTTATCTCAAGAGAAGAAGCCAAAGATGCCCAATGAAGGAGGACATTTTCTTGGTAATCTACATCTCCCTCATTCAACAAATGCTTCAAAATAGACTGAAATTGCTTTAACTTCTGACAAATTATGCTATAAATAGTCCTTCGCAACTTTAACCGGTCACAAAACTATATAAATAAGTAGAAAACGGTAAAACTAAATAGTCAAGTTTTACTGCTTAACTAACAAAATCCGTCCTGCAATTTACTCCCGAGTGATAAAAACAAAGAATAAACGACATCGAACTAATTTGTAACTAATTTTCAGTAGTTAACTTTTATTTTTAACTCTGACTAAAGAATAAATTTTTCACAAATTAACCGAAAAAACAGTTGTAAAACTTTTTACTGTTTCTCCGTTTTATTTCTCAGTCTTGTTTTAAAAATAATTAGATTCCAGTAAGTTTTATTTATTTGGTAAATGTGTCGGGTCTCTTTATGTATTAGAATTGTAGTGTCAATAAAAAATATAAAAGAATCAACAGTGATTTAGTCGAGAAAGGCTCATTATAATTTTCGTGCGGGTTTACCACAGGGAACTACACGAGATCTCATTCTGTTTATGATCTTTTTTTCAACAAGTTCTTTATTGGCATAATGGTCTTTATTTTAAGACTCGGAAACTTTATGTTTTCTTAGCCTTCCGAATTTGGTTTCCTATTATTTCAAATTAAAGAAACAAACGTTTTTTTTTTCTTTTATTCATTTATTTCTTTAAGGTTGTTAATGGTTTAACAAGCATCACCCACTCACATTATCTTTTAGTTTTTATTTTATTTTTATGTAGGAGAATTGCCTTTAATTCTTTAATTATCTTTCAGTCACAATGTGAGGTCCAAATGTCATAAAATTTAAATAATAAAAATATTTTAGGTTGTAAATTAATAAAATTATATTATAGTGAAATGAAGATGCATTGGAGGGTTCACAGTCAATGAAAAGTTTTTGAAACATGAAAATTATTAAAATTTAATATTTATTTAAAGTACAGTTTGTTTGTGCTGAAACAAAAAACTTATAGTTTTATTATTATTTTAATGTCTTAGCGTATAATATATTAATTTGAAAATTTAATATATTATTATTTATTATATTATTATTTAATTTAACAAGTAAAACAACAAAATCTACAGCCTCCTCAATTTAACGGTGTAGCTAGTCATATAGTCTTCAACTGGTGAAGATTCTACAAGTCAAACAACAAAATCTACAGCCTCCACAATTTAACGGTATAGCTAGTCATTTAGTCTTCAACTGGTGAAGATTCTACAAGTAAAACAATAAAATCTACAGCCTCCTCAATTTAACGGTGTAGCTAGTCATATAGTCTTCAACTGGTGAAGATTCTACAAGTCAAACAACAATATCTACAGCCTCCGCAATTTAACGGTATAACTAGTCATTTAGTCTTCAACTGGTGAAGATTCTACAAGTAAAACAATAAAATCTACAGCCTCCTCAATTTAACGGTGTAACTAGTCATGTAGTAGAAAAATTCTACAAGTAAAACAATAAAATCTACAGCCTCCTCAATTTAACGGTATAACTAGTCATGTAGTCTTCAACTGGTGAACATTCTACAAGTAATCCACAGAATCTACTAACGTAATTGGTCATGTGGTTAACAACAGTGATAAGTGAAGATTCTACAGGTAAAACCACAGAATCTAAAGCCTCTAAAATTTAACGGCATAAACCATAACTGGTAATGTTATTAGGCATATTTAATGATGGTACTTGCCAACTTATAAAATTGGTAATTTATAAGTTCTATTCTGTGTGGATTCATGATCATCATCCTTTGCTTATTTTCATCCTATGGTTACACCAAAAAGTACCAATAAGATATCAAGCAGTAAATTAACTTGTTTCAATCCTTCTAAACAACCAAAGATCAATCTGATGAGATAACTAGTTTACAAATTTAGGGCCAAGTTTTTGTTAGTTTTTGAGGTGGTGCAACAGGTTCTTCCTTAGAACTTAATCTTTTTTCAACAAAGAATCCTTCAATAAAGTCATTGCTATATTTATAGTTTTTAGTTTAAATAGAGATCCATTCTTATCTATAAGTACTGAACATTTTATTTTATAAACATTTATGCAATCAAAACTTAATTTAAAAAAAATAAAATATGAAACTACGTTCACTACTTTGGATTCTAACTTTTTGACATAATGTATTCACTTCGACATGTATTTTAATTTACCGACATATATCATGAAAAAAAATTATTTCTTAAACGTGTTTTCAAAATAATCTTTATCACATTGGAAGTAAAAAAAGACAAATTTCAAATGTTTCCTGAAGTATGAGTTTAAGAATGAATGAAACTAAGAAAACAAATCAAGTAAATATATCACAGAACACTTAAGTGTCAGTCTGACCACACACGTGTTGTGTAACCATTTTACCTTCCCATTCATATCTTTTAAAGCACTATAGCCAACCGATTTTTAGTCTAACAAAAAAATATTTACTCATGAGCAAAGAGATAGCAACTAATAAAGACGATTCAATAAATATAAATCACTTTTTATAGCCGCTATCACTAGTGTGAATGGCACAATGTTGTAAATCAGTGTTAAAGCTAAAAATATAACTAAATAATTGCACTAAGTGTTGAGATACATAGTTTGCATAAAGAAAATAATTATATTGAAATTGTTCACATAAAGTAAATTTATAAATACAAATTTTCAGTTTATACTTTTTTCAAATCAATGCCATAGGTATAAAGGAAGTGAAATGCGTTTGTACAATAAATCTGAAATAGATTTTAACTCAGAAATAATAGGCCTTCGGTCTCTGGGCCGCTCCACGGCCTTGCTGCTTAAGGCCGTTTCGAGGCCACATGGTTGCTGTCCTCATTTGTCATATTACTAGTTTATATAAGTGTCATACTGCGACAATAAAAGTGGCAGTATAACTTATAATTATATAAGTGAATTTTTAAATGTATTTATCAAAAAACGTGATTTGTTTCATTATTTTATATATGTCGATCAATAAAGCCAGAACTAAAACCGATATTAGGATAAAACTTCGTATTTTTGTTCATTGTACATGCTTAAAAACTTTCAGCCCAATATAAACACTTTTTGAAGATTTGTGATAATTTTAAATGTTTAGTGGGGCATTGGGGCATTGTGGGTTAATGAAGTCACACATATTTTATGAACAATAGGGATGGGACATTAATTAGGTTGAATTTTACACCAAGTTTCATTTCGATCCGAGAAAGCGGTCGAATGTTATCGTGTCCCATAGAAACGTCTATATATACATATACATAATATAATATATATATATATATATATATATATATTATATATATATATATATATATATATATAAAACTCATAATTTTTAATATTTTTGATCAGTAAGTCCCCCTCTTAGTAATTCAATCACTAATTCAACTCCCTCCTCTATGAACCCAATCTCATAAGCTTATATTTCTTTAAAAATTCACCAAAGTTTCACCACTGCAGCGGGTC
>JACMZG010000022.1:17900159-18005732 GCA_018340805.1 Microvelia longipes
AAGCGTGTCATCCTTAATCCTCTTCAAAGTAACAAATAAACCTCCTTAAGTACCAAGAGGACTAAAGAGTACACTTTTGAAATAAACAAAATCATTGTATGGGGTGTAAAATATTGTGCTAACACCAGGAGCCATCGAAGAAAGTACTTCGTCCAAATAATGGGACCGACGTGTGAGGTCCATGAGGACTTCTTCTTACCAGAGATTATCCTGAACAAAGAATTTTCCCAGTTTTGTACAAAAAGTCCTACACTTCACTCCTTCTTTTGTGCAAGTTTATACCAAAAGTGTTTTTTAACAAGCGCGTAAACATTTCACACTTATTTTAACACGTTTCTGAAAACATATATTTAAGTTGTAATTTTGAAAAGCACTTTGCTTTGCTAAACGGAGACCACCCGCGAGCTAATATGGATGCTGACATTTGAAGCAAGAGTAGTTTGACGTCTTCTTTAAAGAAAATCACAAGTGTTAAGTAAGACACAATAAAATGTTTACAAATGCGTTGTAAAGCAACTAATTTCACACTTTTCGCCAATAATAACTACTTAATTTCAAACTAGGATTCTTTTGACATTTATAATTCTTTTTTTTAAATAACTTCCAATATTATTATTTTTCTTTTTATTATCTAAATTATTATTATTTTTCTATTTGATATATTTTCATTGTTAATATTACATTGTTAAATAAAATTACAATGCTATAGGAAAACCAGTGTATTTAATAAAACATTTGACAAATTTATGGGCGTCCGCAGGATTTTTTCCAGGGGGGGGGGGATCAAAGCTGCCTATTTTGGTAATCAATAATGTGCTGCAGGTTTAGTTTTCAGCACCTTTTCACAAACGTCAAGGATAGGAGTCCATCAAACTACAGGAGTAGGAATTCACTAAACTAATTGTGAATATATTGACAAAAATAATGTAATATTTTATTTATTCTGCTTAAATAAATATTTATATTTAATTTATAGGCCACAAAGCGGCCCCTAACGCCGATCAAAGTAGCGTCTCGGTCCAAGTGCCGAGGCCGCGGAGCGGCTAAGAGGCAAAAGGTCTCTTGTTTAGTGTACCTAACATGATATTCTAACAATTTTGAGAGCGATGCGAATCTTTTTGCCCATTGCTAGGAAAGCGATCCTTATTTTCCTTTTGCGAGCGAAGCGGGAACCCTCATAAAAAATCCCGAGACTGTACATGACCTCAACCTTATAAATTATTTTTCAATTCTGTTAGTATTTTGACCTAGTTAGAATTAATTTTATTTGATGTATTCTATTGACATAAGTAGCTGATGCAACGCATTACTAGTTTAATTAAATTTCAAATTTATTATTTAAAAAAATTAAGTTATTAATAATAATAATAATAATTAAAAGTTATTGTTACAGGATAGTAACCACTAGTTTTCACTTATTTGCAGTGCTGGTCAATCTTAATTTTATAATTTTCCAGGAGGGTCAAGTGCGCCGTTTGACCCCCCCTCCCCTAGCGGACGCCCATGGACAAATTTGTGAGTTTTTCCGACACATTTTCTTTTGTATTAGAAGAAAATGGATGAGGAACATTTATAGAGCAGTTTGCCTTCTTTCATTTTTTATCTCTTCATTATTTATCGGGACACTGGCCATTTTCAAGATACAGTAGAAAGTCTGCTTTCCCGTCTTAACAAAAATTAACGAGGACAGTGCTCTGCAACTATAATGATGTGAAAGCTGTAATTTTGTGTAATAACTTGTTTTGTAGTTGGCTACATCATATCCAAATATCGGTGTGTAACTTTATCCATCAGGTACTCATCTGATAAGTTGAAAACATCTGATGAGTACCAGATGGGTGTTGATTTTATTCATCAAGGTCACTCATGGCGGGAAAAGTTCCTCAGCGGCGGGAAAATATAGCTCACCCCCTCGGCGAGCTGATAACTCTTATCATAACCTAACATTACCTTCTTTCGCTCGTTTTTATTTAAAAAGTTATTTTTTAAAACTTAAGAATCTTTGGACTTAGGACTGATTCAAGTAAAAAAAAATCCCACCTTAAAAACTATACTAAAAACAAACCACGACAATTAACAAGAAAAACAATCCAGCATAACCTGACAAATCTTGAAATGGGACGCGATTAAGTGTAACTTTATTAATCTGATGTTTTACCTGACTAGTTTCGTTTAGTTTTTAGCATGCAGAACAATTTCGCGCCAAAGTGACAATTTTTAGTTTGTTAATGTTGTAAGAAAATGAAATTATGGTGCATTTTTAACTTAAAATCCTATAAAAACCTGATAAGCATTTTGTCGTTTAACGTGCATCCTTAACCTGATAAGCATTTCGTCGTTTTACGTGCATCCTTAACTTGATAAGCTTTTTCGTCGTTTACGTGCTCCTTAACCTGATAAGCTTTTCGTCGTTTTACGTGCATCCTTAACCTGATAAGCATTTCGTCGTTTTACGTGCATCCTTAACCTGATAAGCTTTCGTCGTTTTACGTGCATCCTAACCTGATAAGCATTCGTCGTTTTACGTGCATCCTTAACCTGATAAGCTTTTGTCGTTTACGTGCATCCTTAACCTGATAAGCATTTCGTCGTTTTACGTGCATCCTTAACCTGATAAGCTTTTCGTCGTTTTACGTGCATCCTTAACCTGATAAGCATTTCGTCGTTTTACGTGCATCCTTAACCTGATAAGCTTTCGTCGTTTTACGTGCATCTTTAACCTGATAAGCTTTCGTCGTTTTACGTGCATCTTTAACCTGATAAGCTTTCGTCGTTTTACGTGCATCTTTAACCTGATAAGCTTTCGTCGTTTTTACGTGCATCCTAACCTGATAAGCTTTCGTCGTTTTACGTGCATCCTTAACCTGATAAGCTTTTCGTCGTTTTACGTGCATCCTTAACCTGATAAGCATTTCGTCGTTTTACGTGCATCCTTAACCTGATAAGCTTTGTCGTTTTACGTGCATTCCTTAACCTGATAAGCATTTCGTCGTTTTACGTGCATCCTTAACCTGATAAGCTTTCGTCGTTTTACGTGCATCCTTAACCTGATAAGCATTTCGTCGTTTTACGTGCATCCTTAACCTGATAAGCTTCGTCGTTTTACGTGCATCTTTAACCTGATAAGCTTTCGTCGTTTACGTGCATCCTTAACCTGATAAGCTTTTCGTCGTTTTACGTGCATCCTTAACCTGATAAGCATTTCGTCGTTTTACGTGCATCCTTAACCTGATAAGCTTTCGTCGTTTTACGTGCATCCTTAACCTGATAAGCATTTCGTCGTTTTACGTGCATCTTTAACCTGATATGCATTTCGTCGTTTTACGTGCATCCTTAACCTGACAAGCTTTCGTCGTTTTACGTGCATCCTTAACCTGATATGCTTTCGTCGTTTTACGTGCATTTACGTTTACGTGCATCCTTAACCTGATAAGCTTTTCGTCGTTTTACGTGCATCCTTAACCTGATAAGCATTTGTCGTTTTACGTGCATCCTTAACCTGATAAGCATTTCGACATTTTCAAGGATGTTAAATAAAGGGGATGACGCATTAAGGAACATTTCTGACCCCATGGAAGTTGTATGAGATAGAGAATAGGAGCAAACTTACCTTCCCTTAGGTTATAATTAAAAAGGCGCCAAACGCAGGTTATGTAGCTAAGTTGTTATACAATTCTTGGTTGTCGAGTTTACTTCTCAACTTTCTTCAGTGCTTTCGTTATTGTTATATTTGGTGCTTGTCAAGTCATTAGTGCTTATATTTTACATTTTTGACTCTAGGTAGCAACTTTAGTGAGAGTTATTGAAGCTTTACCGTTTACTTTTCGTAAAGAGTAAGTTAAATGTGTTAATATTTTGTCTTTTTTTAGTCTAGTTTTGCTAGTTTGCAAGATTTAATTTTGGTTGTAATGTTCTTAATTTTCTCTAATGTTGTTAATTTTAAGCACTATTAACAAAAAAAAAAACAGTTAAAAAGTATGATTTTTTTCTATTTGTTTATAACCTTCGCAAGCAAAACAATGGGAAACCTATTGAGAGTTAAGTTTGCTTCTAAATTTTAAGACCTGCGCTGTTCTAAGGATCATAAGCATGCGCAGTTCGTACCAAGCATGTGCAGTTGGTTTTTGACGTGTGTTTCGTGTTGAATTCTTCTCTATGTTTTGATTTTCGATGGGGTCACTTTGTTGAATGGCAATTCGACTTAGTGCGTCATCCCCTTTATTCAACATCCTTGGTCGTTTTACATGCATCCTTAACCTGATAAACATTTCGTCGTTTTCTTTCGATTGTAGAAAGACCCTTATTATAAATAACTAGCTGCACAAAGCAAGTTCATTTGTACACATTAATTTTTTATAATTTCTTGGTCAGCCAAGAAATAAAGGTTATTTTACACACTACACAATCACGAAGAAACCTCATGAAATAATGTTTTTAACAAAAAACTGGAAAAAATTATAATTATGAAACACAATAGCATTCATTGTTTAGAAAACTTTCATAAGTTCAAATCAACAATAGTCACAAAAGACAATTATTTTCCTAGATGTACTGGAGACACCGCATTGTCTCTTACAAGGCGTTTAAATTGATACGACTTAGTGATTATTTCATTACACATGACTTTAATGTTACACACGACTTGACTATTATACCATCATGGTACTCAACTTTACATCTATTAAGCATTTATACTTTGAACTTAATTGGCGTCTGTATTAAAACTTTAATCCCTCTATATAAACTTCATGTGTAAAATAAATTCGAAATTTAATAATTAACAGAATCGGATAAGATAAAGCTTGAATGGCAATTCTATGTATAAAACTTTAATATTATAAAAAAGAAACATTTACTCTATAATTTGTTTGCAATTAGGATGATTTTTTTAAAATTTCTATAAATAAATAATTACATAAATTAATTAATAAAATAATTTATTACAATTATCACACGAATTAATAAATAATACATACAAAATAAAGTTCGGGGTACAAGGAAAGTTTTTCTCAGGAAAAGAAGAAGTGCAAGTGAAGTATAGAATATTAATAAAACACCCAAGTCTCTCCAGATATAATATTTATTGACAGAGCCAGCTTTCAACCTTTCGGTCATCATCAGTGCCTGAACAATGAAAAATAAATAATATAACTGCACATAGTAAAAAAAAACTTCTTCTCATCATACCGAATTCGTAATGCTCATTCTCACCTTTACGGAATCGATTCACTCGTCCTTAGAATCTACGCCTGCTTAAATTCCAGCGGTCGCCGTTCCTGGCACTGACCTTGCAAGGTGATAATAAGAATTTGTTATCCGACTTACTAACCGTATTGAATAAAAACTTTGTATAATTATTTATTACATAAAAAATATGCTTGTGCCAAATTTTAACCTAATCGTTTATTAACGAATGCTGATAATAAAATAAAATTTTGCACGTTTGTTGTTGTTCTATATCACTATACTTAAATTCTAAAGTGCAAATGATCCATACATTTTCCGACTTTTATGCATTTTTAAAATTGTTGCTGGGTCACTAACAACGATAGTGATAGTAGTAGTGATAGTAATATGGGTAGAGTGGTAGTAACTACCAGGCAAGTAGGCCACGTTGTTGGGCCCTTTTTGCCAGCTCCCTAAGTAAGTGTTCTACTCCTTTTAATTTCAAGTGTAGGTATATTTCATCTAATCTAGACAGAAGAGCCGTGAATTTCTATGGTTCCTCTCATGCTTTTTTAAAGCAAGCATACATATTTTCACTGACTTATAGTCTAGTGAAAACTAGGAACAACACGTGCCCTCACTGTTAAACCTAACCTCTATACACTTTAAACTACAAGGCAGACACACTATAGTATTATAATGAATCTACAATGAAGGTCCTAAATTTTGCCTATACCCAGTTTCATTTAGGGTAAGGGATCTTTAACGAGAGACCTGACAACGCACAGGCTCGAGACCACCGGCTTTACGTCCCTTCTGAAGGACGTGGTACGCAGAAGTTTTATCCCTCTCATAAAAATCCCAGAGGCCCGTACTGGGATAGAACCCATGACTCTGGAGTTTAAAGTCCATTCATTTTGTGTATTGGCCGCGTACCTTAACCACTACACCACGGGTGACTCCCACTAACAACGATAAAAATATAACAACTCTTTTATGATCGGTTGATGGTTATAATGAAGTTAGTCATGGATGTTGAACCACGCCAAAAATTTAATAGCAGGCCAACCTCATCGGTTCCTCAACACACTGTCAAATGTCATTTAGGAGCAACGCACAAACAACTTTGTCAGTTCTTAAGAACGCCTGAAACGCAAATGAAATCCTTGTTTTTGGATTTTTGTTTGCAAACGCAATACTTTTCTTATACCTACGATATACATGAGTAAAAGTAAAAATTAGAGTATAATAAGGATATCAATCACATAAAATATTGTACAAATGACCCATTCCAACGTTACAACTAGGAAATTTACTAAATTGCTTGGTGAGTCCCACATGTGCGATGTGTGTAGACAAAGAGAAAGAAACAGCCCATCATTATTTGGAAACGTCTGTAGGATTTGAAAAGCTCAGGTTTCGAATATTTTGAACTTGAGAGTTACACAAAAAGAAAACTAGAGTCTGTAAAACAGCGGGACACTTTTCTTACATTCATTCATCGATTGATTGGTGGTTAATTTCGAGGTTGGTGAAAATTTCCCAAAGGTGTGGTCTACTGACCAGACTTGAAATTTTTAACAGCTTTTTGTGGATTTTTCATTACAAAACTTCTTTTGTAAAATTGTTCCTATATTTTCCTTTAAGTTTTAAAAATTACTTTGCCTCGCCCTACAATATTAATACGACACATCACCCAAAGCCGATTTGTCATCAGTCATACTGATATTTTTAATATGTCACTTCATTAAAAAATCTCCCTAAATAATTTTAGTGTATCTTACAAAAATTACTTTTTAAATTATGAGTTGCTATACCTGGAGGTTAAAAAGCCTAAGGGTCCAGCTACTGCAAAATTAACCTTTTTGGCAAAAAAAATACCTGTTAATATTCAGGTTAAATATCATTTGACCTGATATGTTTATAACAAGTAGGCAAAGTCATGAAATTACAGGTATTGGCATTTCTTGCTGCAGGTAATCCTCCAGTAACTTTGATAGATGCCCTCGTCAAAAAGGGTTTTTTATTATTATTGTGCAAAGACAAATTATAGTATTCAGTAAATATAGGGGTTTCATAAATATTTTTTTTCTTTCCAGCCACTCTGTTGATGAAGAAGGTAGAGTATTGTTGTAGTAAATATATATGATAACAAGAGGCCTTTGGCCGCAGCGCGGTGTCGGCGCGCAAATAAGCCCTTACTTTATTATACCAATATAATACCAAGCACCAAGCATCATAATGGCTTATTTTATGTATCTCTAATAAATTTATTCATACAATACAAAGCAACAAGCATCCTAATGGCTTATTTTATGTATCTCTAATAAATTTATTTATACAATACAAAGCAACAAGCATCCTAATGGCTTATTGTATGTAACCTTAATAAATCTACCCACACAATAATAAGCACAAATATATCCTAATGGCTTATTTTGTGTATTGTAAATAAATTTACTCATACAATAGTAAGCACAAGCACCCTAATGGCTTATTTTATGTATCTCTAATAAATTTATCCATATAATACAAAGCACAAGCACCCTAATGGCTTATTTTATGTATCTCTAATAAATTTATCCATATAATACTAAGCACAAGCATCCTAACGGCTTATTTTATGTATCTCTTCCATTTAAGCAACAAGCACCCTAATGCTTTTTTAGTATCTCTAATAAATTTATCCAATATACTAAGCCAAGCACCTAATGGCTTATTTTATGTATCCTAATAAATTTACTCATACAATAGTAAGCACAAGCACCCTAACGGCTATTTTATGTATCTCTAATAAATTTATCCATATAATAGTAAGCCAAGCACCCTAATGGCTTATTTTATGTATCTCTAATAAATTTATCCATATAATACTAAGCACAAGCACCCTAATGGCTTATTTTATGTATCTCTAATAAATTTACTCATACAATAGTAAGCACAAGCACCCTAACGGCTTATTTTATGTATCTCTAATAAATTTATCCATATAATACTAAGCACAAGCACACTATAGGCTTATTTTATGTATCGTAATAAATATACCCATATACCCAGCAAGAGTATTTCAAAAATTTGTATTAAAGGTCTACAACCACCAAAAAGTACGTTTAGAAAAACTTTATACATAAATATAGTGTGTATATATATTTCAATTTTTCAAAGAAAATGCGTTAAAAATTCGCATAAAATTTTATTTTCATTAGTTGAAATAAGGCTGTGCTGTTCAGTGTATAATGTAAAGGATTAATATGCGCATTTTTTTGAAATATTCAAAATTTAAATAACACGTTGTTAATAATTATAGTAAACGCTACTGTTTAGGTTATTAAATATATATCGAAAAATTAAGAAAAAATATGATTGATAAGCAAAAATGCGCGCAGTTCAAAGAAATTTCGCACGGATTTCAAGCCTAGATTTAGATCTAGATTTAGATCTAGATGAAGCTAGATTTTTTTTTTGTAAATCTATAATTAATAATGGCTTGAAATTTTTCAAAATAGCATAGATTAAAAATTGCACAAGTTAAATAAAACTCAAAAAGTTATCATTTAGGGAGACGATAATAGCAAGTTTAAGAGCATTATTAAAGAAGTGCCCTATTATTATAAGGTATCCTATTATAACTTCACTATACGAGAGGCCGTGAATAGCTCATGTCCTTAGCTCCAGTGATAAACCGTTAAATGACTAGTTTAGACAAACCCTCTGATACCTTTAATTTTCTATATATTTTCCCATAGCCTATGAGACAAAGCCGTATCATTCCATGAACTCGGTAATTGGTTCTAAAAGTTCCCATAAAAACAAATCCCCAGTAATTATACCTCCCCCGCAATCTCAGGAGATTTTGAAACCCCATAACATACCATTTTTTCAAAAGGTGTAAAAAATATGCCCTTTTTGAACCCTTTTAAGTCCAAGTAGTGCACCTTAAAATATGTTATGGTACTTTAACATTTTTTAACTTGTCATTTATGAGAACAAAATGATACCTTTCACAATAATTTTTAATATTTGAGTTCC
This sequence comes from Microvelia longipes, assembly GCA_018340805.1. Classification (NCBI taxonomy): domain Eukaryota; kingdom Metazoa; phylum Arthropoda; class Insecta; order Hemiptera; family Veliidae; genus Microvelia; species Microvelia longipes. The sequence goes on from JACMZG010000022.1 coordinate 17,909,355, forward strand.
AAAAATTATTTTGGCAACTTATTTTTTTTTCTATTTTCAAGAAGCTGATTATATAAATGGAAGTAGTTAATAATAGCTGTTGCTAGAGAGGCTCTATAATTAGAGTACAACCAACTGAATGCGGTTGGTAAAATTTACCGCAATCTTTCTAAAAGATCATGAATTAGATGTTGGTTTACAAAAACATTTCGCGAATTTTCAAATGAAAATTATGCTCATGAGATGGTTTGCAACTTATAAAATCCTGTATTTTAACTTCCTTCTTCGAGTTTTTATTATCTTTTTGTTTTTACTTTCCTTCACCTGTTGCCGTATGTGTTAATTTTAATAAATATATTTTATCTACTTAAGGCTACAAAATTGCTCATTACCGAACTGTTATTGAGTGCAAAATGTCATTTTGCTTATACTGTCAACAAAATATTTAAAAACAGTACGGGAAAATTGCTTGGTAATACAAAACGTCCTAGAAATTTATGGTAAATATAATGGTAAGAAAATCAAAACTCCCAAGGAGGAGAAATGAAATTAATTGAGGTTATTATGTTGCAGGTTATTAAGTAAATTTTAGTGTTTTTCACTTTGTCAGCAATGATTCTTTTTTAAATAATATCACAATATATTATGGTATAATTATTATTATTAATAAAAGTATTAGATTTTTTTATACAAAAAAAAATATTATAATACAATTAAAAAATATAAAGTTGGCAACCCTGATATCTACGGCTAGTTTTAATTTTTTACCGTTTCTTTATTTTTTTGTTCATTTACTTTGTTTAAATAAAGGCAGTAGGTAATATAAAACGTATATAAACGATAACTTTTATAAACAAACGAAAAGTTTCTAATAATCATAATGAATCAGATAAATAATAAGGAGAATGAACATAGAAACATTGTTGACATTGATGAATTATTGGACCACACACCACCTGATATTTTAAATATTGCATCAACTTCAAAAGTCTTTATACTGCCAGCAAAATCTCGCAGTAAGTATTTAAACATTTTTCTGACGTAAGTAGATAAAATAATATATGCTACTATGCAGCAAAGGAAACATTGCTGACTCGTTCTAGCATTTGTCTGCATCGGCTGCGCCTCTGCAGGCAACTTGCCATTTGCCTGATTTGGCTTGCGCCTCGTCAGATAATTTCAATAGCCTGCCCTCGCTTTCGGCTCGGGGGCTAATTTATGAAACTCGTCTGCAAAATTCCATTTTGCTGCCTACAAGCATAATATACTATTATCTCCAGACGGTATAATAAATAAATAACTTTATTATTTATACATCATAATAAAAATAATAGCATATAAAATTATAAATAATATCTAAATCTATTAACAAATAATCAAAATTGATATTTTAACTTTAAAACAGTAAATTAATTCGTAATTGCCGCGCAAAAGCTTTGACTTGAGCTCGGCTATGTATATCGTTTGTTTTATATTATCAACATTATATAAACAGATTGATATTAGAGTGGTTATTGCCGTTTTTTAATTAGTATTGTTAAAAAAATTATAATAAATAAAAAAAATTAATAAATAAGAAAAATTAATAAATATAATTTTAGTATAATAGAGTATTAGTAGTCCCAGTGGTCATTTATCCAGGCACTGAACACGCTCGAGGCTGCTTAACTTTTATGATCCACCACAAATCACGAATAGATTTGTTGCATTGTAACGAAACATATGATGAACTTGTACCGAATGTTGTCTTGATTTGATTTTTCCAATTTTTTTAAAAAACGAAAATTATCACTTGATAAAAATTGAACTAATGCTGATAATGAGATGAAACCTTGCACATATCTACATGTGCCATGTATATGTCTTATATACATGGCTACATGCGTGTTAAATTTCATTTAGATCACATCATTTTTCCGTGTTTCATTTGTTTCGATATTTTGCTGCGTTATTATTGCAGGTTAATGACGTCATAAAATAATTTAATTCCAAATAGCACAACTACAACGGTGGTTGAGTTTTGTACAAAATGCTCTTTAGCTTAAAATACCCTGGGCGCTACGATGATAACAGACTCACACACACACACATACAGACAGACAACGAATTGAAACTTGAGTTTGTAAGACAGTTGTCTTACAAACTCAAGTTTCAATTCGGTAATCTATCTCTCTCTCTCAATAGGATTCAACTTTGGTTTAAAGAATAGTTCCTTTTATATTTAAACAATAAAAATATTATATCAACTATTCATGTTTTCCAAAACTCGGTTGTATCAAAATGATAAATAAAAAATCTCATAAATGTTTAAAAAAATACCATAAAAATTAAATCAGATTATTGCAGAGTTTTTAGACAACCGTTTTCTCCACCATAGTTTTGAGTTAATACAGGTAGCTATGTAATACATTAGGTTTGTTCTTCTATCTAACTTACTTTATATATGTCAACTAATATCTTTATAGTGTTTAGATGATACAAAATATATTAAATATCATAAAAGAGTATTCATGATTAAACATTAATACGGCATTTTTGGTATCTGTTCATAAGTTATAGGTAAATATTTCATTCTAAATATAAATATATACACCAAGAACAAGTAATAGCCATAGGAGCTGAAGGTTGTTCTATTGGCTAAGTAAGACAGGTAGTCAGGTTTTCCCATTGGTTATCCTTCTCATTACGTATTCCTCCTTTCTTATTAAGTTCTCTTAATCCTGTCATTTGTAATCCCATATCCTTTAATATGGCTGTTGTATTAAAAAATGAAAGACCACAGTAGAATTGGGATACTTCGTATCTGTGACATGTACGGGATCAACTAGGATTGTAATTTTTTTTAAAGTTTTGAATTATCCAGGTTGTACGGGAATCGTCTAGTTCCGTCACAAGCCGGAGTAAGACCAAAAGGCATGGTCAAGTTGTTCCGTCACAGATTTTATTTCATACAAAACAATTCCGTCACCAAATACAGGCATACAAAAGGCAAACTTTCTTTATGTTAAGCGAATTTCCGAATAAATGCGTCGTTGTCTTTGTAAAAGACAAAACTATTTAGGACTCACATCGCTCATCCTTAAAGTACGGATATCACCTAATTTATATTGTAATGCCTCTTTGGCATCTTATTCTAAGCGGTTACCCATCTAGGTATAATTGCTTGGTGAAGCTTAATATTCAGATATGAAATCTAGTATACTTATTTTGTGCATAAAGAAAGACGCTCTCGCCAAATTTCAACTCAATTGGATATTTCTTTACTTTTCCTCATTTGCTATATAAGAAAAGTATTGTGTTTGCAAAATAATCCAAAACCGGGATGTCACCGGAATTATCTGTTTTAAGTGTTTTAAGGCCATTAAGTGGTTTTCACAAAGTACTCTGTGTGTGTGTGTGTCTATTTTCATCTTAGCTCCCAGAGAATGTATGATAGAATTGGATTATTTTACGATTCCTTTACAAATTATTAAAAAATGTACACACAAGTCATATGATAAAAATGAAACTAATGCTTATACATACGTGCCAAATCTCAAATTGATCTTTTTTTTCACTTTATGATTTTTCGAAATTTTTGCTGATATTATTGCGAGTTAATGACATCAATTTTTTTTTCGAATAGCACAACTACAACGGTACATCGCTAGACTGATTTTTGTACAAAGTTTTAACTCTCTAGCATATAACAGACACACACACTCATACAGACAGATTTCTTTGTGAAAACCACTCACGAGACCTTAAGAACACCTAAATTGGATAATTCCGGTTTCATCCCGGTTTCGGTTTTTTTTGCAAACACAATACTTTTCCTATATACATGCGGTATAAATAAGGAAAAGTAAAAATTGGAAAATAATCCAATTACGTTGAAATTTGGTTTATGTATATACGTTTAGGTACTGAACAAGTACAACAAGTTTTTAATACGTTATAATATAACAAGAATATCCATGAATTTTAGTGGATCATAAAAGTCAAGCATCAACGAGCGTATTCAGAGCCTGAATGGGTGACTGCTGGTATAAAAACGGATGTATTTACTGCGAGGACAAGCGAAGCGAGTCAAATGACATCTTACAGTATAAATTTAGCGACTAGTATATTCTGTGGACGAGTGAAGCGAGGCCAAAGTACCTGCTGCGGGAGGATGAGCGTAGCGAATCCGATGCGATGAGGAAAAGTTCCGAGGTACCCCGTACCCGATTTTTTTAATATTGTTTAAAAAACGTATACATCAAATAATATAATAAATATTATTTATATATGTTCTTTGGCAGTGGCGTAGCCAGGATTTAATTTCGGGAGGGGCTAAATTTTAAAAATTGTGCGTATATATATATATATATATATATATATATATATATATATATATATATATATATATAATATTAATTATATATTATATATATATATATATATATATATATATATATATATATATATATATATATATTTTTTTTTTTTTTTTACATGCCTTTATTAATAATTAGTTTTACAATTTTACATTACATACATAATATATATTAAAAACAAGGCTACCTCTCCGCTATAAAGCTTGCGCTTTGCGCTGCGAGAGGGATATATATATATATATAATATATATATATATATATATATATAATATATATATATATATATATATATATATATATATATATATATATATATATATATATATATATATATATATATAATATATATATAAGCCCCTCAGCCCCCCCTGGCTACGCCACTGTTCTTTGGTATACATGTCATTTTTTAAAAATTAAATAACTAATACTGATAATGAAACTTATTAAATTTACATTGCATTACATACATTTGTTATCCTGTACATAACTACATACATGACAAATTTCAATCCATATAGTTTTTTCGCATTTTATGAATTTTAAAATTTCGCTAAGCCCATAAAAACGAAATGACATCATGAAGAAAAATTAATGATTGAATAAATAGACCTAAAAATTTTTGCACTAAGATTCAACCCAATAATTAACCCACTGGGAGCTATAATAAGAAATACACATGCACAAAAACAACTTGGTGAAAACTGCACAGGAGGTCTTAAAATCACTAAAAAACTAAATAGTACATAAGACGCACAAAATTTTAGTTGAATTATTATCAGAAAAGACTGTCTAATTTTGTTGAAAATGGCCTTACTACTTCTGATAATAAAGCAAAAACATTTTCATTTTAAAATGGATGTATATCCAGGGTTTATGTCGGAAATGGATAGTAGTAAAATAGATAGTATATAGTAGTAAAGTGGATTAATATAGTATATTACTATATACTATATTAATCCACTATATACTATACTTTACTACTGTAAAGTATAGTAATAAAATGGATAGCATATCCAGGGTTTATGTCGGATCACTAGCATAAAAATGCATCTGATAAGGTCAGTTCGTACATTGTGACCGTATATTGTTAATATAATTATTTTCTTTACTGCCTAAGAACGAGCGAAGCGAGTTCGAATGGAGGAATAGTTCCAAGCTACATTGTAATCGATTTTATTAAGTGCTTTTTACTTTTTGACTTACAATCAAATCTTTTATGAACAAAATATAGAAAAAAATAATAACTTACACAATATTTTGAGTAAAATGTGCTGTTATAGTGGTTATATTGTTTCTATTTGATAAATTTCTTTATCTAAACGATTTACGACCTGTAAGGAAGTTTTTAAAAAGTTTTCCTCAAAAAGTCGAGAGTCACACGACAGCCCTCTGACTTACAGCCGGAATAATGCGAGATTTAAACGATAAGTCTCAGATGAAATATAGCTTTAAGCTTTATTAATTGTAAGTCCTATAGGAAGCTATAGTAAGGAAACGACTGATACATCCCTAAGTAGTATCTCCGTGATTTTGGGTTAGCGGGGGTGTGGGAAAGCGAGGCTACATCGGATTCTCACTGGTCGTGTCTCGCCCGGGGCTCCGAGTAGGATTTCCCATCAAGTTCCTACTCTGGTAGCTCGACTGGGTGAAATACCAGGGGTCATAAGGTTTTCCCTTATAAAGTTTAATTCAAATTGTAGCTGGGGGCAGTTTATTGTTGGAAATCACTGATACTATGTAACCTGACTTACCTTATAGCATTATAACCTTACTAAGCTAAATGTTTAACTTAAATCAGCAGGAAATATTCACTAATTTCTATAACCTGATTAAGCTCAGGTTATAATTTCTCCAAAGTTAAAAATGCTAAGTCAGATAGGGAAAGTTATTTTGTGGTCTTACACCTAAAATACTTTAAAAACTCTGACCATCCCTCCCCCCAGCTTAGCAATTAAGTTTATAAAGAGACTAACATGTTAGTTAAGTCATACTTAGTTAAGTCATTATGGTTTACTTAATTAGCTTAATTAGCTCGCTGTATAGATTGAATCCTTTGTAGTAACCTGACCGACCTTTATGACCTGACTTAATCCAGGTTATAAAGCTTGAAATATAGTTTAGGATATACAATATACACATTCGACAGGTTTATTCATCTGACTTAACTTTATTAACTTAGCAGGTTTTATAGTTAAGGTATTACTGCTGCATTGCTTGCCTAATCTTCATTTGCTGTGTGAGCATCATAAACATAATTGGCTTTGTAAACCAGCAACCTATTTAACTAATTTTACTCCCTAAAGCAGAAATATAAACTTATCAAACTTGATAAGTTTATATCAAGTTTTTTAGTTGAATCAAACAAAATTTGATTCAGCTACATACCTGGATATTTTAGTACTCTGACGTACTAATACGTAAGTACTGCGAATTAAATCAGCGACTTATATCCTATCAACTCATTAAACAAGCAGTGAGATCCAAGCCGAGGAAATCTTATCGCATTTTCCTAGAACAGGAGATATGGATTCAAATCTAATTCCCCGATACACTGTAAGAACCGTGTGAGGGGATCTTATTAAAAGGTTACATTAAGAAGTATGTATATATAATAAACTGCGTAGGCTTCCGCGGTTATTGTCATGAAGATTTAGGTCTTCCGGTGGAGACCGCGTCAATCTAGATGAAGAATCCGACGTTTCGCTTCCACTGTGGGAGGCATCTTCAGGGATGTAGGACATCATGACAATGCTCTACAAAACTGAACTGAGTTATACGTAACAACATAAAGCAAGCGATTCCAGACATATACTTCGTTTACACGCGGGGTTTAACATGAGGTTCAACCCCTTAGAGGTTGCACTATTGATTATAAAGTTGGACGAACCTCTCGTTGGATAATTAATACGAAAAAGCCTCTCCACAATGTTTATTTATTAAATCTAATCAAAACTTAAGCTAGAACATAGATGAAAAATTAGATGTAGGTAAGTCTTTTGATAAAATAATTCCCGTTGCCGCTAAAGAATTGACCCTACACTGAACGTGTACAGTGTAGGTCAACATTCAGTTGACTTAAATAGTGTTTAAGACATAGCTTTAGTTATATTATAAGTTTAATAACAAAAGTGATCTAAAATTGAAACACTATGATTTTCATGATAATAATAAGAGATTCCTAAAACCATATTTAGGAATAAACATTATTTTGTGAATGAAATAAGTATAAAAAATTATCAATGGTGCAAAAGTCTTTATATTTTAAGAAAAAAAAAATCTTGGGTTAGAAAATATTGTGTAGTAATTGGATAAGTTAAATTTTGTTAAGGTACTAAGTATACGGGTCAAATAGAAATGATTCTTATTATAAACTTAATATCAACGTTTAAGCATCTTTTTGTATAAAACGATGAATGAATCTGGGTTTGATAATTCTAAAAAGTATAGGGTTTTATACAACTGAATTAAAATCGTGGGTTGTTTTTTAATAGTGATATATGTACTGTAATAGTTTTCATTAAAGTAAGGGTTAAACAGATAATTTGGGGGTAAAATCTGTGTTTGGGGTAGTAAGTTAGTTTGATTATATAGTGTAGCAGGCCCGCGTGCTATTTTGCATATATTAGGTTTAGTAAAAGAAATCTACAGCAATTTTACTAGTAAAGCAAATCATAGGTTTGAAGAAAATATCTTTAACTGTGTACAATGCCCAGGTAAATTGGAAAGAAAGCTAACAGTACTGGATTTATTCAATTTATAATAAAAAGTAATTTTCTAGATTGAAAGAAGATATGAATAACCTAAAGGTTATCCTACAATAGAATCTGTGTATTTTTATGAAACACATGTAAACCCACAAAAAATCAAATGGTTGTTTATTATGAGGGAGCTCTAAACCAAATTTTGGGTAAGTACAATAGGCAAAAAAGTCAAGAACTCTGCTTGATCAGCAATTTAGTCTATTTTATAAAACGCTGACTGATAAATGTTTTACTTTTTATGGGAATAGATGAAAAAGCTGACTGATCAGCGTTTAATTTAATCTTATAAAACGCTGACTAATCAGTGTTTTAATCTTTATGGGAGTAGGTAAAAAGCTGACTGATCAGTGATTTATTAAATCTTATAAAGCGCTGACTAATCAGTGTTGTAAAAAGCTGACTGATCAGTGTTTTATTAAATCATATAAAACGCTGACTAATCAGTGTTTTAATTTGTATGGAAGTAGGTAAAAAGCTGACTGATCAGCGTTTAATTTAATCTTATAAAGCGCTGACTAATCAGTGTTTTAATCTTTATGAGAGGAGGTAAAAAGCTGACTGATCAGTGTTTTATTAAATCATATAAAACGCTGACTAATCAGTGTTTTAATCTTTATGGGAGTATAGGTAGAAAGCTGACTGATAAATATAACGCTAATTGATCACCGTTTTAGTTAGCGTAAGACTAAATATAACGCTGATTAATCACCGTTTTAGTTAGTGAAAGACTAAATATAACGCTGATTGATCACCGTTTTAGTTAGTGAAAGACTAAATATAACGCTAATTGATCACCGTTTAGTTAGAAAACCACGCTGATTAATCACCGTTTTAGTTAGTGAGAGACTAAATATAACGCTGATGATCACCGTTTTAGTTAGCGAAAGACTAAATATAACGCTGATTAATCACCGTTTTAGTTAATGAAAGACTAAATATAACGCTGATTGATCACCGTTTTAGTTAGTGAAAGACTAAATATAACGCTGATTAATAGATCTTGCATTAATTATTGCAATAAAATCACTGTCTTCCCGTAAAACGGATGAAATCACGATAAAACTAATAGCAGTTTATCGAATTGGATCTCTGAAACTAATTTTTGGTAAAAAGTACAAAGAATGACTGAAATCCTAAAATAATATGATGGACCACCGTTTTAATATATTTAATAAAACACTGAACCATGAAATAGGTTATAGGTAATAAGTTCAAGGAATAGGCGAACAGCAACAGCAGTCAGAACAAACTGACTGATCTAATTAGCAGATCAAACCGCTGATTGATTTGTGCTTTAGTCTGTGAGCGGCTAAAACGTTGATAGACGATCACCGTTTTAGACCCATCCAGCACAAGCTATGATCAATTGCTTGTTACTTTACAATATAGTAAAATTAATTTACGGACAAGTTTCACCTTATAAAAGTCCAATTGAATTTAACATTTATTCCTGAACAACGGAATGATTTATTGCTGCTTATGACTAAATGATTACACGTTCCATAATCAGTTTTATTACATCAAGTCGTTCCATTCTGAACTCTACACTAAGATTTATTACCACATCCTCAGTGTAAGTTCCACAAAACACAGATTTAAATGTGAAAAATGTGTTTTTTCGAAAACAATTTCCAGACGCATGACCTCAGCTTGTACGAAGTAGGTAGATAACAACGTATCCTTTTCTTTGATATTTATTTTATTTTAGTTAAAGATTGCTAAAGTTGAAAATAAATTACACGTCTCTTTGAGGCTAAGTCAAAGTCAAATCTGTTTCACCAAAATCCTAGGTTTAGAAGATAAAATATTTGTAGGTGGAATTCAAATATAAGGAGTTTTAAAAATATTTGCTTATTCGCTCAACTTCGATAATCATAATCAATAATCTTGTTCATACAATAGAATTGTGCGAGAGACACCTAGGAAATGTAACAAGCAAAATGCAATGCTACATCTGGGAACTGTTCCATCATTCGACATTCGTCATCACTGAAGGCTCGACATAATCGTGTCCCACTCTGTTTCGTTACGTCTAACTCATCAGGCGCCGACAGAGCCTGAACTCACTCTGACCTTCAATTAATTCCGAAATATAATGTGAAGTATTTACCAGATACGAGCGGTGCTCTCTTACCGCCATCATGCATGACAAGCAAAACATATATCATTTGATACTACCGAGTCTCTGGTAAATACTTCACATCATATTCTTCGGAATTAATTGAAGGTCAGAGTGAGTTCAGGCTCTGTCGGCGCCCTGATGAGTTGAGTTAGACGTAACGAAATAGAGTAGGACATGACATTATGTCGAGGCATCAATGATGACGAATGTCGAATGATGGAACAGTTCCCAGATTTAGCATTGCATTTTGCTTGTTACATTTCCTAGGTGTCTCTCGCACTATTATATTGTGTCAACAATTCATATTTTGCAAATCTCAGTAGTATCAAACGATAAAAATCTTGTTTATTTTTATATTATTGATATTATAAACATAATATCAATAATACACATTAGAATAATCTGGTATGGGGTACCTTAGAATATTTCACATTACATCGAATTCGCTATACTCACCCTCTCTACTTTGGACTCGCTTCGCTGGTCCTCAGAGTATACAAGTCGTTAAATTTAAAACTACAACACGTCTTCGGACTCGCTTTGCTCGTCATCAGAGAGTAAATATATTCGTTTCATGCCCAGTAGTCACCTATTCAGGCACTGACCACGCTCGATAATGCTTAACTTGTATGAGCCAACAGAAATCATGGATATACTTGTCGTATTAAAACGAAACAATATACTATTTAAAAGTATACACTTGTGCCAATTATTTTCCGATTTTTTTAACATACATACAAGTTATTCAATAAAAATTGAGTTAATACTGACAATGAGATGTAACTTGGCACATATGATAGTCTTATATATGGCTACATGCGTGCCAAATCTCAAATTGATGGCGATATTTTTACGTGTTTTATGATTTTAGAAATTTTAACAGAATAATTTTTGCGAGTTATTGACGTCAAAAAAATTATTTTAGATAGCACAACTACGCTTATAGACTGCTTTTACAAAAAAAAATGTATGGATTGCAGTGCCGGTTTTGAACTGTTTTGCAAGCAATACTTTTCCAATACGGTTTATTTAAGGATAAGTAAAAAGACATAATAACATAATGATAACTTTTATGGATAGTACAAAGGTTTAAGATTTTTTCAAGTCATTTACGACATCAAGTTGAAATTAAATTAATAACAATAAGTCTAATATATCGTGACTTTATTTAACTTTAAAGTCTTTATAGAAAAAGCTAAAAGGGGTTAATGGTTAAAATGATCATCCCTTTTAAAATGTAAGGGGTTGTTTGTATTTAGCTATTAAACATAATTATTGGAAGAGCTTAAGTACAGTCCAAAAGATAATAATATGTGTCTTTCGGTAAGGTACACTATGAAGGACAAAATTATTAAAAAAAAGTTAATAAAAATTATTTTTGTGTGGTGTGCCGCAGGGCAATATTTAAGGACCTCTTTTCGCTTAAGGGACGTTCTAATTCGAGGCCTAAAGGCGTGCTAGCCGTAGGCTCTTTTGCTCAAGGCGATCTATATACTTCGTGAGGTGTAGCTGTAGGCGAAATACGCCCTAAAGGTACGCCAATGACACCTCCCACGCTTGTAAAGTTATATAAGGCAATAATTATGAAGGTTTAGAAGAACCAAGGTTAGGTTTTTGGAGTAAAGCACCCGATCGGTTCGGTACCGTGCGAAACACCCTCGGGCGATCTGATTCACTCGTATATTCTCTTAAAAAAAATATTGTTTTTCTTAAGAAGTGCTTTTGTGGTAAGTATCGACTCGGACCTTGTTAAACCATATAGCACATCAGTTTATATAAAACTATAATCGTCCATATCTTATTTCTTTATGAACAGATTTAATTTTTTTATTTTTCTATATCATTCCACACCTTTTTGTATAACAGGGTGAAGTGATAATAACTGTTTTTCAGTTTATGAGTTTTGTTTAGTATCAAAGAAATGAAACTATGCTTCACTATTTAATTTACTAATTATAATTTATTATTTTGAGAACTGTACTAGCCACAAGTAGGGTAGAGAGTTTGTTGAGCACTTGAAACTAATAGTAGAAGTAATCATTATATAAACTTTTTTTATTTTTTTTAAACTAAAACAAAAGATAACTTCTTAGCCGCTGTGCGACTTCAGCCCTAGGGGTAGGTTAGCGGCTTCTTTGCCTTCCAATAGTTGCTCTATATTAATTTGCCAAGCACTAGTTTATGCAAATGGCATGAAGCTACTGATCAAAATGGCTATATTATTGAATTTCTAATGCATTAGCCGTTTCAAGCCTTCGTTTCAATACGACAAAAATATGGATGATTTTGTTGGATCATAAAAATTAAGGACCATTGAGCGTGGTCAACGCTGTATGGGTGACCGCTGAAAATGATACGGATGCATTTACTATATGAAGACAAGCGAAGCGATTCCGAAGGCATGTTCCAGTATAAATTTGACGAACTGTATTTCTGAGGACGAGCGAAGCGATTCCGAAGCAGGGAGGATGAGCGTAGCGAATGTGATGTAATGAGGAAAAATTCCGAGGTAACCCGTACCCGATTTTTTAACACACTTATAACTTTATCAGATAATAAAGTTATTACCCAGATTTTGGGATAATGAAGTTATTAACTTTTTATAAACAATTGGGTTCTGGACATTTATAAGGTCGACATGAATACTAAGTTTCGTTTAAGTATAAAAAAAGCATCAAGCAACCCTTTATGACCCAAACGAGCAAAGCAAGTCAAAAGCAGGGAGGATCGTAGCGAATCCAATGTAATGAGGAAAAGTTCCGTAGTACCCATACCCGATTTTCCTAACTATCTCTAGAAGAAATTTCTACCTGAAAATTCTTGTTTAACTTAAGCTAGGGTCTAATGCATTTTCCGGCTTCAGTTAAGGTAATGACCATTTCCCCCAGACTTTCAATAGCAATGTGTCCTACATTGAGGCCTATTCCTTTCCACTGCCCTCTGTCTCTCACTCTCAAGTAGGAAGAAATAGCTTCTCCTTTGGTACATACTTGCATTGGGGGTAGTTCAACCAGGGCTTCTATTTCTGCGGTTGGAGGAGTCCTCATAGTAGTCCTCTTGTTATGCTTATACAAGCCAAATTTGAACCTTATTAAGTTTCCTTATAGTTACGCTATCAACCATCGGGCACCAGACTAGAGATCCGTAATGGAGTCTAGGCCTACTGACTGCTACTGTCTGAGTTGCCAATAGTTGCTTTTTCCATGACCTTGTTTATATGAACTTTCCAAGTAAAGCGAGGGTCAAAAGTAATGCCTAAATATTTGACCTTATTACTAAGCAATAGCTCTGGTCAAAAAGCTTAGGAGCCTTAAAATCTGTTAATTTTCTTTTTGCTGTGAAAAGCAAAAGCTCCGGTAAGATTTACGGATAATTCTAATTCTTTGCATTCTTTCACAAGTGGAGAGAAACCTACCCAAGCCCAATATTAAGCCATCATCAGCGTATGCTTGTACATAAAAACTTTCCTTACCATGTAGTCTTAAAAGACCATCCTTGATCAAGTACCAGAGGTGAGATGATAGACAACTGCCTTGCAAGTAGCCTCCATTCACCTTGATATTAACTTTTAAACCTCTAAACGTAGGGCTAACTTTCCTACCATTTATTGTTTTAATCATTAAAACCCATTTAATGATAGTCTTTGGAACCTTTCTTTTAAGGAGTTCCTCTTTGACGTTGTGTATTCTGGTCTTAACGAAAGCTCCTTCGACGTCAAAGAATAGAGCTAGAGTAAAATCTCCTTTATGCAAAGAACTGTCAATCTAGAGGTTGCCGCATGAAGCATGAAGCGACTATATACTAATTACACAAGGGCGACCATACGTTTGTTCACCCTATTGTATAAAAATGCGCAATCTCTTTGAAACTTCAAAGACTATGGAGTATAGTCTTTGAAGTTGGCAAACAAGCAAGTTTTCTGAAGGAAATTCGTCCAACTTGCAGACCACAGAAATAGTTTTTATTACAAATCTTCCTTCCATTATAGGAGCCAGGGCCAAAATATAAACCTAAACAATAAAAATAGAAAACAGCAGTCAAAATTGTTCATTTTATAATTATTTTGAAAAGTTAGCACAATGTTTATGACCTGTATATGAGGAAGGAATATTTAATTATATTTTACATTTTTAGTAATTACACACTGCGTTCCTTATTACCTGCTAATTAAAAGAAACGTCTATACCGTTTTTTAAACCTGAAACATTGTTTTAGAAAACCCACCAAAAAAACTAATATATAGTTCAAAGAACTAACGAGGCGCCGCGCCTGCGTCGGTAGGAGGTTGAGTAAGAATTAATAACTGCTTTAATATGGACCTTTAACTACAACATTGTTTAACTTTTCACAACAAAAAATAAACCCATTTCTTAATTTATTTTTTTTTGCAATATAAAATGATGCAGGTTTTTTCGTAACATTCCTTACCTAATCGGTTGTTCTAAGCTTATCTTCTCTACTTTGGATTCGCTTCGCTCGTCCTGTGATAGTTAAAGCGAATGTAGTTAGAGAGGACAAGCCAAGCGAATCCATATTGATAAGGACTAGTCAAGAAAGTCAAAAATGATGAGGACCAGTCAAGCGAAACCAAAGTGATGAGGACATGTCAAGCGAAACCAAAGTGATGAAGACAAGTCAAGCGAAACCAAAGTAATGAGGACAAAGTCAAGCGAAACCAAAGTGATGAGGACAAGTCAAGCGAAACCAAAGTGATGAGGACAAGTCAAGCGAAACCAAAGTGATGAGGACCAGTCAAGCGAAACCAAAGTGATGAGGACCAGTCAAGCGAAACCAAAGTGATGAGGACCAGTCAAGCGAAACCAAAGTGATGAGGACAAGTCAAGCGAAACCAAAGTGATGAGGACCAGTCAAGCGAAACCAAAGTGATGAGGACCAGTCAAGCGAAACCATAGTGATGAGGACAAGTCAAGCGAAACCAACGTGATGAGGACTAGTCAAGAAAGTCAAAGTAATGAGGACTAGTCAAGAAAGTCAAAGTGATGAGGACTAGTCAAGAAAGTCAAAGGTGATGAGGCAAGCGAAACCAAAGTGATGAGGACCAGTCAAGCGAAAACCAAAGTGATGAGGACAGTCAAGCGAAACCAAAGTGATGAGGAACACAAGTCAAGCGAAACCAAAGTGATGAGGAACAGTCAAGCGAAACCAAAGTGATGAGGACCAGTCAAGCGAAACCATAGTGATGAGGACAAGTCAAGCGAAACCAACGTGATGAGGACTAGTCAAGAAAGTCAAAGTAATGAGGACAAGTCAAGAAAGTCAAAGTGATGAGACTAGTCAAGAAAGTCAAAGTGTGAGGAGTCAAAGTCCCAGTCAAGTTAAACCAAAGTGATAAGGACAAGTCAAGCAATTTCATATTGATTAGGACTAGTCAAGAAAGTCAAAATTGATAAGGACCAGTCAAGCGAAACCAGATTGATGAGAACAAGTAAAACAATTTCATATTGATGAGGACTAGTCAAGAAAGTCAAAGTGATGAGGCCCAGTCAAGCGAAACTAAATTGATGAGGACAAGTAAAGCGATTTCATATTGATGAGGACTAGTCAAGGAAGTCTAAATTGATGAGGCCCAGTCAAGCTAAATTAAATTGATGAGGACAAGTAAAGCGATTTCATATTGATGAGGACTAGTCAAGGAAGTCTGAATTGATGAGGCCCAGTCAAGCTAAATTAAATTGATGAGGACAAGTAAAGCGATTTCATATTGATGAGGACTAGTCAAGGAAGTCAGAATTAATGAGGCCCAGTCAAGCGAAATTAAATTAATGAGGACAAGTAAAGCGATTTAATATTGTTGAAGAAAGTCAAAATTGATGAGTACCAGACATGCGAAACCAAAGTGATGAGGACAAGTCAAGTGAAACCAAAGTGATGAGGACAAGTCAAGTGAAACCAAAGTGATGAGGACTAGTCAAGAAAGTCAAAGTGATGAGGACCAGTCAAGTGAAACCAAAGTGATGAGGACAAGTCAAGTGATTTCATATTAATGAGGACTAGTCAAGAAAGTCAAAGTGATGAGGACCAGTCAAGTGTGAGACCAAGAAAGTCAAAGTGATGAGGACTAGTCAAGAAAGTCAAGTGATGAGGACCAGTCAAGTGAACCAAAGTGATGAGGACAAGTCAAGTGATTTCATATTAATGAGGACTAGTCAAGAAAGTCAAAGTGATGAGGACCAGCCAAGAAAGTCAAAGTGATGGGGACTAGTCAAGAAAGTCAAAGTGATGAGGACTAGTCAAGAAAGTCAAAGTGATGAGGACAAATCAAGCGATTTTATTTTGATTAGGACTAGTCAAGAAAGTCAAAGTGAGAGGACTAGTCAAGAAAAAGTGATGAGGACAAATCAAGCGATTTTATTTTGATTAGGACTAGTCAAAGTCAAAGTGATGAGGACTAGTCATGAAAGTCAAAGTAATGAGGACAAATCAAGCGATTTTATTTTGATTAGGATTAGTCAAGAAAGTCAAAGTGATGAGGACTAGTCAAGAAAGTCAAAGTGATGAGGACAAATCAAGCGATTTTATTTGATTAGGATTAGTCAAGAGTCAAAGTGATGAGGACTAGTCAAGAAAGTCAAAGTGATGAGACAAATCAAGCGATTTTATTTTGATTAGGATTAGTCAAGAAAGTCAAAGTGATGAGACTAGTCAAGAAAGTCAAAGTGATGAGGACAAATCAAGCGATTTTATTTTGATTAGGACTAGTCAAGAAAGTCAAAGTGATGAGGACTAGTCAAGAAAGTCAAAGTGATGAGGACAAATCAAGCGATTTTATTTTGATTAGGATAGTCAAGAAAGTCAAAGTGATGAGACTAGTAGAAATCAAAGTGATGAGGACAAATCAAGCGATTTTATTTGATTAGGATTAGTCAAGAAAGTCAAAGTGATGAGGACTAGTCAAGAAAATCAAAGTGATGAGCACAAGTCAAGCGATTTTATATTGATTAGGGCTAGTCAAGAAAGTCAAAGTGATGAGGACTAGTCAAGAAAATCAAAGTGATGAGGACAAGTCAAGAAAGTCAAAGGTGATGAGGAAGTCAAGAAAGTCAAAGTGATGAGGACTAGTCAAGAAAGGTCAAAGTGATGAGGACCAGTCAAGTGAAACCAAAGTGATAGTCAAGAAAGTCAAAGTGATGAGACTGAGTCAAGAAATCAAAGTGATGAGGATAGTCAAGAAAGTCAAAGTGATGAGGACTAGTCAAGCGAAACCAGATTGATGAGAACAAGTATAGCAATTTCATATTGATTAGGACTAGTCAAGAAAGTCAAAATTTATGAGACCATGATTATTGATGAGGACCAGTCAAACGAAACCAAGTGATGAGGACTAGTCAAGAAAGTCAAAGTGATGAGGACTAGTCAAGAAAGTCAAAGTGATGAGGACTAGTCAAGCGAAACCAGATTGATGAGAACAAGTATAGCAATTTCATATTGATTAGGACTAGTCAAGAAAGTCAAAATTTATGAGACCATGATTTATTGATGAGGACCAGTCAAACGAAACCAAAGTGATGAGGACTAGTCAAGAAAGTCAAAGTGATGAGGACTAGTCAAGAAAGTCAAAGTGATGAGGACTAGTCAAGCGAAACCAGATGATGAGAAACAAGTATAGCAATTTCATATTGATTAGGACTAGTCAAGAAAGTCAAAATTTATGAGACCATGATTTATTGATGAGGACCAATCAAACGAAACCAACGTGATGAGGACTAGTCAAGAAAGTCAAAGTGATGAGGACTAGTCAAGAAAGTCAAAGTGATGAGGACTAGTCAAGCGAAACCAGATTGATGAGAACAAGTATAGCAATTTCATATTGATTAGGACTAGTCAAGAAAGTCAAAATTTATGAGACCATGATTTATTGATGAGGACCAATCAAACGAAACCAACGTGATGAGGACTAGTCAAGAAAGTCAAAGTGATGAGGACTAGTCAAGCGAAACCAGATTGATGAGAACAAGTATAGCAATTTCATATTGATTAGGACTAGTCAAGAAAGTCAAAATTTATGAGACCATGATTTATTGATGGGACCAATCAAACGAAACTCATCCGATGAGGACTAGTCAAGAAAGTCAAAGTGATGAGGACTAGTCAAGCGAAACCAGATTGATGAGAACAAGTATAGCAATTTCATATTGATTAGGACTAGTCAAGAAAGTCAAAACTTATGAGACCATGATTTATTGATGAGGACCAATCAAACGAAACCAACGTGATGAGGACTAGTCAAGAAAGTCAAAGTGATGAGGACTAGTCAAGCGAAACCAGATTGATGAGAACAAGTATAGCAATTTCATATTGATTAGGACTAGTCAAGAAAGTCAAAATTTATGAGACACGGATTTATTGATGAGGACCAATCAAACGAAACCAACGTGATGAGGACTAGTCAAGAAAGTCAAAGTGATGAGGACTAGTCAAGCGAAACCAGATTGATGAGAACAAGTATAGCAATTTCATATTGATTAGGACTAGTCAAGAAAGTCAAAATTTATGGACCATGATTTATTGATGAGGACAATCAAACGAAACCAACGTGATGAGGACTAGTCAAGAAAGTCAAAGTGATGAGGACTAGTCAAGCGAAACCAGATTGATGAGAACAAGTATAGCAATTTCATATTGATTAGGACTAGTCAAGAAAGTCAAAATTTATGAGACCATGATTTATTGATGAGGACCAATCAAACGAAACCAACGTGATGAGGACTAGTCAAGAAAGTCAAAGTGATGAGGACTAGTCAAGCGAAACCAGATTGATGAGAACAAGTATAGCAATTTCATATTGATTAGGACTAGTCAAGAAAGTCAAAAATTTATGAGACCATGATTATTGATGAGGACCAATCAAACGAAACCAACGTGATGAGGACTAGTCAAGAAAGTCAAAGTGATGAGGACTAGTCAAGCGAACCAGATTGATGAGAACAAGTATAGCAATTTCATATTGATTAGGACTAGTCAGAAAGTCAAAATTTATGAGACCATGATTTATTGATGAGGACCAATCAAACGAACCAACGTGATGAGGACTAGTCAAGAAAGTCAAAGTGATGAGACTAGTCAAGCGAAACCAGATTGATGAGAACAAATAGCAATTTCATATTGATTAGGACTAGTCAAGAAAGTCAAAATTTATGAGACCATGATTTATTGATGAGGACCAGTCAAACGAAACCAAAGTGATGAGGACAAGTAAAACGAGCCCCAAAAGTTGCAAATTCAATTAAGAACAGAAAAGTCTCAATCAACCTAGATCCCGCACTCGATCATTTTAATTATATTATTATAACTTGAGCAAAACATTTACTACGTACACACAGAGTATTTAACAGGTGATCGTATTTAATACGATCCTGTTCTTAAACTGTATTTGTTTACTTCATCTAGTAAGATGATGTAATAACTTATCCCGCCAAAACATCGCGTATATCATTGTGAAGGTTTACTTAGGTTTTAGGGAAGTTCAAACCTATAAGGGTTTTGCTTAATAATAAATTTACACAAAATAAAATGTAAAAAATTCTTGGTTGAACACGGTAATATTAAGTCCAGTTTACTTATATAATTTTTCGTTTATTATTCCACTTGTTATTATTTATAATTATTTCCTACATTGCTAAAAATTACATTACAGTAACATTTTAATTACTGCATTGAGATAATAATAAAGTAATTAAAATTTAAAAGGTTTTTAAAAAATAATTTTTTTAAATTATCTTTATTTCTAATCATTTTATATTTTATAATTATTTTAACCTTTTTTTAATTCTATATATTATTTTATATATTTAAATTTATTTATTTCTGCAAATTTTAATTATTTAAATTCTAGGTTAATAATGAAGACTTCAGTCCTTTATTTTTTATTATTATTGGACTTTCATTCTTAACAGTCCAATAAATATTTTGTTAATTTAATTATTTAAGATTATTAGTAAGAAATAGTGTAACATTTATAATTCTTTAGAAAGCAGTTCTAATGTCAAATGTTGTCGGGTAAGTTTGGAGTCTAGAAAGGTTTATAGTTGCACGTAAATCCGCTAGAATGAGACACTTGCTTGACTGCTACTTCTCGACCCACTCAACCCTTTGTATTACTATCTACCCTCTTTATTTGAACGTTTTAAGAACAAAATTTGACGCCGTCTGGTTATTTAGGATTGCCGTATAATCAATCTTGGGTTTAAGGAAGAAATTAATATTTTAATAAATAGTAAAGTCACTTGAGGTAATAATCTCTTCATTTTGAGCTACGGTGATATCAGTATGTTTTTGTGCTTTAATATGTATTTATTTTCTACTTAAAATAATACAAATATAGAAGGAGTTTAGAAATGTCAACACAATGGAGTTCTATTGATAACATAAAGATATTTTCACTAGAGAGGTCCTATAGGTTAAATTATGAAACATCGTAAAAGTAACCTGAACACCTTCGTTTATAAATACAATCAATAACAATAACTTATATAGTAGAACGTTAAAAATACAAATCAAAACACAACAAATGTACGGGGAGCCGAAATCAATAGATTTATTATAACCTTAACTCACTCTTAAAGGAGGTTTAATTGAGATTACACAGATCCCTGAGAGCCCCAAAAAGATGTTTCAGGCATCTCAATGTATTGAGATAGGCTATGCCCTCTCTACTATATATCTCTATGATTGATAACATGAACGCCGTTCACTTGGTCTTAAGTAGTGGTACCACCTTGACAACAAAACATTATTTTATAATAACAACACCAATAACGTCTTTCCACTAATAATGCCATCTACAGTGCCGTGGTGGGATGTTGAGTTTTTCAATTCAATTCAATAAAGACTCAACATCCCACCACGGCACTGAAGATGGCATTATTGCCGAAAGCCGGCTCTGCACAATAAAGTTTAAAGTTAGTGGAAAGACGTTGTTGGTGTTGACATTATTGAAGAAAATTCCACTGCGCTTACTGAAGTTATTATTTTATAAATGTTTCATAAGTATCCATTAATGAAGAAAGTTCGTAAAAACAAGTATAATAACTTAAAATCAGCTATTATTTAATGAAATAGGTTTGATAGCAATCAGGTTATTGATGGAGTACGAGATATGAAACTCTACATTTAGTTGAAGAGTATACCAACTTTAAACTTATTTTTTTACGAAGTTAAGACAACACAAGCTATCCTGACAGTGGTTAAAACGCAGTAGTCTGTGTGTGTCTGTTATCATCGTAAATTGTTAAATAAAATAACTATTGGTTTTATTATTTATACCGTAGGAATATAAGTAATGTATTGTGTTTGGAAAAAAATCCGGAACCGGGGTTTCACCTAAATTATCCGTTTCAGGTAATTTTAAGACCTTCTAAGTGGTTTACAAAAGTCTTTATACAGAGTGTTTTATATTAAGTGTCCACAAAAGAAGGTGGTGATAGTACTCTTCAAGACAAATAAAAAATGTCCTATAATAAAAACCTCAAACTCCAACCATTTCCCCACAAGGTCAAATTTATTAATATTAAAAAGTATTGAATTCGTTAATAGTTTGTTCTTTAGGAAATTTACATGGCTTTTCATCGAGACTAATTCCATCTTTCTAGCTTAAATAGTTTAAGAGCTATGCAATTACAAATAATGTTCAAACTAATACATTTGACCTTGTGGGAAAACGGTTAGAGATTAGGTGTTTATATTATAGAACATTTTTGTTCCACTTGAAGAGTATTATGACCTCTTTCTTTGAAGTACACTCTTCATGAAACACCCAGTATGTGTGTGTGTCTGCTATCATCGTATTAATGATACAGAGTTGAAACTTGTACAAAAATTAATCTTCTGGCCTCTGATCTGATTAGCCACCAAATCTGCTTCTTAGCCAAAGCGGACAAGAGACCGAAGGCTTCTCGTTGTAAATAATCTCCCCCATTGACGATATTCCTCTGTGTGGGTAATTTTTATAAGCAATTAATTTTTTTAGAGAAATTCTTTTCATCGTCCCTTTTTATTTCAAAAATATCCACTGCCACTTATTATAAATTATATGATTAAACATGACACCAAAGTAATGAGCCCACTTTTCTTCTAAAATTCTCTAAAAGGAAATTATCTTGTACAAGTGTATTGCCAATCAAAGAAACCACCTCTATACAAAAAGCGAAATTATTATTTTCGCTTGTATAAGGCGAAGTTTTCTTGATTCCTCGAGCTTTTCATTTTGTTATGATTACTAAGTTACCTAGTAATGTTAGAAAGGTTAATTTTTATCGCGAAGAACGTATATTTCCATCACCTAAACCAAAGCCACAAATTTTATAACACAAGTCCCAAAAAAGGTTATATAACCTGTAAATCCATTAACAAGATTAAAAAATCAGGTATAGCGTACCCAGGTCCTTTTGTCACAATTTCGGAACTGCTTCCGAAGCTTAAGGACGTCTCTTTACCGTTACGCTCAACCTCTGAATAAAATGGTTATCTTAAGTCTAGAGTGTAGTAACTTAGGACTCGCTTTGCTCGTCTTCAGAATGGCACAATTACTTGAGGCCAAACAGCATTGAAAAAAAGTTTAATTGGCAAGGTGGGATTTTGTAGTTTCTTTTAACTCTTTGGTAATAGCTATAATTTACTATCTCTTTTAGGTATACTTATTCATTCTTGTGTAAGGTGCTGTAATTTTTTTTAAGTTTCAACTTTAAAATGTCTGATATGTATGTATTCTAAATCCACCTAATTATTCATAAGTCTTGGCAGGAATACCAGAATTCGGTTTGCAAGAATACAAAAAAATCATTGATTATTCAAGACATTTCAAATCACAACGTCGGAATGAGATCCCCCCCTTCATCGAATGCATGCCAACGTCATTGTCGTAGAAGAAATAAGCTTATCTTACAACTTTACGACTATAGAAGTTCCAAAATACAAAACAGGATATTATTCGTGTTAAGGGTTTTAAACTATGAACGTACAGTACCGTACGTACCTATACTTCTAGATAGAACCCATTTGTACGTCATATGGTTCTTGACAAAACCAAATAGTAATAAAGAAAAAGTAAGAAAAACAATTTTTCATTATAATAATTTATTTATGTTTATGGCATTTTTTTTAAAGATATTAAATAAATTACGTTAAATGATTTACATTCATAAATACATAAAATTACAACAATAAATAATTTACATCTATTATTTACACGTCTGCACTGGGTTTATACATTAATGTCGATACATTTTTATTATTTATATATTATATATTATATATATATATATATATATATATTATATATATATATATATATATATATATATATACACGTAGTCGTAGGTTTTAATTTATCATAAAAATTGAATTTTGAACAGTAAGGAGAAATATCTTTTCATGAATTAGATTTCACTGAACCTAAGTATATAGAACTTTGATAACTTTTGCAAAAGAAGAAGAAATATAGATAAATTAAAAGATGCGTCACTATTTTTTATTTTGATATGGTTACATTCATAAGGTCTGATTTTATTTATTTATATTTATTATTAGTTAAATTTATATATATATTTAAATTATACTTATTCCTAATTCAAATCTATGGTAACCACAAAACTTAAAAGTTATACATTTTTTAAAATATTTTTAAGCTTATAATACCTAATCTAAAATAATGTACATCGAGATCATTTCAAAAGTCTTAGAACGCGAAATTGAAAAAAATTAAAAAGTGTCTAAGGGCATATTTTCTTATAAAAAAATTAAATAAAATAGTGTGAAAAAAAAATAAATGAGCAAAACCTGCCTTTGGTTTCTTGTCAATTTCATCAAGTTGTTTTAATGTAACAAACTTTGGTCTAAGTATATTGAAAATGTAAACAAAATAAAAATATAACAAAAAAATAATTTAAGGACTAGAACAAAAAGAAAAGAAAAAGTAAAGACGCTTAACATTAATGAGGTAGATGAAAAAATTTGGATTGTATTATTATACCCTTAGTTTAAAAGTATGTTAAAAATTCGAAAAAAGCCAGATGATAAAAATTGAAGAACTGGTAAAGGAAATATGGAACATGACAAATGTTCCAAGGTACAATTGAAGAAGGAACATAAATGTTCAATTTGACTAATTTATCATATAGAAGGAACATCTCTTGATTTTTTTTATCGCGATAAAATTTCATCTATGGTGAAGCCCATTTTGGGTCTTTGCTGCTGAGGTTGGTGGGTGAGGAGATGGGTTTTGAGGTTGGATCGCTGGTTGAAGGAGCGGGAACACACGGGACACTTATGAGGAGATTCTTCGAGATGAAGTATTTTATGCACTGCTAGTGTTCTTGATTGACAGAACCCTTTACCGCATTCCAAGCATTTAAAAGGTTTCTCTTTACTGTGGATATATCTGAAAAAAAAATAAACCAAAAAATTAAACTTCAGTAATTAAAAAAAAACAACTTAAAAAAATCAATTAATGTCGAAAATTAAGATAAACTCCTTATTTTTGTAAAAAGTATCACACCAAAATATTAAATACCCAGTCGGCGAGAGAAGCAGGATCGCGAAAAAGAAATTATTTACAGGGTTCGACCAAGGGAGACCAAATACATATAATTTTTCAAGACAGCTAAAAAGTTTTAAGAATCAAAAATAAAATATCAATTAAAAAGAGGGCTCTACGGTCAAATTAATTTATATAATTAATCGGGCTCTATTTATATAATATTACGCCATTTTTTAATCCTCAATTCAAATTACGCATATAAAGAATTTTTCCTTCAAAAATCTTGAAAAATAGTAAGGAAATTTATCGAATTATAAGAAAACAAAATTATAGGAAATATTTTTTTTAAAAAAGGGTTAGGTACAACAACTAGAAGGAAGGCTTAACATTCTGATCTATAACTAATGGCAGTTTTATTCATAAATTAGTCACGACAAAGTTATCTTCCTGCAGAAATACAGCGTGTCGATCTCTCTCAGGAAACCTGGTCAAACAGAGGGATGATCTCTGATCACCCCCTACTCAGGAAGTTTAGGATTGGTCACGTTTCGAAAGTTTTAAGTGACTCTCCTTTCACAAAGACTTAATTGGCGAGTTTTCTTCTACATTTCTAATCATTTGCATTAGAAATAATATAAACCTAGTTTCCTTTATTTATGTTAACTTTTCCTAGCTTTCACATTGTATTCTAAACGGATAAGAAAAACGCTTTTAAAAATTATAAATCCCTTGGATGTATAATTTTAGGAGGAAAATAATTATATAGTAAAAGCAATAGCATATTACAAGCGAATTCTTTACTAGTTACTATTAAGCATATACTTATTAAACAAACTATTCTTAAATTTTTACAGGCTGCAAATTATAGAACTTATTATGAGTTAAAAGCATTGTTAAGTGTTTTAGCGTACGTTATTGTATATGTTGTCGAAAAATTATATTTTTTTTAAAATTATTTTTATAAGAAATTATAACACTTATGTTTATGCATTTTTATAAATTTTTATAAAATGATTTCATTAAATTTTATTTTAATAAAAAATAATAAGATAAGATATTTACCTATGATCTCTGAGATGATCCTGCCTCCTGAATGCTTTGCCGCAGATATCACAGGAATAAGGTCGCTCGTCTGTGTGGGTTCTTTCGTGAATCAACAGGTTGTACGACTTTGTGAACTCTCTTTGACAGAACTTGCAGATGAATTGTCTCTTGGGTCTGGTTGAATGTGGGCCTCTAGGAGTACTCCTTGGCGGTGGGTGGTTGTGATTACTATGGTAGTGGTTATTATAAGGGTATAACCAGTGTGCCAGTAATAAAGAGTAATCACGAGGTACGTATCCGTGTGGAGGGGAACCACTTCCTTCAGGAGGAGGTGTCAATAAACCACTCTCTAACTTGCCACCTAAAAATAAAATATGTTTGTTAAATCACTATAGAAGAAAAAAATTATATGATTTGAAATATAATAAATAAGTTCTAAAATAAACTTGGCACA
The DNA here is from genome assembly GCA_018340805.1 of Microvelia longipes. Taxonomy (NCBI): domain Eukaryota; kingdom Metazoa; phylum Arthropoda; class Insecta; order Hemiptera; family Veliidae; genus Microvelia; species Microvelia longipes. The sequence goes on from JACMZG010000022.1 coordinate 17,935,567, forward strand.
TAAATTTTTAAAAAAGCACTTAGAAATCGCCAACTTTATTAAATTAAATTATGTATAATAACTAAATTATTTAATAATAAATATATAAATACTATATTCTCATATGAAAATAATGTGATATTAAAATTAGCTGGATTCCATTATATACAGGTGTAATGTAAATTATAAGAATACAATATTTATAAATAATATTATTTTTTTAAACTAGATGCTGATTAAAAAATATTGCAATTAAAAAAAAAAAATAATAATAATATATGTAGGTAACATCAAATAACACAAATTATCATTTAAATTCGTTAAAAATTTACTTAAATATGTTTACTTTTAAAGCTTTTAGATACGACTTAATTATAATTTACACTTAATAATTGCATTAAATTAATTGAAATTTAAAAAAAAAAATTGTGCGCAATAAGGCTTAAATTATTTAATACTAACTTAATAGATATTAAAATTAATTAATCAAAAAATGTGTATAAAAATCTAAATTTACTATTAATATATAATACACTTGGCTTACCTTGTGGGGCATGATGATGAGCGGGGTTAACTTGATAATTGTCATGATTAAGTTCAGCATGATGAATATCCTTACTTGACGATGCCATACTGCCGGCACCAATATCTTGATAATACAGTAAGTTCATTACTCGGTGTACTAAACTCGACTGACTACTTCATCAGTACACGGGGGTGCTTGGTAAGTTCAAGGATGGCCGCTAGACTGCGCATGTCAAGCAACTCTCATTGGTCGAAAGCTTATAAGCCACGCCTACTTTATTTTCACCCCCGCTTTCTTTGTTGACACAAAGGGTTGGAAGTGTTTTCTCTACCCCCTACTATATTCTTAGCTTTTATAGTTTTTATTTTTTTTTTCAAGTTGTACACTGTCAAAAAATAATTATTATAAGCCTTAATATTCTTTTAGAAAAGAACTATACTTTTAAATACAATTAATGTAAATTTATCATTTAAAAATTAGTCAAATTATTAAATTCATAAAATTAAAAGTATAGTAAAATTTATAATTATTAATCAACATATATAATTTATAAGTCTAAACAATCGAATAACTTATGTAATTAAATTTTTCAACTTTCAAACTTAAATCTCATCAAAACTAAATTTTAATAAAATCACAAACCTGCCTTATAAATTAAATTTTGAAGAAACCCACTCTAAGTTATATAATTATAATATTAGAATGTAATACTCACTAAAATTAAGCACGATTATTAATAGACATATATAGTGTAAGGTATATAGAATAAAAACGTTGTTTGTCACCAAACATTAATTAGTTAGGGTGTCGGTGGTTTTTAGAGTCTGTGCACACTTTGTCATCCCTTTGGACATTAGATGGGGTTTGTTTACACACGATAAAGCTGTGTACTGCTCACACATAAAAACACACGCCTGCATAAAAGAAACACGCACACATGTAAGACACACTAACACAGGCACAATAATTGCTGCCGTGTCTAATTGTGTTTAGTGGTATTTTAAGGTACTTCTTAAAACTTACTGACAACCTTAGGTCAAAATATTCACTCAACATTTTTTTCCGTTTTTTTCTTTTTTAAGGAAATTATTAACGCTTTTTATTTGACTATTTTATTTCTCAAGATAATTTGACTAAAATATTTTTATTTTATTCATAACTCTCATATGGTGAAATAAGAAAGAACGTTTTTAAAAATGAAAAAAAAATATCCTGAACATTAACAAATATAGTAATACGAAATTATATTATACAAGTAAATTGAAACTAATAACTACCAAAATTCTTAGGAATTACTATTTTCTATAATCTCGTAAATAGTAAATAAGCTGAACGATAATAAAATTGCATAAACTTATCAAATACAACACCAAACGTGAATTTTAAAATTGAGACCAAACACAAAGATGTATGCAAAACATGTGTCTCGTATTCTCCAAATTGGTCCGTCCTTACTTATAAACTTCAATTTTAAATTGCTAAAAAAGAATTTTATCGATCGCTCTTTTTCAATTTTTTAAATTTATAATTTATAAATTATAATAAATAATTATAAGAAAAGTAAATAAATAAATTAAATAATAATTTATACTTTTATAAAAAATATGGGTGCGTATAAAGAAACATGATCAACAGGTAAACTTTATAATGTAAAAGATAGATAACGTGACCATCCAAAGTCAATATATAACACTCATAATAGCAATAAGAGGTTGCACTTAGTGTCAAAGTGTTTTGTCTTTAAGCGGCTGTACATATTTTTAATTCATCTGTAAAATTTGACCGACATAGTTTAATCTTCTGTTTATACAAGAATACGTGCACGAAATATTTTGTCTTCCATAAGGAAAATAAAATAAAATTGAAATAATTCAATTTGATTAACCATCATTCTCAAGTTAAAAAGTATTTTTATAAGCTGTAAGAGCCTAAGACTTCTTAGCCTCTATGGCTTCAGGCCGTAAACTTCTAAAGGCTCTCTCAAGGCCGCTCTGTATCTGCTCTGCTGGCGGGTCTCATTGTTTTTTTACTTTCCCTCAATCAAACCGTATGTATAAAGAAAAAGTACCGTTTTGCAAAAAAAATCCGAAACCGGGATCCTAAAATATCTTGAAAAGAATTGAAAGACTCAACATCTCACCGGCACTGTAGATGGCATTATAGCCGAAAGCCGGCTCTGCTCAGAGTTAAATTAAAGCTTATTGGTGGAAAGACGAAGTTGGTGTTGTTAATATTGTAGACCATTCCACGGCGCACACTGAAGTTACTAAAATATCTGTTTCAGGTATATTTCAGACATAATATATTGTGTCAACTATTCATGTTTTGAAAAACTCGGTAGTATCAAATGAAATATATTTGTTAGACCTCTGGAATAGTTTTCTCAAAGTTATCTGTCTATATGTGTGTGTATCAGTTATCATCGTAGCTTCTCCCAGTATATAATATTATATGCCGGAGAGTTAAAAATTTGTACAATAATCAGTCTATAGTTGCAGTTGTGCTCTTTTGGAAAATAACTTTCTCATGAAGTTCAGTTATAAAAAAAAGGCATTCCGCCTCTTTGCCGCTCCGCAGCATCAGCGCTTTGCGCCTCGACCTTTACGCGGCTTTGTTGTAATTTAATGCAAAATAACAGTTGAGCATTAAAATTCTTCCACATCTTGTTTTATTTAGTACAATTCAGACAAATTTAAAATAGTTTGCCATTCCCTTAATGCCAAGGAGACTTTTACAGTATAGTTTATCTTACATAACAATATTATAATCTGATACAGTCAAGGATCTTGAATAAAGGGGATGACGCATTAAGGAACTTTTCAGACCCCATGGAAGATGTATGAGATAGAGAAATAAGAGCAAACTTATCTTCCCCTAGGTTATAGTAAAAAGAAGGCCCCAAACGAAGGTTATGTAGCAAGATTGTCAAGTTTGCCTCTCAACTTTCTCCTGTGCTTCTCGTGATTGTTACATTTGTGGTGATTATTAAATCATTTGTGCTTACTTAATTTTAAATTTTGGACTATACTTAGCCACTTTGGTGATTGATAATTTAAGCGTGTTTATAACCTTCTCAAGCAATAACCAATGGGAAACCATTAAGAGGTAAGTTTACTTCTAAAATTTAAGACCTGCGCTGTTATAAGAATTGTAAGCATGCGCAGTTTGTACCAAGCCTGTGCTGTTGGTTTTTGACGTGTGTTTCGTGTTGTATCCTTTCAATTTTTTAGTTTTCGATGGGGTCACTTTTTTGTATGGCCAATCGACTTAGTGCGTTATCCTCTTTATTCAAGATCCTTGGTAACAGTACATGTTATTAGTAAGATAACCAGAGAATTCCCTAAAATAGAGATTTACAAGCTACCGGAACCCGTTCAGGTACAAGGATTAGAAAAATTATGAATACTGATTCACTACCTGAACTAGTCACATAGGGAGTCAATATTATCAATATTGGACCCTTTATGATTTACAACAGTGTTTATAATTCGTACCTACCTGTATTTTCCCAAATATCCCAAATACATGGAAAGTTTAAAAATTTTCTGAATTTCAGTAGTTTGTAATAAGATAAAATTTGGGATCAGTCATTCTTAGTATTAGTTCTGAAGTTGATTTAATTTATTTAATACTGCTTATGATACTCTGTCAAATTTTAAGATTGTAAATCCTTCTATTCTAGGATTTATTGTCCTTAAAGATATTGGAAACGTTTAATAAATGAAATTTTATGATTTTTCGAAAAACACATTATTTAATATATTTGTTAATAGCTTTATTTAACAAAGCTTGATAATATTAAGTTCTGTCTAATAATTATATGATCAAGTTTTATTATTAAAGATAAGAGAGCTATGAAGTTGAGAAGGGGGGGGGGAATAAATAAATTTATAGGAGGAAGGGACTTACTGATCAAGAATATATAAAAAATGTTGAGATTTCTACATATATACACACTTGCAGTTCATACACGCCCTATTATATATATATATATATATATATATATATATATATATTATATATATATATATTATATATATATATATATATATATATTATATAATATATATATATATATATATATTATATATATATATATATATAATATATATATTATATATTATATATATATGTGTGTGTGTGTGTGTGTGTATGTTCTGCATGTACGAAATTTTGTTTTAGACTTTTCTATGGGATACGATAACTTTCAAGGATCAAAAAGAAACAAAAATCGACCTTATAAATGCCGATAATTAATAACGTACTCGAATCCTACTGTTATTAATCGAATAATATTTCAATTAAGTTAAAATTTAATACAACTGTATCCTTGTAATGTAATAAAGAAGTATGATTAGGTTTGTATCAATACCTAAAGTATATCTTTGGTTTTTGTTGGATCATAAAAAATTAAGCATAGCATCGAGCTAGGTTAGGGTCTGGATAGGTGACCGTTGGGAACAAATCGATGAGAATCCAAAGAGGTGTATTAGCACATTTAGTGATGTTGTAATGTATTTAAGAACTATCTACCCAATTTGAGAAGCGATTCCTTAGAATATAAACTATGCAAATAATGAAATAAAATTTTAATTTATATTATATATATTATATATATATATATATATAATATATATATATATATATATATATATATATATATATAAAGTTTCACGAAACCTGGCTTAGACTCTTCTAGAATTTATATAAAATATATATATATATATATATATATATATTATATATATATTATATATATATTATGGTAGTGAATTTACACAAATTACATAGAGGTACTATTCTACTTATAAAATTTTCTCTAAAAAATATATTTTAATGATTCGTATAACTTTAAGTAATTTACACTTTCATACGAGAACAAAGTAGTTCGTTTTTATGTGGTAAATTCTTTATACAACTATCTTTCTTTTTATCAATTTTATTTTCTAAAATATAACTGATATAATATAAGTCTTGAAGTTTGCATTGTATCCCATATTTATTTAAACTTCTCTTTATTGAGCACAATAGTGCAAAGTGATCAATAAAATAAAGTGAGTCAGTAGCTATTAACATGTTAATACTGATAACAATTAAAACGACTTCTCTCAGCCTTAGTGATAACAGCGTTAAAATTGTTTACTTAGGACAAGATTAAAGAGAAAAACTGTCGTGCCGCTTTTCCACTGTAGTGTCGGTTTTCTTTCATGTTGGGTTTTAAGTGGCGATAAGGTGATGAATAAGACTGCCACTGAATAGTCACCACTTCAGAGATAACAGCATTTTGTAATACTTTAATGGACTAAAGATAAAAATAAGATAAATTTCAACGCATATATGTATACATACTATTTAGCTAGCACTGGATCGAACGCTCTATCGTAAGTCATTGTATATAAAACCCTTCAATTGAATTTAGTTATCGCAGATCAGTTTAAAAAAACGCGTTTGCTTGTACACAAAATCTGGGTAAGATGTTGCTAAGTGTGGTCACTAATCTATAATCGTGCGTCCATTATTGAGTAAAAATCGCAAGATCATTGTTTGGTTTGCAAATCTTGATCTTGAGTCAGAGTGGGAAGTGCCTGGAAGACCAGGTGTAAGGATCTGGTCCTCAACCTGAGGTTACGCAAATAAGGTATAAAATGAGGTGTACTGACATTAGTCTTTAAACTTCCATAATAAAAGAATTGCATGTCGGATAAATCGGGTACGGGGCACCTCGGAAATTTCCCTCGTTTGTTATTGGATTAGCTTGGCTTAACCACACAACTTAAAACTCGCTTCGCTCGTCCTCAGAATTTGAAATGAATCTAATTTTTTAAATATTCGCACTCTGTTCGCTTGTACTCAGACAAGAGATTTGATTGAAAATATTTTTTTTTTAAACTAAAGGGACATTTAACATAAATATCATAACTATAACAATAAAGGTATAGAGTATAAATTTATTGTTAATTAAATGAACATAAGTGAGTTCTTTCATTTCAGAAGTTTGGGACGCCGTGTATGTTTGTTTGTGTGTTTGTACGTGTCACGATAACTGCCGTAAAAATTAACCGAATTTAATGAAACTTGGTATATAGTAAAAATTAGTCTTCAGAGCTGTATGGTTTTTGGTTACAGTGGTGCCGATATTTTAAAAATTGCGGCCATTATTGCGAACCATTTAAGAAAAATTAGAGTGAAACAATCGTGTTGCATATAATTTTAAAGCTCTTGAAGAGTACAAAAAGATAATATATATATATATTTCTACTCTTAAAAGTATAAAAAATCGAGCCCTTTTTTATACATATTATTATTACACGCATCCAAGCCTATTCTAAGCAATCAAGCGAACCCTCTTTTAGCCTATAACATTTTAAATATATGCTTTCGAACCTTTGTTACTATGATTTATTGAAACTAAACGCAATCCAGTGAGCAAAGCGAGCTCTTTTTTTATTACTATATATTATATATATATATATATATATATTATATTATATATATATTATATATATATATATATATATATATAATATATTATATATATATATATATCCACAATCTAGCGAGCGAAGCAAGCCCCAACATACGCAATTTAGCAAGCGAACAAACCCTAATATTTTATACAGAATCATTAGTACACTCAATGTAGCGACCAAAGCGAGGACATTTTTTATACATGTTACTATTACACGCAACTATACCCGCCTTGTCCCGTCATACTACCTGCGCTTGTCCCGTATACCTCCCGTCATACCTACCGTTATACCTAGCCTTTTCATACCCGCCTTCCGTTATACCTAGCTACTTTGTTTCTCATACCTACCTTGTCCCGTTATACCTAGCTACTTTGTCCCATCATACCCGCCTTGTCCCGTTATACCTAGCTACTTTGTCCCATCATACCCACCTTGTCCCGTTATACCTAGCTACTTTGTCCCATCATACCCACCTTGTCCCCCTACTTGTCCCATCATACCGCCTTGTCCCGTTTACCTAGCTACTTTGTCCCATCATACCCACCTTGTCCCGTATACCTAGCTACCTACCTTGTCCCTACCTAATACCCACCTTGTCCCGGTATACCTAGCTACTTTGTCCCATCATACTCGCCTTGTCCCGTTATACCTAGCTACTTTGTCCCGTCATACCCATCTTGTCCCGTTATACCTAGCTAGCTTGTTCCGTCATACCCACCTTGTCCCGTCATACATAGCTTGTCCCATCATACTCTCCTTATCCTATCAATTCTTCTATGGGTATTTGCCTAAACTTAACCAACTACCAGCAAAACAGACAATCCAAACTTGGCTCAATTTCACACGCTCTTTAAAGTTCCTACTAAAAAAAACATTTATTTTGAACAAAAAGGTGGTTGAATCAATTAAATCTACCTGCATTTAGATCTGTTACGTTACCTGCTGAATAACTGTAAACATCTATCACATAAAACCTCCTACGCATTTAACAGTTATAATTATTAGCTAATTCATTTCTTCCTACCAAATTAAAAGTAGTGGCTAATTTGATCGGACTAAAAAACCTTTTGCAGCCCTTTTTTCTTTCTCACAGTGATTTGTACAAACTTTTTACTCCTTTTACTGTTATATTTGTGATTTTTATTTCAATAGTAAGTAGGAAACAATCAATCAGGCGAAGCGCAATAAATTCAAGTTAAATTCTAAACTACCTGCCTGATTCACCTAGCACAAATAATCATTATCGTACATATAATTTTTAGAATAGCTTCATGCTGCTGTCCGAAGTATTAACTTTTAGATTATTGGTGTTTTCCCCAAAACCAGCAAATTACAACTTATTGATTTTTTTAATAGAAAAAACTATTAGATTAGCCCATGAAGATGTAATTAAACCATTTGTTTCTTTGTGTTCGTATTTCATTTCTAAATAAATCATAGATTCCAGGATACACCAAAAATAAGTTTTCTAATTGTCTAACATTTGCGTTAGAAACTTTAAAAAATTGAGTATGCTTCCGGTTTAAAAAAATATCCATTTCTTCCGATTTATAAAAACACCCGTGATTCTTCTTTACCATAACAACGCACACCTAAATAAAGGTTTCCCTGGAGTCCTAATTTTGTGACGAAAACGCACCCTATCGCTGGAGCAAAACACTAAAATACAGAATATACATTAGCGCATATTTATTTATTAGTTATCTTTTATTAGTGATATTGTTACTTTTATGATATTGATATGATCCTTTTGAGATGTTCTATAAGACCTCCTTAGTCATTTTAGTAAATTATCAGTCTTTTTGTGTGTGTCTCCTATAATCGTAGATTCTATCCGTTGAAAGTCGATAAGATTTAGTTGTGCTATACGCAAAATATTTTTTCGGAGACTTCTTTAACCTCCATTATTGACTTAAGAGAATTTTAAAAAATTTGCATGAGTAGAACTGTGTCCAAAAAAGACCAAAATATGGCAAGTTTCATATCTTTATCAGTATTAGTAAAAACTTCTAAAAATCAGATAAAAAACAAATTGAGTGGAAATTCAGCAGGAATGGATTTCTATTTATAGTATACAAGGTTTACACAAGCGTGGCAGTAGGCGGATGGGAGACCGCTGAAATTAAAACTGATCTTTCTTGTTTAACAAATCGATACCGAAGCTGTAATTATTTTAATCTAAGCGTAGCGGAACTCGATAAGACAAAGAACAGTTACAAGGTATCCTGTACTAAAATTTTCTAATATTATAATACATTTTTATTTTATTTCAATGACATTCTAAGAAGTAATATGCACTCATTACAATAATTTTATTTGATTTCAACGATATTCTAAGAAATAATATGCACTCATTATAATATTTGTATTTTATTTCCACGATATTCAAAGAAGTAATCTGCACTCATTATAATATTTTTATTTGATTTCAACGATATTCTAAGAAATAATATGCACTCATTATAATATTTTTATTTTATTTCAACGATATTCAAAGAAGTGATCTGCACTCATTATAGTATTTTTATTTTATTTCAACGATATCCTAAGACGTAATATGCACGTTTTATAAAAGTGCATGACATTATATTTTTATAATTTCAGACTCTTTTAACTTTTCCTTGAATAGTGACGAGGTTTTTCAAAAATTGCAAACCGAGATATCACCTAAATTACCTTTTGCACGTCTTTAAAGAACCACCAAGCAGTTTTTACCAAATAAGTGAGTGTTTATCATAGAAACTCATAGAGTTATATACCAAAGAGGGCATAGCCTACCTCATTACATTGAGAGGCATAAAACATCTTTTGGGGCTCTCAGGCTCTCTGTGTAACCTCTCATTTAAACCTCCTCCAAGAGTGAGTTAAGGATATAATAAATAAATTGTTTTCAGCTTCCCGCACATTGCTTGAATTTCGATTTATATTTTTAACATTGCTATATTTACTGATATTTTGTACTGATTATTTGCTTGTGATATAAGCGAGGTGGTCAGGTTACTTTTCCGATGTTTCAAAATTTAACCCATAGGGTCTCTCTAGTTATAATATATCTATGTAGAAACCTGTTTGTTTATGCTAGAGAGTTCGAACTTAGTACAAAAAATAACGTTAGGTCTAGTTTTTTTTCTGGATTAAAACTTCTTTATCATGTCATTTACTGTTATTCTCAGCTGTTGACTCAGCAAAAACACTCAAAACCATTAAAAAAGAAAGAAAATTAAATCGATTAAACATTCAGCACCAACACATGTCAAGTTTCATCTTATAAAACATTAATTAATTGAAGCATTAATTACATTGATCATTGAATTAATTTTTTATCAAATGACATATATAATTTTTATTTTAAAAAATAACCAGTTGAGTTAAAATTGGCACGAATGTAACCTTTTGTAATAAATAAGTATGTACGGTTTCATTTTAACACAGCTTAGTCAGACTACATGGATGGGTGACAGCTAATAAAACGCAATATTAAATGTCTTACGACGAGTATAGTGAGTATGAAGTTTGTCATATGTTTAGCGATTTTTAGCGAATTTTCATTATAAAAATAGCACTTATAAGGTTGTTCGGGTGACGGAGTTTGAGGGGGTAGTGGGATCAATTTAGACTGACATCCTTAAAAAAATATATATATATATATATATAATATATATATATATATATATATATATATATATATATTATATATATATATATATATATATATATATATATATATATATATAATATATATATATATATATATATATATATATATACACATATATATACGTCAGCGATTTAGCAATTTTTAGCGAATTTTCATTATAAAAATGGCGCTTATGAGGTTGTTCGGGTGACGGAGTTTGAGGGGGAGTGGGATCGATATATATATATATATATACATATATATACGTCAGGTCAATGACCTTTTCGATATTTCAGTTCAGTAGTACTGGTTGGTGGGATGTTGGTATGAAAAAAGGCCCTTACCTCTTGTTCTGTTCTCGTTAGGCTGCTGGCCCAGATAAACAGGACACTAAGAAGATTTAAGCAGGCTCACATAGCGGAAGAACCTTGAAGTTGTATAGTTATGGTCCTGATATTCTAAAACGATTGAGACCAGTTTCAGCTCAATCTGACCATCTCAATTGTCGTTAACGGTATACATATACCGTTTGCCGGTATACATACCGGTATAAATAGCGGGCCTGTGAGGTGAAATTCGCTAGATACATAACAAAATCCCTGGTAACAAGAAATAATAATAATACAACAAATAATACGTAACAACTAAAAATGTATTCTCGAATGGCCGAGGCCGAGTCCATGTAGCGGCTACAGGCTGAAGGCCCGTATCATATTTTAAGGACGAGCGAAGCCAGTCCAAAGTGACGAGGATAAGCTTTCGATCAGTTAAAAAAATATTGAGAGGCACCCCGAACTTATAAGTTCTGATGCAAAAATATATCTGGCTTACAGCAAGATCTTTTTCTACGCAGCGGAAGCGAAAGGTGCAGCTTCATTACATAAAACTTTACTCTTACAGGAGAGGTGACATAGAGAAATTATTACTGGAGGGGCCCTAAAGGTTAACTTTAGAAACATCGAAAAAGTAACCTGACACCTTCGCTTAGGAATAGAATCAAATAACCAATACAAAATTACAATAACTTATATAGTAGAACGTTAAAAATACTAATCAAAACACAAGCCATATTTGGGAAGCTGAAAACAATTGATACACCTCACACACGAGAATCACCAGTTTAATATTGAAGATGGCCTAGTTTACATAAAGAAGAAAAAAAGCCTTTTATTATAACCTTAACTCGCTCTTGGAGGAGGTTTCAATGAGGTTACACAGAGCTCCTGAGAGCTCCAGAAGTGTTTCAGGCCTCTCAATAAAATGAGATAGGCTATGCCCCCTATAGTATATGTCTCAATGAGAGGTGACACTTCCTTTCACAAAAAGCAAGAAAACCTGTGACAAAATTGTTTTTTTAAGGCAGTACAAAATTATAGTTTAATATTTCTCTTGCTAAATCGATTATACTTATTCATTTGTAGATTACTCTAATTTACAAACCCTTATCCCCAAAGTTAATATAGACAATTAATTTAAGAAATTCTGAAAGCTTTAAAGAAAAATTAGAATTAAGAAAACAAAGCAAGTGGGTTTATATCAGTTTCATCAAATTATACCATCCAACACTACTTAAGTAGCCGAGGGGCATATCGTACAGGCGTACCATACCCTGTACCCCTAGTAGTGGGTGGTAGTTACACCTGTCCCACCTGCAATATCGGTGTACTTTTCATATAGTTTATTTTTAAAAATTGCTTCAGGGTCTATTAGATTTGAACCTGTGCCCCTATCATTTACAGTAGGTTATTTTTTGGAACAATACTTGGCTTAAAGGCAGCAAAATATTTTTATTTAATAATCAAGAAAGGTAGGCTGGAAGGAGATATGTTTAATTTTTTTCTCGATTTGTAGTTATGTTGGTGATATTAAAGGGCATATGAATAGACCTTAACCCTTACGGCTATTTTAAGAATTTATTAACCCAAGATGTGCCTTACCGTCACTGCTTACAGTTTAAAGCTGTTGTAAGCTATAAACTTTTTAACTAAACAGAAATACTCGTTGTGACCAGGATAGAATAAGACGTCCTGGGTTCCTCAAAAACAACTGCAATCTTAATATTGAAATCGAAGAATCGGACAAAATACGATGATCAGCAACCAATAAGTAATATAAAAACGAATAAGGTAATGGCTATATAGTATAATATTGATTAACAAAGAAGAAACTGAAGACTGCTCTAGTCCCGGTCTTGCGACAGGGCTAAAGAGGGTTACAAGGTTTCCCTTTCATATATATATCTATATATATATATATATATATATATATATATATATATATATATATATATATATATATATATATATAACCATAAGAAAAGAAAAAACAAATCAAAAGATTATTAACAATTAAAATGACTTACAGGTGGTTAAAAATATAGAAGGAAAGGATGAGTAGCTTAAGCTTTCGCCATGCGGCTTCGTCAGGAGTGTAGCACGTACTCACTGGTATATTTTTTAACCACCTGTCATTTTAATTGTTAGATAAATATATATATATATATACTTCCTATATACTTACGGTATAAATGAGGAAAAGTAAAATTATATGCATTAATAATATTTTCATACAGAAAATCCTTTGCGAATTCGCACCGAAAAACGACGTTAAATAAGCTAAAATGACGTAAAAGAGTGTGGGATCGATTCCTCTTAAGTCGACTCCCTGATTCTAAAAATGTATATATTTATATAATATAATATATTATATATATATATATATATATATATATATATATATATATATATATATATATATATATATATATATATATATATATATATAATATATATATATATCTAATCTTGTTTACATATTCTGATAAAATCTTCCTCCTCATGTTTTGTTAGAATAAATATTATAATCCGGCCCCAATAACAATAAGTATCCAGTTCTTTAAGACGGATAGATTTAACTCGCTAGTAATAATTTTTTTAATAACCAGTTTCGTTAAGGTGAATTGTTTTAACTTAATAGCAATCATTTTTGAGTATCCAGTTATCTAATAATACAGGCACTCCAACACGAAGTAGTTAGTAATCCCTTTATTAGATACCAAACAGAACTCGGTAATATCAGAATCAACAGGTTTACATTTCTACACTTGTCGTTCAGATAAGATAACAACTATTGTTTAAATAATTTTATATTAACTCAAATAGTATTATCTTAAATGACAGATTGCAGCAATAAGTAGAGTTACACTTGCCATGATAAACCGCTGTAAACTGTAACTCTTATTTTAGCGTCAATTATTTGGATTTTATGTTATATTTGGTTAATGTTTATTATGATAATTAAAGAATAATATTTTTATGTGTTGTAATGAAATATGTTATCTTTGACTTTTCATTCTATTAAAGAAGGTAGAAAGTACATCGGTAGGGTGCATCAACTACCATAATTTATATGTTGAATTGAGCCGCGGAGTGCCGTAATAATGAATAAAAACAAAACCGTTTTTATTCACTGTATGCTAATACTTTTTTGTATATTTTTTTTTTATTTTTTGACACCTTATTGTCGCGTTTATTTTAGAATTTTTGTTAATTGTATTAGTTGATTTTTTTAATCTTTTTACTCTATTTGATCATTATATTAATTGATCAATTGTTTGTCATGTAGGCACTGATGATGACCGTTAACGGTTGATAGCCGGCTCTGTTAAATAAATGTAATAATGTGTGGAGAGACAAAAAATGTTATGTTTTTATTCATTATCATAATTTAGTTTCCTTTACATTCTTTTCAGTATTTCAACCCCTCCCCTCCTCATCTCCTAGAATCTCCTCAAGCTTGTAACAGGGTTTCTTACAGAAACTATTCACCGGTTTTGGAATTTCAGTACAAATTAGAATATTGAAATACAGGGTCTTTAGCCCCCTTGTCTTTAGCCTCTGGCCGCTCTGCTGCGAACCAATTTGCGGACTCTCGGTCTTCAAATTTGAAGGTCACCAACACTATTGGTTGTTATTTTGTAGAATTTTATGTTTTATCACTATAATACGACACACGGTTAAAATCAGTTGACAGCGTGGGAAAATAATGCAAGGGAGCCAATGAGGTTAGTCCTTGATGCTAAACCATACCCTCAATTTCAAATCAGGCTAACCTTATTGGTTCTTCAAAACAATTTTTCCACGCTGTCAACTGATTTTAGCCGTGTGTCGTACTAAAGCATTTATTGTTTTATTATTGGTATTTTCTATGTATTTAGCAACTTTCCATAATGAATTTAAAATATCCCATTAGCCGAATTTCCAAAGGAAATTCGCTAAAAAGGGCTACAAGGTGCCTCTAAACTTTTCCTAAACACATCGGATTCAATGCATCACGAGCATCTTCCCAACTTCGGACTCGCTTCGCTCGTCCTCAAATAGTAATGAATTGTATTTTCTTGCAATCGCCAATTCAGAAACTGAATTTTGCTAAAAACGGGGGAGTTGCTTTTTGAAGAAGTACCCTTCTATGAACGAGAATGATTAGTAAGTATTCATAATACCCCGATGACAGGTTAAATGCCTGCAAACCTGCCAGTATTTATCATAATTACTGCCAGCATCGTGTAATATTCCATAATGTTCCGGTAATTATAGATTTCGTTGTACTCTGCTTGACTCGTACATTAAATACATCGAACAAATAATTACTACTACATAAATAATACAATAATTACAATTACATGTGTAGCTCAACCCTCAATTCAAGCATTTACGAAACTCTTATTATCCCAATTAAATTAAAATCATATGTTAGTCACCAAACCAAAAAATAAATTGAAAATGTTTAAAATGTTAGCACCTTACAGCGTGACATTTGAGTTGTCACTTGAAGATTTTAAATTTCCCATCAATAGAAAAAACCAGCGTTATATGCAAGACTGGTTAATTTTGGGTAATGAAGAGGGTCACACACACACAAACACACAATAAAACAATCTAAACAATAAAAGAAAATTATTGTTCAGAAATTTCAAAATTTTACTGTAGGAAGAAAAGAACAGCCGAAAAAAAACATTTCTTAAAAAGAACGAAGTAATGTACAAATATCTATTGTTTTTAAAAGCATGTAGTATTTATATAAGACATACTAATAATATACGGCCTTTTAGTAGGATTACTACTAAAAGGAAAATTAAAACACACACACATATATACATACATATATTATATAATATATATATATATATATAATATATATATATATATATTTTGTTTGACATTTTTTATTAATCTGCCGTCACCGGACTGCTTGATATAATATATATATATATATATATATATATATATATATATATATATATATATATATATATATATATTGTTTGTTACAATACAGGTTTGTTGGAGAGACTTCACCAGATTTCATACTACACAACGCCAATCCGATCAGCGAATTTTTGCCAATAAAACTCGCTAAAAGTGTAACCTATATCTTATAGGAAGTTTCCGAAATAAATATAACGACGAGGCCTAGTCAGCTTAAGATCCCTACACAGCTTACTTGCCAGGTGCAGCACTTGCACGTCAGATTATTTCAAGAATAGAACATAACTGCTTAGCTAGCAATAATTTTATGTTGATAATAATAGCAACACATGGTTCAAGCAGTTTCAAACTTAATTAAAGAATTGAGTATTGATAGAGTACTGTTACTTATCACAACTCCCGTGCTATCTTTTATCACTAGCAAGTAGTCAACTAGATTGCTTGTCAGTTTACCTAACCCCCGTTATCGTACCAATGTTGATATGCAGCGGCATGCGTCCTTATCGTGTTTACAGTTTCCCCTTTATTTGCACGAAGTTATATTCAAAGCTTACGATGGGAAATTTTAACATTTTATTGTCATATTTGTTTTAACAGGTTGATAACAGTCGACGTGGAAAATCAAATTAAAAACGCTGATAACAGTATTGACTAATAAGAAGCTTGAATAAAGCAAACTGTATCGATTGCGCCACCACCTGAGAATGTTCCCGCGGGGGGATGACTTTGTACATCTATAGGTGGTCAATCGAACCACAAAATTTTAAAAATGTTGTCTAATACGTTTTAAAATTTTAACGAGCAATAAATTTTAATTTTATGACTGCTTCTCATATTAGCATGGGAGCCGTTGAAAATTCTTTTATTCCTTTATTGTTCGTTAATTTGTGATTGAGGTAAAAACTAATAGAACGACCATCGGTGCTAAAAAAATGGCCAATATTTCATAGATAAATACTTCGATTATTCCAGGATTTCAAATATAGAATCAGGCTCTTATCACTACAGACTTGGATTTGTCCGATTTAACCCAGAAATAATAAAACCTAAACGGGTAATTTAAACAAACATTTTACAAAAACATGAATTTATTGAGTTATTTATTATTCTAGAGTGTAAATAAAATTGATTGATAAATTAAAACACCATTACGGTAAAATCGTCTTGTTATCAGTTAACTTAAATACCTGTAACAACTAATTTAAACTTAATTTAATTAATGCAATTAAAAGGTAATTTTGTGTGTTTGTGTAAACTAAAATTATTTAAAAGTAACATTAATTAACAATATTAAAATAAAACACTATATTTTCATTTGCACCATCTAATCACTTAATTTAAATACTCGTGACAACCCATTAAAACCCTATTTTTCAACAAAATAGTGATTCGACTGAGTTCATACGCCCTAAAATTAATTAAATTAAAGCACTTTGATAAAAAATTTAAAGAATTAATCGTCACAAATAAGAAAAAACTCCCATAAGGACTTTAACAACGATCACCCTTTCGTTATCAATTTCTTATCAGCGACGGTGGCGCTGCTACGGACTTTGAATCGCGAATCTCAATCCGATCGCATAATTTTTCCGCGTTTTATGATTTTTCGAAATTTTTAAAGTACTAAAAAATTAGTCACATTATTTCAGGTCCAGCTCTTGGACTATTCGTCTATTACTTGTGTTCTCGTAACAAATGATTATCAGGAATAAATCAGAGCCTACAATTTCTGCAGTCCCGCGCCAAAATCGTCATACACCGAAGAGCCATTTAAAAATTAAAAGGCTTCTAATTAAATCAGTAATCAGAGACAAATGCAAGTCCCTTATAGTCCAGGAGCAGGACCTGGAAAAATGTGACTCATTTTGTTCTTCATACCAAATATTTCAAAAAGTATACAATAAATTATAAAGAAAAAACATAGTCTGCCATTCCAAAGTGGAGCCCTTTACATGATTGCGCATTCTCAAAATGTTATTAAATCGCACAATATTCAATTCTTTTAAAATAAGTGGTTCCCTGTGTGGGTCGTGTGCAAAACACGAACAGAAAATATTGAAAGGTGATAAAATGTTCTAAAAAACGAGTATTTAATCATCAAAATCAGATACCTGCAACCTAAGTTACGGGTCTTTTAAAAACACCAAAAAATGGTTAATTAATGAAATTCAGCGGATGTTTGTACATTTTTTCGGGTCATTTAACAAATGTCGTAACTTTAGTTTTAGTTCTTCGATTTTGACGAAAAACTCTCGTTTTATAGGAAATTATATCAGCTTCCACAAATGTTCTCTTCATATTTTGCACATGACCTACAGGGAACTTACTGCATGAAAACTGGATTTTTTAATTTTGTGCGATTTTTTAATATTTTGAACAAGCGTATTCATATGAAGGGCTCCACTCTGGATAGGCAGACTATGTTTTTTCTTCATAATTTAATTTATATATTAAGAAAAATAAATGGGTTTAATTAATACAAAATGAGTCACATTTTTTAGGCCTGGCTCTTGGACTATTATGGTAATAATCGGTGGCCCCAATTAGTTTAAAAACTGTTCATCAATAGTTAGGAATTAAATAGTTTAGGTTAAATTACGATTATGATTTGAACGGAGAACAAATAACAACAAAACCAGGAGAACAATTTTTTTTCTTTTGTTTAAAACCTGGATATGAGGAAAAAAAGCAATATGTTTTTTCAGCCTTTCAACACGTAACTTATTTTTTAAAATATAAGGATAAGGACTATTTTTTGTTAATATTTTCTTTCAACGATTTACGACTCTTCATGACATAATTTCTAACAGCATTTGAACGAATAATCATAAGTCAGTCAAAACTTTAAGAAGATACTTACAAATAGAGCTTTTAAGATGTGAAGCTCGTAAACAACATGGCGCTATGTTAACGCCTCTTCAAAACTAACAAATTTATTACGTTTGAAAACATGAGTGTCCTGAGTAATCGAACTTACGAATCTTCAAAGAGATTGCTGACATCATTTGAACGACAAAAAACTTATTTATGTCCAAAGAGTGTAAAACAGATATGTATCTGATTTGTTGTGTAAACAACATTATAAATAGAGAACTTCTATCGAAAACTTAACATGCCGCGTCGATGTGACGACAGATACTCTTTTAATAAGTTCAAAGTTGTCACATACTTATTTTACAACACAGCCACACGTATAATGCCCAAATAAAATCTCAGTACGGATTAAGTCGCAAGTAAGGTTTTATTAACTAGTGACCTGGCCGCGCATGCTTAGAGTAACTATGCTAGATAGTTGAAACATAGTACAAAATACACCTAGTTATGATTTCCAAAACACCTCCCTCCACTCCTCCGCCCTACTATGACCCCAATCTCATAAGCTCGTTTTTCTTTAAAAATTCGCTAAAAAACATAACGTCCTTAACTTCATTAATGAGTCAGCAGAAATTTTAAAAATTAAAAAAAAATTCTCATTCGATTATTTATTCATTTGGCGGAAAAATAATCTAAAAAATCAGGGTACCTCGGAACTTTTCCTCATCACATCGAATTTACTGCGCTCATCCTCCAGATTCGGACTCGCTTCGCTCATCCTCAGATAGTCAATGCATCTATTTCATTCTCAGAGGTCACCTATACAACACTGACCACGCTCAATGCTGCTAAAATTTTATGACCAAACAAAAATCATGGATATACTTGTCTTAATGAAACGAAACTTAGTGTGCTTATTTAATAAGTGCTTTATTTAATTACTAAATAAGTTAGCTTATTTAGTAAGTGAAATTTAGTACATTTTACACTTGTACTAAATTTCATCTCAATTAAATCATTTTCTATTTTTTATAATTCTTTTAAAAACTTTTTTTTAATATTTCATTAACTTTTTTTTAATTTTATTTAATAAACGTCATTCAACATTTAATTGAATGACGTACTCAAGTCACTCAATAAAAATGTAACTAATGCTGATAAAGAGATAAAACTTGTCACATATATTAGTCTTATACATATATGCGTGCCAAATCTCAATCCGATCGCATATTTTTTCCGCGCATTATATTTTTTTTAAATTTTCGCTGAGTCATAATTGCGGGTTAATGACTTCATAAAAAAATCCGAATAGCACAACTACAGCGCTAGACGAATTTTAAACTCTCTAGCATATATTATACACAGGGCACTAGGATGATAAGACACACACACATACATACACACAGACAGACAACATTGTAAAACCACTCAGAATGCCTTCAAAACACCTGAAACGGATAATTCCGGTTTCATCACAGTTTCGGATTTTTTTGCAAACACAATACTTTTCCTATATACTTACAGTATAAACGAGGAAAAGTAAAAATAATCTGATAGAAATGAGACTGTTATCAGAAATGGGTTAATGTACTTCTATACAATATCAACAAGTTTCATCTCATCATTAGGGTTATTTATACGCATTATTATTTGTGCGAACTCCAGAGGTCTGGGGTTCGCATCCTAGATTACATCTTTAGTTTATACATTATAGTCTAAATATTTTTTTTTAAACCATATGTATTTAAACAAAAATAAACAATTTTACAAATTACAATGATGTTCTAAAAGTTATGCAAATACTACATCTTTAGGGTAAAACCAGCTCTGTGCTGATGGGGGGGAGACCATAGATCTGGTCGTTTTTTTTTTAAATAATAATCAATTATTTATACATTTTATTGCTATAGATGAAATAATGTTTCAAATAGATCGCCAACATTAGATTGCACTTGAGGAGTAAAGGTTGCCCACCACCTGAGGTTGTTTTCAGAGGGATTCTCCCTAATGTAATGACATGTATTTATTTAAACAAAAAAAAGAGGCCTTCTGCCCTTTAGCCACCACGCGGCATCGGTGCATGAGGTGCCCCGCGCATCCCTATAGCCGCTTCGCGACCACATGATTGTTGTCCTTTGTCAATTTGTCTTATTACTAGTTTATATGACAGACGGTATAAAGTATGCCACTTATAAGTGGCATACTGCCAAAGTGAATTTCCAAATATATTTGTCAAAAAAGCCCAATCTATTGACATTAACGTTTATATGAAACTACTGCTAATAACAAATAGATAACTTTATTTCTGTATTTACCATATACATAGGCGTACGTAAGTATAAAATTCCAGCCTAATCAGACAACTTTTGTGATTTTTTAAATTTTTGAGTTATATTTGTGGTTGAATCGTGGCACTCATATTTTATAACCAAAAGGGTTCGGGAAATCAAGGAGGTCGATAATTTTACCTTCATTTCGATCCGATAAAGCGTTCAGAAGTTATCGTGCCTTATAGAATGATATGTCTTCCTTACATATATATATATATATATATATATATATATATATATATATATAATAATGCCCGTTTTAGGGCCCTAAAACGGTCATTATATATATATATATATATATATATATATATATATATATATATATATATATATATATATATATATATATATAAATAACCAATAAAAACTACTTCGAAAAAAAATAAATTTAACATAAGAATAGCCATAAGACACTGTTTTATAAGTGCTCCATAGAGTTATTCTTATGAAGAGTTAGTTATAGTAAAGTAAAAATACAAAATAATGACCTGCTATATTTTATTAATTGGTTTTACAATTTCATTACTTTCATTACTTTCTGATAAAATTGTTTTTATTTATTAATTGGTTTTACAATTTTATTACTTTCTGATAAAATTGTTAAAAACCAATTCCTAATGTGTGGGGTGTAGGGTTAGTAGTGTTGTATTTATTCATACATGCTTTATAAGAATTCAATCAACTATCAAACTTTATATCTTCTTTAATTAAGGACCTCGGAATATCAATATTAAAGTCTAAATATTAAAGACCTCGGGACGATCGCTTCAGCAAGCGCCTGCCTTTAAAATATTGGAACTTTAAAATTGATATTTGCCTTAAACTTACTAATGAATAATTTGTTTAATGTTGAATGAAATCCTATTGATAAAAAAGCACAAAAATAATATCAAATTATGTCAGATATTATTGGTTGCTTATTCATCAAATTTCAACTTGATTCAGCAAAGATTATAGAAAGTACCTGAAAATGGATCTAAACCCCCCACCCTATATAAAAATGGGACCAACACACCATGTGTTCTGCACATATATATAAAATCCGCAAATTATCTTCCTACCCAGGAACCAATGGTATATTACCATAGCCCAATGGTTCTAGTTACGGCTGACAATCGATGAAGTGTGGATGTATAAGGAGACAAATGGATGTATAAGGAGACAAATGAGTCATAACCCTGAGTCCCTAACCTACCCGCCGCGCCTAACCATGAAAAAATATTTCGGCTTAAACAACAGGTCATGAATCAAGTATCTCCTAATAAAAAGTGTGCAGGTGCCTGATCAGAAGGTTCTTATTATGCTTATAAAGTATATGCGATTTTATTAGAAAAATAACAAAGCATGAAGTAAATAACTTTTTATTAGTTACTGCAGTGAAATTAGACCTTATATACTTAAAACCGGAAACATTCTGAACAAGCCAATGGGTTTAGTTAGTTTCATAAATAATGTATAGTGTTTAAAAGAATTATAGCTAGCCAAAATAGAAAGTGTTCATATTTAATTTTTTCATCTAACTAGTTTAACTATACAATATGAAATTTATAAATATGTATAAAGATTACTAAAACAGTTAAGAGCTACAAAATTTTGACAGATATCAGTGCTAGCGATGACCACTGCCGACAACAGCCTAATTCAAAGACTGTCGTACCAAAACCAACAACAATGTTACCAAAAATATCATAAGAGACATATGCCTCGGTCGGGGCTATAGGCAATTACAATCACTACGTCACTCCCCACAGCCCCCACAAAACCGTGACTGCAGTATTTATGCTAACATTGTGTCTGTCACCCCACAATCCTCAAACCAGGCAAATCCCCGACAGTGACCACCTATAGATAATATCCATACTACAGTGTGATGTGTTTTATAATAAGTAACGAACCAATTCGGCGTCCTCTTGAAGATCTTGTAGGCCTAGGCAGGGTCCGATGAAACCAAGACTGAAAGGTTAGCGTCAATTAGTTAGATCGGAACCCTGATTACTTATCTTTAAAACTGAAACGGCGATCCCACGGAGGATGATATCCAGCGAAGGTTGTTGACACAGATGAAGCGAAACAGGAACAAAATCCGATCCTGCGACAAAAAATCTCAGTTGTTATATTTTATAATAAATATCTAACATTTATAAAGGGTGGGACAAGAGGTAAATGCTACCACACACTGCCGTACTTCACACTGCTGTATCAATGTGTATATATATATATATATATATATATATATATATATATTATATATATATATATATATATATATATATATATATATATATTATATATATATTAATTATTATTTATATTTATTTACATCTATAAACCTTAACAATACATATAAATTCTTGATCAGGAAGTCCCTCCTTCCAAAATATACGCCTCCCCCCCCCTAGCCCTTTGACTTCCCCGACCCCACAAGTTCATTTTCCCTTTGAAATTTACCAATAATCAGAAAATCATTCACATTGAGTTAAATTTGGTTAATCAGATATCATTTGGAATAGTTCAGAGAAATTTTGTACCCATTTGTTTTTACTTTTCCAAAGTTCCAGCCAGCAGTTAAACACTGAGGATAAAAACAAATAAAATTAAGGTCGAAGATAATGGGCGTGGAGTTTCCAAGGTTTTGATTTCAAGTTAAAATTATTCAGGAGGGGAAATTCAAGATGGCCGACAGAAGTGGGAGTTGGGTTCGATATCTAGAGGCAGTACTGCCTCCATATCTGGGGGCAATCATCACTTCCTTCCTCAGGAAATCCTTCTGCCTCCGAAGGCGACCCTAGAGATACACTTCCTTCATATTGTTCCTCGTAAAATAGTGTCTTTTAAAGGTTTAATCAATAATTTCCTCTTGTGTTAGACAAAACAGTTAGAAAATGTTGCTTTATAAAATTGTTTTCCTCTTGACCTGTTGGCATGTTGATAATTTCCAAAAATATTTACTTCACTCCTCAAAAAATAATTTTATACCTCTACAGTCTTAATCTATATATTTAATTAATAATCCTGATACAAAAAAATATTTTTCCCATTAACTTTTCAATAATTTATTAAATGCAAAACGTTGATGAACGAGTTATCAAATGTTATAAATAATAATTTTTAGAATGATTCATCGGATTTAACTAAAAAAAGTCAATACGCGAAATATATGATTCTTGTTATTTCTATTTGACTAAATTTGCACCAAGTTTCCTTTGAAATGTGGATAGTAAATGCATTGAAAACGTCTGCTCATAAACTACCACGGCTAGTACAAACAAGTTAAACTAATATTATAACTATATGACAACTAATTAATAATAAACTACCACGGCTAGCACAAACAAGTTTCGTTTTTTTGCGTCATAAATAACAGCATAATTCTTAAAAAAAAATCTAAAACATTATCGGATCAGCATGGAATTTGGCATGGTGTTAGTACTATATATGACCAACAAGGGTGCTAAATTTCATTCTATTATCGGCATCAGTTAAATTTTTAGTGAATGATATGTTAACGGTTTAAAAAAAATGTTAAAAATCTGATTGAGGTAAATTTTTAGGGAAAAGTTTATTTACGGAGTGCATTCATGTTGGGTAGCATCGAGCGAGGTCTGTACCTGGATGAATGACCGCTGGAAATATAGATGTATTGACAGTACGAGCGAAGCTATTCCGAAGTGGTTAAGATGACCGTAGCAAACCCAATTTAGTTCCCTGGTCCGTAGGACCAGCGTAATATTAGATTATTTTTATGTACCTATTTATTATTTTAGTGTTAAATAAAATAATTTCATTCTTTTTTTCTTGACGAATCCGACGTTTCGCTTTACGTTTGAGAGCGCTAGATGTTGAATCCGACTATTCGCTTCTCGTTTGAGAGCGCGAGATGATGAATCCGACGTTTTGCTTCCTGTTTGAGAGCGTGATATGATGAATCCGACATTTTGCTACCTGTCTGAGAGATATAGACCATAAATCCGACTCTTCGCTTCTCGTTTGAGAGCGCGAGATGATGAATTCGACGTTTGCTCTTCGTTTGAGAGCGCGAGATGATGAATTCGACGTTTGCTCTTCGTTTGAGAGAGCGAAATGATGAATTCGACGTTTGCTCTTCGTTTGAGAGCGCAAGATGATGAATTCGACGTTTGCTCTTTGTTTGAGAGAGCGTTATGATGAATTCGACGTTTGCTCTTCGTTTGAGAGAGCGAGATGATGAATTCGACGTTTGCTCTTCGTTCGAGAGCGCGAGTAATGATCCGACGTTTCGCCGGTTTGAATGCTATAGATGATGAATCCGACTCTTTGCTCTTCGTTTGAGAGCGCGAGATGATGAATCCGACGTTTTGCTTCCTGTTTGAGAGCGTGATATGATGAATCCGACATTTTGCTACCCGTTTGAGAGATATAGACCATAAATCCGACTCTTCGCATCTCGTTTGAGAGCGCGAGATGATGAATTCGACGTTTGCTCTTCGTTTGAGAGCGCGAGATGATGAATTCGACGTTTGCTCTTTCGTTTGAGAGAGCGAGATGTGAATTCGACGTTTGCTCTTCGTTTGAGAGAGCAAGATATGAATTCGACGTTGCTCTTCGTTTTAGAGAGCGAGATGATGAATCCGACGTTTCGCTTCCAGTTTGAATGCTATAGATGATGAATCCGACTCTTTGCTCTTCGTTTGAGAGAGCGAGATGATGAATCCGACTCTTTGCTCTTCGTTTGAGAGAGCGAGATGATGAATCCGACCTTTGCTCTTCGTTTGAGAGAGCGAGATGATGATCGACTTTTGCTTTCGTTTGAGATCGAGTGATGACTCTTTGCTCTTCGTTCGAGAGAGCGAGATGATGAATCCGACTCTTTGCTCTTCGTTTGAGAGAGCGAGATGATGAATCCGACTCTTTGCTTTTCGTTTGAAGGCGCTAGATGATAGATTCGACGTTTCGCCTCCCGTTTGAAAGCTATAGATGATGAATCCGACTTTTTGCTTCCTGTTTGATGAATCCAACGTTTCACTTTGACAGTTGTCCACTTGAGGAATACAGGAGATCATGGTGAAAACAAAATGCTCAACAAAAATGAAACTGAATAATGTAATTAAATTACATTAAATTTTTGTTTATAACAGAGGCCTAGATCTAGACCGTAAATGAATAGCTTTCACTAGTTGGCCTGTTTCCATCTCACATAATTTTCTCTAGAAGACAATATGAGGCAAGCTGCATAGAACCTAATTTATACACAACTTGTTTAATAAAAAATAATTGAAGTCGGTGGCGATAGATGAGATCGTGATTATCCAAGTTAATAATGGTATTAGTTGCAGGGATCGATAGTATCGCACAGTAGGTATGGTAGCTTAGTCACGTAGTCTACTCAAGGGCTAAACCTTCACAAAATTACAATTTAAGGGTCTTCTACATCTAGAACTTGTAGGAGACTATAGTACTCTAACTTATAATGATTAGTCAGGTTGGTAAGCCTTATTATAGATGAATTTTATTTAATTTGATAGAAGGTAGGGCTGGAGGGTAGCAGGTGTTACGCAGGTTTGCCACCACACTCCTACACTATGTAATTATTTACAGGTTGTCTAACTTGTCCAATATGGACACGTGGCGGGATACCCCCGGGACATACCAACTTATTTTTTCACCGGTGCTTTATCAGGTTTTATTTTTAATTTGAGTTTATATTTATTTCTCATCAAAACCATTTTATTATCTAAATAAACATATCTACTTCAGCGAAGCACATTTTGATTAATCGTGCATCATTAAGATTGGCCTCTAAGTCCGTATTAAGCTGCGACTTAAGTTTAAAGAATTAGTTTAACTAAGTTTATAGAATTATATTAAACTAAGTTTGAGCCACGAATAACATAGATATTGGTTAGACTGAGTCTAACTCTAATTATTAATTGATTTTATTTAAATTATCAATTGATTAGGAGATTATATCGATTAGGGTTTTAACCCTAATCGATACAATCTCCTAATCAAGACATTATTAAAGGTACAACCAATATCAATTTAAATAATCAAATGAAATGTCTTGCATCCAAATTTCACATGACGAACCTAAAGGTTTTTTCATGCTTACTTAAATCTTGCTTTTATTGCACCCATAATCACAGGCACTTAGGGAAAGAGTAGCAATTAAACTTTATTGCTATGACTTTCTTCCAAAACACCGGTAGCCTTCTGTGTCATAAAACTGACAGAAAAATTCACTGATTTACAATGTCTAGTTAAACTTTGAACTTTACAAAAGTAAGACCGACTTTACAATAAGCTTCTGAAGGAAATCAATGAAAAACATCAACAGAAAAAACTACCTGAAAAATTTGTCTGAACGGAGACTGTTTGTTATTTACGACATGTCTACACCCAGTTTGTTTTGATTCGCCGACAAATTATCCATAGTTCGGTAGCTAAAGCAATATGACAGTTCATGTTGAGGACTTTGACAAGTTTATTACTTAACTTTTACTTTGACATTAAGTTTCGAAATGCTTGTCAACAAGATAAACAACTGTAAATAAAGGCTGAGTTAATACACCGTGATGTTATATAAGTAAATAGATTCCTTAAAAGCTTTAATGTACGTGAAAGGGTTTATTATAGAAGAATTTAAGTAAATGTAAAAAATAGGCGAATTCGTTTAATAATTTAAATAATGTTCATTGCATTTAATATCAAAAAATGCAGGATACTATGGATCTTTTCTTGACTTTTCGGATTCGCTATGCTCATTCTAAAGAGTTCTGACTCACTTCACTTATCCACTGAATATCGAATTTAGTATATCTTCGATTGCTCTCTGACTGGTAAGATCAGTTGTAATCCCAGGGGTCTCCCATCCTGGCACACTCTTTACGAAATGCTGACAAACATTAGTGATCGAACAAACCGGCCGCATTTAAATAAAACTTAGAATACCAATGCACTTTCGCCAAATTTAATCTTTACCAAATGATTTTTAGATTTCAACGATTATTAAAAAAAATAAAACTGGTTAATGTCATTTGGCTTAACTTGATTGTCATTGTTAATTTAACTAATCCTGATGGAAAGATGATACTTAGTTAGTCTATTATAGAACTACACGAGAGTTTTTCACTTTTCCTCATTTATACCGTATACGGTACGGTATCATTTATCCGTTTCAGGTGTTTTTAAGGCCTTCGGAGTGATTTTCACAATGTTTTCTGTCTGTATGTAAGTGTGTGTATGTGTCTGTTATCGCAGCTTCTATTGTATTTAAGCTAGAGAGTTGAAACTTTGTACAAAAAACAGCCTACCACTGTAGTTGTACTATTCGGAAAATATTTTTATGACGTCATTACCCGAAATAATGGCTCAGTCTCACTAATGACAAGTTTCGTTTCAATACGACAAATCCATGATTTGTGTTGGATTGAGCCGCATTGAGTGTGGTCAGTGCTGTATGGGTGACCGCTGAGAATGGAACAGATGCTGCAGTACAAATTCGGCGAATTGTATATCCTGTGGACAAAGCTGAGCCCGAAGCAGGGAGGATGAGCGTAGCGAATCAGATGTGATGAGGAAAAGTTCCGAGTACGGGGTACACCTGATTTATTTCAAATAAATCTAAACAATCCTGTATTTCGTAAATGTTAAACATTTTTGCTAAATTATAAATGGCGGTTGTTGATGTTTTAGGAAAAATACTTTCCGAATAATACTACTAGACCAAAAGATTATTTGTTTTGTACCATTTCAAGCCTTATTTCACTAGAAGCTACACTAATAACAAACACACACACACGTATACATACCCAGACTGGTATTTAACTTAGTTAATACCAATCAAATGGTCTAAGGATACATGAATCGAAATCACGGTTTCAGATTATTAGAGAAAACGCATTACTTAAGTAAATAGAGTTTGATTACCCGCAATTGAGTTATTATTATAAATCACAGTCAGCTATCGCCGTCATCGTTTAGTGAGATGAGACTAAATTACTTTTTAGCCTGTTTTCGAGAGAGACTAAAAAGTAATTATGACTCATTAATCAGATATAAGCGTCTTCTTTATCTCAGTGAGAAATAAACGAGCAATATATCTAATGTTAATCCTCTTTCTTGGGTCGACAAAGTACAATTCCATTCCAACTAAGTCATAACTTAAAAAAGGTTAATAGTAGACGAGTTTTATAAATTAGCCATTTAGATAAAACTCAAAAGCCAATTAGAGTTTTAATTTAATGTTGTTGCAACCCTCACAATGAGTAAAATTAGTTGGACATAATCCATTGTCAGTACTATTTACAATTAACGACGTTTCGGGTACTTCTCCCATCATCAGGTTCGCCTTGAGAAAGACGGTGTGTGAGTCAAGTGTTGGGAGCCCGAAACGTCGTTAATTGTAAATAGTACTGACAATGGATTATGTCCAACTAATTTTACTCATAATTCACCATTGTCACAAACTTTCAACCCTCACAATGTCAGGTTGAGTTGGTCTTAGTTCTGGTAATAGATATATGTTAATTTTTGTTCACTATTATTTTGATCCATTATATTTTATTGCAAAATTAGTTTACCTTGTTTACAGTTTAAGTATTTTTTTACAACGTTTTATATTTGTGACTTTTTTAACATAATAATTCACAAATGATGAAATATGTGACAAAACAAACAATAAAAATCTAACGATTCCTAACAGCTGGTTAAAAAGCCATAAATATCAGTGTTGCCAATAGTTTTTGTAAAATTATATTTATTAGATATTTCATAAATATGTTCAATACTAAAGTAATATATAAACCAAGTGGGGAAGAAAACGTGATTTCTGTCAGACCTGACGTGTTGTTCACATTCTGTCCATCAGGGAGTTGGCTCAAATTTTCCTCTGGCCGCGGCCATTTTGTTTTACCCTAATAAATGTAAACAAATTATTACTACTCATTTTTTTTGTTTTTATTGCATTTATTTGAACAGTTTAGTTTAAAATCTTAATAATTTGTGTAAGAAATACATTTTGCCACATCCAATAGTGGTTTAAGTCCGAATCTTTAAATACTAGGTTTGTTTATTACTTAAAACGAGCGGCTAATTAAACTTTTTTTTTCGTGTGCACTACTTAACTTAGTACATTTTTTAAAATGATATTTGTTTTTCCCCTTTAAATATTAATTGTAATTAGTAATTTAACAAATTTAACCAAATTTTTTAATGTGATAAAAGCAATCGTAATTTTAAGGCAGTACACTCCCGTCTGCATTTTCTTCAAAATCTTAATAAAAACATATGATTTACCTTTTCTATAGTTTCTCTTTTTCTTTAACTAAATTATTGAACAATTATTTAACAGTATTTATTACAAATTCATTAAATTATCACGTACATATTTAATTACGAAAACACGATAAAATGTAAAACTCACCTAAAGTTTGTTATCAGGGTTGCCAATAAAATTAAATAAAAATACCTAAATCCGAAAAGACGCATGCGCAGTTATTCTAATTTTAGCTATTTTTTATTTTTGAGCCAGCTATCTACCATAATATTTAAATGAAACATTATTACATATTTATGAAATAAAATCAATAACCCACAATAAAGAGTTTGTAAAATTCATAAAAAGTCACTAAAAGCTGAAAAGTTATTAGATCGAACTGAAACTTAACATGTGTATACTACAATAGATGACTAATATAAAGGCGAAGTAAAAAAAATACCAACTTTAGTGATTATTTATCGTTTAAAGTATCATATTGTATGTAAACAAACCACGGCTTTTGACTGATTCATTTAGAAATTCGGTGAGTGAGCTAACAGTCGGTTAGTTAACAGTTCGTTAAATTAAAAATAAAGTTTTTTCTTATTGCACAATTTTTGGAATTGTTATCCTTTTTGACAAAAATAAAATGTCTGACAATTTATACATGATATAACTTTACATTAATTATTAATATATATTTAAAGTATACAATGTTCTTATGTAATAAAAAAACATTAATGGAGCAATTTGTATTTAGTGGAGAGACTGTTGTTTATATTTATTTAAAAAAATATGCTTAATATGTGCTACGCCACCAATAAGCATAATGTTTGAAGTTGGAGGTGCTTAATTTTTATTTGATTTATTATACTATAATAAAATTATTTGAAACTATTTTAGGTTTAGATATAAGTTATGATATTATTTTATTTTTAGTAAGAGTTAAAACTAGAACTATTATTAGTAGAAATAAAGCAAAACAAAAACTACAATGTTGATTTTTAATAAATAAATTAAATATATTTTATAAAATTTTTGTTATTTGGTTTTAATTTTTTTCATTAACTTTCTCTTAACCATAAGTCAACTTATAACTTAATATATTTTTTAGTAACTTCAAGCGTGTTTAAATTTGTTGGACATGCGCCTCCCCAACCTCCTAATTGTACTAATGTACAATAAATGTTTTTTAAAATATCTACATTGCAAAAGTCTCTTAAAATTTTGAAGTAATAAACTATAAATTTCCTCAATTTATTTGATAATTAGGTTATGTTATTCTTCCAGTTTAGCTTATAGTCAAACATTATCCCTAAGTACTTGGCATTTACTACTCGATCTATTTTCGATCTGTGGTTTCCTAGCTTTGAATTTAGAGAATGCTAAGTCTTATCTTCGTTAAGGTACAGCAAATTAGAATGCAGCCATTTATTGTTAAGTATAAACCTTTTGTTGCCTTTTTAATTTACCTGTTTTTAAGTTTTAATTTGGCATAAAAGTTTTGATTTGGCTATATCTATACCCCTCATTTGACTTATCGTGGAGAACCAACCCCTTTATCGATTAAAACAATCCCCCTCTAGTAGATTGTTGAATAACTAGAAGGCGGTAGAGGGTAAAAATATGTTATCATGGATCGGATCTACCCTTCTTGATATTACATCTCAATTAGCTATCAAAAGAATATTTAGCATTCATTTCATGACAAACGGTTTATATCTATTCGATGGCCTAATTGCTCTCGTGTGTCAGATAATCTGTTGCTAAGATCAACGTCTCAAAAATAGACTCAATTCAAATGATTTAACACAAGTGAGACTGATCGCTCGTAATCACCTTTACGGTGGGATTCATTTGATATATCTTTTGCTATATAATGGTGGCATGCTGGGCTGCTTTAGAAGCTCAAGACCATCCTTCCTTGTACTTACTACCTTATCCTTCAATCATTCCTCAGCAATAGATACTTCCAAGTAAACCTTCGCTCTTCCTTTTCCTCAATCTATCCTATGAGTGCTGGGGTGCCTCAAGGAAGCATTCTGGGTCCTTTGTTGTGTTCCATTTACTCCCACGACATGCTCCAACATCCAAACCTTTTCTACCTTTCTAACTTACAGATGCAACCTTTTCTGATGACAAAGGTAACACATTCCTATCAGTCCATAAAGATTACATTTCCGCTTTCGATTACCTTCAAATACATTTCATACTCCTACGATTAAAGGTCCTAAATTAAGGTTCTAATTACTACTCTGTAATTAGAACTATTCTCTCTACTCTATTTACTACTCTGCGCAGCTTGCAGACCTCCGCCCCAGAATTTTCTTTAAATGTAAATAATAGCTCTAAAAATCGGTTTAAAACTTAAATGCGAACTTTTTATCTTAGTTGAAGTATATTATTGTTGAAATATTTATAGTATGTACTAAAATTGCATAATTTCTTAATAAAGTTCTTTTAATAAATTATTATTTTAACTATGAACAAATATAATTAACATGGTGTCTAGTGTTAAAAAATCTGTTAGGACTGATCGCTAAAAAAAATTAACGGGACGCCATGAACGAGACTAAAACTCAACGACAATTATGGAAAAACGGGACATCTGTTAACTCATATTCAGAAGTTACTTTTCGAGGCACTGCGATAATAGTAGGTACTTCTTTTGTAAAGTATTTTAAAACATCCAAATTGAATTTCCAAAGATTAAAGATAAAGTGTTTGTTTACATAGCTAATTGGTTCGAGCTCTTTCTATCTCCACTATCAAATCAAAGTATCTTTTGGAAGTTTTAATAGTCAGTTTCTAAACATCTGTTGTATTAGTAGTTTCGTAATATAAGGGATGCACTTGTTCAAATACAATTCCAATTATCCCAACATGTCGTTTGATATCTCCTTTATATTAACTACCAACGACGTAAAGTTTAGACGAGCTTCAGCTGATATTTTCATACACAGAACCCTTACCTGATCAGATATTCGCGATTCAAAGAGATAGTTGTAAGGTTGCAATACAATGGCGGGAAAACGAAAGGGTGATCGAATTTTTTTTATCATAGGATTTGCATGGGACCGTTGAAAATTCTTCTTTTATTTCTTTATTGTTCGTTATTTTGTGATAAATGAGGTAAAAATGAATAGAACGACCATCGGTGCTAAAAAAATGGCCAACATTTCATAGATAAATATTTCGATTATTCCAGGATTTTAAATATAGAAACAGGCTCTTATCACTACAGACTTGGATTTGTCCGAGTTAACCCAAAAATAATAAAACCTAAACGGATGATTTAAACAAACATTTTACAAAAACGTGAATTTATTGAGTTATTTATTATTTTAGTGTGTAAATAAAATTGATTGATAAATTAAAACACCATTACGGTGAAAATCGGCTTGTTATCAGTTAATTTAAATACCTGTAACAACTAAATTAAACAATTCAATGCAATTAAAAGGTAATTTTGTGTGTTTGTGTAAACTAAAATTATTTAAAAGTAACATTAATTAACAATAACTAAAAAAAACACTATATTATAATTTTTACCATCTTATCACTCAATTTAAATACTCGTGACAACCCATTAAAACCCTATTTTTCTACGAAATAGTGATTCTACTAAGTTCATAAGCCCTGAAATTAATTAAATTAAAGCACTTTGATAAAAAATTTAAAAATAATCGTCACAAATAAGAAAAACCAAAAAACTCCCATAAGGACTTTAACAATGATCACCCTTTCGTTATCAATTTCTTATCAGCGACGGTGGCGCTGCTACGGACTTTGAATCGCGAATATCCCAACAGAATCGCTCCCTCATGATTTCTATAGCGCATTACTAGTTAGTTTTAACACATTGCCATTGACT
Source organism: Microvelia longipes (assembly GCA_018340805.1). Taxonomy (NCBI): domain Eukaryota; kingdom Metazoa; phylum Arthropoda; class Insecta; order Hemiptera; family Veliidae; genus Microvelia; species Microvelia longipes. Next base: position 17,969,699 of record JACMZG010000022.1, read on the forward strand.
TTTCAGATTACTAGATATGGATCAAGGAGGCATCCAAGGATCAGTCTTAGTCAAGGATCTTGAATAAAAGGGATGACGCATTAAGGAACATTTCTGACCCCATGGGAGTTGAATGAGATAGAGAAATAGGAGCAAACTTACCTTCCCCTTGGTTAAAAGGAAACAAAAAACCCAAATGCAGGTTGTGTAGCATGGTTATCGAGTTTGCTTCTAAAATTTCTTCTGTGCTTCTGCTGACTGTTATTGTTACATTTGTGGTGCTTCTTAAGTCATTTGCGCTTATTTAATTTTAAATTTTGGACTATACTTTGCTACTTTAGTGAGTGATAATTTAAGCGTGTTTTGTTATAACCTTCTCAAGCAAAAAACAATGGGAAATCATTGAGAGGTAAGTTTGCCTCTAAAATTTAAGACCTGCGCTGTTATAAGAATTGTAAGCATGCGCAGTTTGTACCATGCATGTGCAGTTGGTTTTTGACGTGTGTTTGTGTTGAATTCTCTCTATTTTTTAGTTTTCGAAAGGGTCACTTTTTTGTATGGCAAATCGACTTAGTGCGTCATCCCCTTTATTCAAGATCCTTGGTAACAGTACATGTTATTAGTAAGATAACCAGAGAATTCCCTAAAATAGATTAACATGCTACTGGAACCCGTTCAGGTACAAGGATTAGAAAAACTATGACTGATTCACTACCTGAACTAATCACATTGAGAGTCAAAATTATCAATATTGGATCCTTTATGATTTATAAGTGTTAATATTTCCTACCTACCTGTATTTTCCCAAATATTTGGGATACATGGAAAAATTAATAATCTGCTGAATTTTAGTAGTTTGTATCAGTATAAAATTTGGGGTTAGTCATTCTTAGTATAAATTCTAAAGTTGATTTAAATGAATTAATACTGCTTATTTAGGCAAATTAGGATACTCTGTAAATTTTGATATTGTAAATTCTTCTAGATTTTATTGTCCTTAAAGATGTTAAAACGTTTTATAAATGAAATTATATGATTTTTCGAAAAACATATTATTCAGTATGTTTATTTAATAGCTTAATTTAACAAAGCTCGTTAATATTTAACGAGCTGCAGAAGCTAATAAATATTTTCAGTGTCCTATTATAATAATTAGTAAAATCTTAAATAAAAGCCGTTTCTAATTAAAATCGATGGGAGATAAAAATGCAACTACCCAGTTGGTGAGGCGGTATGTTAAAACTAAGAGGACCTGCCCAATAAGAATCCCTTGGGTTGTCCCTAAAAAATAGAGTTCTATCTATTTTTTAGTTTTTGATGGGGTCACTTTTTTGTATGGCAAATGGACTTAGTGCGTCATCCCCTTTATTCATGATCCTAGGTCTTGGTACGCATATTGTTATTTATTATTAAAAATGGCCTCTCCCTAGTAAAGCAACATCAAGCAGCTTCATCATTTCTCTACACTGATGAGTACGGGGTCAAATTATCACTACCTGATTTCGAACTACTCCAGTCTTACTCATATTTGGTATTATTTTAGACAGCTGTAACCACAGAGATACATACTAGAGGGGGCATAGCCTATTTCAATACATTGAGAGATCTGAAACATCTTTTTGGGTCTTTCTGGGGCTCTGTGTAACCTTATTGAAATCTCCTTTAAAAGTGAGTCAAGGTTATAATAAATCAATTGATTTCGGCTTCCCGCATATGAGTTTTGATTTGTATTTTTAACGTTCTACTCTAATAGTTGTCGTAATTTTGTGCTGATTATCTGATTATGTTTTAAGGGAAGGTGGTCAGGTTACCAACCCATATGGCCTCTCTAGTAATATCTATCTCTATGGCTGTAAGCTGTAACATAGAAAAAGGTTAGGATAAATAATGACAAACTAAGAGCGGATCCTGTTTCTACTCTAGGGGTAATTATATATATATATATATATATATATATATATATATAATATACATACATATATATATATATATATATATATATATATATATATATATATATATATATATATATATATATATATATATTATATAATTTATACTGCATATTAAACTCAATACCTTATTTAAAACTATAGTTCAGGCATGGAAATCATTTTTTTTAAATAACTCTATAAAATTAATTTAAATTTATTTTTATTTTATATTTATTTTAATAATTTTTATTCATAATAATTATTTTAAATTATAAATAATTTAAATATACGGTGACTTTTGTCTTAAAAAATAAAATTTGTTTTCGTTAGTAAAATAAAAACTAAAATCTCCGCCATACTTAGTTCAGCTCAGTTCAATAATAATTTGTATTTTGTTTTATTACTTAAGTCTATTTGAATAAAACTTTTGATTTGTACTTTAAGTGCATAGCAAACAAAATAAACCTTATATAATATATATATTATATATTATATATATATATTATATATATATATATATATATATATAATGGCTCGACATATTGTCACACCCTAATCTGTTTCGTTCCTTCAACTCATCAGGGCGCCGACAGAGCCTGAACTCACTCTGACCTTTAATTAGACGTAACGAAACAGCGTGGAACAAGACATTATGTCAAACCATCAATGATGACGATTGTCGAATGATGGACAGTTCCCAGATGTAATTTTGCATGTGTTTCTCGTACAATTATATTGTGTCAACTATTTATGTTTTGCAAAACTCATAATAATTTTGACTCTATATATATTATATATATATATATATATATATATATATATATATATATATATATATATATATATAATATATATATATATATATATATATATATATAATATATATATATATATATATATATATATATATATATATATATATATATGATGCCTCCCTTAAAGGCAACCCTGGCTATGCCCATGCTAGAAGGTTCTACAATAGCTCTTCACTGGTAGAATCTATAAGTATTTAAAATTATAAAGACAACCTTATTTGTCAAAGCTGGTTTCAAATCCTTTCTCCTCTCTACACTTTTTTCACTAAGTAGGAAGCATAACCTGTTTCTCTCCTGACCTCATATTCTATTATCTACAAAGTCGGCAATAATAAAGAACAATAAAATGTATTTACACAGAATTCTAAAGTAAACAGTTAAGTGATGAGTCTACAATTAGACGCGTGCCTTTAAACCTGTGCCTGATCCGAGATACGAGGGATTACACATCCGGCTGTATTTATATAGTTAATTTAAACACCTTTTATTTAATCTAGACTTGCTTCATTCTCTGTCTGCGATTGGTATAAAGTTAGAAAATAAGTTTGTTCGTTTAAAATGTGTTAAGTTAAAATCCTAAAGAAGTTTCGATGTTCTTCGACAAATAGTTCGATAAAGTTTCGAATCACAGTAAAGTAATAAATTAATGAGATACAATATAATGATATAGTGTATCATATTCAAGTTTTCTTATGATGATTCTATAAAGCTGAAACTAGTCTTAATCGATTCAGCATGCTCAAATCTTTAAAAATGACACCTTGTTAAAAAGGTTAAAAAGCTATAAAAAATACAAAATTATAGGTAATGATACATCTTGCTTCTATATTGCACTTAACCTATATTAGAATCTGCTTGTTTGTCCTAGGTTTGCTATACTGTCTTGTCAAGGACAAATGGATTTGTACATAACCTTCCTATACAGTTAAACCTGGATTAAATTTTATATTTCTCTAGCTAATCCTTGACGTTAGGAGGATTATTATGTTATTTTACTAATCCCTCACATAGCTAATCTTACTTTACTGCTTTTGATATCTAGGTAGCTTTGTCTCACTGTTAAATTACTTCTAATCAAATTTATTTTTTTAGAGTATAAAACTAGTTATGCATGGCATCAGAAACTCAAGCCTGACAAATACATAAAATTAAATAAAATAACAGGCAAGAACTGGATAAATGATAGATAAATAATTTAGTTTGACAACTGAATTTAATAACTAATTAAAAATAGATAGCTCTGATCAAAATTAAAAAAGTCTCGCTTCGCTCGCAGGAATGATATAAATATATGGTTTTAAATAGGAACGGATTTATTTACTGACATGATTGCTAATATAAATTTAGGTTCATGAAAAAAAGCTGGAATGCTATAAATATAGATGGAAATATATACAAAGTATCATTTTGGTCACAAAATGGTTAAAGTATAAAATTAGGTACGTTATTCCCTCGCTATTATACATAGTCCAAGAGCCAGGCCAAAAAAATGTTACTCTTTTTGTACTACTTCAAACCAATTTTGTCTGAAAATGTACCTCAAACTATGGAAGGAAAAGTATTGAACTGTCCTGAATTGGCTGAAGTACTGAATTGGCTCAGTATGCCAATTCAGAGTGGAGCCCTTCACTCGCTCAAAATATTAGAAAATTGCACAAATTCCAGTTTTCTTGCAGTAAGTGTTTCCCTAACGGTTATGTGCAAAACATAAAAAGAACATTTATTCAAAGCTCATAAAGTTTCCTATAAAACGAGTGTCTTTTTGTCAAAATCGGATAACTACAACTAAAGTTTTGACTAAATACCACTAAAAATGCCAATATTTTTCAAAAAATCGTTGACTTAGCATAACAAACCAATTTTTTTGGTGTTTATAAAGGAACTTATTAGTCATTTTATCACAATTAAAAATATTCTCTTCATGTTTTGCACACGACCCACAGGGAACAATTTATTTCAAGAAAACTGAAATTTGTGCGATTTTTAGTATGCGCAATCATATGACGGGCTCCACCATGGATAAGGCAGACTATGCTTTTCCTTCATAATTTAAGGTATATTTTCAGAAAAATTAGGTTTAAAGTAGTACAAAATGAGGAACATTTTTTTAGGTCCAGCTCTCGGATGTAAAATTATTGCTTTATTATTGATAAAGAGTAATAGGACTCACTTCGGATAAAACCGCTAGGTTGATAAAACATGTATTAAATCTGTAAGGATGGTATCGTATCTCTAGCTCAGGCCTGGGCAAACTTTTCTATTAAAGAGCCGCTTAGTCTTTTTACAGCCTGTCGCGGGCCGCTTTCTTTAAATTTTAATTATGCTAAACCCGCAAAAAATTGCAGTTACGCTGTTGTTTTACTAAAGTCAAATTTATTCTCAAAGAATAAGGATTGGGATTGGGGAACCTTAGCACTAAACGGAAAAAACAAAACGGAGTATCTTCGTCAGATCTTGAAATATAACTGAAGACAATTTTTGCTAGAATACTAGGTGTAAAAATAATTTTAAAAAGTATTCCTATAAAATAAAAGATTATAGGGATTGTATTTTATCAACTCCTTTTCGGCAATTCACGGAAGGCAAAATAGCTTTTTTTTTATCTTATTATTGTGAAAATAAAAATTCGCTAAAATAATTAGAATTCGCCAAACCAATGAGAATTGATATGAAAGGCGGCCGCTCTTTATGTAATAGTTTCTTATCTTACTAGTTTTTGTTTCTCCAAATTTTAAAGTAACAATCCATTATTTCCTTATCTTGATATCTAACTTTTCATAATAATTTTGAATTAAATAATTTATTTGCTTATATACCTAATATTTTATTTATTTTAATTTATTTTATCTTTTTTCCAAACATTTTAAGTTTGCCGCGGGCCACTTAAAAATGCTCCGCGGGCCGCATGTGGCCCGCGGGCCGTAGTTTGCCCAGGTCTGCTCTAGCTAATTGTACAGTATACCTAATGTATACTCAATAATGTAATAATATATACATAATAATAATAATTATATATATATATAATATATAAATATAATAATAATAATAATAATGTAAACTCATTATTTTTATTTTTTTCATTTGAATTTTGCGAAACATGTATATCATAACGTTTTCATCTATACTACAAGAGTTATATTACTCGACCAGTTTTCTCAAATTTATTTCCTAATCCTCTAAAATTTTGATGTTCATTTTAAAATAGGAAGTTATCTTTAATTTTCAGCTAAGTTTCAAAGAATATACGCTTATGCGGGTTGGGTTCATGGAGGTAGATTTTTGGAGGGAATTATATATATATATATATATATATATATATATATATATATATTATATATATATATATATATATATATATATATATATATATATATATATATATATATATATTGTGTGTATATGAGATTTTTGTTCCTTTAGACATTAACAAAAATCAACATTAAATTTCATAATCTATTTTTTATGAAGTATATGTGACGTCAATAACCCACAATAATGACCCCACAAACATTTCAAAAGTCACAAATCTTCATAAAGTGTTTAGATCAGCCAATTTTTTTTTACACGTGTACCACTACTATATGTACGGTTAAGAAAACGGTTAACAAAAATAAGAAGTTTCATGTTATTATCTGTATTAAGTCAGGTTTTATTGATAAGAAAGAAAGAGACACCCTTTATATTTCAATTACAAATTGAAATCATAATGTAAACAAATCACGTTTCTCGACTTATTCATTTGCAAATTCGCTTATATCGTGTCATCAGCACATTTCATATCAAGTCGTTTTTCCTTCAGAAATTCACTTAAAGATATGACTAAAATAACACTATTTCTCATTCGGTAAGAGTCTGACGAACAAGTGAACCAGATGTCTCATAGTTTACGACTTTTTAAAAGCCTTTTTGCAGGGTATGTACCGGTGCGGACAGATTGACTTACACGACTGTATATCTCGTTAAAATTATGATCCGTCACACTGTACCCAAAGATTGGACTATGACGTTAAACAAAGTTTAAAAAACTGACTGTAATAATTGTTAAATGAAACAAACGTGAAATGTTGTTTATGATAGTTTACGATCATGAGATGAGCGTTTAGAGAGAATCCACCCTTTAAATTAGAGGGATGTCATACTAAACGTCATACATCTTACTGATGTACTCTGTTACGTATTGTAGCGATTTTCAGTCAGATAATTACGGCATTTTTTTAAAGGCAAGTGACAAAACAGATACCTATCTTAAATTTGTTAGTTTTAGTACTTCGTATATGAAAATAACTTGACACATAAACTATGAGCAAGGCAAAAAGCAGCGGAGCAAAATTAACAAAAGAGATATACTATTTTATTTATTACTATATACTATACTATTACTATAACTATACTATTTTATTTATCAGATATACTATTTTATTTATAGAAGTAATATTTTTTTTTAAAAAATCGGGTATGGGGTATCTCGATACTTTTCATTCCAACTTAGGACTCGTACTCAGATTTTGATAATAATGTGATACCTTATTACTATTACCTTACCTATTACTATTACTACGTTACCTATTACCTTATTACTTTACCTATTACTATTACCTTATTACTACCTTGACCCTAAGCTTAAGGTAGTATCACTTCGGTCACTTATACGCTCAACCTCATATCTAGGACCTTGATTAAAGGGGTTGACGCGCTTTGACGATTTGCCATATCACAAAGCGACCCCATTGAGGATAATAATAGAGGTGCATCTATCACAAAATATATGCACATACAAAAAAAACTGCACATGCTTGGTACAAACTGCACATAATTACAATAATTAAATTAACAGCGCAGGTTCTAAATTCAGAGGCTAGGTTACCTTCCAACAAAAGGTTTCTATTGCAGAAACAAGTAGTAAAATGTAATATACTTTATTTTGCTCGGTACTATCTCGTGTCTTAATAAAACGTTCACGGGGTCAGAAAAGTTCCATTAACGCGTTCAAGATCCCTTTATTAAAGATCCTTACCTTAGAATAAAAAAAAGATTTTAGAGGTTTAGAATGTCATGGAGGCGAAACTTTTATAATTCGTGTTACTTTTATAATTAATCTTAGATAACTATTAACGTTTAAATCGGTATTTTCACTGATAGCACAATTACTCCCTACTTAAGACTACCAACCAGCACACCAGCAAACCGGCTTGCTGGTGGTTTTAAGTAGTAAAACATTATTTCATAAATATGTCATAAATAACCACTTATGAGGAAAGGTCATAAGGAACAACTATAAAAATTAAAAAAACTTACTCAGTATTTAATAAAATCAGTCTTAGATAGCAAAAGAATATTCTTTATGGGAAGTTATATCTTCTATGTATAATATTCTTTATGGGGATGACGCTCCTCCAAGTCTATTTTCTATGTAATGTAGTGACTCCGCTGAGGATAACTAAATATGAAGAATCATCACATCACATATGCCAAATAAACTGCACATGCTACATAAATAATTACGCATGGTTAAAATTATACATTAACAATGGGAAGGTCCTATTAATTAAAGACAACAAACCGATGACTTTCCTATTTGCTTGCTATTTATATACTGATAGACTATCTATAAAGATAATGACAACACGAGTAAATAGTAATATACAGATTTCAATATTAGATTATTTATATTTTAGACTTAACACTAGCACTACATAAGTAACTACATATCCCGGGCAAAGCATTAAAGATGAGCTAACTGACAATACATAATAGGCAAAGAAACTCCTATGATAATATAACTTATGTTCATTCATAGGAAAGGCTGCTGATTGGATCATATAAGGAGAGGGTATTAGATTTATGAAAGGGGTGCCTCCCAAATATACATTATATATATATATATATATATATATTATATATGTATGTGTGTGTGTGTGTGTGTGTGTGTGGTGGTGTGATGTATGTACGAGAATTTTTGTTCCTAGACGTCTACGGTACAGGATAACTTTCAACGTTTTCTCGGATCTTAATAAAACTTGGTACAAAAATTAACCTTGTTAATGTCCAGAGCCCTATTGGATATGAAGTATATGTGACGTCGTTAACCACAAAAATGATCCCACAAACATTTTAAAAAATCACAAATATTTATAAAGCGTTTAGATCAAGCTGTAAATTTTGACACATGTACGACTATGTATGATTAACAAAAATACGAAGTTTCATTTTATTATTAGCGTTAGTTTGGTGTTTATTGATTGACATATATATGTGAATCAAAACATTGTCATTGATTGACATAATGTAAATAAATGACGTTTTTTTACTAATTCACCTATAACGTGGCAGTATTCAACTTATATAAACCACTAGTATGATGAACTGATAAATTACAACAACAATGTGGCCGCGAAGCGGCCCACAGCGCCGACGCCGCGGAGCGGCATAGAGGTCGAAGGCCTTCTTGTTTTTGTTATAACCGAAACGAAGGTAAGCTTGCTTTTATTTTTCTATGCCGTGCAATGACCATAGGGTCAGAAAAGATCCCAATTGCGTTATCCCCTTTATTCAAGATTATAGGATGTTTACGTGCTAGGTTTAACACACGGTACTTCCACTACCTGAAAAAGGATTTATCTTTTACGCCTTCAATTTCTTAATATATGCCAAACCAGCAGGTTCTATGTGCATTGCATATGGCTAAAAGAATTATATAGCGTACTCGAATAAACATTTTTGCATGGACCCTATGGCATTTGGAGACACAGTTTGGAGGCTACAACGTTCACATGTGAAAATCTGTTTTATTAAGTTTTTCCAAGCAATTGACGAATACTATAGACAAGCTCATATAGATTAAGGAATAGAGATAAAGTACCTAGATGATAATTATTGCAGAATAAAGAAACAAACATAAGGACAATATATAGTTTTTAAGCTGTCTACAATATTTATTTTCGACAAAATCAAAGGTTTTATGGACAGAAGAGTACGGTTTTTTCCTTGAAACTTATAGCTGGGTTCGTACAGTTAAAAAAAAGGTGGGTAATTGATAGTGTAATTCAAAAGAACAAGATAAACCCAAAATTTAATTTTTATTCTATTTTAACTAGACAACTCTACTTCTTTTAATTAACTTAAAAAATAAATAAAGTAAATGCTTGGTGTACCTACATTTCGCTGAATTCCGGAGGCTGAAACTGTATCAGTAGTGTGTGATATTCATTATCAGTTTTTAGGCAACTAATTTTTAAGAATAAGTGGTCCAATTTGCGGATTTGTCGTAAAATGTAGTGACACGTTACCAACACTGCTCTGTACACTAGCTTTAGCATACATAGAGGTATTATTACTAGAGAGGCCCTATAGGTTATATTTTGAAACATCAAAAAAGTAACCTGACCACTTCGCTTATAAATACAATCATATAATCAGTACAAAATTTCAGTAACTTATGTTACTGTTAAAAACGTTAAAAATACAAATCACAACACATGCAATGTGCGGGAAGCTGAAAACAATTGAGGGTCAATCCATATCAAGTGTCCTAAAAAAAATAAAAAAAGGGGCTCTAAAAAAATAGATTTTGATAATTATTTTGCTATTGATACCATTTTTCAAAAAATCATAGCTCATAAACGAATTACATCAAAGCTTTAAAAATTTGGTTGGATGTTTGTCTTAATCTAAGCAACTGCTAAAAAATTTAATAGCACTTAATTTAAATTTCTTCACATTTAAAAAAAATTATATTATTTGATATTTGGAATTTCACACATACATGATTTAGCTATAATTTTGCTTGTGGGCAAATACACAAATGTTTTTAGTGGTTTATGTGGACACTGGTAAGGGGTCTTTGTTTGATATGGATTTTTTTTTTGTTGAAAAGTATACATGTCCAAGAGAGAAATTGAAGGTCAAAAATGACCAAAATTTAAAAAAATCCATATTTTTCAAAAATTCATAGCTCATAAACGAATTACATCAAAGCTTTAAAAAATTTGGTTGGATGTTTGTCTTAATCTAAGTAACTCCTAAAAAAAATTGGGAGCTCTTAAATTTAAATTTCTTCACATTATAAAAATATATATTATTTGATATTGATAGAGATTATTCAATATCTATATATATATATATTAGATATTGATATATATTATGAGAGAAATTGAAGGTCAAAAATGACCAAAAATTAAAAAATATGGATTTTTCAAAAAATCATAGCTCATAAACGAATTTATATTAATGCTTTGAAAATTTTGTTGATTGCTTGTCTTAAAGTAAGTAACTCCTAAAAAACTTGGTGTGCTCTTAATTCAGATTTCTTCATATTATAAAAAAATGGTTAAAATTTTAATATATTTTTTAAGAAACCCTAAAATTTGGAGCCCCCATTGCCCCCCCAAGGAGCGGTTATAGAGTAAAAGTGTCAAAGGGCCAAATTTAGCTCAAAGCTTGCTTTAAACAGATCTGTTCATATTTTTCCTGTAGTACAAGCGAGAACCGAGTATCGGCTGCTTATCTGAAGGGCAAAAATCACTAAATTTTAGGGTCAGAGGACTATAAAAGTGACCATAAAAAATTTATATTGGTCATTTTTTACTCACCATAGATATAGGTATCAGTAGCAAAATAATTATCAAAAATCTATTTTTTTTGAGCATCCAAGTCTGGGACACTTGATATGGATTAACCCTTGATTTATTATAACCTTAACTTATTCCTGGAGGAGGTCTTTATGAGGTTACACAGAGCCCCTGAGAGCCCCAAGGGGATGTTTCAGGTCTCTCAATGTAATGAGATAGGCTATGTCCCCTCTAATATATATCTCTATGCATAGCATATATTCGATTCAAAGAAATAGTTGTCAGGTTGGCAATACCAATGGCGGGAAAACGAAAGGGTTATCAAAATGTTTTTATCATTAGATAAGCATGAGAGCCGATCGAAATTATACATTCATTTCTTTATTGTTACTTAATTTTGGATAAATAAGTTAAAAATTAATAGAACTAATATAGGTGCTATAAAAAAAATATCAATATTACACAGATAAATACTTTAATACTTACATAGATTATTCCAGGATTTTAAATATTAGAATCAGGCTCTTATCACTACAGACTTGGATTTGATCGTTTTTAAGCTGATATTTACCGACATAAATATAAAACACGATTTTATATTAAACTACGATTAAAATATTTGTTTGATATTAATATAAAGTATACACTTCATAACAAAAATTAAATAAAACACAAAGGTTGGAAAATATCGTCTTATCAGTTAATGTAAATGCTTGTTACAACTAATTTAAACAATTTAATGCAATAAAAAAGTAATTTTGTGAGTTTGTGGAAACTAAAATTATTCAAAAGTGAAATTAATTAACAATAAATAGAAGAAAACACTATACCGTGATTTTCACATTCTTATCAGTTTATTTAAAAAACTCGTGACAACCCATTTAAAAGGTTTTATTCTAATGAAATAGTGACTTTAGTGAGTTTAAACAACCTTAAATTTATTAAAATAAATCACTTCAACAAAAAAATTAAAGGTGAATCGTAAATCTTCAAAAATAAGAGAACATTAAAAACCCATATAAATATCTTCTTATTTTTCCTTGCTCTTTTAAAGTCCTGAATTAACAAGTTGGACTAATTCAAGCATTTTTCTTTTAACTTCGCTTTACATTTTGTAATTATTACTACTATTATTCTATTTTATTTATTTATTTTTATTTTTAATATATTAGTTTACTAAATCAATTAAATTTGTATTTTTTAGTTTATTTTATCTATTTCATCATAAGTGAATGTTATAGGTTACGGTAACCTAACTAACCTATAAGGTGAGTGTTATAGGTTGATAACTTGATTTAGCTTGGTGCTTAGTAGAAATTCAATAGGACGGTACTAATTAACTATAAGTAAAACTTTGATCACCCTTATTATCAATTTCTTATCAGCGACGGTGCACTGCTACGGTCTTTGAATCGCGAATTACTAGAGAAAGCATAGCCTATCTTAATACATTAAGAGTCTGAAACATCATTTTAGGGCTCTTAGGGACTCTGTGTAACCTCATTGAAACTTCTTCTAAGAACATAGAATGTTTATGAAACATTCTAAGAACATGTTAAGGTTTATAAATAAAATGATTTCAGCTTCTGACACATTATTTGTGTTTTGATTTATGTTTTCAGCCTTCTACTTTATAAGTAACTGTAATTTTGACCTGTTTATTTTATTATATTGATAGTCGAGAGTGGTCAGGTTATTTTTTTTTGTTTGTGTTTATGTTTCAAAATTCAATTAATAAGGTCCCTTTAGTAACATATCTATACGGCTGAAACATCATTTCGGGGCTCTGAACATTCCTTCTTCAAAAATGAGTTGACCCTATAATAAATCAATTGTTTTTGGCTTCCCGCATATTTTTTTGTTTTGATGTGTATTTTAAACATTCTATAAAATTAGTTACAGTAATTTTGTTCTTTATATTTGATTATATTGATAATAGTTGATTGAATAGTAAATACAGTGAATAGTGATAGGTCAGGTTAATTTTTCGATGTGTCAAATTTCAACCAATAGAGCCTCTATAGTAATAATATATCTATGAGGCTTAGCTAATTTTAAACATACGTTCATAGAGATATTATAACTAGAGAAGCCCTATTGATTGAATTTTGAAACATCGAAGTACTAACTTGAACAGCATCGACCATTAATATAATCAAATAAACAGTATAACATTATAGTAACTCAGACAGTAAAATGTTTAAAATACAAAACAATACCCAAACGATGAGTGGAAAGCAAACAAAAATTGATTTATCCTCCACCCGTAGAGAGGTTTCAATGTGGTTGCACAAAGCCCTAAAATGATGTTGTAAGCTTCTTAATATATTGAAGTAGGTATACTCCCTCTAGCACTATATTCGTTCTATTAATTTTTAACTTATTTATCCAAAATTAAGTAACAATAAAGAAATGAATGTATAATTTCGATCGGCTCTCATGCTTATCTAATGATAAAAACATTTTGATAACCCTTGCCTAATATTGATATTTTTTTATAGCACCTATATTCGTTCTATTAATTTTTAACTTATTTATCCAAAATTAAGTAACAATAAAGAAATGAATGTATAATTTCGATCGGCTCTCATGCTTATCTAATGATAAAAACATTTTGATAACTCTTTCGTTTTCCCGCCATTCCGGTTATTTGTCAATATATCTCTATGCTTGCGTTTAATATTATTTTAAGATTAATTCAACTTAGAATAATGTAGTATTACTTTGTCTTATTAACCTCAAGACAGTTACTTGGAAACATGAAGGTTAATTTACAGTAATAGACAACACTTCATTTTTCACTGTCAAATTCATAATTGCTATTCTCATGCAAAACATTAAAAAAACTAATAAATTTTATTTTGAAAGGGAAAACAGCCCTTTAGAGACAATTTACTGAAAGTTTTCAATAACTAAAGTTTGGTCCTCCGCACTAATGAATCTAACTAAAGTAAAACTTGGGGTTTGAAACCGTTTTAGCATACAAATGAAAGTAACGGGTTTAGAAATAAACAAAAATATAACCTTATTCCAACAATAGAATGAATACGAGTCATAATTTTACCCTTAGTTGAAGTCAAATAAAAGATAACTCAACATCCGTTTTTACCAAGAAACCCTGACATCGACATGACTTTGGCACTACAAATTTAATTGTTGAAGAAAGGGTTGAGTGTAAACAGTATGAAAGTAACAGTATTGGCTATTTTACTTTAACAGTTAGATTTATATGTAGTAAGTCATATAACTGTAACTAACGGGTTGAGATGTTTCTAGCGGGACAGTGGTCAAGTTATTGTACCTGAAAGGGTTATTTGCTGCTAAAGGGTTGTTTCAAGGACACATCTGTATGTATACTGATTTTACTTTTTACCTTTTGTAAAAATAATTAAAAATCGGGTACGGGGTACCTCGGAACTTTTCCTCTTCACAACGGATTCACTGCGCTCATCCTTCCTGCTTTGGACTCGTGTCGCTCGTCCTCAGAATATACAAATCGCCAAGTTTAGACTGCAAAATGTTTTGCATTTTCGTCCTTAGATAGTTAATGCATCCGTTTCATTCTCAGCGGCCACCCATACAGCACTGACCACGCTCAATGCTACTTACCTTTTATAATCCAACAAAAATTATGGATATACTTGTATTAAAACGAAACTTTGTGTACTTATTTAATAAGTAAGGGTATTTACTTGCACCAAATTTAAACTCAATTGAATAATTTTCTAATTTAAAAAAAAAAACATAGACAGAAATACGATACAAATTTAACTAATGCTGATAATAAGATGAAATTTGACATATATGTTAGTCTTATACATGACTACATGCATGACAGATTTCAATCGAATCGCAAAATTTTTCCGCGTTTTATGTTTTTTCAATATTTTCGCTGTCATTATTGCGGATTAATGACGTCATCAAATGGCAAAACTACAGCGGTAGATGAATTTTTCTTTAAAGTTTCAACTCTCTAGCATAAATACACTAGGAGCTACAATGATAACAAACACAAACACACAGACAGACAACTTTGAGAAAACGCCTCAGGAGGTCTTAAAAACACCTGAAACAGATAATTCCGGTTTCGGATTTATTTGCAAACACAATTATTTTCCTATATACCTTTAGTATAAATGAGGAAAAATAAAAAAAAAAGATAAGTAGGCAGTGAAATAAATATCTGCCTAAAAAATGACAAGAATTAAACAAAACAAATTTTTGTTTGTTATTAAACTTGAGCATATACTCAAATATCAAGCACTAAATTAAATTAAATAAATAGATTATTTATTAATCTAAAGTGCAGGTCTAAATTTCTTTATAATATGTATTGTATTGCATTCTTATTCTGTTAAAATAAAGAATTTATTTTAAAAAAACTACTCGTAACTCATTTTTTCTATAATTTTTAAAAGGAAATGAGCACAATCCTGTTTTGTATCAAAGTTATCCTTTTATATCCTGTTATAGTTATACAAAACTTTTCCTCTAAAATTAGCTTTGCAAACAATTATTTGCACAAGTTTAATGCGTAGATGGTTGCATGGTTATGTTCATTAATGGTTTTCGCATTTTCTATGAAAAATACAGAAAAATGAGTTATGCGTAGTGCTTGATAATTGAGTAAATGCTCAAGTTATAAAGCCTAAATCGGGTCCTTAAGCAAAAAAATGGATTGTTAAGTACAGAAACACGCATTCCAAAGAAAATTTGCCCGACCACCGCGCCAGAATTTATGTGTATTCAAGCAAACTTTACATGATGGCCTTAAAATACCCTTTGGTCGCAATCTATGACGATCCCGTTATCAATCCTTTTATTAGTCCTTATTCGATCGTTTAAATCCTATAGTTCAGGTAAGGTGAAGTATCTTGAATAAAAGATATAAAAAGTAAGGGATTTTTTGACTCAATTGATGAATGAAATAGTGATATAAGAGCAAATTTACCTTCCCATGGTTTTAACAACATGTATTTCTAGCCAACATCTTTCAAACGGATTATCATTTTTCATTTAATCTTAGTACAAAAATCAACCTTAGGGAAGACACGAACCCTACTGAAAACCAGGTAATTGGGATGTCATTAACCTTGTTTGCTGAGTCAGCAAAATTTTAAAACAAATCGTGAAGAAGGTCCTAATTTATTTTTTTGGAGCGTTGAACCGAATAAATACGGTCCAATGTCGATAAAACCACTTTGTGACCAAAAAGTCGAAAAAATAATAACTATCGAAAACCAACATTTTCGAGTATTTTTTAGTTTTTTGGGGTGCTGAATCGCGCAAAAAAGTTCTATCCGGAGCTGATAGGACCACTTTAAGTGACAAAAAAGTAAAAAAAGGTGGTCAATCACCGGAAAACCTGAAATTAAGTTGTTACACATTTTAAGTGGAGAGTTGTTTTGGATGTATTTTGGGCCTGTGAGTTGAATGAAAACGGTCCGGAGACGATGCGAGTACTATATCAATACTCAAAGCCATGGAATATTGGTAAAGACGATCTTTTTTTATCGTTTTATTTACGTTGTATAAGTTTATAACTAAAAAATTATTCTGGCCTGGAAGTCCGTGTTCCTGAGGAATTTCCTTAGGGATGCGTGTTTCCGTGCTTAACAAGCTATTTCTTTCTAAAGGTTCCGTTTTATGCTTTAAAACTTCAGCAGTAACTATATTTTCAAGCACTACTCATTTTTCCTTTAATTTTCAAAGGACTATAACATAACTTGTCAAAAAAATTGAATATACATAGTTTTGTATACCCAACATAATCATTATGTGCATTTCCATTGAAAAATTCAGAAAAAATAATTTACGAGTAGTGCTTGATAATTGAGTAACTGCTCAATTTATAAAGCATAAACCGGATTCTTAAGCAAGAAATGGATTGTTAAATACGGAAACGCATTCCGAAGGAAATTCGTCAGACATGCGGACCACCGCGCCAGAATATTTTGTTATCACGATGTGAGTGATAACTATGCATTTTTTCTTATTCATCTTTGGCATATTGAAATAACATTCAGCCATGTTAAATAGTAATGTAAATAATGGTTCATTACAATTTTTTGAGTGCATTATATTTTAATTTAACGTTATTAATACTAAGTATGTTAAACGTACCTTATCCCTGTCAAATAAATGTAGATTCTCCTACTTCGTTAACCTATCGTTAGCTCTAAAAGACCGATTTTATTGAATACACGTTGGTATGTTTTTTGCTACTTTTATCATGAAAATGACACTTATAAGGTTGAATTTTGAAACATCGAAAAAGTAACCTGGAAGCATATCCATAAAATATTAGAAGCATATCTATAAAATATAGGAAGCAAATCCATAAAATATTGGAAGCATATCTATAAAATATAGGAAGCAAATCCATAAAATATTGGAAGCATATCCATAAAATATTGGAAGCTTATCCATTAAATTTTGGAAGCATATCCATAAGATATAGGAAGCATATCCTTAAAATACTGGAAAGAGATCCATAAAATATTGGAAGCATATCCATAAAATATTGGAAGCAATCCATAAAATATTGGAAGCATATCCATAAAGCAAAATCCATAAAATATTGAAGCATATCTATAAAATATGGCAAGCATATCCATAAAATTAGAAGCATATCTATAAATATAGCAAGCATATCCATAAAATATTAGAAGCATATCTATAAAATATAGCAAGCATATCCATAAAATATTAGAAGCATATCTATAAAATATAGCAAGCATATCCATAAAATATTAGAAGCATATCTATAAAATATAGTCCAAAAAATAGGAGTATCTAGGGAGCTGCAATATGGGGAGTGGATAAAAAATAATTTAATAACAACCCTCCCTCAAATTAGTTTCACTAATTATTGTTTATAATTATAATTTGAAATGTTTTCACCCGATTATGTTTCACTAAATTTGACTGAATCAACAAAAAGAGAAAACAAAATGACGGTGTATTCCACTAACAATGTGGCAAATAAAAACTAAAAGTAAAGACCATAGATTTACAACTTTTAAACAATAAGTGAGAGTAAGTTAGTATGTCAAGGTCTTACTTAGGGTGCTTTATTGTAACTTAATATCTTGTCCCTTTCAGTATAAACAATGCTGAAACGGGTCTGTCTGCTGCTGTGACAGTGTTTACAACATCAATCGACAGATTTATGACTCTTTAGTTAGAAGAAGAAGCAAGGTCTTAAGGTCTATTGTTAGAAATAGTCAAACTGTTATTATAACGACCCTATTTTTTTAAAAAACTTCTGACTAATAGATGACAATGTTATGTATGAAATGAAGCATGTAGATTGACCACAGCATGACATGTTTATTACAAACTTTCTCTAAATTTTGATATGTTCGTTATGTAACTAAGAAATTATTAAGACATTTTTGGGTCAAGTAAATGCAATAGACTCGGTAATAACATTTTAAAATTTGAGTAAAATCCTATTGGAAAGTTCATTTGTAGTGAAACATTAACCACGAATGAGAAACGTGGTTTTCTAACTCATGCAGAGTAAGGTGGGGTCAGAGAAACCCGACCAACAATTCTTACAATATAATGTTAACGTTTAGAATTTGTCGTATAATTTGTACTGAATTTTCAAAGAAAATTAAGCTAATTTAAAATTAAATACAAACTTTACTTATAATATCATCTATGTAGGAATTATATTTAAAATGAAATTTAATTAGATTTTTGTATGGAGGACGGCAAGACTTTGCCTCCTTTATAAACAATCCATTTAGCAAATTTTGAAAAATTACCTTATGACTTTTTAGTCAAAGAGTGGGGAGGGAGAAGGTGGTTTTTTTTAAAAGACGAGATTTCACTGATAAAGATATATATATATATATTATATTATATTATATATATATATAAATATATATATGTTGTGTGGTGTATGTATGAATGAATATGTATTCTTGATCAGGGAGTGTCCTTTTTAAAAAAAAAACAAAAAAACCACGATGTATATAGTATATTTATATAATATAAATATATAATATATAATATATATATATATATATATATATATATATATATAATATATATATATATATATATACATATATATATATATATATATATATATATATATATATATATATATATTATATATATATATATATATATATATATAATATTAACAATCAGATGTGAACATTGTACTTCTAATCGATTTTCATAAAAAGTGAAATTTATGTAAAGATTTAAGTAAAATTGAAATAAAGACTGCCCCAAGCATACACAGGAGAGACCTCTCAACTTTTTAAAAAAGGTTTGACACGCATTACAACCAAATTCTTGACCACTCAAACCTTACGCCCTTATCAGACCATATGACAAAACTTGACCAACGACAGACAAGGAAAACTGTCGTATACTTTATACAGAACCACATACAGACAAAATGAAATTTTTAGAAATGCTCTATAAAAAAGCTGAGAAAGACAGTATGAACAAAAAAAACAAGACGTTAGCAAACCCTCCCGTTATTGTAATTTCATGTTAAATTTATTTAGACACGTAACATAAAAAAAAAACATTCAAAATTTTATTAATTTTCAAACTTTTCCATTTTGTCAATTTCAAGAACTGACGAACCTCAGGATCCCTAAGCGAAAGCTCTTCATCAATTTATTTTAAATAAATTTTAAAAGAACTGAAATATTCATCAATTTAATTGTTAAATTTTATAACAGTCCAAAAGCTCTAAAGTCATTAAAAGTGAAATTTGTTTTAAAATGAAACCAAACAGTTTTGTTTTCTGAACAAATATTCAGAAAAACAAAGAATATCCTCAAAGGGAGAATAAATATGAAAACAAAAGTTCCTCTAGCTTAACATTACTTTTACCAATCAAGTACCAGGTAAAACTGAAAGTACTCAAACTACACACAGTGTAAGATCCACACTCACACACACACAACCAAGTAGGTACCGTGGGAAAGACCTATATACCTACTAAACCAATAAAACATTTAGACAGTAATGTGTAAACAAAACGAGTGGTACAATGGTAATATTGTACCTCCTCATATTAGGTACACATAAACATATTCTAATTTTGCACCTTAATTTTTTCTACTTGAGTTTTTTATTACTTACTAGTGCTTTATACTTTGTACCTATAACTTTTCCCATTTGTACCGTAGGTACAAAGAGGAAAAGTATTGTGTTTGCAAAAAATCCGAAATCGGAATGTCAACGAATTATCCGTTTCAAGTGTTTTTTAAGGCCTCCTGAGTGGTTTTCACAAAGTGTCTGTATGTGTGTGTAAGTGTCTTTTACTATCGTAGTAGTAGTAATATGGGGGGAGTGGTAGTAACTACCAGGCAAGTAGGCCACGTTGTTGGGCCCTTTTTGCCAGCTCCCTAAGATAGTGTTCTACTCCTTTTAATTTCAAGTGTAGGTATATTTCATCTATACTAGGCAGAAGAGGCGTGAATTTCTATGGGTCCTCTCATGCTTTTTCAAGCAATCATAAATAATATTTCTCTGGCTCTTATAGTCTAGTAAAAACTGGGAACAACACGTGCTCTCACTGTTAAACCAAACCTCCACACACTTTAAACTACAAGGCAGAAACATTATAGTATTATAATGAATCTACAATGAGGGTCCTAAATTTTGCCTATACCCAGGTTCATTTAGGGTAAGGAATCTTTAACGAGTACCTGACAACGCACAGGCTCGAGACCACCGGCTTTACGTCCCTTCTGAAGGACGTGGTACGCAGAATTTTTATCCCTCATAAAAATCCTAGAGGCCCGTGCTGGGATTGAACCCATGACTAAAGTCCATTCATTCTGTGTATTGGCCGCGTACCTTAACCACTACACCACAGTTGACTTTTATTATCGTAGTTCCTAATGTAATTATGCAAGAGAGATGTGCTATCAGGATAATAATTTTTATGACGTCATTAACCAGCAATATTGACTCAGCAAAAAGTTCAAAAAATCATAAAACGCGAAAAATGTTGTGATCCCATTGAGTTTTGGCACGCCTGTAGACATGTAAAAAACTTACATATGACTTGCAATTTTAAAAAAGTGTACAAAACCATTAAATAATCTAATTGAGTTGAAATTTGGTACAAGTGTATACCTTTATGTGATAAATAAGTACACCACTAGCTTGCCGAATGCAATGTGTTAAGGAAAAGTTCCGAGGTTCCCCGTTCCCAAATTCTTTTATTCCATCAGTGAATGAAATAACAAAATATTTGCAAAAAAATGTTATTTTATCACAGTAATTTAATTACCTATTCGTTATCACATTGTTTTAATGAATTTTCATAACACAAAGGCAGTAATAATATTTATTACTGTCGTAATAAATATTATTACGAGTCGTAAAGATGGATAAATAGGATTATAAGAATGTGAAATATGTTTCCTATGATCTCATTGTCCCACCAACTACCACTTTAAATCTATTACAATGATTAGCAGCAAAGCAATCCAAGCGTTAGCTGTGATATTAACAGCGGCTTCATTAGGTAGCTATCAGGTAAAAAACACTAAAATATCTATAAAGCATTTTATTTTGAAAGCGGTAGTAAAGTAAATACTTTTCTGACTCAAAAAAGCCATTAAAGTGCGATTTTATTGCCAAGGCAGTAACAGTATTTGTAGGGCAGTAATTATTGTCCGACGTATTAAGTTTCAATTTAAAGCTAAGAAGTTTAAGAAGAATGAATATTAGAGGGAGGATACAACAGCTTTTATCATTCCTTGTGTAGCTATTATACAACACACGGTTAAAATCAGTTGACAGCGTGGGAAAATAATGCGAGGGAGCCAATGAGGTTATTCCTGGTTGATAAACCACGTCCTTAATTTCAAATCAGGCTAAACTTATTGGTTCCTCAACACTATTTTTTCGAGCTGTCAACTGATTTTAGCCGTATGTCGTACTCTAGGTGCCGTAACTATACATTTATGACGTCATTTTTTTTATTTTTTATAATAATTACAATTCAACGTAAATATTACATTATATTTCTACTATTTTGTCTTAAATTAAGTAAAATGAATTTAAAATAAGTTTTAATTATTATCTATTGCATGTATTCTTTAATTATCTGTGCTGTATGAAGTGCTTTAATACTATGTCACTGAAAAATGTATGGGTGTGTATGTAGAGGTGTGGGGATAATCTAGTCACTGTCTAGGGAGACTCTTGTAGGAGTAAGTCCCGTTATGGCTCCTAGTGGAAGCTGTCTCTCTCACAAACCCCGTATTGTAGGAGTAAGTCCCGTTATGGCTCCTAGTGGAAGCTGTCTCTCTCACAAACCCCGTATTGTAGGAGTAAGTCCCGTTATGGCTCCTAGTGGAAGCTGTCTCTCTCACAAACCCGTATTGTAGGAGTAAGTCCCGTTATGGCTCCTAGTGGAAGCTGTCTCCCTCACAAACCCCATATTGTAGGAGTAAGTCCCGTTATGGCTCCTAGTGGAAGCTGTCTCTCTCACAAACCCCCTATTGTAGAAGTAAGTCCCGTTATGGCTCCTAGTGGAAGCTGTCTCTCTCACAAACCCCGTATTGTAGGAGTAAGTCCCGTTATGGCTCCTAGTGGAAGCTGTCTCTCTCACAAACCCCGTATTGTAGGTAAGTCCCGTTATGGCTCCTAGTGGAAGCTGTCTCTCTCACAAACCCCGTATTGTAGGAGTAAGTCCCCCCTATGGAAGCTGTCTCTCTCAAAACCCCTATTGTAGGTAAGTCCCGTTATGGCTCCTAGTGGAAGCTGTCTCTCTCACAAACCCCCTATTGTAGAAGTAAGTCCCGTTATGGCTCCTAGTGGAAAGCTGTCTCTCTCACAAACCCGTATTGTAGAGTAAGTCCCGTTATGGCTCCTAGTGGAAGCTGTCTCTCTCACAAACCCGTATTGTAGAAGTAAGTCCCGTTATGGCTCCTAGTGGAAGCTGTCTCTCTCACAAACCCCGTATTGTAGAGTAAGTCGTTATGGCTCCTAGTGGAAGCTGTCTCTCTCACAAACCCCCCCCTAGTGGAAGCTGTCTCTCACAAACCCGTATTGGGAGTAAGTCCCGTTATGGCTCCTAGTGGAAGCTGTCTCTCTCACAAACCCCTCCCGTTAAAGCTGTCTCAAACCCGTATTGTAGGAGTAAGTCCCGTATGGCTCCTAGTGGAGCTGTCTCTCTCACAACCCCGTATTGTAGGAGTAAGTCCCGTTATGGCTCCTAATAGTGGAAGTTGCCTCTCTCACAAACCCCGTATTGTAGGAGTAAGTCCCGTTATGGCTCCTAGTGGAAGCTGTCTCTCTCACAAACCCCGTATTGTAGGAGAAAGTCCCGTTATGGCTCCTAATAGTGGAAGCTGTCTCTCTCACAAACCCGTATTGTAGAGTAACTAGTAAGCTGTCCCGTATGTAGAGGTCCCGTTATGGCTCCTAGTGGAAGCTGTTTCTCTCACAAACCCCGCATCACTGTATTATACCGCCTATGTACTCCCTCTAAGTATTAATCTCCTTAGATTTCAAATATTTAAACACCATTTATTGTTATTAAACTAATTTATTCCTGTAATATAATGAAATTTGGCTGACAGGTAGTCAGTATAGAAAGAACAAAAATCCAGATTTATGGCCCCTTCCGTGAAACCATATTGTAAGGTGCAATATTTTCCAAAAAATGTGATTTTCAACACTTTTTTATGTACAAAAATGGCTGTATCTAAAATTCTGCTTAAGGTAATTTTTTGGTGGCGTTTCAAAGCTTAAACTTGATACTTTCAAACGGATTCCTCATACTTTTGGATAATTACAATTTTTAATTATGTGCAAATATAAATTCTAATATCTCAAAAAGCCTTTAGGAATTTAAAATTAAAAATTCCAAAATTGGGCTTAAACTGTTAGTAAAATGTCCACAAATTTTCATTTTGAGACTGCCATGGGATTGGACACAGTAGCACATAACGTGTGTCAAGGTGCGTCAAAGAGTAAAACAGACAATATATTTGTCATTTCTATCAATAATTATGTGATACATCTTAACTTTTTTAGACTTTAACATACCTTGACACACGTAATGCGCTACTGTGTTCAATTCCATGACAACCTAAAAAAAAATACACTTTGATGTATTATCATTTTTATTTTATATTTGCACATAACTAAAACTTGTTACTACTCATCCTAAAGTATGTAGAATTTATTTAAAAGGATTTAAAGGAAGTTTCAGCTTTCAAACGCAACTAAAATAAAATTTTTATCTAAGCAGAATTATAGAAACGGCAATTTTAGTAATCAAAAAATGTTAGAAAAATAAAGTTTTTTGAAAAAAGAATACATCATGTTACTACGGCCATAGGGTTGCACGGAATAAGCCAAAAATCTAGATTGTTCGTTCTTCTTCGTAAGTGGTATTCACTAAGTTGTCTGTCTGTCTGTACGTATGTGTGTGTGTCTGTTAACATCGTATCTCACAGTAAATTTATACAAGAGAGTTGAAACTTGGAACAATATTCAACCTTTAGATATAGCTGTGCTATCCGGAAAACAATTTTTTATGACGCCACTAACCCGCAATAATGATTCAGCTGAAATTTCGAAAATTCATAAAACACAAAGAATTATGCGAACGGATTGAGATTTGGCACGCATGTAGCCATGTATAAGACTATATATATATATATATATATATATATATATATATATATATATATATTATATATATATATATATATATATATATATATATAAATTTCAAAAATCCACATTGATCCTATTGAGCAAAATTTAGTACAAGAGTAACTCTTTACGT
Organism: Microvelia longipes; assembly: GCA_018340805.1. Lineage (NCBI taxonomy): Eukaryota > Metazoa > Arthropoda > Insecta > Hemiptera > Veliidae > Microvelia > Microvelia longipes. The sequence continues at coordinate 17,994,792 of JACMZG010000022.1, forward strand.
AATAAAGATGTAATCAAAGTTTTGCTTTAATACGACAAGTATATCTATGGTTCTTATGGGATCATAAAAGTTAAGCAGCATTAAGCGTGGTATATGCTGCGTATGTGACTCTTGACAATAAACGAATGTATTCACTACCTGAGGACGAGCGAAGCGAATCCAAAGACGTGTTGCAGTATGAATTTGGCGAATTGTATATCTTAAGGACGTTCGAAGCGAGACTGAAGTAGAGAGGATGAGCATAGCGAATTCGATGTGATAAGGAAAAGTTTCGAGGTACCCCGTACCCAATTTTTTATTTATTTTTTTTCAGGGAGCAAACGGACATTCGATTGGCCAGGGTGAGAAAAATAGTAATGCCAACTATGGTAAAATAGTAATTTTAAACATCGACGGACAAAACGGTTCAACTAATCGTCAGGAGATCGGACCGTCGCCATCCGAACAATCGGACGAGAAGGAAAACACAAAAAACGCACAAATCAATAATGGACGAATCATTATGGTCAACATCAAAGTAGGAAACGCTAATATCGTCCAAACAAACGACATACCGCACAGCAATGTTGCAAACATGAATCATGATGGTACGAACTCATCTGACAAAAACCATGAACAAAAATCAAGCGTTAATGACGGTAAAATTGTCATCATTAATATCGTTAGTGGTGACCAGCCAAGCGATTCCGGACTTCAAATCAACCACGGCAATATCACCGTGATAAATATCGATGCCGATGATAAGTAAAGCGATAAGGAGTGTGTTACCATAGAAATATAATACTAGAGGGGACATAGCCTATCTCATTACACTGAGTTGCCTGAAACATCTTTTTGGGGCTCTCTGTAACCTAATTGAAACCTCCTCCAAGAGTGAATAAAGGTTTAATAAATCAATTGTTTTCTGCTTCCCATACTTTGTTAGTGTTTTGATTTGTATTTTTAACGTTCTACTATTGTGATGTTGTTATTGTAATTTGGTACTGATTTTTTGATTTTATTAAAAGCAAAAGGTAGTCAGGTTACTTTGTCGATGTTTCAAAATTTAACCTATAGGGCCCCTCTAGTAAAAATATCTCTATGGTTGTTTCCTTAATAGTCCTCAATAAAACAAATACAATAAAAATGACGACTTTTATTTTCCTCCGTCTTTTCCCATGGGTCAAGATAAATTTAACCAATTTATCTTGGCTAAATAGTTAAATTTAACCAACCAATTTTAGTTGGTTCCAAGCTAGCAGTCTTTATCTTAATGAAGACAAGACTAGCATTATTTGTTTCTCCTTAAGAAGAGATCTTGGTAAGCACAGCCAAAATAATTGTGCTAAACTTCTTGGAGTAACATTAGATCAGAAATTATTGTGGAACCATCATACAAGTAATCTCACGAATAAGCTTAGTACTGTCATATTTCTCCTAGTAAGATTGAAAAGTATTATATCTCAGCAAGTTTTGAAAATTGTTTACTACAATTTTACAATTGTTTTACAATTTTTTACAACAAGTAAGGAAAATCCGTTGGCACAAGTTTATAATATTTCATGGAGATTACTTTGAACAGGACAAAATAAGTATTCATGAATAAACAAATAATGTTTGAGAAAGCACAAAATTACTTTTGTTGTTTTGTTAATTGAGAATACTTTTGTTACTAAGACAGCTAAGAAAAAATGTGCGCCCAAATATTAATTACAGAGATTCTATTTGTTGGAAATACGATTTAGGACGTTTCACCTATATATTTTATGTAATCAAACAAAATGAAAATTATAAAATTAATTAATAATATAAATTAACTGCTTTGTGGAGTAATCCAAGAATAAATAAATAAATAGTCTCTCCACTAAAAAGTATGTTAATAAATTTCTAGAGTTAACTTTCTGCCGCATCCGGCCATTAAGTTACTAACAATCGTTTTTAGCACTCCAGAGAATGATTGACGATGGCCGGATGCGGCAGATAGTTAACTCTCTAGTAAATTTATTAACATACTATTTAGTGGAGGGACAATTCATTTATCCATTATAAAATTAATTGATTTTTGTTCAAGATTCGGGATTTATCAGGGTGTTAAAATTGTATTCGCATTTATTGTTAATTATTCCAGATTATTAAATCGATTTGATAATTAACTGTTGAATCTGATTATGGTTGATGAAATCAAACCAATAATAATAATAATAATGCCCGTTTTTAGGGGCCTTCGGCCCTTCAGGGTATTCGCTCTGTGGGAGCAACCTCGGGTGGGTCACATCCACTATGCTCAAAGTGAAGCTAAAATTTTTTTTACAGCAAGTTCTATTCATAATAAACTAAGAGCATAGCCCGGGCTGTGAACCCCGGACCTCCGGTGCCGAAGTCCAGTACTAAACGACCACGGCTGCAAAGGTAGATCAAACCAATAAAATATACAATAATTTTCAAGCTCTTTCGTTTTGCAAGTTATAGGGCAGCTTCGTGAGCCTACATTAATAATAAAAGCAAAAAAATTAGGGATGAGTACAATTTATTGAATTTATTAGTTGGTTGTGGGTAACGGGACGGACAGGGGTCCGCCATGTACAATTTAACCATGATGGGCCAACATTATAGAAATATACAAATAAAACTTTTAAATAAACTTGATATAGGATTGATTTTTTATCTTCGATATGCGATGTAATGTCAAATTCGTCTAAATAAATGTCAGACATCATTGTTCGCCTCCCCGTTTTCTCTTATAAGGTGAAAAACTAAACGATTTTATGTAAATCCGTCTCCCACTGCCGAGGGACTCTAGGGTTAACGAGAAAACCTTTGAGAAAATTCAATAAACAAAGGAAAATCAAAAGGAAAGTTATAACAGAATTACACTGGTTTGAGAAGTCAATTTGTATATGCAGATTATTCAAAGATAACGTCTAACTCAGTTTGTGATGCCTCGGGGGACGAACAGATAGCTCCACCGTGGAGGCAGTAGAGGCGGTTAGCTATGTTCTGAAGGAGCCAGGGGCGGTACTGGGGGCGGCAGCTTGAATTAACCCCGGTACTGCCTCTATTTTATCGATCTCTTATTTTACTTTCGACTATGTAACTTAAGATAAAGTATATCGTGTCTCAAGGCAAAATATAATACAAAAGAGGCAACAAATTATTGAAGACATCTTATCAAAGATATATGTTGATATAAATATAACCTTTCATATTTCAAAAACATCATATTAGATTATCTTCAATATCAATCCATTTTTGTAAATATACTATGTAACTCCTTCATAGTGTCAAGGGTCCTACACATTTTGAGTATTATTATTATGTTATTTTCTTAGTATTATTTGAAGGCCTAAGGCCTATCTGATACGTGGTAAAGAGTTACTCAAAGTATGATGTGCGTTGCCCCGGGGTCCGCAAAAAGATTTCATCTACTTACGTCAGCAAAATTATACATTACTGAACTGTTTTTAACTGCAAAATGTTATTTTACGAACCCTGCCAACAAAGTATTTAAAAAAAGTATCGCCCTTTTTTTGGTAATACTCTACCTCCTAGTGAGTTATAGTACATTTAATTGTAAAAAAGTCAAAACGCCCTAGGAGGAGAAATGAATAAGGGTAAGGTATTTATGTTACAGGTTATTATATAAATCGAAACCGGAATGTCAACGGAGTTATCCGTTTCGGTTGTTTTAAAGGCCTCCTGAGTTGTTTTCGCAAAGTTGTCTGTCTGTATGTGTGTGTGCGTGTGTTTTTTTTCTATATTTGATGGGCCTTATATTTTCGCATGTTCCACATATGTACAACAAGTGTTAGTTGTATGTACAACAAACAATTTTTTTTAATCTTCATATATCTTGTAGTTGTAGTTTATAATTTCTTTTTATTTTGAAACTTGAAATCTTGTTAAAAATAAAGTTCGAAAATGTTAATTTCATCATACTGATTGTGTGTGTTTGTGTGCGTTATCATCGTAGCTCCTAGTGTATTCATGCTAGAGAGTATAACTTTAGGTAGTCTAATCTAGATACCAGATTTATAATCTAATAGTCTAAAAATAAAACTAATTATTGTAAAAATTGTAACATTAGTGAGAAATAAATTATTTATATTTTTGTGGCAAAATCGTGTATGTCTTATACTCTTTTTACTTTTAATTTTTTTCCAATTTAAGTAAAAGCGTATAAGATGGATACCTAAGTAATCAACAAATATCTCAAAGCATGGTTAAAACGACCCAGTTACGTTTCGCTTTAAAAGACATTTTTACGGTTTTTTATTAAAAGTAAAAATGTAGGTCATTTTTGGACCTTTATGAGGGACCTACGTACAATATTTTCATTCTAAGTAAAAGGGACAGTTATAAACAATAACATTGTTTGTTTGTTTGTGTTATTGTTTATACGTAAACAGTAATTGAATGTGAAAAAGGTTTTTATTGTGATTCAAGGTCTAATAAGTGAAACTGTGTCAAATCAGGAGCCTTGAAAGGCCTTGTATTGCCTTAAAAACCCAAGGACAATAGTTAAACAAAAATATTTTTATTTATATGAGTAAAAGTTAATCAGTAAAAGTAAATATTTAAAAAGACAATATGTATACATATTACACACACCCAATAATATAATATATATATATATATATAATATATATTATATATATATATATATATATATATATATATATATATATATATATATATATAATATATATATATATAATATATATATATATATATATATATATATATATATATATATATATATATATATAATATATATAATTTTTTATTTATACAATCTTTATAACTATATAAATTATATTTCTGTTTATATAGTAGAAATGAAGCTGAACACATCATTATTTTGTTAAGCGTATCTAAAATTATACATACACACGCAAATATATTTACATATATATAATATATATATATATATATATATATATATATATATATATATATATATATATTATATATAATATATATATATACCGGATGGAACATTTAAAATAATCTACATCATTAGACATCTAATGATGTCTATTGGCTTTTTCCAAAGTAAGTCGACTCATGTATTAAAATTTATCAATATTACTTGAGTAACTGTTTTCCAAAATAAGGGAATTTTGTTAAAGGAATATTCATCTAATGAAGGAACTCATTTTATTTTTACGCCTGTATTGCCTGTTTTATAGTTAAAGTGTATCTCCGTGAGCTAAGAAGGAAACACAGAGTTTTGAACCTGTTATAGTTTAATGGTCTTTTTACTGGACAATTTACGGAAACTTTAATCAGTTGATCAAACAAAGGTTATTGATTGCTTTAGGTTCCATAGAGTGAGGTGAACGTGACATAGGGGGATGCTTGCACGTCGTTAACTCTCCCTGATGAAGAAGACCAACACAATATTCTGCTCTACTGCGGGTATCCATGTATACCAAGAATCTTGGGATGACGCAAAAGAGAACTTTTCTGACTCCATGGACGTTGTGTGATTAATAGAAATAGAAACTACCTTCCGAAGGTTATAAAACAAACAAGGCGCAAAAGTAATATCTAAAATTAAAATAATTTTATTCTGTTACACAACGCAGATTATGTAACGGAATAAGTTGAGTTTACTATTATCTTCTGTTCTTGTTGTTGGGGTTTTGTCGTCGTTTTAAAATCTAATAGTTAATCAATAGTCATTTTAATAGTCAATTAAAATACATATTTGGTACTAGGTACTGAAGAATAATATATAAACCAAGTAGGGAAACAAACACGATTTCTGCCAGACTTAGCATGTAGTTCAAATTTCGTCCACCAGGGAGTTGGCTTAAATTTACCTAAGGGCGTAAATGTAAACAAACTATTTACGGTTTACAAAATGTTTGTTTTTATTGCATTTATTTGTATAATTTAGTATAAAATGTTAATAATTTTTGTTAGAAATACGTTTTGTCACATCCAATAGAGATTTAAGTGAGAATTTTTAAATACTAGGTTTTTTAAAATTACTTAAAACGAGCAGGTAATTAAACTGTTTTCTCGAGTGCACTACTTAACTTAGTACATTTTGCGAGTGACATTTGTTTTTTCCCCTTCAAATATTAATTGTAATTAATAATTTTGCAACTTTAACCAAACATTTTTGAATATAATAAAAGCAATCGTGATTTTAAGTTATATTTAAGGCAATACATTCTCGTCTGGATGATCTTCAAAATTTTAATAAAAACATGTACTTTACCTTTACTATATTTTCTCTTTTTCCTTAACTAATTTATTTTAACAATTATTTCACAGAATTTAATACAAAATCAATAAACTATCACGTACATATTAAAGTAAGAAAACACGATTAAAAGTAAAACTCACATAATGTTATCAGGGTTGCCAATAAAACAAAGTAAAAAACACGTAAATCCTAAGAGGCGCATGCGCAGTTATTCCAATTTTAGCTACTTGTGTTACCATCATAGTCTCGACACTTCATAACGTCGACACTTTTCGTGGCAGGATTTTACGTTGTATCGACACTTCATAACCTCGACACTTTAACCAAATCATGTGTCGATGTTACGTCGTGTCCAGACATCGACTTGTCGAGACCCCGCGGGGGCGACCCCTATTTTTTTATTTTTGAGCCAGCAATCAGGTGATGACGCATGTTAGATTTATCGAATTTCCTTTGGGAATAAAATTTGCAAAAAGGGATAGGCGTCATGGCGGAAGTCGAACCTCGGACCACGACACAAATCCGTTTCAGAGGTCCCTAATGACGAAAACCTACGTTTCGCGAGACTTTATATATATATATATATATATATATATATATATAATATATATATATATATTATATATATTCTAAACACTTTCTTGTAAACACTCTATCTGTCGAACGGATTATTATTTTTAATCAAACTTGGTACAAAAATCAACCTTCAGGAGGACACGAACCCTATTGAAAACCAGGTTTTTGTGACGTCATTAACCCGGTTTACTGAGTCAGCAATATTTTGAATAAATCGGCAAAATTCAGGATTAAAATATTTCCGAAGTCGTATGACACTCTAAGTGACCAAAAAGTCGAAAACACCATTGTAAATTACAAAACCAAAATTTAGGTCGATAAAAAATAAATTTCGAGTAGGGTGTCGTTTTCTATGTATTTTTGGGCGCTGAATCGAATGAAACCGTCCGAAGTCGATACGACCACTCTAAGTCACCAAAAAGTCGAAAAACCACAAAAATTATAGAAAACCAAAATTAAGGTCGTTAAAAATTAAATTTGGAGTAGGGTGTCGTTTTCAATGTTTTTTGGGTCTCTGAGTTTTTGGGTCCGGAGTCAATACGACCACGCAAACTCAGGGTACCTGGGTTCACATCTTGGAAGGGACGATAATTTTGTATCGTTTTTTTAACTTGATATAAGTTTACAACTACAAAATAATTCTGGCGCGGTGGTCCGCATGTCGGGCGAATTTCCTTTGGATGCGTGTTTCCATGCTTAATAACAATCCTGGTTGGAGTGATAATTTTTATAGTTTTTTACATTATATAAGTATATAACTGCTCGTGACTCATTTTGTCTGTATTTTCCAAGGAAAGCGCTAAAACCTTTAAAGATAACTGACTAAGCTTAAAGATAAGTAACTTAGCTTTAAACTAGTGTAAATAATAGTGCGTACATCTAATTTTAGAGGCATAGTTTTGTACAACCAACTGGATAATTATGTGCATTTCCTTTGGAAAATACAGACAAAAGAGTCACGAGCAGTCCTTAACAATTGAGTAACTGCTTAGGTTCCAAAGCATGAACCGGAACCACGCAATGGGCATGGTTCTTGCATAAGCAAGAAATGGGTTGTTTAGCACGGAAACACGCATTCTAAATGAAATTCGCCCGACAGCGGACCACCGTGCCGGAATTATTTATTTAGTAGTTGTAAACTTATATAATGTAAAAAACTATACAAATTATCATTATAACCAGGATTTTTGTTAAGCATGGAAACACGCATTCAAAGGAAATTCGCCCGACATGCGACCACCGCGCCAGAATTTTTCTTCACAGGTTAGTATAGGAATTTCCCTACTTGGATTATATATTACTTTACAAGTAACCTTGAAATTTTTCCTTACCACGTCAGATTCAATACGCTTATCCTCAAAATACACAAATCTCCAAATTCATACTGCAACACGTCTTCGCACTTGCTTCGCTCGCACAATAAATATATATGTTTTATTTCCAGCGGTTATCCATACAGGCACTGACCTCGCTCGATGCTACTTAACGTTTATGATCTAACAAAAATCTTATATCGATATATTTGCGTATTAAAACGAAACTTAGTATATTTATTAATTGCATACAGAGATATATTTGTATCAAAGTTTAACCTATTTGAATAATTTTCCGATTTTTTACAATTTTTACTTTCCCTTTATACCGTAGGTATATAGGAAAAGTATTGTGTTTGCGAAAAAATCCGAAATCGGGATGAAACCTGGATTATCCGTTTCAGGCGTTTTTAAGGCCTCCTGAGTGGGTTTCGCAAAGATGACTGTCTGTATGTGTGTGTTCAGCAGCACCCAGTGTATTTATACTAGAGAGTTGAAACATTGTACAAAAATCAGTCTACCTCTGTATTTGTGCTATTCAAAAAATAAGTTTTTTTTATGACGTCATTAACTTGCAATAATGACTCAGCGAAAATGTCTAAAAATCATAAAACGCGGAAAAATGATGCGTTCGAATTGAGATTTAACAAGCATGTGGCTATTAATAAGTCTAACATATATGCCAAGTTTTATCTTATTATCAGCATTAGTTCATTTGTTATGGAATGACTTGTGTACGTTTTTTAAAAAATGGTCAAAATACACCATTATATGGTGGGACCATTATATATGGGACTTTTACCTTGGGAAAAGTCCTATAATCGTCGATATAATGAGTCGTGATTATAAAAGTCGATATAATGAGGAAAAGTTTCGAGGTAGTTCGTACCCGATTTTTTACATATGAGTTGTGGGTTTGTAATGGGGTTTTCTCTATTTTATTTTCCTCAGCGGGGTCACTTTGTTACATGGCAATGGACTTTGTGCGTCATCCCCTTTATTCAAGATCCTTATACCAGTATTTCTTAAGGTACCCCGTACCCGATTTTTTACATATGAGTTGTAATGGGGTTTTCTCTATTATATTATCCTCAGCGGGGTCACTTTGTTACATGGCAAATAGACTTAGTGCGTCATCCCCTTTATTCAAGATCCATATACCAGTATTTCTTAACCTTTTCGTTCAACAACCTAAAAACATTATAGTAACTATCTTGAGTCCCAATTCATATACTTAATGTATCATCATGTTTTGCTTAGTATTTCATCAGATTTTCCACAGAACCTCGGCTCGCTAAACAAAAGTACCTCAAACAGGCTTCATGTGGTCGCAGGCATTCTGAAATGATTGAGGCTAAATCGTTTTGATTTGAGCTGAAAATTTTAAGTTGCACAATTGGGAAATAACTTAATTATGACATTATCGGTTGTAAATTCGTTAACTGGTCAACGCTTCATATATCTTGCACATGTATGAGTCTATTGGCTACGAAGAGGCCATATTGAGGGTCACAGGTCCACATAGCCGGCCTGTGATATTAGGCAATGAAAATTCGCTTGATGCACGGCAAAATGTCATGTAAAAATAAATACTAAAACAGAAACAGCGTCCAAAACAGGCTAACAAGCTTACACTTTTATCTCTAATCATAGAGATATTATTACTAGAGGGGCCCTATAGGTTAAATTTTGAAACATTGATTAAGTAACCTGATCACCTTCACTTATAAATAAATCAAATAATCAGTACAAAATTTCAATAACTTATATAGTAGTACGTTAAAAAATACAAATCAAAACACTAAAAATGTGCGGGAAGCCGAAAACCTATTATAACCTTAATCTCTCACTCTCACTCTTGGAGACGGTTTTAATTAGTTTACACATAGACCCTGAGAGCCCAAAAAAGATTTTTTATCCTGTTAATTTATTGAGATAGGCTATGCCCCCTCGATAGTACGACACACGGCTAAAATCAGTTGACAGCGAGGAAAATAATGCGAGGAAGCCAATGATGTTATTCCTGGATGTTTAATCACGCCTCCAATTTCAAATCAGGCCAACCTTGTTGGTCTCTTAACACTTTTCTTACACGCTGTCAACAGATTTCAGCCGTATGTCGTAATATAGTATACATCTCTATATCTCTAATAGTGAGTGGTACGGTGGCACCATCTGAGTTAGAGTATACAGCAGCGGTTCTCAACCCATCAGGTTGAGAATTATAACACACTAGGTCGCAGACAATTAGTATCGGGTCAAGAAAAAAATATTAGTTAAGTACGTAAATATATTTTTGTAGAAATTGTGTACAACAAAAATATCATATTGAGTTTATTTTCTAGTTTAATCATGTTTAAATTAGTATAAAAATCTAAAACAGAACTTAGGTCGGTTTACCCGTTGTATTTGACATTTGCCTTCCGTTATTCATTAGATACAAACGGCTCTTCAAAGGTTTATATCTTTAACATGTAAGTTATTTTGTACAAATAACTCACATGCCTAATTTATTAACAAAGGTGTAAATTATTTTATATAGTTTATCATAGACCCAAGAGCCCAGGGGTGTTTTGTTAATAAAAGTGCAATGGCTGGAACACGGTCTCAATCTTTCGTAATATCTTCCTGAACAAGGATCTGCAATTTCTGCCGATCGTATGCGATGGCCGTCCCAGGCAGAAAGGACTTTTTACAGGCCAAATTACCACCCTAAGTTAAACAAACAGTGTAAGGCTGGAACCGGTCTCAATTTTTCGTAAATACCTTTCTGAACAAGGATCTGCAACTCTGCCGACTCGTATCGGATGGGTGTCCCAGCAACCTTTGACCCGCCTAAATGGCGTTCTGCCTGGC
>JACMZG010000022.1:18006403-18028903 GCA_018340805.1 Microvelia longipes
CGACAGTGTAACTAACCGGTAGTTCCACTAGGTAGAGCGCTCGCCTTTCAACCTGGAGTTTGAGGGTTCAAATCCAGCCTAGGAAGGTCCTCAATATAAGGTTATCCCTTGTACTGTAAGGCCCACAACCCAGCCTGGGTTTTACGAAGGGTTTTACGGGTTCCTTGGCTGCTAATGCGCATATGAGGGGTTGGTTTCTCCAAGTCTGGTTCCACTCTCCGTTGTCTTCACCACACGAAAAGTCAAGTTTCTGTAAGCTGGTGGAGACGAAGGTCGGAAAGTATACTGAGCCTTCGTATATCCGAACACATAGTCAGTGAAAGTGAAGCTAGTAACTCTAATAACGCAAGTAATTAGGAGCGAAGTGCTCGCATCTTGATAGATGTGCTCCTAGTAGCACTGCGAAGTATCACTACTCCATACCGATAATACTTACTGTGGATCAGTGGGTTCTCCCATGAGAACATCGGACTGATGGCACCAGTCCTGTGGACCGTCAATTGGAGGTTCTACACATTCCAATGATCTGAATTTATGACCTACTTGAACTGATTCAGCGTAGTACAAATAAGCCCTGCTGTGGCTGCAGGTACCAACTAAAACACAAAGCACAATAGCACTTTTTAATCCAAGATGTGACCGCAGAGGCAAATAATTTGATCCTTCTTGAGGATCTTGATTTGATCATTCTTGAGCCTTCCTTCCGAGGAAGGCTTCGGAATATAAATCTCTATTTGAGCTTATGGCAGACTCTCTCAAGGATACTCCTTGGTAATACAGGTCCCAGAATATGTATCCCCATTTTGTAAACATGAGCCCATGAGTAAACACTTTATGATCGGAATATGATCCTTAGTAATGGTTATACCTCTACGACTTCACCTCAATATCATCAGCAGACATTAGAAATACTTCACCAACAATAAATAAAAACATAAAAATTTTTAAATCTCCCTACTTACTGAAATCATACCAGGGACACCCAGGTTGTACATTTTCACCTGCATTAGGATAGAAGTCCACATGACAGACTGGTTTGCCATTACCAAGATCACCAGCGCATGTGTGCATGCAGTCAACGAACTCGGCATCGGATGAATCCAACCTATCATCTGGTCCAGCGTCTGAAAACCCTGGCAAAGCCGGATCTAAACCTGTATCAAAGATTTATTATAATTTTTATGATAGCTCTTCGTTTTTAATATAGCTTGGAAATAAAAGTAAATTAGAGTATATTAGATTATGTAAATCGAGTATAAAGTGAGATTTAATTACAACCTAGAATTTTAATTCTTAACAGTCCAATAACTATTTTGTTAATTTAATTACAACGCCTGCACGAGTACATTGAGTACATTATATCTACTTGAAGTAGATTTGAAAAATCTACTACCTTTGGCTGCTTTGCGGCCATTCGGAAAATAATCTGAGAGAGGATGCCAATAGTGTTTAGTTCTTGATGCTAAACCACGCCCACAATTTTATATCAGGCCAACCTCATTGGTTCCTCAATAATATGTTCCCAGGCTGACAACTGATTTTAACCGTGTGTTCATACTATAATCCTGAGGACAAGCGAAGCAAGTCCATAGTTATATCACTTTTTACATTGGATCACTGTTTTATTCTAGGGTCCAGTATATCGAGACCGAATTAATCTCACTTTTGTGAACATGACATTCTAAGAACAAGCGATGCGAGTCCGGATATATGAGGACAAGTACCGAGGTACCCGATTTCTTGGGATATATTATTTTACTTTTTTCTTCTATAAAATCAATAAAAAGGAGGTAATTTACCAGTAACTCTAGCTGGTTTGTTAGGAGCCAGAGATGCACCTGCGAAGCCGGATACATGTGCTCCTAGACTGTGTCCTATTAGATGAGTTTTCTTCAGATCCAATCCTTGTCCAACTAAAAACTCTATGAATGATCCTAAAAATATGCATTATTATATCACTTTAATGAAGAGGGTCCAGCTATGGTGTAATGGTTGTCACGTGGTTCGATCCTTGTCGGGGTCTTTATGAGTTTTATGCGAAGGATGGAAACACTTTCATGTGCCTCCTTTAAATGTGGCCAAAAGAACGACGATTTATGTGATTCTTCTTGTGCGATGTTAGAAACTCGTAAAACACGAGTTTAAAATTAGGTAAATTTTAGGACAATTTCGAATTCAGTTTTGAGAGCAGGAAAACTTACTGCAGTAGTGAGGCACGTATTTTTTCTCGTTAAACCGATAGAAACTTATTGTAAAGCCTAAACTCATATATAATTTAATACTACCAATTTTCGCAGAACATGAATAGTTGTGCGAGAGACACCTACGAAATGTAACAAGCAAAATACAATGCTACATCAGGGAACTAAGCAGGTTCTGTCGGTGCCCTGTTGAGTTAGACGTAACGAAACAGAGTGGGACATGACGATTATGTCGAGGCATCAATGATGACGGATGCGAATGAATGGAACAGATTCCCTTTATGTAGCAATGACAATTTTGCTTAGTTATATTTCATAAAGTGATCTCTAATGTACAATGTATTGTGTCACCTAAAACTTATTGGATAGCTTAAACTTATAGGAGCCTATAGCAACAAGCTCATCTGCGGAATAGACGCTAAATGTACGCATTTGAAATCATAAGTTAGCAAAAATTGCCCGACGGCGTGACCTGCAAGGCATTCTATCATCTCTCCCTTCATACTATTTATTCAGTAAATATTTATATGGAATTTAAAGTTGACCTTCGGTGTACGCTGCCCCCTATCATCAACGTCTTATTTGTATGTATAATATTGAACTCAATATTAAATTGTAATGATCTATGTTGCAGCGTTACTTTACCCCCCCACCCCCCCCCCCCCCAACTAACTCCGTCTTCAAATGTTTATCCGGCTCTACAATCCCCCATTTTAGCAGTAGAATAGACAGTATATACTAGCAGTCTATTATATACTATATAATAGACTAGCATACTCCTTATCACTGTGCTATACTACCCTAGACCTCCCAATATACCCCTAGACTTTAGTAGTATAGGCAAAGAGACTGATACTTACAAGTCTATCGTTTAGTTTAAAATTCCCAAGGTCATAAGCATTTGGGATTGACCCAAGCAGAGAAGCCGCTGCCATCCCCGCACTGAAAAGAGGAAAATTCTTTGACCACTATAAACCGCAGTAGGGAAATAACCTTCTTCCGGAATCTTTCACTTTGTTTGTGGTTCTTCTTTGTTTACATCGTTTTGAAAGTCTATTCCAAATTATCATTTAAATTGATTATATAAATTAAAACTACACAAAAGAATGTAAAAAAAACATCGCCAAAAATAATATGAAGTAAAATAAACCTTGATTTTTGTACATGTTTTTTCCCGCTCCTTCTACAGGATTTTTTCATAAAGATAATGGCGGTGCCTAAGACTGACCTGTTCAAGATTTTTAAAGTAGTCGAAGACGTGTAGAGGAGAGCGATACAACAGCCTCACAATTTAATTGTGCGAGAGACACCAAGGGAAATGTAAACAAAAAATGGCAATGCTACATCTGGGAAACTGTTCCATCATTCGACATTCGTCGATACTTGATGGCTCCGACATTAATGTATGTCCCACTCTATTTCCGTTACGATCTAACTCATCAGGGCGCGACAGAGCCTGAATGATTAGAGCTGACAGAGCTCTTATCATTCCTTGGGTAGCGTTGCTCCATAACTTTACATCGAAGATTTAAAATAAGTTCTAATTATATTCTTTAAATACTTATGTTTTATAAAGTGAATTAATGAGACGTCACTGAAACATGCCTGCCGCTTGTCTCCGAATGTTTGTAGAGTGGTGGGGAGTCTCCCTCGAGACCTAGCAGGAGTAAGTGCCTTAATGGTACCCACTAAAAACTGTCTCACTTCTGGACCCCTTTCTCACTGCGTTATTCGACCTAAGTACTCCCTCTTAAGTATTAGTCTATTTGAGTATAACTCTCTTTGATTCTTAGGTACACATAGACCGAACTACTTCTTGAGAAACTTACCTAAATACCGTCCAACTGGTTTAGTATAATTAGCAGCATCGTTGTAAATTATGGTCTGACAGAGAGCACTCCAGTCTACACCGAATACATTGCCTTCTTCGTTCTCCAGTATATCTAAAATAAAAGACATTGTTGGACAGAACAAAATTTTCAAAGATCGGTTAAATTTGCCAGAGTGTCTATTTATGATTTATTTATGTTTTAGGGCACTGAATCAAAACCACCCATCCGGAGTCATTACGGCAACTTTAAGTGGTTAAAAAGTCGAAAAATTGGACGTAAATAACCTAAAATACGGCCGTTAAACAACAAATATCGAGTATTGAGTGTCTTTTTGATGATTTGGGGGCGCAAAATCTAAAAAAACTAGGCAGGTAAAAATTACCTGCTTTGGCTTCGTTTCTAGAGGGTAGATTTTATAGCCTACTAAGTTAACCCTTGCCTTTGGCATGGGCATAAAATTTGAATTGCACAAATAAATATTATTTGGTGAGAATCAGTTTAGGGCTTAGAAGAAACTAGATTTCATTAGATTAGACACACATAAGTATTAATAATATTATCTGGGTGTAGGCATCTGTATTAATCTATTGTAACCTTTTAATAAATTGTTGACTTTTAATATATTGTGATTTGATTTGTTCTACAAGTGTTTATTTGTATAAGTTCAAGTTATATTGTAATATTTTGTTTATGTGATTATATTTATAATTGAAAAAGTACATGTTCTATTTTCGATACTAATTTAACCAATAAGGGTTCTCTAGTTATTATATCTCTATGTTTAAGATTCGTAAGTAAAACTCACTATCTTTTATGATCCTGATCACTATGCTTCATATTATCCAGATCCATGAACAACGAATGTAGTTTTGACAGAAGGATCAAAGTTAGAGGATTTAACCGACTCAGGATCGTTTATCTTCAACTGCACGTAGTTGTCTTTGTTCTTCCTGAAAAAAATTATCATAGATCGTGGATCTTTTGACAAAAACAGAACTAACAAAATCAGTGGTTTAGAGGGGTTAAACAGCTAAAGGAGTACCTGTCAGCCTCATCAACCTTGTAGTCTGTCAGTGTGTTAAACAGCTAAAGGAGTACCTGTCAGCCTCATCAACCTTGTAGTCTGTCTGTGTGTTAAACAGCTAAAGGAGTACCTGTCAGCCTCTTAAACCTTGTAGTCTGTCTGTCGACCTGATTTGGCCGTGATCCCTGTCCTACTAGAGGAGCATGACAATGATCACGGTCACAGTGAGACCAAACGGCTAGAGAAACAAAAATCGAATCAGACCAACATAAAACTAAACGGGCTAGAGGAGCAATACTGGGATCAAAACCACTGGAGCACGAAAGAGATTAAGCCATAGTGAGATTAAAAAAAAAATCTGCTGGAGGAGCAAGAAAAGAGATTAAGCATAGTGAGATTAAAAACTTGCTAGAGAGCAAGAAAAGAATTAAGGCCATAGTGAGATTAAACTGCTGGAGGAGCAAGAAAGGAATCAGGGCCATAGTGAGACTAAATTGCTAGAGGAGCAGAAAGAGATTAAGGCATAGTGAGATTTAAACTGCTAGGAGCAAGAAGAGATTAAGGCCATAGTGGAGATTAAATGTAGAGGAGCAAGAAAAGAATCAGGGCCATAGGAGATTAAACTCTAGAGAGCAAGAAAGAGATTGTAAGGCATAGGGATTAAACTGCTAGAGGAGCAAGAAAGAGATTAAGGCCATAGTGAGATTAAACTGCTAGAGGAGCAAGAAAGGAATCAGGGCCATAGTGAGATTAAACTTGCTAGAGGAGCAAGAAAGAGATTAAGGCCATAGTGAGATTAAACTGCTGGAGGAGCAAGAAAGAGATTAAGGCCATAGTGAGACTAAACTGCTGGCAGGAGCAAGGTATGCTGTACAGTAAAAAAAAGGGTATAAGTGAAGGAAATAAGAAAGGGTCTGGCACAGCTTAGAGTAGCACAGCTCCTATATGCAATAATTTTATGAGTAGCATAATTAATGATTGACATGAGTAGAGGGAACTATATGATTTGAATACGGGTACACTGAGTAAATATTTATTCTCCTACGCCTAATTGTCTTTTTTTAAATATGAAAACAAGCCCTAGTGACTTTGGCAATATTTTTAATTACTTATAGTCGGAGCAAATGTTTATATTATCTCTCCCTATGGACTAATAGTCCTTTTTAAACTTAATAAAATATCTTATACGATCGGAAAAATAAGTAAAATAAAAAAAAAAAGTTTTAATGTAAACTATAAGTTATTACCTGGTGAACAGAAAGAATAAAACTTCGCTGTCCAAGTCCGTTGATACGGACTGCTCAAGATTCTTGTCTTTATCAAGTTTTAAATTCCCAACATCATTAAATAAGTACAATTCGTTTTTCTTTGGCTCGTATTCAAAACCTAGAAATGATTGAAGATATACGAATCTTATAATTATTACAAATTTAACCAGTAAAAGGTTTTATAAACGAGAACAGCAGTCAAATATAGTTGAAAAACAACTACTGATCTTTCAACAGGGATCCTGATCGTCATGGGGTAAATAGATTCATTAAAACATAAACAAACAAGACTATATAAATAATTTTTTAGCTATTATAATAAAAAAACCAATTGGTTTATTAAAATTAAAAAACACTAAGGGCAAAAACTGAATATGGGGCCATTTTGCGTACTTTAAATTGGGTCCGGTGCCACAATTACTCGATTTAAAATATCACACAACCTGGCCCTTTTTAGGTTCCTCAGAGAGCTAAAATAAGTTGTAATTTAAACCTTTGGGGCTTGACAATCAATATTTTGGCATTTCGAGAGCGCATTTTTAAGAGCAATTATTTTGCTCTTAAACTAAGAGTAAGTGAGGGAAAATCAAGAAAAACGAACTTTATGTCTTACCCTTTGCTTGCGAAATTGTAACAAACAGTATAATTCCTACAACGGCTTTCATTTCTATTGGCCTCTGGTTCGCGATAACACAGAAACTAAACCCGTATTGTTTGCTTGTTTGTTGCTTGAAAGTGGCGTCGTATCGGAGCAGCAGATGCTGATCAATCATTCTTAATCTCTCTAATACCCGTGTACTTTTAAGAGAGATATTACATTCAAACGTAAGAGGCTCATATTGCGATTAAAAAATCAGAATTTTATAATGAAAAGAATTATGCAATATCTTGCACGTTTTTTAAATGCTAATAAAATTTATAATAATTACATCATAGATTAAATTTAAAAAATAAGGATAAATGAGTTGTGGAGTTTCAGTAATGAAATAAAAATTAGAGTCTCTCCCACTAATGATTATATTTGACATAGCCAGCTTTAAGATTGAAAGCTTTGGCTATGCAAATATATATCATTAGTGGAAGAGACTTTTTATTTCAAAAATTTAAAAAACGTTAAACATGTTAAAGTTAATGAAAATTAACTGAAACTGAATAGTTCTTTGTCAAATAACGTAAACTGATAGTCCTTTATCAAAGTCAATTGTAAACTGATAGTGTTTAGAAAGTCCAATGTAAACTGATACTGTTTATGAAGGCAATGTAACTGATTTGTTTGTAGAAAAGTAGACTGGAAACTGATAGCTTTAATGAAAAGCAATGTAAACTGATGTTGTTTTTATAAAATAACTGGAAAACTGTAGTTCTTATCAAATCAGATGTAAAACTGATGTTTGTTTATAAAAGTAACTGGAAACTGATAGTTCTTATCAAAGTCAATGTAAACTGATAGCTGTTTATGAAAGTCAATGTAAACTGATAGCTGTTTATGAAAGTCAATGTAAACTGATAAGCTGTTTATGAAAATCAATGAAACTGATGTTGTTTTATAAAATAAATGGAAAATGATAGCTGGTTTATGAAAAGTCAATTTAAACTGATAGCTGTTTATAAATCAATGTAAACTGATAGCGTTATGAAAGTCATGATAAACTGATGTTTGTTATAAAAGTAACTGGAAACTTATAGACTGTATAAATAACTGGAAAACTGATAGCGAGCTGTTTATAAAAGTAACTGGAAACTATAGGCTGTTTTGAAAAGTCAGGTAAACTGATGTTTGTTTATAAAAAGTAACTGGAAACTGATAGTGTTTATGAAAGTCAATGTAAACTGATGTTTGTTTATAAAAGTAACTGGAACTGATAGCTGTTTTATGAAAGTCATTTAACACTTAGCTGTTTATGAAAGTCCCAATTTAAACTGATAGCTGTTTATGAAAGTCAATGTAAAACTGATACGCTGTTTATGAAAGCAATGTAAACTGATGTTGTTTAATAAAAGTAACTGAAACTGGATAGCTTTATGAAAGTCAATGTAAATGATAGCTGTTTATAAAGTCAATGTAAATCTGAACTGTTTATGGAAATCAATGTAACTGATGTTGTTTATAAAAGTAACTGAGAACTGATAGCTGTTATAAAAGTACCTGGAAACTGATAGCTGTTTATAAAAGTAACTGGAACTATACTGTTATGAAAGTCCCAATGTAACTATGTTGTTTATAAAAGTAACTGGAAACTGATAGTTCTTCATGATAGTTTAGAAAATGCATTGCCTCAAGCAGTTGTATGAAAGGCATTAATGTCTTTTATATGTATAAACTTATTGCAATTTGTGAAAAAATTAATGCAGATTGTGGAAATGTGTCGCCACTAAATCACTGATGATGCTGATACAATCAGAGCTGGTGCAGTGTTTTTACCTACTATACCGTAGGTATACAGAAGGATTTCCTTTAAGTAAGGGGGGGGGGGGGGGGTCAAGGTAATAGTCCCCCCCGGTAGGAAAAATTAAATACTGTTATTTTTTGCGACCATTTCCCTCCTTTTTCAAAGAGCAGGAAAAAATTAGCCTCCTAACCAAATAATTAAAATGTTTATCTTCCTTAAAATACTGGGCGAAATCAAAAGTGTAATTTACCATTATAGTTCGGCCGACAGAGCCTGAACTCACTCTGACCTTAATTAAAAATTCCGAAGAATATATTAAATTCATTTAATTGAAGGTCAGAGTGAGTTCAGGCTCTGTCGGGGCCCTAATGAGTTAGACGTAACGAAACAGAGTGGAACATGACATTATGTCGGGCCATTAATGATGACGAGTTCCGAATGATGGAACAGTGACCAGATGTAGCATTGCATTTTGCTAGTTACATTTCCTTGGTGTCTCTCGCACAGGCCCGTAGCCAGGTAGGGGCCAAAAAATGTCGCCCCCTCTGACAAAGTAGATTTCAGTGGAATTCTCTTGTAGATGCGTGTGAATTTCGCCCTCTCCAGGATTGGTTTCACCCTTCCCCCTTACAAGTGTTAGCTCACTAAGGGCCTGCTCTCGCACAATTATATTGAGGAACTATTTATGTTTTACAAAACTCGGAAGTATCAAATGATAGATCCGGTGTATGTTTAACAAGCTAAAAGCTAGTTCGATCTTAACTTTTTACAAACAGGAAAAAACAATTTATTTTATCTCAAAAATTGACAACTCAATTTTATTTTATTTCAAAAATTGACAACTCAATAATAATACAAAAATAATGATGTTGTAACCGCTACAGACCCCCCCCCCCCCCCCCCAAGAAGAAGAACTTGTATGAAAATCTGCAATAGTATATGCTAGTTTTACCCGGTCTATACTAATTGTATCTTCAGTATCGTTCCGTAATATGGTAAAAGTTTTTTTCGGTCCTCTTTATGACACTAGTCTCTAACTTAGAGATGGTTGTGATCCTTCTAATCGAACAATAACGTGTGTCGCTGTCTTGAGATCTGGATGCACAAATGTGCTTCAGTGTCTCGCAACCGCTCAGGAATAGACCTAATTTTCCTTAACAAATTACAATCCAATACCATTGGTCATGGCCAACAAAAGAAAAAAAACAAGAGAACAACAATATGACCCCAAAACGGCCCAATGGCTGACGCTGGCGATTTTCTGGAACGAAGGTCCCTAATTTTCTCTTCCCTACCTCCTAAAAGAAGGGGAAAGCATTGCATTAGCAAAAAAGCATAAAACCCACTTTTTATCAAATGTCTACGTTTCAGTACCTGCAGATCCCAAAACTCGGATGAAAGGTGTCAGTATGGATGTATGTCTGGATCTTGTAAACGCACCATAGCTCAAAGGGCTCATCCAATTTTAATGAAACTCAAAAATCAAGTCAACGTATCGATTTGGCCTATTATAGTTGCATCACGTAAAAAAAGATCATAAAAGTTTTTGTTTGATGAAGTGTTTTGAATTTTCCTGAATATGAAAAGGCTTCAAGGACATCTTTGGCTAGCACAACTTGTTTAGATATTCATATTATGAACGGATGTGCGCTTTTCTTGTAAACACACCAGCTTAAACGGTAATATTATGTGCTCCTATAGTTTTTAATCCCATCAGTTGGTAAGCCTTGTTCAATGGTCAGTAGCTTGTTTTGTAATCAAATTCGGCTAACAGTTTCAGGTGATTTATTAAAAACCTTCTAATAAAATACGTATATAATAAAATATCACATTACTTCTTATAAACAATTATTATCATTCTGTATAAAAACTTCGCCTGTTATATTATACAAAGAAGTAAAAATTAAAAATATAAATAATACATATCAAAAGAGAAACTGACAAATACATCCAACGTGCAGTGTTGATTTGTCATTGAATCAATCAATTGTACATTTAGCATACATACATTAATTATAATTATATATAATTAAGCATGGTTCAATTTAATTCTATAATTTTTACAGTTAAAACTAAATTTTCCATAAAGAAAATAATGACGTAACTATATAAGAAAAACAATATTTCTTACTAAAATTTATATTAAATTGATTCCTTTAAACTCCATCAGATCTTGTCACGTGCTTGATTTTTTTTTTTTTGGTAAATACTTCGTACTTTCATACTTTGCACATTCTTTTGTTTCTTTTATTGTCTTGTTTCTGACTTTCATTTCCATTTTTACTCTCTGGGGTTGCTCATCGAAATGATTGAGTCGCATTAACGATATCCTGTGCGTATGGAAACTGATCGTTTGTTATCACCAAGTAGTATCCTGTCAGTCTGAAAATCAAAACAATCATAGTCAAATAAGGATCGGTGATAGCAAGGATAACACATAAGATCAAAAATAAAATAAAAAAATATATATATCATGTGATATATATAATTATTGAGTTATAATTATTATTAAGAGTTTTGCAAAACATAAATAGTTGACCCAATATAATTGTGCGAGAGACACCTAGGAAATGTAACAAGCAAAATGCAATGCTACATCTGGGAACTGTTCCATCATTCGACAATCGTCATCATTAATGGTTTGACATAATGTCTTGTCCCACGCTGTTTCGTTACGTCTAATTGAAGGTCAGAGTGAGTTCAGGCTCTGTCGGCTCCTTGATGAGTTAGACGTAACGAAACAAAGTAGGGGGAGCCATCAATGATGACGAATGTCGAATGATAGAACAGTTCCCAGATGTAGCATCGCATTTTGCTTGTTACATTTTCTAGGTTTCTCTCGCCCAATTATATTGTGTCATTAAGTATGTAGGACCACGTAAGTAACGCTTTACAATGAAATTACAACAAATGGGAAGAAGTACTATACTCACTGAGGAGAAGCCGGATCCCCCATGAGAGCTGATGACTTGGCACAATTGGCGTCATCATCTGCCGGTACCTGCGGACATTTTTCTCCGTGGAACCTGTGGTTGAGATTAATAGACTCAGCGTAGTACTCGTATGATCTCCCGTGACTGCATATTCCTACAAAAACAGACATAACTATTCATAAAATCTTCATAAAACAACTTATAACCTGATGAAAGTTCATTAAAACTCCATCGAATCTATATTAATCATAAAAAAATCAAGTGGTTACAGAGCCTTTAAGGAATTTGTTATAAACATTCTTCAATTTTCAAATTTAGCTGAGTTCGTATAAATTTTCATCATTTAGCACTCCTTTATTGTTCGCTGAAATGTTGACAAAATTAATTTAAGGACACATGTTTTCTAAGTCCTCAGTTCGTTCGGCTTAAAATTTAGCTGTACAAAAATCTAGGACTTTACTATTGCTAGTTAAGCTTCTGTGGGCAACACAAGCTTACGTAAGCACAAGCTTACCTAAGCATGTAAGCTTATAAGGTAAAAAACGGGGCAGTACCTTTTCCATATTCCTCCGCCCTTCTTTGTCGTAAAATGAATTAAAATGTTTAAAAAATTGCGTTAGTGTTACAATTTTTCAATATCATGACTTTCTTATTTCTAAAATTTGTTACACAAAAATTTTGGATTCTCCTCTATTGGCATGAATAATCTGTACAACAAATTTGAGGCAGTTCTGATAAATACTGTGGCCCTGATGTGGTAAATTGGTGAATATTGTTTGGTTACGAAAATGGAGATGTGTGATGACACTATAGTCTGACACACGATTAAAATCAGTTGACAGCCTGGGAAAATAGTATTAAGGAACCAATGAGGTTGGGCTGATATGATTTGTGGGCGTGGTTTATACATCCAGGACTAGCCTCATTGGCTTCCTCGTATTATTTTCCCACGCTGTCAACTGATTTAACTGTATGTCATATATATTATTTGCCAAGCATTATAATGTGAGGACAAGATCGTAAAAAAACACCAAGCTTAATGATCCAAAGTTAATTAATAAATACCAAGTGTATTAGACAATAACTGTTTTTTTTTTTAAACAAATTTCTTTATTTTATAAATAATATAATACATAACATTATTATTCCATGTATAAGGAAATCTCCTGTTATAGACCAGGAGGCCTGTGCTGCAGGAGGGAGTCTTTATTGTCTCTTATAGCTCTTATTCTATATGGTCAGACCCAGAAGAGTTGTAAGCTTTTTGTACCATTTTTTTCATACTATTGGTTTATATAAAAGTGGCATACTGCCCGGGTATAAGCGAATTTTCAAATTATAAGTCAAAATACGTGATTTGTTTACCTTATGTCAATCAATGACATGTTTTGTTTGACATATATTTGTCAATCAATAAGCCAGAACTAAGACTTAAAATGCAATGAAACTACGTGTGTTTGTGAACCATTCATAGCACATGTGTGAAACATTGCAGCCCAATCTAAACACCATATGAAGATTTATTTTTTAAAATGTTTGTGGGATAATTTTTGTGGGTTAATGACGTCACACATATTTCATAAACATTAGGGTTCGGGACATTAACAAGGTTGATTTTTGTACCAAGTTTAATTTCGATCCAATAAAACGTTCGAAAGTTATCGAGTTCCATAGAAACGTCTAGGGCGAAAAAATTGCGTCCATGCATTCATACATACATACATGAACACACACACACACACACACACACACACACAACACACACACAACACACACACAACATATATATATATATATATATATATATTATATATATATATATTCTTAATTAGGGAGACCCTCTTTTCAAAAACTACTTCCCCCCAATCCCCCCTCCATGACCCCAATCTCATAATAGCAGATACTAGACTTGCTTGAGATGTCAAACCAAATACAGCGCAATATCCTAAACCGTGTTTTCTCTTCTTGGTATGTTAAATCTAACACTGTTTTTAAGCTTCCTTGCTTGTTATTACTAAAAACTCACCAAAATCCCAGGAGGGACAACCAGGTTGAAAATTCTTGTATCCGTTTGGATAGAAGTCTACAGAACAAAGAGGCTTTCCTAGTCCCAGCTCCTCGCTATTGGTATGAATACAGTCAACAAATTCTGCATCAGAGACGTCGATTCTGTTGTTAATATCTGCGCTGTCAAACCCTGGCTTAGCTGGATCCAAACCTAAAACAGTGTTTCCTGTTTTATACTGGCAATACTTCAACCACGCTGAACTGGCTTCGCAGTCATTTTTTTTTGGAATCAAGGTGGCATGGGGAATCGATTTCCTCGAATGCAAAGTTGTTAGTTCACTTTTAAAGTTTAAGAAATCCCAAACTGGTACAACTGGAATAGTAATAATGAAAACTGGGTTGGTCTGACTAATAACTTGGTTTGTTCAAACACCCAACAAACGTTTGTTAAACCTTGGAGTAATAATTATTCTCTTGAAGTATTTCTTAACACTCAAAGTACTATTTAACAGTGCTATTGAATTTGTTTATCAAAAAGTACCTTACTCACTGGATACTAAACCACAATGTAGCAGATTTCGGCAATGATAGCGGATTTTGTGCCTCCTAAATTGATTAAGACCAATAAATAATAAAAGACGATGAAATTATGGACTCCATTTACGCTCATTCTACTAATACACGATTAAGATCAGTTTCATC
Source organism: Microvelia longipes (assembly GCA_018340805.1). Lineage (NCBI taxonomy): Eukaryota > Metazoa > Arthropoda > Insecta > Hemiptera > Veliidae > Microvelia > Microvelia longipes. The sequence continues at coordinate 18,020,761 of JACMZG010000022.1, forward strand.
TCAATCGGACCAACCGCTATCGCGAAAACTCCAAAAAACCAGACATACTTCAATTCAACTAACTTCAATTAAAAGTGAGTCGTATTTAAGCAGCTTAAGGTAATAAGTTAGCGTTATATCAACTGTAAACATCAAAATGCCTAAGGACGAACATCATCCTCTCCAACATGCCCACGTACGACCATCATCTACCTCATAGTGTTTTACTTCCAATGTAGGATACGCCTTGTTTCGTGCGAATATACTAAACACGCGTTTTATTACTGTTCTGCAAAATAACAAACTATTCTTGAGAAATGACTATATATATTGAACTACCTCAGTCCACAGTAGGAACTTTAAATAAACGAAACAAAAAAACTCAAAATCATATGTTTTCAGGGGTATTCTGGGTCCAACAAGTTTCAAAAACATTTGAGGCTAAAGAAACTCTGTGAAATATTTTTTTAAGCAGACCTTATTTTTAAGAGGAGAGTGTTATTTGAAGAAGACCAGATGACCAATTATCAAAACAATATTTTAGAACAGTTTCTAATCATTTTGTGAATTCAGGTTTTCTCGAGTGAGGATGTACTTTAATAGCACAACCTACCTCTTAATACACTAAGGATCTTGAATATAGGGGATGACGTAATAAAGAACTTTTCTGAACCCATGGACGTTGTACCTTACCTTCCTTTAATTATAGCAAAAAAAGGCGCGAAATGCAGGTTATGTAACAAGGATAAGTAATAATAGTTGAGGTGTATTAATAGTTTGCAATACAACTCAACTCTACTATCATTACCTGATCTCCCCCTTCGATAAGGTTACCTTAGAAGGGTGATTGTGATTAAAAAAGAATTAAAAAAAATTAATATATGTATGTACTTTAATATATGGTAGGTATTAATATATGTATGTAATATATGTATGTAAGTATTTAATAATTTTATCTTTGTAAAAAATTTTTGTTAATAAATCACGTTTTCATTCATTCATTCATTCATTCATACATTCACAAGGATAAGTTGAGTTTACTTCCCAACTTTCTTCTGTGCTTGTAGGTGTGCTTGTACTTTTCTTCTAGGTGTTTGTCGTGATTGTAGTTACCTTTGGTGCTTATAGTCATTAAAACAGTAAAAAAAGAAAAAATATTATTTTTTACTATTTCTTTATAACTTTTTCAATAAGCAAAACAATCGGAAGACAAGTTTATAAGACAACCATCGGAAGGTAAGTTTATCTCTAAATTTAGGACTTGCGTAGAACATTTTTTTGTTCTTGATGGGGTCACTTTGTTATATACAACAAATCAACTTAGTACGCCATCCCCTTTATGTATGATCCTTGTAATAACTAACCAGCAATACTTATTACCCTCAATAGATGCGTGGTTAACTATGGTAAATGTAAGATAATAACCTGTAATTCTTGGTATTTTATTTCCAGTAGACAGGCTAAAATTTCTTCCCGCTAAGCCAACAGCGTGGGCACCCAGACTGTGTCCTATCAAGTGGACCTTGTCCAGTGATTGCCCCGTGGTAAGGAGGAACTGAAGGAACTGAGACACCCACTGTCCGACTGGTAAAACAGCGTCAGCAGCGTTTGAGTAGAGTATAGTATCAGCAAAAGCACTCCAATCCACTACGATCACGTTGTGTTCTTCTCGCGTTAGAAGACCTGAAGCACAAACACATCGAATACTTTGAGCAAGAGACGTCTATGAATGCACTATAAGTATATGCTTCATTGCTTTATCTGGCAACAATCTTCTCATAGGACAGATGAAATTTATATTTTTCTTGATGTAAGTGAAAGAGGAACTTTAAAATTACTATGATGGTATCATTTTGCATCTCACTTTTTAATGATTAATTTAATTTCGAGATCCGTGAGAAGAGATATTTAAAAAGGTAATTTGAAAAATAAGCTGGCTATAATAGTTAAGTAATTGTTCAAGACTCCAATAAAGTAGGAATGAAGATAGGTTGGACTGTAAAAGTTCAAAATAATTCCTATACAGTAAACCTTTGATGTACTGTATTAGTTTATTATGGCAATATTCCAATTAGTTTATTATGGCCATACTTCAATTAGTTCATTATGGCCATACTCCAATTAGTTTATTATGGCCATACTTCAATTAGTTCATTATGGTCATACTCCAATTAGTTTATTATGACCATACTTCAATTACGTTATTATGACAATACTCTAATTAGTTTATTATGAAAATACTCCAATTATTTTATTGTACTATTCATGTATTTTAATTAGTCAAATATCGGTGACAGCTAAACACTTAAAGAAAAATTAGCATGAATACTATGGAACATAATATGTATGTATATTTCCCATATACATTCCTATAATATAGGATATTGGAAGGGTTTCCTATATATTGGACACACTAAGGTGTAAAATCTAACACCTTAATCACAGATAGAAAATACCTGTGACAAAGGTGTAAGGTGTAGCGTATGGCGGTGTAAAATGATCAGCTAGGATTAATCATGAAATCTGTCTAGGGTTAACACCCCACTGCTTTTGGCGTACGACCATGCAAAGTTGTCTTACATCCCTAGGAAGTCACAAAAATCTTCTGAAAAGCAAATGCTAGACAACTGAACATAAATGTTTAGGTGATCCGATGGTGATTGCTTCGATGAAGATGATAAATCCGTCATTCTTGAAGACAACCTCAAACACAGCTGTAAATAAAGCAACCCTCTTCTCTAATCTTTAATTCAGTTTTTAGAGAATTGTGTTTACTTCTATGAGGCATTAGGCAACCATTATTAGGCAAGTTTTACTCGCCATCTTTAATAAGACGAATAATATCACTACTGTAAATACTTTCCACAGTGAAAGCGAAACGTCAGATTTATAATCTGAATTAAGACGGTCACCACTAGAAGTTTAACCTTTATCACAATAACCGCGGACGCCTATGCAGTTCATAATTAAGCATGGATTTTCATCTTTCTCCCATATTCTATGGTCCATTATTAAGTTTTACTCACCATCTTTAATAAGGCGATTGACATCACTACTGTAAGAATTCTCATAGCCGTGAATTATGAAAGTTGTCGGATGGTTAAACTTAATATAGGACGTATGAACGCTGCTGGCATTGTTGTAGACTAAGACCTGGTACGCATCCTGGTCCATATTCATCCTGAAAAACCAACAAAACGTTATAGTAAGTCTAACTGTCTAAAATAAGTCCAACAAAAATTATAGTATAATTATTATAATATAATTATATATTGTATATAATATACAATAAAGATAATATAAGCCTTTAAAGATAACTCTGGTTTCAAAATTGTACCAGTCAAAGAAGAAGGACAAATGTTGGATTCTGATTAATTTAATTAAAATTGCTTCTTTCTCATAGTAATACTATAGCTTCTTATTCTCTTACAAGAAGAAAAAGGCATCGTAATAGCAGAAAATGCGAAAGTTATAATATAGAAAGAGATAACATGATTAGATTTTGGTGACAATTGGTGGTAAATTCAAATTCAAATTGGTGGCAAATTCAAATGCGAAACTTGTGCCATGCTTGGTAAAAAGGTATAAACAGGGGGGGCTTCAGTCTCCTTTTTGATTTAATTTTAATTTAATTTTGATTTAAAACAATTGTCATTTTGGAATATAATGATATATTTCAAACTGACAATTGTTTTAAATCAAAATTAATTTAAGCAATTCAATTATCCTGTTCAAGGAGACTGAAGCCCCCCCTGTTCATACCATTTTACCAAGCACGGCTCAAGTTTAGCATTTGAATTTATTTTATAAATTCAAACCTTAACCTTAACCTTAACACTGTCACTATGTCATATGACAAATCATAAAGAGATTGTTACAAGAGGGGCTTTATCGGAGACTGCCTTCGTGGAGGTTTCATTGAGGTTACAAAACCCCCCGATAAAATAGAGGCCGAAAAATAAGTGTCAAACCTCTCAATGTATCAAGATAGGGTATGCCCCCTCTAATAATATATCTCTATGGGGTAAGTGATAAATGATCTGCAAAGAAACTTATCCTATAAGTTTAGTAAAAGTCTCTGAAGCCTCCTGAAAGAGATAACAAAAGTTGAGTACGGGCTACATCGGAACTTTTTCTGATTATACCGGATTCGCTACTCTCATCCTGCCTATTTGGACTCACTTCACTCGTCCTCAGATGGTAAATACATTTTTTTTCTTCTTATTTTGTCATTTGCATGGGAATAAGAGCCTCCAAGAAGAAACCCTTGAAACAGGAGGCTCTTTGTCACTGATTTTAGGTTTGAATTGTTTAGTTAGATTGTTTAGTTCAGAATATAAAGCTAAAACTAGTTAACAAAATTTAATCAAATAATAATAACATAAATAATAAGAAAATAAAATACTAATGATAAGGAAAATAAAAAAAAATAAAAAGAGGGGAAAAAATTAATAAAATTAAATTAATGATGTATTATATGTACTTTTAAAAAATAGAAAACTACGAATTTGCTAGCTAGAGCTTTATTGCCTTTTTAAATATATTATAATATTTAAAATCATCAATATTTCTAATTTGCTCTGGTAGCGAGTTGTATAATTTAGGTCCAGCAACACTGGCATGTCTAGAAAGTAAGTTAGTGTTGCATGCAATGTTGTCAACTTCTTTATTTGATCTATTCCTGATATGGTACTTATGATCTACAAATTGTTTTTCGGTTTTGAAGAAAAAAAAGAACACTGATTTCTTAAATAATTTAGAAACGTTAGATACAGGAAAGTTTGAGAACAACTCATTCGTTTCATTTCCATCGGTCTCTCATCCAGGCACTGAACAAGCTCAATGTTGCTTAACTTTTATGATCCAACGAAAATCATAGATATACTTGCCGTATTGAAACGAAACATTGTGTACTTATTTATTACGTCAAGGTATATGTATTTGTTCCGTATTGTCAAGGTATATGTAATTCCGCACAAGTATTTGTGCGGAATTATTTTCCAATTTTTGAAATAAAGTTCACAAGTCATTTGATAAAAATGAAAGTAATACTGGTAATGAGATGAAATGTCACATATTTTAATCTTATACATGGCTACATTCGAGCCAAAATCAAATAGGACGCAACATTTTTCCGCGTTTAATGATTTTTCGATATTTTTTCTGGTAGCTTCGATGATAACAGACACACTCACACAAACATAAATACTAATAACTTTGTAAACACCAGAGGAACCTTAAAAGCACCTAAAAAGGATAATTTAGGTTCCATCTCTGTTTCGGATTATTTTTCAAACAATAAACTTTTCCTATTTATACCTACGGTATAAAAGGAAATTTTATTATAAAATTATTCTTATAAAATTTAATTATTATAAAATTATAAAATTTATTATAAAATTAATTATAAAATTTTATAAAATTAAAATTTTATTATAAAATTAATATAAAATAAAATTATTATAAAATTTATTATAAAATTATAAAATTATTATAAAATTTTTCTTTTCTTATCAATTCATCTAAAAACAATATGTCGGACAGTTAAACAATAATATTGTACCTACTCTGAACCCGTAAAATTACCTGGTATAGAGATAAAACTTGACTTGATCCTGAATGTCGTCTCCCAATAAGAATTTGTTATCCATACCATCCGGTATATCAATACTTTCAATTTCTCTGGTGCCTTCATTGTAACTCACTATGGTCCTAGTATTGAACGGCAAGCATTCTATTCCTAAAAACGAACACATAGTCTTAGAGTCTGACATCTCTGCACTGTAATACCCTTAGAATAATACTATATACAGAAGGAGCACTACTGATAACACGAAAGGCGGTTCACTGGTAGTCTTAAGTAATGGTGCCACCCTAACAATATACAATTAACTTATAAAAAATTTACCAATACTTCCGGTTGCTGAATTATTATTAATTAATGATTGATTATTCATAAAATACTAATATTAATATCGGTGCATTACAACATTTTAATTGTAGTTTAACGTTTTTAATTAAAATTATATTAAAAGTAGTACTCGTCAACTAAATATAGATTCTTGTATTCCGCTATCCTTTGGCCATCTAAGACCGGTTTTATTTAATACTCAGCCGGTGTTTTAAGTTATTATATTTGTTCTTTACGATCTTTCTTCATTAATGGATATTTATGACACATATTTATAATAATGTTTTGTTGTTAGAGTGGTACACCTACTTAAGACCACCACTCAACCGGCTTTTGTGTTATCAGTAGAATTACATTGTGTTTACGGTCCTATGCTCCTTCATATTAGTATTATTCTAAGGTAATACCATATTTCATAAAAAAAATAGTCCATTTGTGGGACTCATAAACACAATCAAGCATATTCGATATGTTTTGTTTGTAAACAAATGAACAAATAAAATTTGTATGACTTAATTTACTTACCGTTAATTATAAATAAAAAGAGATTGACTGATAGCACTTTCATGTACATCTTTTAATTGTAAATTAGAAAAAAATACAAATTTGAGATTATCTTAATAAAAAAAAACAGCGCAAAATACTTAAAATAAATTAAAGGTTTTTTTAAAAAAAATGTATTAATTAATAAAAATAACAACAAACACCTATAAAATAATTTAAGTAAATATTAGCTTTGAAAAATTTGTGATTAGCTAAACAGTAAAAGTTGACCGACACCAACAAACAAGCAACTTTAAACGATTCGTAAAACACATGAGAGGCTGATGAATTCAATTTCTATTCTGATTATTGGAATTAGTAGCACTTCTTATTTATTGAGGAAATTTTATTGGTACTCAAACATTTTAAAGCAAGGGATAATCTGACGTAGATAAGTGATTAATCGCAATTATTTTGAGAGGGCAATAAAAATTGTTGAAAAATAACAAATTCTCAACAAAAAGAATTACAAAGATTACAAACAAATTCTGTTTGTAATGATGTTATGGAAAGAAAGAAAAAACAAAATCATAAATTATTATAAATCTTTTTATATTAAAGTCATGTGTATGCATATGTAGTGCGATAAGTTATATACAATTTCTCATTCTATTCGACTTTGTCAACGGATTATTTGTTTTATTCCTATCTCTAATAGGAATATCTCTAATAATAATACTATTATAATAATAAAAGCCGATACTATTGTTTTTTATTACAACTGTAGCAAAGTTAATAAATATCGTAGGAACATTAAAATTCAAAAAGTTAGTCGCGATGAGAAAGTTCGATAAAAAGTTTCATAGTTTGTTTAAGAATTTAAAAATGAGATGAGATGAACACTTTGCCATATTGGCGAGTCGATGTAGTGCTTAAAAACTTTCAACTGGATCATATATTTCAAGCGAATTTCCTTTGGACAAAATTCGCTAATGGGATAGGCGTCATGGCGGAGGTCGAACCTCGGACCATGACACAAATCTATTTTAAAGCTCCCTAATCACTATATATATAAATATATAATATATATATATATATATAATATATATATATATTATTATATATATATATATATATTATATATATATATAATATATATATATATATAGACGTTTTCTTGTAAACACGCTATCTATCGAACGGATATATATTTTTTAATGAAACTTATTACAAAAATCAAACTTGACTCGAACTCTATTAAAACCCAGGTTGTTTTACGTCAATAATCTGGTTTGCTGAGTCAGCAATAATTCAAAGTTATTACTTTTTGTCGCCAAAAAGGCGCATATTAATGTTTTTGGGGCTCTGAATCGAGTGAAACCAGTCTCAAGTCGATACAACCATTTTAAGTGACCAAAAAGACGAAAAACCATTGTATATTGTCGAAAACGGATATGACCACTTAAAGTGACCATAGTAAGTCGAAAACCAGCAATCGATTACGGGAACATCTGACAGCCGTTAAACATCATATTTAAAGTGGGGGGTCGTTTTAAAAGTTTTTACGCCTCTGAGTTTAATGCAAATGGTCCGAAGTCGATACGAGCACACAGAGTAATCAAAGCCAGGGTACTTGGGTTTGAATCCCAGTGAGGACGATAAATTTCATAATTTTATTCATAAGTTTATAACTACAATATAATTCTGGTGCGATGGTCCGCATAAGGGGCAAATGTACTTTGGAATGCGTTTTTCCGTGCTCAGGCCATC
>JACMZG010000022.1:18033903-18060692 GCA_018340805.1 Microvelia longipes
CTATACCTAAACAATTTGGTGGTAATAGAAGTTGTAGAAGACTATTGTACTGAACATTCTAGAATCCTGTGGAATTTAAAGAACCTTGAGGACACCTATAGGTTAGGTTATCAATTTTACAAAATGAGTACTTAGATAGATTGCTAGATCGATCTTTAAAAATAAGATAGAACAACTTTGACCAAATTATTAGGATATTTTGATATTTTTAAACGATGAATTATCATTGGATGCCAAACTACATCCAGGTTAGAAGAGCCAAAAATGGTGTCCATATCTTATTAAGCAAGGGTGAGCCTAGTTTGTCATAACCTATTGATTAAACAGGCGTAGTCTCTCTAAAAAAATATAAAATTAAGTGATACTGTTCAGATTTAGACTATAAAGAATAAAAACCAAAAACTTAGGAACTGGATAAAAAGGCGAGCGTTCCGAAGGGAATTCGCCCAGCTTGCGTACCTCAACGCCAGAATTTTATTAGAAAGAGAGGAAAACAACAGAATATATTTGGAGTACCAATGCCACGTGACGCTATCACCGCTTAGAAGAGATAAGACGATCACCCATTAGAAAACTGACCATGCTTATATAATTCAATACACTTAGACATCCATCAGGGTTTCTGCTCCATACAGAAATCATCTCAGATAGGCCAAATTTAATACGTTCTTAATTTAAAGGTCACCAAATTTCTTTAAAAAATAATATAAAAGCAAAGCGTATGCTGCAAACCCCAATCTTTGGTGACGAAATGAAGTGCTTAGGGGCTCAATTAATCCCACTTAAGATAATGTAATAAATTTGTTAACAAATTATTTTTTCTTACAATGATCTCTTAAAAATTTTAAGACCCCCCACAAATCATGCAAATAATTTAATGACACTTATTTACTCTCTCAGCCCTGATTATTGTTACAGGGTTCAAAAATATGTCATAAAAATGTTTTTAATTTGGGTCAGCGCTTTCCTATAGACGTTGGATAAAATTAGGATTGTTGACCTAGTAACAGTTAAAAGAATCTTCAACCAAATAATTAATAATAACCAAGTTCCATTTCGATCCGAGAAAGTAATCATAAGTTATCGTGTCCCAATAGAAACATCTAGGACACAATATATATAATATATATATATATATATATATATATATATATATATATATATATATATATATATACACATACATACACACACACACACACACACACACACACACACACACACACACATAAATATATATAATATATATATTATATTATGTATATATATATACATAAATAAATAAATATATGTATAATTTTTTTCGGACATATTTTTTTTATCAGGCAGCCAATATGAATTGAACCCCAATTATTCCCACCTTAAAATTCCGTCATCAGAACAACCTTATAAGCGTCATTTTCATAATGGAAATTCGTTAAAATCCAGATTACTTTTAGTCCATCACAAATATCCCCTCTTTGAGAAATTAGGAGGCAATGAACGTCAGAACGCTCTGCACATATTTACAGAATAGGATTATAAGAATATAATATAGCTATTCATCTTCTAATATAACGAGGTTAACAAGGCTCAATTGGGCAAGCAGTGTATCAGTCAGTTGCACGCACAACCTGTACGATGTCGGCCACGTACGTATTGTTATTATTTTGCGTAACGTTGTGTCATTGTGATCGTCCTCAAGTTAAAACACCCTATGGAACTTTCAGAGGCGAAGTTATTAAGTCAAAGAGTGGCAAAGAATTACTGGCTTTCAAGGGCATACCCTACGCTCAACCACCAGTGGGCAAGTTGAGATATAAGGTATGTTTTTATGTCAAAAATTACGTTTTGCGTGAAAACGTAATGAAAACTATTAGCCAGGGATGAGCTATGTCCTTTTAACCCCTTACCTTAACCCCAACCTTATAACGTCTTTTAAATTTTGATGTTGGAAATGGCGGTTAAACGAGGTATCATTTTTTGATATCTCGTTTATTTTTTTTAAATTATACCATTCTTAGTGGCGCAAATGACACACTCACACAAAATATATATATATATATATATATATATATATAATATATATATATATATATATATATATATATATATATATATATATATGCTTTAGTTTTGTGTTTTGTGGAGACGTTTTTTTGAAACATTGGGTTGGTTACTTGGCAGGACCCAGTGAAGTTAGAGCCGAACGATGGGACATACGATGCAAACAAGGAAGTGGTCTGTCTTCAAACTATTAACTACGTGGAGTCATTCAAAGACAACCAAACTAAATACTTCGGACAAGAAGATTGCCTCTATTTGTATATTTACGTAACAAAGGTTAGTATTTCTCTGCTTTACCAGTAACGTCATCCATAGCACTCAGTTATTATTGTGGTTTTAAATAAAACCACCTACAGCCTATTGGCTGCTACGTAGCGTCGGCACTGGGGATCGCTTTGCGGCTGCATTGTTGTTTGTTTATATCAGTTTGTCAAAGTACTAGTTTATATAAGTAGCAAACTGCCATGATATAAGCGAATTTTCAAATACATTAGTCAAAAACGTGATTTGTTTGTATTTATTTGTCATTATAAATTTAATTTGTTGATTATAATTAATTATAAATTAAATTGACATAAACATTATAATTTATATGTCAATCAATAAAACCGGAAGTAATACTGATAACGAATAATAACTTCGTATTTTTGTTAACCATACATAGTAGTACTTGTATGAAACATTTCAGCATTTTAGGTGTCTTTTTCGATGTTTTGTGGCGATAAATCCAATAAAACCGGTCCAAATTCGATAAAACTAATCAAAGCTAGGGTTTCCAGGTTCGAATCTTAGTACCACCGTTAAAAATAATACAATCGTCCTTCTTTCAGTATTTAAGTTTATAACTTCAAAAACAAATCTGGCACCCAGGTCCGCAACACAGCCCGCCTGCCCGGCTTAATTAGTCAATTAGCCCAATTGACATTGTAATACACGTTTTTTTGCTTATCAATCTAATTTTTTGCAAAAGTTTTGGGTACTTATTAAATCAACTGAACAGTAGCGTCACTACTTGTTATTTATTTTTTTTAATTTTTTTAAAAAAATGCACTTAAAATTATTACAAACTGGGCTTCAAATCAGTGCAAATAATGCACCTATTTCAAAGAAAATTCGCCCTTCTTGCGCACCTCCGCATGAATTATTTTACGAGTTGATCTTGCCGATTTAAACCATCAAGCGAATGCGTTATCGACCCTAATTATCTTTAATAAATAATTGAAAACTGTGATAATTAAAAATAGTTGTATTTAAAGTAAATATTTCAAAAATTTCTTATTAAGAAATTTTTCACCTTTAGTGAAACTTAACAAAAATTAATTTTAGTGATGATACCTCGTAATTAAATTTAATAAATAAAAAAATTATAATTATTACAGTAAACAATTTTAAGTCATGCAGAATGTCCGGTTTCCTAAAACAGCAATAATTAGGTAGTCCAAACAAAATTTTATTTGTAGCATTTAATATCTCTTAATTTAACCAATAAGAGATTCGTTGGATTAAGGTGAACGCTCTAAATGTGTAAATAAAGCAAACAGAATCTCAGTAATTTTCATATCAACTAATTTTTCCGCTTTCTTATACTAAGAAAAAAAACTAGATAATTAATATTTTCGTTATCAATGACAACTTTTAATGATCAATTGATTTTTGGATTCATCACAGAGAGAATCAAAAGATTTACTACCTGTGTATGTGTGGATCCACGGAGGTTCTTTTATCATCGGATCAGGTACAGAAATTTGGAGCAGCCCGGTCAACATAGTAGATGACGGAAGGGACATGGTAATGATCACTTTGAACTATCGCCTTGGTGTTTTAGGTATGTCAATGGTTCTTTAAAAATATGTGACCTTTACGTTTTAGGTATGTCAATGGTTCTTTAAAAACTATGTGACCTTTACGTTTTTGGTATGCCAATGGTTCTTTAAAAACTATGTGACCTTTACGTTTTTGCTATGTCAATGGTTGTTTAAAAACTATATGACCTTTACGTTTTAGGTATGTCAATGGTTCTTTAAAACCTATGTGACCTTTACTTTTTAGGTATGTTAATGGTTCTTTAAAACTATGTTACCTTTACGTTTTAGGTGTGTCAATGGTTCTTTAAAAACTATGTGACCTTTACTTTTTAGGTATGTCAATGGTTCTTTAAAAACTATGTGACCTTTACGTTTTTGCTATGTCAATGGTTGTTTAAAAACTATATGACCTTTACGTTTTAGGTATGTCAATGGTTCTTTAAAACCTATGTGACCTTTACTTTTTAGGTATGTTAATGGTTCTTTAAAACTATGTTACCTTTACGTTTTAGGTGTGTCAATGGTTCTTTAAAAACTATGTGACCTTTACTTTTAGGTATGTCAATGGTTCTTTAAAACTATGTGACCTTTACGTTTTAGGTATAGCAATGGTTCTTTAAAAATATGTGACCTTCATGTTTTAGGTATGTCAATGGTTCTTTAAAAACTATATGACCTTTACGTTTTAGGTATGTCAATGGTTCTTTAAGAATACCACTATGTATGGAAATTTATGTACCACTATGTATAGAACTGTATGTACCACTCTGTATAGAAATATATGGGAACACCCTGTTTAGCATTAAATGTACCTCTATATAAACCTAATGGATGAAGTTGATGTGTCTAGGTTATCATCTTTGAAATCTATTATGTACCACTATGTACAAAACTGTATGTACCACTCTGTATAGAAATATATGTAACGCTTTGTTTAGCAGCACTATATGTACCTCTCTATATAAATCTAATGGATGAATTTGATAAGCTATGTGTCTAGTTTATCATCTTTGAAATGTATGTACCACTACGTACATGTACCACTCTGTATAAATGTATGTACCCCCTGTTTAGCACAATATGTAGCACTCTATATATGACTGAATGAGTGTAGTTGATAAACTATACATATATCTAGTTATTTCATCTTTAACGATCTACTTCCATGGGATGGAACAGAAATTCAGATTAATACTATCAAATATATTGTAAAATTGTAAAATTTATATTTTAAGGATTTCTAAGTGTCGATGACGAGATCCTACCAGGTAATCTTGGCTTGAAAGATCAAGTAATGGCACTGAGATGGATCAAAGAAAACATCCAAGCATTTGGAGGAGATGCTAACGCAATAACGTTAGGAGGTATTAGCGCAGGAGCTGCCACTGTCTCTCACCATCTTAACTCCAAATTAAGCAAAGGTGTAGTAAATAAATGTTAAAATATGCAAATATTAAAAAGAAAATATAGCTCATAGGATTTTATGATAAATTTCAGGCAGGACTCAGATCTATACTGTATGTACCACTCTGTATAGAAATATATGTAAGAGCCTGTTTAGCACTATACATGCACTATTAGTAGCAATCTAGATATGATGAGCAATGAAGATATTAGCACTCAGCTCAGCACTGGGTCAGAGTTTGGCTAAACAACATCATCACCAAGAAATACAGCTCTAATGAACTGCTTAATAAGTTATGATAAGACTATTACAATAAGTTATAATAGTCTCGATTAATTCGGCGAGTTCTCCGCAGATATCAGTATACTTTAAAAACTCGTGTAAGATATTATTTGTCTAAATAGCTCTAATGCTTTTTAAACAAATTATTTGAATAAATTCTAATATTAAACACCTCTTTCAAATATTAAAATTTAGTTAAAAACAATTTCCATTAATGAAAGACAACTTCTAAAAAGGAATTTGTATTATTTTCGAAGGTTGTAAATAATGATTCTGTTAAGTTTCGAATCCTATCCCACCCAGTGCAGTTGTCTAATACTGTAATGTAATGTAAAGACATGTTTCTTCAACTATAGATCACAGGAACTTTTATTATAGGACAAGAAACATTTTATGAATAATTTGACTTATTTACTGTTCTCCAGTTGAATCAATACTCTGTTTCAAGGAGTAATAGCTTGTGAGTAATAGCTTGTGGAGGAGCTTACAACATTGCAATTAATAAACTATATGTTAGCCAGTAGTAATATGTAGTAATAATATGGGGGGGGGGTGTTAGTAACTACCAGGCAAGTAGGCCACGTTGTTGGGCCCTTTTTTCCAGCTCCCTGAGGTAGTGCTCTACTTCTTTTAATTTCAAGTGTAGGTATATTTCATCTAATCTAGACAGAAGAGCCGTGGATTTCTATGGTTCCTCTCATGCTTTTTTCAAGCAACCATACATATTTTCACTGACTTTTATAGTCTAGTGAAAACAAGGAACAACACGTGTCCTCGCTGTAAACCAAACCTCCATACACTTAAATCTACAAGGCAGACACACTGTAGTATTATAATGAATCTACTATTAGGGTTCTAAATTTGGCTTTTTGGCTTGAACCCAGTTTCATTTAGGGTAAGGGATCTTTAACGAGTACCTGACAACGCACAGGTTCGAGACCACCGCTTTACTTCCCTTCTGAAAGACGTGGTACGCAGAATCAATATCCCTCTAATAAAAATCCCAGAGGCCCGTGCTGGGATTGAACCCACGACTAAATAAAATCGGAAGTTTAAAGTCCATCATTCTGTTTATTGGCCGCGTACCTTAACCACTACACTACACCACGGGTGACTCCATATATGTTACCCAAAAATGTATTATTAAAATAATCTATAAAAAACCTATATTATATTTTAGTGAATCTCTGTTTCTTGAAACCTAACTTTTAGAACTATGAAAACTTCATTTATTCAAAATTTTATGTTTTGTTTGTTAAAAATATCACTAAAAATGATATATTTTAGCAGAATGAGCTAAATACACAGTTAAGAAACACACAAGTGAATAAAATACCTAAATGTAACTCTTTACTCTCACTAAGATTTGTTAATTTTATTGGATCAAAAAATTACAAATTACTACTTAAATTGACAGACTAAATTCAAAAGCAATAAACTACTAAAAGAATGGCTGCTTGGTCTCACCAGTGAGAATGATCTCACTGGTGAGAGCTTGAGCTCATGTTCTTTCTCTGATGAGCACATAAGCTTTGCCTAATAAACAAATAATTACTATTTTAACTTAAATTAACATTTAAACTTTTTTCATAATTTCCCTTTGGTTTCTTTTCACTTTTTTCACAATTTTCCTTTAGTTTCTTATTTATTATTGAGTTTTATATGAAAATTACAATTTTTTAGTCAAATCTTTGCTCTTTTTCTAGTATATTTTGAGATATTTGGCCAGGTCTAATGCTCTGGTTTATATCCCCGGTCTTATAATAATAAAGATATTTAGCCAATATTTCCGTTTTCTATTTTAATATAAGTATTTTAGTATTATTTTTACTATATTTTTTACCTTTTAATTTTAGCTTTAATTAAAATAATTTCAACCTCAATTTTTTGAGAGATTCCCGAGAAAAAAATATGACATACTTAAGTTGGTATAGAGAGCTATACTAGGTTATTGGTAAGAGAGCTTCCCGAGAAAAAGAGACATATACTTATGGTGGAGTCCCCAAACTCTGGCCACTTGGCTTAGTGGGTTCCTTAAAATTATGTAAATTACTTACTTCTTGGTCGTTTGTTGTAGGTCTTTTCCACCGGGCGATCAGCCAGGGAGGTACAGCAGACTGTCTCTGGGCGAGGAAATCAACTCACGAAGCTAGACAATTATCGTCATTGATTGTTGCTTCTCTCAATTGCTCAACTGATAAAGAAAAGTTGCTCAATTGTTTGCAAGATTTACCTGCAAACAGCATCATTGATTCATTAGATAAATTAAACGTAAGTGTGACTGTTTAGAAGATAAAAATGAACACTGACGCTTTAAGGAATTTAATGTTTTCCTACATCGGTCTATCGAAACAGAGGGAATATTTTTCGCATCGTAAGACGGACACAAGAGAAGGTAACAGAGTATGATCAGTCCAGATAGAACTTTTTTTTACCATTTAGGCTATAAGTATAGTTATGGCTTAATCTCAAATTAAGCTATAAATTTAATTAACTATAGAATTAAACCTGGCTTATTTCATTATACAAGATAAGGTAATTTCTAAACTTATCTCTCTCCTGCTACCAAATTTTTCAGATACCCGAAGTAGCAGGGTTGATCCAATTAACTCCTGTTATAGAGAAAGAATCACCGAATGCTTTTATGACAAAGGAATCGATAGAAGAAGGGTCAGATATACCATGGCTGGCTGGAATAACAAATGAAGAGGGTCTTCTCTTCTATCATTGTAAGTTTGTATTATTGTAAGGCCAAGAGTACTTCTTTATACCTTCAAATTTAATTTTAAGATGAGAATAACATTAAGATGACTGTGAGTCTAAACATAAATAACATAAGTTAATATAACATAAGTTAGATAAATCGACATAAATAATCCAAAAATCATAAATAACAATTGCAGATTAAGTATTTTATAGATATATTAACTATCAGAAAAAGGACCCTGTACCTTGAGCAGTTACTAGCCGTAAGAGGGGAGTTAGACATTACCCATGTAAGATAATTATAATTTAATTTGATAATAAATAATAAAACAAAACAAACAAATAAATAAATATATAAATAGATGTGTGTGTGTATGTATATGTATATATATGTACGAGTGTATGTGTGTATATGTATATATATATGAATATGTATGTATATGTATATGCGTGTGTATGTGTATGTATGTATATGTATGTATGTGTGTGTATATATGTGTATATATGTGTGCGTGTATAAGTATGTCTGTATGTGTGTGTGTATGTATATGTTTATGTACAAATAAATAATACAAAAATACAAATAAATAAATTTATTATAAAAACCATTCAATTATATTAAACTTTTACTAACATAGGTTAAGTTCTAGAAATTATTAACATAGATTAAGATTATGTCTAGATTAAGAAGTTACTAGTGCTATATCTATATATAGAGTTAAGGAACTCCCTCTCTGCAGCGCAAAGCGCAAGCTTTGTAGCAGAGAGGTAGCCTTGTTTTTTTTTTTTTATATATATTATGTACGTCATGTAAATATTGTAAATTAATTATTTTAATAAAGGCATTTAAAAAAAATAAAATAAAATAAAAACTGAAATGTTTGAGAAATCAATTGCGTGCGTAAAGCAATAGTGAATGCTTTGTTAGAGAGTCATTCTAAGAATATATTAAAGATACTATAGATAAGATAGAAGAATATATTAAATAAAATAGTAATAAATGTAAATAATTATCATGATTTGTTTTTCTCAATTTTTTTTTTAGTTTAACTACACAAATAAATCTGTATATAGTGTAATATTTTTTTAAAAAGTGTATATACTATATAAAGTTTTTGTATTATAATTATTGTTAAGCTCTTATCAGAATATTTTTGTACAAGAGTTACAGGCTATTGCCTTTTTCTTGTCTTTGTTAAATAAATAAATGCGTCTGTGATTAATCTTTTATGAAACATATGCAAGAAACTTAAGCAAAAAATGAATTGTTGAGCAAGGAAGGGAGAATTTTAAAGAAAGGGCGCACGGGTTGCACCAGAACTTAATTTAAACCTATATAGTGTCAATAAGTAGTACCAATATTCGAACTTGGGTACCCTGGCTTTGAGTGCTTAGAATGGTTGTTTTGTTTACGGTTTCCAATATGGCTTTATCCTCCTGAAAGTTAATTTTTGTACAATTTTTTCAAAATGCTCAAGAACTGACGAAATGGATTTTGAGTTTAACTCCCTAATAGGTCTCTCTCGGTGTAAAGTACGCTATAAAGAGGGGTTCTCATCTCTCTAAATGAGTATGTATATTTCTATTATTCCAGTCATGGTCGGAGCAGAACCAAGATATAAAGATATGTCAATATTGAAGAGCGATGGAAAACGACTTCTGCCGATTATAGGCTACTACTCGGCACATCCTGATCCCAATAAAATCACTCAGGATCTTTCTGAATATTACTTCAAGGATGGATTCAGCGAGGATACGGCCAAAAATTTCGTTCAGGTGAGGGAGCATTTTCAAAACATTTCAACCAGTCGGTTACACGGATCTTCAAAAATCCGGATGAAACCTATCCTATGCTAGATAAAATCTAAAGCAGACCAATAGCAACCTTAACATGAAATGGAATCAATTTTTTTAATAATTTAGTCTTAAATAAGAGACGCAGGGCTGTAGCCGGGAAGGGGCCAGGGGGGTTTCGCCTCTCCTTCCCCTTAAAATCATTCGCCTACTATAAAGAAGTAATTTTCAGCATAAGTTCCTTTTATTTATTTATTGTATTTATATAATTTTACAACCATCAAATTTACAAGCAATTCTTGGTTTAGTCAAAAAATTCACTTTACAT
Source organism: Microvelia longipes (assembly GCA_018340805.1). Taxonomy (NCBI): domain Eukaryota; kingdom Metazoa; phylum Arthropoda; class Insecta; order Hemiptera; family Veliidae; genus Microvelia; species Microvelia longipes. Next base: position 18,044,270 of record JACMZG010000022.1, read on the forward strand.
TACAAATGAGAAAAAAACAAAAATTACAAATTATTAAAGTTCAAATTAAAATAATCATTCAGTTCATACATAGGATTAAGCAATAATACTTCTTTGACTTTGATAAGCATTTTTGAGGTTTTATAGCTCTTATACCATCTGGTAGGTGGTTATATATTTTTATTTCCATGAAACTAGGACCTTTGTAGGTTTTAATAAGTCTTACTGATGGTAGTTTGAGGTCACAACCTCTCCTAGTCTCGTAGCGATGGAGATCACCTTGTTTTTGTTTAGAGCCCAAATTCCTCAAAACATGCTTTAAACATTCCATAATATATAAGCCATAGACTTTCATAATTCTCCATTTTACAAAGAGAGGTTTGCAAGTTTCAAGATTACCTTAAAGGTGTGTGAAACATCATCCCCTCAAGGATTGGTTTCCTCTCCCGACAAGTTTCGGCTGCCTACGGGCCTGAAGGAACGACAGCCTCCATAAAATCAATTTGATTAAAAAATAAAAGATTTTAACAACCCATGGCCTCTATAATTTTAAAGTGTTTTGATATCAACTTTTAATTAATTTAATAACCATCTTTTGTGTACTTGGTAAATTTGCGAGAAGTATATTTATTAATCCATTGTGTTAATGTTTCATTTCAGCTTTTATCAGATCTGATGTTTAATCATGGCCTACACATGTCAGGAAAAAATTACAATGGGAAACTATATCAGTACATGATATCTTACAAAGGACAGCATACTGTATCCACATTAAGACCCAAAGGAACTGAGAGTAAGTTATACCTAGATACCTATATAATCAGACTGTGGCGGACTAAGCCAAAAAGGCCCAAGGAGAGTTTGGCCTAAAAGGGACCAAACCTTCATGTCAAGGGTCAAATGGGGGGGGGGGGGTTCCTATAATGCTTCTCAGAGATGTCTACTTTTAAGTAGAGTAGTATTAATGATTATAGTAAGCTTAATTTAATTTATTTAATTTTAAATTTAATAAAATTAAATCATGATATTATTTTATTTAAATAAATTAATATAAATAAAATAAATAAGTAATTATAAAATTAACTTTTAAGTAAAATCGTTTCCTCAACTCATTAGATTCGCTTCGCTTATCCTCACTACTTCGGACTCGCTTCGCTCGACCTCAGAGTATAAAAATCACTAAATTTACGTGATTCATTAATATATAAAAATGCATAGTACATACGTTCGTTTTATTTAGAGCGGTCATCCATCCAGGCAATGAACTAACTCAATGCTGCTCAACTTTTATGTATTTTTACAAATACTTGCTATTTAGAAGCGACACTTAGAATACTTGTTTGCTACATAAATGGATATACTTGCACCAAATTTTAACTCAATCGGATTAATTTTCGATTATTTACAATTTTACAAGTAATTTGATAAGAATTGAACTACTGCTGATAATGAGATGAAACTAAGTACACATGTTGTTTTTATATATGACTACAAGGGTATCATATATCAAATCGATCGAATCATTTTTCTGGGTTCTATGAATCTTAGACATTTTTGCTGAATCATTATTTCCAGTTTATGACGTCAACAAAACATTTTCCAGATGGCACAACTAGACCTAAAGATAGATTTTTGTACCCATTTTCAACTCTTTAGCGTAAAAAACACTTAGAACGTGTCTTAAAAACGCCTTAATGGATAATTCAGGCGGAATCCCGGTTTCGGATTTTTAAGCTAAAACAATAATTTTACTATATACCTATGGTGAAAATGAGGGAAAGAAAAACATTCCATTTAACTCCACCGTGATGAAGCGGTTTAAAAGCTTGGATTAAAATAAAAAAAGAAACTAATTACTTTAATTAACACAATACACAAAAATACTTAAAATCGAACGTATCTCAAACAAATCAAAGAAAAATGTAAAAACAGTTGATTGCAGAATCGTTTCAGAAATTATCAGTCGTACCAACTTTAAGCTTTGTTAAATCTGACTAAATGAAGATTTCTATTCAAATTAAGTTGACCTGATAGTAACAAGGGAAAGTTATTTTATTAAGAGACCCTGTGATTGGTCTGGCTGTTAAAGAACACTTTACACTTTGAGAACCAAGATGTCAAGTAAAGTAATACATAAACCAAGTAGGGAAACAAATACGATTCCTGTTAAATATGGCATATAGTTCACATTTTGTCATGTTCACCCGGCAGTTTTTACCTTTGTAAATGTGAACAAACTATTTATACGGCACTAGACATTTCTTTATTTCATTTCACCCCACATTTTTGTTAAAATGTTTATAATTTGTGTAGAAATATATTTTGTCGCATTCCATATAGCTTTAAAGTGAATACTTGAAATGATGAGGTGAAGTGATTCTTTAAATACAAGGTTTGTTTAGTTTAAACCAAAGTTTTATAAATAGAAGTTCTATTTATAAAGCTTTGGTTTAAACTACTTAAAACAACTTCTTTTGGTGCATTACTCAACCTTATATAGTTTTGCAAGGGCTAAGTGGTTTTTTACAACAAATATTAATTATTTTTGGTAATTAACAACTTAAACCTACATTTTTTGAATATAATCATAATTTTAAGGTTATATTTAAGGCACTCAACTTTTGCCTGCAAAAATCTTAAACAAAAACACGAGATTACCTTTACTATAGAGGCTCTTTCCTTTAACAAAATTATTATAACGACTATTTCACAGACTATAATACGAATTTTTTAAATTAGCAAATATATATTTAAGTACGAAGACACAATTAAAATTAAAACTCACCTTATGTTTTCAGTGTAGCCAATAAAATTAAAAACAACAAAGGTAAATCCTAAAAAGCGCATGCGCAGTTATACCACATTTAGCTATTTTGACTCAGCTATCAAGCTTTATTTGATCTCATTATTGCTAAATTCGATAACTCATTGAATTATGATGTTATTTAATTCCCAATTACCAATAGTTACAAAAGGCGGAGTATTACACTTTGTTTATTTTAGATCATACATTTAAATGCAAAAATTCAAGAGTTTCCCCAAAAAAAATAATTGACATTTCTTATTGCACCATTAACGACTTCATTTGACCTGAAAAGGATATCAGTATATTTTTTGAGTTTAGGTAGTTGGCACTGTTCATTTTTCTCTCTCTCGGGAAAAATCTAAATGTCATGGACATAAAACAAGGGATATTGGTGACAAATTAAAAAGATCTCCTTCAAATAATTATTTTAATAAACAATTTAAAAAAGTTAAAATCTGAAATTGCATAAATAAAAAACTGAACTAAATAATATTTATAGTTACCTTGGCTACCAAGATTTTTTTCCTTACCCAATTAGATTCGCTACGCCCATCCTCCTCACTTTAGGCTCGCTTCCCTTGTCATCAAGCAGTAAACAATCCATTTAAGTCCCTACGGTCACCCTTCCACGGCCTTATCACGTAAACGTGGTTGACGCAAGTTATCTATACATCCCGAAGTTAACTAAACATCACTATAAAGAAGTTCCCTTAACACTAAAAAAAGTATCTCAAGTTTCATAATTTATGTCTAATGGTTAAAAATTTTAAAGAGGTGGGGGGGGGGAGAGGTTTTTGGCCATCCAGTATCAGTTAATATAATTTTGTAATGTATTAATAGTAGAAGGTTGCTTTCTCGATTATACAAAATTCAACTGATGTAGGGCCTCCTCAGCAATATCTCTTTGTATCACGGTATGTAACGGCTACGAGAATCCATCACGTAATATTATGTACTTAACAGAATGTGACAGTACTTAGCGTTATCTATAAGAAAAATTGATGCTAATAGGCGATAATCTAATCTACGTGGCCATTATTGGATTGGGCAGTCAACCACCTAATTATTGACCATTTCCCACTATGCTTTACTTCTTTGATCTAACACAAATAAATCGAGGGAGTAGGCTAAACGTAACCTAGATATAGTTGAACTGGAACACAGTTCAACTATATATTAACGTCCTAGGTTAAAATTATTCTCTGTTGAAAATGTAAGTCCCTAAATTACTAGATATTATACGTAACTCACGCAACATATCCCAGATTATTTATTATTTTTGGTCTAATTTCAGATGGAGTAGGTCACGGAGACGATGTGTTTTATTTCTTTCCCCGTTGGCAGTCTGTTCCAGAATGGAAACCACTAACTGGGAAGGATCTTCAATTCTCAAACCAACTCATGAACATTTGGTACGACTTTATTAAGACAGGGTGAGTTGCATTTGATTAATAGAATTTATACAAAAATTAAACGAAAACAGCGATTGTATGTAGTTTAGGGGTTAAAATAAAATTCTTGCATAATGGAAATTGTAATTAGCTCACAAGTAACAATATGGTCTTATTACGTTGGTTTAAAACCAATCAAGTGATGATGTCATACTTGATGAAACAAGTTCAATTAAAAAAACTCCTCGCTAGGGGCCGCATCAATGTTGATGCGGCCATCATCATTTAGATTTTTATGATTGGTTCATATTCTTTATCAACGTTGTCTTCAACGGAAAACAAACTTCATGAAAATAACCGTGGAAGCCTATGTATTATCTAGCAACCATTGCTAACCAATATCGAACCTCAATTCATGTAATAGTTATTCATGCATCATGGGAGTAAAGAATGCTATTTTTTCCCTAAGCAATAAGTTGATTTCTATAAGGCGAATGCCGAGGAAACCAATGTATTTTACTCCTGAGTTGAAGCCGAGACTTGTGCATGTGACTTCTAAAGCAAAGCCAAAGGAGTAACGACAATTAACTCCCGAGGCGAATATGTGGTAGATAATTATTGTGAAGAAAAAAGCATTTTTTCCAAGGAGTATGTATATTGTATGTGTATCGTATATATACTCCTTGATATTACTTCAAAGGTGCATACAAGCCTGAAATGGATTTTGAGCCAATACAAAAATTTGGTTGGGTCTTTTATAAGATTTAAGGGCTCTGACCCAAATTTGTTTAGAGCAATAAAAGTGTTAGATAACACTCTTTACTCCCTAAACACTATATATTTACCATGATTTTTAATAAAAAAAAACACACACTAGAATTAAAAACAATTAATATATTGTCAACTACAATAGTATAAAAAATTATAACTGACCGGTTTCGACTTTACGTCATCATTAGAGCTGTTTACACACATGATGATGATACAGGCTCTGATGATGACGTAAACTCGAAACCGGTCAGTTATAATTTTTTATACTATTGTGGTTGACAATATATTAATTGTAATTAATTCTAGTGTTTTTTTTTTATTATTAAACATCATGGTGAGTCTATACCACAAAATATCCGTCAAAACAACTAATACTATATAGTCATCGAACTTCACATTATATACTATCTGGAGATAAGATAGTTAGAGTCCAGAGAAAGATTTCCCATAGAGTCCAGATGGAGAAATTTTGAGCAAACTGTGAAGTCAGACCAAACAGTAAGCACTAAAATACCTTACATTTTTAATTTGCAGGAATCCGACTCCCGTCAGTGGCATCTGGGAAGAGTCTGATAAAGGAAAGAAATATTTAGACTTAACAGGAGATGAACTCGTTATGAAAACCCATTTTTTTAAAGAGAGAATGGATTTCCTCGATAAGATCCAGGTATCAGCTCAGGCCCAGGAGCAAGACAAATGAGCATTAAAATAATCAAGTCAAGCCTGCCACCACAAATACTTAATAACAATAAATTTCTACTGATAACCGTCTGACTAGATAATTTTATTGAACCTTAATCCTCCTATGTCCACAAGGATCATTCAAGCCAATTTAATGTATTTTTGAAATTGTCTAGCAGTCACTGTCGTACCAACCTTTACTGAAAGCATCTAGAAGCTATTTTCACCCCCTCGTATCTTTTTATGAAGAACATAAAAAATATCATTTTAATGGCAACTAAAAGATCTTGTTGAGATGATCAAGTCTACACAGAGGTAATGAGATATGGAGACTCCAAGTTAGGCAGTTTTGACACTCATCAAAATTATATGGCACTTCCAGCAAACGTAGAACATTTTAACATTTGCAGTTCCTTCCGAAAGGAAAGGTAATCCTAAAGTTCCTTCCTGTGAAAGGTAATCCTAACATCAATTTCATGTATAAAGAAAAAATTTGACAACTAGCACTTCCTAGTAGAGAACTTTAAAACTAAGAATATTTAGAGTTTTATTTTGACAGAACATAACAATATTTTACGCAATTTACCTATCTAATGTTTAATTAAAGAAATCGAAGCTGTTTAGTAATAAATTAATGGTGTAATATACTAAAACTAATTAGTACATTAATAATATTTCTTGGAATATTTTTGTAAGGCATAAGTTTCAAGCTTGCAAAAAGGAATGAAATCCCAACAAAAACACATGTGTGTAAAAAAAGGAGCCAAGTCTAGCGTTAAAAGTTTTGAGATCATTGGATAAGCCAAGTCAAAAGTTCCTAATTACGCTTGAAAATATACTTGGTGTAGGCGGTTTCACTTTGTGATTGGGCCATTAAGGAGCTTGAGATAGTGGGGTACTAAAGGTCGCTACATACTTCCTACAGTTCTTTAAGTACAAAAATTGGTTCTACCTAAAATTCTGCTTAGCATAAAATTTTAATCTTGTTGGCAATCGAAAGCCTAAACCTGGAGCTTTCAAGTGGATTCTACATATAATATTAGATAACCAAAAATTAAATAAAAAAAGAGCCATTTTTTTAAATGTTAGAAAAAATCCTAACAAGAGCTTAAACTGTTAGTAAAATCTCCACAAAGATTAATTTTGGGACTGTTGTGGGATTGAACCGTAACAGTTTCGCTAAAGCCTAACAAAAATCTGGGGAGTAACCCAATGTCTAGAGAGTTATGACAAACGTCTAGTCCACAATGACCTACAATTTGACTTCTGATTCCAAAGAATCTAGATAATTAATAATTTCAAGGAATATTATACTTATAATATTATTATTACATCAAATAGTATAAGCTATATTTTCAAGAATATAAATATTATGTAAATTAATATGAAAATATGTTATAACCATGGAGATATATTACTAGAGGGGGAATATCATACCTCAAAACATTGAGAGGTTAAAAAAAATCAATTGTTTTTGGCTTCCTGCACATTGTTTGTGTTCTGATTTGTATTTTAAACTTTATACTACACGAGTTACTATAAATTTGTTTTGCTCATTTAATTATGTTGTTAGTCGATGGTGGTCAGGTTACTTTTTCAATGTTTCAAAATTCAACCAATAGGACCATCTACAAAGAGACTAATACTTAGGGGGAAGATACACCAGCTCTTAACATTCCTTTGGTAGCTAGGTGCCATAACTGTACATTGGTGGCGTCATTTTTTTTATTTTTCCTAATAATTACAATCCTACGTAAATATTAGATCATTTTTCAACCATTTTGTCTTAATTTAAGTAAATAAAATTTAAAATAAGTTTTAATTATTATCTATTGCATGTATTCTTTAATTGTCTATGTTGAATAAAGTGGTTTAATGTGGCATCACTGAAAAATGCCCGCCGTTTGTGAAGTGCGTGCTACAATAGGGGTTGTAAAGGGGTGGTGGAGTATCTAGTCTCTCTCTTGGGAGACTATAGTAGGAGTAAGTACAGTTATGGCACCTAGTGGAAGCTGTCTCACTTCCAGACCCCTTATCACTGTGCTATTCTGCCCATGTACTACCTCTAAGTATTAGTCTCTTTGGCCCTCTAGTGATAATATCTCTAGAAGGTAATAAACACAAGTGACATCTAAACATAGAGATACTATTGCCCCACAATAGAATATTTAAAATGCAAGAAACCCCAAACAATGTGTGAAAACCTGAAAATTATTGATTTATTATAACCTAGACCATGGCAGAGATTCAATGGGGTTATATTGAGCCCCAAATGATATTTTGAGATGGGATATGCCCCTTCTAGTAATATATCTCTATACATAAAGTATAGTATGCATCAAGTATACATCAGCCAAATGCCAGCTGAATCAGTACAGATGACACCAAAAGAGTCACCTTCTGGCACAATTTGGAAAAATGCCAGTTTGGTGAACACAATGATATTCTGAGGATTAGCGAACTGAGTCCAATATTGTGAAAGATCTGAACTATCCAATTTTTATGCTATATACTCTCAGAAACGGGTTTAATCAGGACACTCTAGTGACAAACTATAACTAGCTCCATCCCATTAACCAGATCTGGTGCTAAAACTAAAAATCTCTCAAGTTATACTACACACTCAGATTAGCAGCAAAAGAGTAGGATCAAATATAATGATCTTAAATAAAAAGTAAAAAAAATAATTAGCACCATTCTAAAAATTAACTTATATATTACAAGATAATGTATAAATTTAATTCTAAGTTAATACTGATTATCAAATAACTAATTAAACACCTCTTAATACTCTTAAAACATTTGGTTGTAAATTAATTAACATAAAATATAATACAGTTAATAGAACAAAAAAATCAGATGTACCAGGAAAGTTTTATATAGAAATTCTAATTTTGGGGGTGAACACCGTTTCAACTTTGCCACCAAAAATATCTAGATACTTCATTGGTAAAAAAATATTGACATTTTCAGAACATAGAGGAACTTTAATGCAAAAATTCACTAATGAGGAGTTAATGTTTTTCCTTGAAAAGTTAAGATTAAATACTTGAAAAGTGTTTTTACTAATCTCTTGTAACGATTCCTTTAAAAAAATTCTAATTTCTGAAAGTATCAATAAATGAAGTATGTAGATACCCTATTTCACAAAAAATGTGTAAAAGGCTCTTTCTTTATAAGAATATCCTCATAACTTTTTTAACACAAGGAATTTTTGTGGCAAAGGAGATATTTAAGTTCAGTACCCCCAAAATCATAGAACAAACCAAAATTAGAACTTTTATAAATCTTTTCTGGTACTCCTAATTTTTTTTGCTCAATATTTAATGAGTACAAATACATATTTGAGTCTCCCCCACCCAAATACATAGATTCACAAAAGTAATGTAGAAAATTGTTTCAGGAGACCCATAGTAACATAAAACACAATTAGTTTTAGCAATATCACACATTGAGATAGATATCAAAGTACATTTAATTCATTTTTAAGAAAAAAAGCAGTTATATTTTTTAAAAAAATAATAAAACAACTTAAAATATAAACCTTAAAAATAAATTTATATCACACAACAAAGACCTCTCTTTGTTCCAAGATGTTGACTTAACAATATTAAATATCACAAGAAATTCACTGATTTATAATTCTATCTACACTTATCATAGAGGCAACTAAAGAATGGGATTATCATGTCCAGACTATTATCTCTTGTCTGGCCAAGAGAGAGAACTAGAAGTGATTTTAATAATTATATATATTTTTAAGTAATATATATATATATATATATATATATATAATATATTATATATATATATATATACATACACATAAATTTAGAGGCCAGGTAGAATCAATCAACCACTTTAAAACAACTTATAAGTGTCTTTCCTGATAACATTTTTAAAAATACTGAACCTATATTAAAAGCTAGATAATTTTGCTTATACATTACTTCTAGGACACTGCCTATTATATTGATCTTATAATTTGATAATATATATATATATATATATATATATATATATATATATATATATTCATTCATTCGACCCTTTCCTTACAAGCAGGTTTTACATTACATAAAATGCATACATATCAAGTAAATCCTGTGGTGTAAATAAATAAAAATATAATTTTCTTTACAAAACTCAACAAACTATTTATGTATTAGAAGTGGAAGGATTATTTTGTCTATTAAAAAGATCAGAGAGTTGCTTAACAGTAACTCTATCAGTCGACCATTCCTCTGAACTAGAAGTACTCAGGGCTGACAACATCTTTTCTTCTATAGTGTTGTGGATCACAAACCTGTGCACAAACGTTTCTTTCATTTGTCCTATACGATGTACCCTTCCAACTGCTTGCAATTCCTCTCCGGGATTTAAAATAGGTTCTACAAAAAATACATGCGTCGCTTCAATTAAGTTTAGACCTTTTGAGCCGAGTCGTAGCGGTAGTAAAAATGCTGTTACATCAGAATTTTTAAAATCGGCTAAACTTTTATTAGACTTTTTTTTATTATTTGATAATCTTCTGAAACTTATATCATTTAATTCGAAAGCTTCACTTATAACGTCTAACACTTTATCCCAAGAAGAAAATACTAAAAATTTTTGTGTCGAATCATCTTTCAATAATTTTAGAGCACGAACAATAACGGCTTCGATTTTTGTCGAGTGAGACCCCACGACAGGGAAGTGTTCATCTTGGGGTCGCTGAGCAGTGCAGTCTACATAAGCAATACCGTTGCGATGTGTCTTGCGTCTGCAGACTGCACAGTCGACCTGTAATTTGAAAGCGTTTGGAAACATGTTAGGGATGCACTCGAAGCAGAAACAGTGTCCACACTGAAGCACTGACCACTACAACATAACAATAACATCGAAATTTAAAAATAAATATACATCAAACAAAAAGAAGTAAGACAGGTATGGTTATGAGTTTGCAGAGCTCTTAACAGAAAAATAAAAGTGTAAAATTCCAATAATGTTTAGAAGCCAAGAAAAATTCTGGTCCGGTGGTCGGCATGCCAAGCAAATTTTTCTTTGGAATGCATTTTTTGCAACATTGTTGCTACTTCCCTCTCTTTTTCTTTTCATTATTATTTGTTTTCCTGATATCCCCTTTCCTTTTCCTGGCCTCATATACATTTTGCCCTTGGTATTTGGGGGATTGAGAAGGCCCTGAGGCCTCAGAAGTTTTCTCTGCTTTCTGGATCCCCTGGGCGATCCTTGATGTTATGTTGGCCAGAAACAGGAAAGGGGATATTGGGGAAACAAATAATAATTAAAAGTAAGAGAGGGAAGTAGCAACAATATTGCAGTTTCTGGGCTTAGAAATACATTTTTTGCTTAAGGTTCCGGTTTATAAGATTCCGGTTACTCAATTATTAAGCACTACTTGTAACTCATTTTTTCTCTATTTTTCAAAGGAAATGCCCATAATTATCCTGTTGGTTATACAAAATTATGCCTCTAAATTCCTTGACCACTCTCATTCAACCCATAGACCCAAAAAACATTGAAGACAACACCAAACTTGAAATAAGTGGTTGACAACACCAAACTTGAAATAAGTGGTTAAGGGTCACATTTAGATTTTCTGGTAATTGACCACCGTTTTTTTTTACTTTTTGGCCACTTAAAGTGGTCATAATGACTTTGGACCAGTTTCATTCATTAGCGTCCCAAAAAACTTTTGGACTTTTTTTGTGGCAAAAAATAATAACCTTGAATTATTAAGTGATTTTTTTACAAAGGAAATTTGCTAAAAGTAACTAAGAAAAACATAAATTGAAAGTGTGTGGAATTATCTATGAAATACTGACCTTTGCTGCCAATCATTAATATAAAATTAAATTGTATTTTGTGATAAATACTATTTGATTATTCAGGCACTTATGCTTGATTCACAAAAATGTTTGTAGAATTTGCCAAATATTTTTAGCAACATGCAAATATTGCATGCAAATATTGCATGCAAAGTAAAATTAAAAAGGAAATATTTAAGAAGATTCAAGCAGGAAAAAGGTTAAGGTTTTAGTTAAGTATAATTAACTAATTAAGGTGGTAATTAGTGAAATTCAAATTTTAGTGTTTGTAAGGTTAGTGAAATTCAGATTTTAGTGTTTGTAAGGCTGTAGTTAGTGAAATTCAGATTTTAGTGTTTGTAAGGCTGTAGGTTAGTGATTTCAGATTTTAGTGTTTGTAGGTTGGCTTATGATTTAATTTTGTGTTTGTAGGCTGTAGTTAGTGAAATTCAGATTTTAGGTTGTTTAGTGAATTTAAATTTTAGTGTTTGTAAGGCTGTAGTTAGTGAAATTCAGATTTTAGTGTTTGTAAGGTTGTAGTTAGTGAAATTCAGATTTTAGTGTTGTTTTAGGTGTTTGTAAGGCTGTAGTAGTTAGTGAAATTCAGATTTTAGTGTTTGAAAAGTCGATAACAATTAGTCATTGATTTTAGCATACTTATAACTTTTTATTTCTATGTGAATGAGTACAGTAAATAACATGTATGAGTACAGTAAATAACACGTAAATTTAAGAAACACTTCAGATTTAATTGAAATGGTACGAATAAACTAAACTTATAGAATTTTAAGGTACTTAAAAATCTATTTTAAGCTAATATTTGATGGTCTAGGTAGACTAGTCATAACAAAATTAATATGCCAAAATTAAATATTTAATAGACCAAAAAATGTGCCAAGTTTCATCTCATTACCAGTATAGTTAAATTTTTATGGAATGACTTTTATAGGTTTCTTTTAAAATTCCAAAAATAATCCAATTAACTTGAAATTTGGATCAAGTATATTCCTTTTCATAATAAATAAGTATACTAAGTTTAATTTAAATACAGCAAGCATGATTTAGGGGTTTTGTTGGATTATAAAAATTATGCAGCATGAAGCAAGATTGTTACTGTCTGAGGACACCCAAAGGAAGTCCAATGACATGCTTTAATTTAAATTTGGTGACTTTTACAATTTGAGGACAAGTGAAGCAAGTCTGAAGTAGAGAGGAGTCTGAGCGTAGCGAATCAAAACCTTCCTTGCTCATCAGTTGCATGCAGGTTTTTTATATCTGAGCTGGAATAATTCCAAGAGTTGCTAACCAGACAGTCGCATTTAGGTTGTTAATATCTGAGCTGGAATAATTCCAAGTGTTGCTAACCAGACAGTCGCATTCAGGTTGTTAATATCTGAGCTGGAATAATTCCAAGAGTTGCTAACCTGACAGTTGATTCATGTAATAGTTACCTGAGCAGGAATAATTCCAAAAGTTGCTAACCAATGTATAAAATGCTTTGTCTCACAAAGACAAAGAAGACCTACCTTGTTGGAGAGAGGTTCCTGGCAGACGGGACAAGGGTCTCTCTCAGTGTTGGGGTTCTTCTGTAGGTTCTGCAAGTACATCAGAATACCGATGTTCCTCGACAGATCTCTCTCTGACACTATCTTCTCATTGCTCAGTCTCTCTATCTGATCATATATCTAAAAAAATTACAGTCAGTTACTGTCTTATTTTATTATTAACTTTAAAAAAAGAAAAAATAGAATCAAAGGTCAAAGAGAGTTGAAACTTCGTATAAAAGTCAGTCTGTAGTTGTGCTATTCGGGAATTTTTTTATGATGTCATTAACCCACAATAATGACTCAGCTAAAATTTTGTAAAATCATAAAATGATGCAGTCGGATTGAGATTTGGCACGCATGTAGACATGTAGAAGACTAACATATGTGCCAAGTTTTATCTCATTATCAGCATTAGTTTAATTTTTATCAAATGACTTAAAAAATTGTAAGAAATAATCTAATTAAGTTGAAATTAGGATCAAGTATATACCTTTACGTAATTAATAAGTACACTAAGTTTTGTTTCAATACGACAAGTATATCCATGCTCTTTGTTGGATCATAAAAGCAAAGCAGCATTGAGTGTACCAGTACAGTATTATTCTGAGGACGAGGGAAGCAAGTCCAAAGCAGGGAGGATGATCCTAGCAAATCCGATATGATAAGGAAAAGTTCTGAGGTACCCCGTACCTGATTTTTTTAACACACTACTACAGGTATAAGGAATAAGTATTGCCTAAAAAAACTTCATCAGAAAGATCCCTTTTAAGTTTTTTTGGGCCATTTGAAACAAAAACTAAATTTTAACAAATGATCCAAAAGTATTTAAACTCCATTTGACAGAACAAGTTTGAGCTTTAAAATGCCAAGAAAATAAAGTATACACCTAATAGACTTTTATTCACCTCATGCTGCTAATAACCTAATGCTGAATTATGTGGTGCTCTATAAATTTATAATACAAACCATCACATGTACTACAAAAAAATTAACAGACCACATGCTGCAGAATTATGTAGGGCTCTTTAAGTTTATAATACAAACTATTACATGTACTACAAAATAACAAAATGGTATCAGACCATATTTATGCTGCTGAATTATGTCGGGGGCTTTGGGTACAAACTATTACATGTACTACAAGGTCTTTGAGGTTTATAATACAACAATTAATATAATATATAGTATATATATATATATATAATATATAATATATATAATATATATATATATATATATATATATATATATATATATATATATACTATATATATATATATATATAATATATATATATATATATATATATTTTATATATTATACACAAATGGTAAAGGTTACAGACATCATGCTGCTAAATTATGTAGGGGTCTTTGAGTTTATAAAATTAACTATTAAATTTACTAAAAAAATAGAAGAGGTAACAGACCTTATGCTACTGAATTATGAAGGGCCCATTAATTTTATAATAAAAACTATTAAATTTACTACAAAATAAAAAAGGCTACAGACCTCATGCAGCTGATGCATGATGTATGGGGTGTTCGGGTTTTTATTACAGACTATTACATTTACTACAAAACAGAAAAGGCTACAGACCTCATGCGCTGATGCATGATGTATGGGGTGTTCGGGTTTTTATTACAGACTATTACATTTACTACAAAACAGAAAAGGTTACAGACCTCATGCTGCTGAATGATGTAGGGCTCTTTGAGTTTTTTCTTCTGAATAGCCTTTAGTTCTTCTTCCAGTGGAAGTCTAAACCTGATTTTGGCCATTGTCAGTTCATCATAAGCAGCTACCTAAAGCCATTAATGTATTAATTTAAAAATAAGAATTTAGTACCAAAGGCAGGGTGGAAAATATTTTTAAACTGAGTAATTTTAACTGAGTATGGTATTTAACTTGCAATAAAGATTAGAAGGTTATGACATCACACATATTTCACAAACAATAGGGTTGTTTCTTTTATAATAAATAAAACACAATAATTTTTAAAAACTTGTTTAAAATACGACTTGCTAAATAAAAACTTTTTGTTGGAGACGACTGGGAATCTCTACAGTATCAAACTGAAAATGATCTAAGAATAGTCTTTGATTGGTTCACTTTTAATCATCTTAAATTAAATATAAATAAAACTGGGTGGATGCCATTCTCGCTTAAAGAACAGAAATAAATATTAAAATTACTTAACCAGAATATTGTAAAACCTAACTGTAACTGCCTATCCCTTGCTAAACTTAAATTTACTAAACGTCTTGGCATTTTTATAGATTCAAAATTAACCTGGCACTATCATGTGCGAAGTCTTATTAAAAAACTGAACTTCTATCACATTATATTTACCTATTAAGAAATGTTGCATCTATTGAATTGTTAAAAAACTTTGATTATGCTCTTGTGGAAAGCTCATTAACCTATGGTATTATTATTATTTTTTTTGGGGGGGGGGATACTTACGAAGTATTAATAAATAACTTATTTATATTACAAATATCTATAATAAAATTATGTTCAAAAAGAAAAGATATTTTAGTCCGTCCGAATTATTTAACTTATGTAATTTTCTCTCTGTTTATCAGTAATACAGTAAACAAGTATGTTGTTTTATTCACAAAAACAAAAGTAATTTTACCATTTGTCAAAATAATTACTCAACAAAATTTCAGAGAAAGCAAATACTTCTTGCAGAATCTTGTAATAGATATTAAATTTCAATAATTGTATATTAGAGGTATAAAAATCTATAATAATTCGCCACTCCAAATCAGAGAAATAAATGAAATCAGAAATTTCAAAAAACATCGTAAATGTTGGCTGTATGCTCAAAAAGAATTGAAGTTATGAACTATTTATATTATCTATCTAGGTTTTCCATTACTTTACTATCAGTTATTATTTTTTGTTTATTTTTTATTTTTTAATAAAGCAGAAAGCACAAGTAAACTTGCTAAAGTAAAAGTGAATTGCTTAAGTGAATGACTGCTAAGATTAAAATCGATCTTCCTGCCTGGTGTCGAGCAAAGCAAGTATGAAGATAAAATAAATTTTATGTTAGACTTCCTGAGAACAAGTGGAGAAAAGTCAGGGTGAGGATAAAGGTTGTGAATCTAATAGGGTGAGAAAAATATTCAAGCTGCCCGATAAATAACAACAAAAACCAAATGTCTCTACTAAACACTCAGTGCTCCACAGCACTTTTAAGTCATGAGGTACCCGATTATAATTTAATCTTTAATGGCTTATAAAGTATATTTTTAAAATATAATAATAATATGTCTTATACCAGTCAACAATAAGAAAAGACTCAAAACCTAGCATCCTAACATCTCACTGGCACTGATGATGACCTTTAGTTGGTTGAAAGCCGGTTATGCTTTATTTTAAATAAATAATACATCAGTGGAGAGACTTATTTTATTATTCTGATAATTT
>JACMZG010000022.1:18062457-18441213 GCA_018340805.1 Microvelia longipes
ACAAGAACTCTTTCCTCACAGCCTCCAGTAAAGCCAGGTGTTTCTGACCATCCTTGATAATACCACTACTAAACTTCTTATTCTTGGCAAATGTGTGGATAACTGAAAATCAATACCAAAACCAAAGAGAATAATATTTTCATCAAATTAAGTACCAATGAGATTATTAATAACAGGATATAGAAACAAGAGTTCTCAGAAAAAAAACAAAAGCCTTCAGCAATGCTCAGAAGCATTCCCTTGAGGTATATGTAGTTGTCTTGAATTATTTGTTATTTCAAAACAAAAGCCTTTAGCAATGCTCAGAAGCATTCCCTTGGGTATTCATAGGTTGTCTTGAATATGTTGTTATTTTAAACAAAAGCTCTTCGGCAATGCTCAGAAAAGATTCCCCTTAGGTAATGTAGTTGTCTTGAATTATTTGTTATTCTTCAAACAAAAGCCTTCACAATGCTCAGAAGCATTTCCCCTTGGGTATCTATTGTCTTGAATATTGTAGTATTTTAAAACAAAAGCCTTCAGCATGCTCAGAGCATTCCCTTGGGTCATTGGTAGGTTGTCTTGAATATTTGTTTATTTTTAAAACATGAGCCTTTGGCAAACTCAGAAGCATTCTCTGGTATTGTATTCTGTCTTGAATTATTGTTATTTTTAAAACAGAAAGCGCTTCGGCAATGGCTCAGAAACATTCCCTTAGATATGGAGTTGTCAGTTGGAATTATTTGTTATTTCAAAAACAAAAGCCTTTCAGCAAGCTCAGAAGCATTCCCTTGGTATTCGTAGTTGTCTTGAATTATTAGTTATTTTAAAACAAAAGCCTTCAGCAATGCTCAGAAGCATTCCCTTGGGTATTGGTAGTTGTCTTGAATTATTTGTTATTTTAAAACATTAGCCTTTGGCAATACTCAGAAGCATTCTCTTGGGTATTTGTAGTTGTCTTGAATGATTTGTTGCCTTTTTTTGTATTGTTATCAATTTTTTTTTGCTTAATACTTAGAATTTTGCCAAGTGGTTAAGAATTTGATCATTATTTTCTATTTAAATTTATTAGAGTGTTCTGTATCATCCGTCTACAGCTGTACTCTTATGTTAATTTATGTAACTTCACCTTTTTTCCTCATTTTCCTAACCTTTCCCGCCTTTTTCTTTACCCTTTGCATTGCCATCCGTTACCAACTTAGATATTGTCCCGTTCGTTCTCTCTACCTCTTCCCCTCCAAGTTCTATCTAATGTATTACTCTAGTATTTATTTTACAATAAACAATTATTTATTACATTTCTTAACTTTCCGTGTGCTAAAATAAGTGCCGCTGTTGTCGGGTAAACAAAAAATCCTTTGTGTTCTTTTGTGTTGTGTACACCGTGCTGCCAGTCAATTTTGGATGCGTTGGGCTTCACTCTTCATCAGGCCTGGCTAACTTCACATTTCATCTTTTATGGAAACAATTAAGCCACGTATTGCTACATTTATACTCTATCTTGACATTATTAATCTCTTCCTCTAACCATAGGGCATAGAGAATTTTTCTTTAAATATCCTAACAAGTATTTAACAAATGTTAACACTTTCCTAACTATGAGACCTTATGCTGTTCAGCACAAGGTAATTAGCAAAAATAATTGCCTTATTAAAAATTGCTTTAATGTAACCATGTTTCCAGTTACATGAATAAGCATCAAATTGATGTTGGTTGTACCCTTAATAATGTCTTGATTAAAAGATTGTATCCATTAGGGTTAAATAAAAAACAACGATTATAGTGTAACGTTTCAACCAATCTGGTCAAAATATACCTAAAAACACTGCTTGTATAATGTTGTTAGCCTTTAGTTTCTTTTTTTATCTCTTTTCTTATATATTTTTTATTGTGTGTGCACTTTTATAATAATATATTGTTATATTTTTTAGGTATGATTATGACCAGATTGGTCGAAACGTTACACTAAAATCGTTGTTTTTATTTAACCCTAATGGATACAACCTCCTAATCAATGAATAAGCATAAATATCCATACTATGATATGAGTATTTATACTATGATACCATGTCAATGCAAATTATTCTCACTATGATACCATGACTAAGCAAATTATCCTCACAATTATACTATCAATGAACACATTGCCCTCACTATGATACCATAAATAGTCATATTTAAGAATTAAGTTTAATGGACTGTGAGTTTAATGAGGAAAAATAATAATGAAGACAGCAGTCCGAGTTTTTGTTAGTTTAATTTATTACATCAAAGCTTTCGCACAAGCGATGCTTGGCATCCTCAGTGAATCTAATAACAAGCAAACAAAACCATAAACCAATTAAAAAAGAACAGAAATAAAAATATACATACCAAACAAGGCAAAAACATTTCAAAACAAATGCAAGTTAATATTAAAAAAATCATAGCCCAAACTTACAATGAGTAATATAGTTACACCACCACATATGTAAAACAACAGTTAAGAGCTTCAAACCAAAAGTTAATTTTAAAAAGTAAGTAAAAACATACAAAACATTACAACAATTAAGAAAAGAAAAAATTGTTATTTAAAAACAAAAAAACAGCTGATATAAAAGGGATAGGATTCAACAGATGGGTATAAGAAGTGGAGAGGAGAAAGGCGGTAATTATTTCAAATTTAAAATGTTGGCATAGATGCTATTTAGATTTTTAACGTCCTGTTTTTTATTCATTGTATTATTATCGGTTTTTATATATAGCATTTCTAGAATTTTCCGTTTGTTTGTGTGTTTTTCTGAATGGAGGATCAAAACGTTTTCATTATCTACTCTATGTTTTCTATTAGTCATATGTGCTGCTATTGCTGAATTCTTTTGATTGTTATCTACATTACGGTTGTGTTGTTTTAATCTGTTAAGGAAGGTTTGTGATGTTTCCCCGGTATATGTTTTGTTGCAGTCTAGACACAGAATTCTATAAATAATATTTGACCGGCTATTAACAGGTATGGGATCTTTAGTTTTTGAAAAGAAACGGGATTTAAATTTGGAAGCATTTTTTTGGGCTATTTTAACGTTAAAAGGTTAAAATAAATCTATGATCTGTCTAGTTACATTACCAAAATAAGGGATTGAAGCATATTTCTCGAAATTATTATTAGAATTGGAAATTGATGTGTTTGATTTAGATTTTTGAGCTGGAGTTGTAAGGTAAATTGAGTTTGGAGTCATGGACCAATTAATATTTATATTAAAAGTAGGTGAAGACCTAATCGGTGTTGAGGATATAATAGGGTTAGGAGAGGATGGAATATTAAATGAAAAAGAAACATTAGGAGTAGTAGAAGGCAATATGTTAGAAACAGGTGCATTACTATTATGTAATAATAATATTATTAATATTAGTAATTATTATGTAATAAATTAAACTAGCAAAAACTCGGACTGCTGTCTTCATTATTATTTTTCCTCATAAGTAGTCATGGTATCAATGGTGGCAAATTATCCTCACTATTATACCATGTCAATGCACATTATCCTCACTATGATAACATGACTAAGAAAATTATTCTCACAATAATACTATGACTAAGCATATTATCCTTACTATCATATTAAAACTGAGCAGGTGGCATATCATATATCCATGATGGCAATTTATCCTCACTATGATACCCTAAATAGTCATGGTATTAATGGTGGCCAATTATTTTCACTATTATACCATGACTATGCAAATTATCCTCACTATGATACCACAACTAAGCATATTATCCTTACTATCATATTAAAACTGAGCATATTTATTATATTTAACCATAAGATCATGACAAAGCATATTATAATACCATGAATCACCTTGTATGATCCTCTCCATCTGACTAGGTCTCCAGTTGCCCTCTTTCTTTGTCCTAATTATGTTAATTTCTTTTAAAGTTTCTATCTCTTTTCTCATCTCCTCATCCTCTACATTATCAAGGTTGTCCTCGCTATCTGATCGAGCATACTTGTTCTTCTTCCTCCCCTCCTGGTCTTCTTTAGTGATGGCAAATATTCGACTTTCGTAAGCTAGCATGTTGGTTTCAAATGAGCATATAGAACATTTCCTAAAAAAAAAGAACAACCTGTCAAATGTGGAAATAAACTTTCCTATCAGTCTCATTTTTCAAAATTCATAACAAAACACGGGCCCAAAGATATTGAAAATGAAAGTATCCTGAGAACTCTACAAGGCAAAGTACTAAATTAGGTCTTGTAGGATCCAAACAAATTTAAAACACCATAAATTGTTTAAAAAAAATCTTCTAAAATTTGTATTTTTAAGCAAATATATAAAGTAAAAAAACTTATGAATATACCAATAAGATTTTGTTCCTAGACATTTCTATGGCACACAATGATTTTAAAACCCTTTCTCCGTTTAAAATGTAAATTATCATAACATCGACCTTGAAATTGTGTAAAACTCTAATATTTATGTAAGGTGTATGACCTACAATAAGGACACAGTAAAAATTAAGCAATCCTTGAATAGTTATATGATTGGGTTGAATTTGTTTACACATATACTTTGTATGGTAAATATATATATGAGAGAGAGTAAGCAATAAAGAGGGAGGCAAATATTTTGCTATTATACTAATTCCTTTTCTATTACAGGATATGAGAGAGAAAGCAATAAAGAGAGAGGCAAATATTTTGCTATTATACTAATTCCTTTCTATTACAGGATATGAAGAAAGCAATAAAGAGAGGCAAAATTTTTGCTATTATACTAATTCCCTTTCTATTACAGGATACAATAAAGGAGGCAAATTAGGATATGAGAAAGCAATAAAGAGAGAGGCAAATATTTTGCTATTATACTAATTCTCTTTCTATTACAGGATATGAGAAAGCAATAAAGAGAGGCAAATATTTTGCTATTATACTAATTCCCTTTCTATTACAGGATATGAAGAAAGCAATAAAGAGAGAGGCAAATATTTTGCTATTATACTAATTCCTTTCTATTACAGGATATGAGAAAGCAATAAAAGAGGCAAATATTTTGCTATTATACTAATTCCCTTTATTACAGGATATAAAGAGAGAGGCAAATATTTTGCTATTATACTAATTCCCTTTCTATTACAGGATATGAGAAAGCAATAAAGAGAGAGGCAAATATTTTGCTATTATACTAATTCTCTTTCTATTACAGGATATGAGAAAGCAATAAAGAGAGAGGCAAATATTTTGCTATTATACTAATTCCCTTTCTATTACAGGATATGAGAGAGAAAGCAATAAAGAGAGAGGCAAATATTTTGCTATTATACCTAATTCCCTTTTTATTACAGGATATGAGAAGCAATAAAGCAAATATTTTGCTATTATACTAATTCCCTTTTTATTACAGGATATGAGAAAGCAATAAAGAGAGAGGCAAATATTTTGCTATTATACTAATTCCCTTTTTATTACAGGATATGAGAAAGCAATAAAGAGAGAGGCAAATATTTTGCTATTATACTAATTCCCCTTCTATTACAGGATATGAGAAAGCAATAAAAAGAGAATCACATATTTTTCTAATATAGAAGGCAAGACTGTAAGGACACTTACTTTCTAGTATTTTTATCACGATCCGTTCGTAGATGGCAGCACAGTGCTTGCTGTGATAAAGATATTGCGTCCTTTTGGAACAGAACTTTAAGCGACTTGATGAGAGCTATCCTTGCTTCATCGGTTTCAGCAAGCCATAAACCTAGCTCACCATAGAGGGTGTTCATATTTCTTATCCTAGCACAGTCAAACATTTTTTACACACGCATTATTAATGGATAATGGCACAGAGGAGGGGGGGGGGGAGAGGTATGAACCACCTGTTTTATCCTTAAGTTTAGTGGCGGACTGAGCCAAAATGGCCGGAGGAAGGTTTGGCCAGAAAGGACCCAAACCTACAGCTAATAAGACCTCCAGGGGGGGAGGGGGTCTCATATTTCTTCTCAGGTTGAAGGGTCCATTTTTAACAAGAGTAGAATGATTACAGCAAGCTTAATTTGTATAATTAGACCCCAGATCTAATTTTGGGGTCTAATGTTTGTGTGGGGCCCTTAAACCTCTAGGTGTAAGGGCCATAAAGATCAAAGTTTAAAATAAATTTGACTAAAACGTGACTAAACAGTTTAAAAAAGCAGTGGTACATAACCAGAAACCAAAGTCATGACCGGTAAACAACAAATTTCAATATTTTTCAGGGCACTGAATCTAATAAAACTGGTCCAAACTCGATAAGACCACATTAAGTGACCATGATATTATATCATTTGATACTACTGAGTTTTGCAAAACATGAATAGTTGACACAATCACTTGCACAATTATATTGTGTCGACCACAATATTAAATTACCAGGTAACTAAGATACATACGATACATACAATAATCAACATTATGTTGATTATGGTGTTGTTTTTCATGTATTTTGGAGTGTTGAATAAAAAAAAAAGATTTTATTTGAAATGCATGCTCTCTCGCTTAATTACCCATTCCTTGCTTAAGTTTCAGATATATATATATATATATATATATATATATATATATATATATATATTATATATATATATATATATATAATATATAGATATATATAGAAATGCTCTTGCTTGATTACCCATTCCTTGCTTAAGTTTCAGATATATATATATATATTATATATATAGTAGTGTGTGTGTGTGTGTGTGTGTGTGTATATATATATATATATATATATATATATATATAAATATATATATTATATATATATATATATATATATATATATATATATATACATACATACATACATACATACATACATACATACATACATACATACATACATACATATACATATAGATTAATGACTGGTTTATATAACATAGCACCAATATTTTTATATTTCATTATAGCAAGGCAGCGGGCAAAGCATAAAATAATATCTTAATTACCTCTTCTAGCCTAATATTAACAATAGCTTCATCCACAAAATTTTTTTTTATAGTGGTTCACCCCTTTAATACATACTTGTTAGAGTAGCTATTCTTGATAGGAAACTTGGTCTGCTGGTCGAGTACATTAGTTCTGACTCTGTCCACTAGATCTCTGGCATCATCACACCTAGTTAATACCTTCTCCCACCAGTCACTGTATCCCAAGGGTCTGCCTTCACTCATTTCCTTAACCTGTTTTTTCCTCTGCTTCATGGTTTCAAAGCTTGATTCTATCTGTATTATGAACATACACAAAAATTAATTAAACCCCCAATTCCCAGTGTATATTATTTGAGATAAAGAGCCCAGGGGTGTTTTGTTAATAAAAAGGTAATGGCTGGAACCGGTCTCAATTTTCATAAATACCTTCCTGAACAAGGATCTGCAATTCTGCCGACTCATATCGGATGGGTGTCCCAGGCAGAACCTTTGACCCCTGAAGTGCGTCTGCCTGGGACACCCATCCGATATGAGTCGGCAGAATTGCAGATCCTTGTTCAGGAAGGTATTTACGAAAAATGAAACCCGTTTCCAGCCATTACACTTTTTATTAACTTGGGTGGTAAATTTGACCCCTAAAGTGCGTTCTGTCTGGGACACCCATCCGATACGAGTCGGTAGAATTGCAGATCCTTGTTCAGCCATCCGGCTTTGATCCTTGATCAAAGCCATCCAGTTCCAGCCATTACACTTTTTATTAACAAAACACCCCTGGGCTCTTGGTCCATAATTGCCCTGAGTTATTGCAGAAACTCAACTTCAATCCACACTGTTTTTACTTTTCCTTATTTATACCGTAGGTATATAGAAAATAAATGTGTTTGCAAACAAATCTTAAACCTGGATGTCACCAGAATTATTAGTTTCAGGTGTTTTTAAGGCTTCCTAAGTAGTTTTCCAAAGTTGTCTGTCTGAATGTGTGTGTGCGCGCGGATGAGTGTATGTGTGTGTGCATGAGTGTGCACACGTAAGTGTGTCTGTTGTCATCATACGTTTTTTTTAATTGTAAAAAAATTAAAAAAATTGGGAACTGGGTACCTCGGAACGTTTCCTCATAACATTGGATTTGCTATGCTCATCCTCCCAGATTCAGACTCGCTTCGCTTTTGCCTCAAAATATACAATTCGGCAAATTTATAATGCAATATGTCTTTGGACTCCCTTTGCTTGTCCTAGGATAGTGAATGCATCCGTTTCATTTTCAGCAGTCACCCATACAGCACTGACCATGCTCAATGCGCCTTAATTTTTATGATCCAACAAAAACATGAATATATTTGTTGTACTGAAACAAAACTTTGTGTAATATACCTTTACTTATTTAATAAGTAAAGGTATACACTTGTACTAAATTTCGTCTCAATTGAATCATTTTCTGATTTTTACAATTTTTAAAAAACTTACTCAAGACATTTAATAAAAATGTAACTAATGCTGATAATGAGATGAAACTTGTCACATATGTTATTCTTATACATAGCTACATACGTGCCAAATCTCAATTCAATTTCATAATTTTTCTGTGTTTTAAAATTTTTTGAAATTTTCGTTGGGTCATTATTGTGGGTTAATGACGTCATAAAAAAAATCCGAATAGTACAACTACAGCGGTAAACTGATTTTTGTACAAAGTTTCAACTTTCTAGCATTAATACACTGGTTGCTACGATGATGACAGACACACACACACATACAGACACACAACTTTGTAAAAACCACTCAGGAGGCCTATAAAACGGCTGAAACGGTTAATTCTGGTGATATCCCGGTTTCGGATTTTTTTGCAAATACTTTTCCTATTCACCTACGGTATAAATGAGGTATAACACCTGAATTATGCTTTCAGGTGTTTCAAAGGCCTCCTAAGTGGTTTTCAGAAAGTTGAATGTCTGTATGTGTGTGTGTGTGTCAGTTATCATCGTGGGCTCTCAGTGTATTTATGCTAAACTTACCAAAGAAATCAATCTATAGATGTAGTTGAGTTATCCGGAAAATAATTTTTTTTAAGACAACAAACTGCAATAATGACAGCATAAATTTTGAAAAATCATAAAATGCGGAAATATATTGCGGTGTATGTGCCAAGTTTCATATCATTATCAGAATTAGTTCAATTTTTATAAAATGACTTGTGTACAATTTTTAAATAATAAAACCATCGAAAAAATAATCCAGTTGACCTGAAATTTGGTTCAAGCATATGCCTTTACGAAATAAATAAGTACATTAAGTTTCTTTTTAATACAACATGTATATCCATGATTTTGGATCATAAAAGTTAAGCAACATTGAATGTGCCCAATGCCTGAATGGGTAACCGCTGAGACTGAAACGGATGTATTTACTATCTGAGAATGAGCAAAGCAAGTCTGAAGAAGTGTTCTAGTGTAAATATAATGACTTTTTTATTCTGAGATCATGGGAAGCGAGTTCAAAGCAGGGAGGATGAATTTGAATGCGATGAGGAAAAGTTCTGAGGTACCCCGACATAATGACATAAATTAATGAAAGGGTATTTATTTTGTCTAAAGGAAAATTTTTTACTTTTCATTAATTTATGTCTAAAAGTTCAAAGTTTGAAAGGGGCAGGGACTTTAGGTTCACCCTGTTCATATTAACTTATCATAAAATCATGTTGAATATTCAATGTGAAAAATTCAACATTGAAAACTTAACATAAATGTAAGGCCCTATTTTGAAATAAAACACCTGGAAAATAAAAATCCTATTCTAAATTACCTTCAGACTCAAGTTATAGAAAGTAATTTCTCTGTGCCGTAATTTATTAGACTAACAGTAATTTATCAGACCTAACATGGTCAATATCAACACGCATTTTATTAATAGTTATAAATAATTGAATACCAGTCTTGTATATTTCTGAATGTAGTTGCTAGCCAGGGCCTCAGCATCTTGTGCCAGAGTATCATCATGTAGTGTAGGCTCTGAAACTCCAAACTCCCGAATGATTTCCGCCAGATTATGCAATGTGTGCAACCTCTGCAAATAGTCAAAACAGAAAATGTCTAAACAATTAGAACAGTAAAAGTACACGAGTCCCTAATAAAAAATAGTCAAAATAATTCAATAAGAAATCATCATAATTGGTTTAATTTCTAATTACTGTCTTAAGAAGGCTAAAAATTGCTACAATCACACAGCGTACTTGAAATTGCTACAATCATACAGCGTTCTTGAAATTGCTACAATCACACTGTGTACTTGAAATTGCTACAATCACACAGCGTACTTGAAATTGCTACAGTCACACAGTGTACTAGAAATTGCTACAGTCACACAGTGTACTTGAAATTGCTACAATCATACAGCAAACTTGAAATCAATCAATGGACACAATCACTAAAAATAATATCGAACAAAACATATTTGGCCAGCAAAATCTTATAATTGATTAACAAGTTTTGTTTAATCAATTTTTTTTTCAGTGTTTATAACTTGGGCCATTAAAAACTACATCAGGTAATTACACAAATTACTTTGATTACTATTTTTAAATATTTACAAAATACATTTCATAGCCTTATTCAGCTCCCAGTGAGTTAAAAAAGAATATTTAGTGAAAAAAAAATCTGTTGGTGCCTGAAACGGATGTTTATAATCAAATCTATTTTTTTTTATTTTTATGGTCACCACAATATCTTTTGAATATATCTATGGTAGTATTTCAGGAAAAGTAAAAAGAAAAAGCTTAAAATCATGTAAGCAAAACCAACTTTGTCAACTCAACTTGTCAGCATCTTCTACATCTTCTTCATTTTCTTAAAAAAAAACTCTTTAAAACTAGATTAAACATTTTTTTTAAATTCAGTCAACTTTACACTGTTTATAAAGGTACTTTAAGTCAATTATAATATAGAAAGGTGTAAATCAAACTAACCTGTAATTTATCAACTTTGATGATGTCCTTAGGGTGCTGGGAAGGAAGCTGTAGAACCTGCCTGTACAAGTGTATGGACTCTTGTAACTCACCTAATAGTACCTTCAACCCTGCCTGTCCATTGAGACAAGAGACTATTGTCCTCACACTGTGGTCAACATCTTGCCTTGCATGCAGTACCATGTCTGACAGCAACTCTTCCATAGTCATTGTGCGCTTGTACTTAAGGAACTTGCCCCTTACAGCCTGAACACCACAAAACCACATGACTCCCAAAATTTGGTTTTCAGATATTTTAATTTGATCAACCCTTAACAAAAAGCCGAATCACACAAAAGGTAAAATCATGCCAATACTTTAATGAAATTCTATTCAAGAAATTTTTGAATGTTTTAATGTTCATAAACTATAATATTACAGGCTATTTTTTTCTTAAATAAATTTCCCCAAAATTTTCTCTGGTTAAAAATAAAAAAGAATATTAAGACCAAAAGCCCAGGGGCAAAGAATTAAAAAAACATCAAATGGCTAAAACATATGTTATAATTTTAAGTTGCCCGTGCTGAATCTTCATTAATTTATTATAATCTAAATATTATGGTCTACTTTCCCAAAATTGTTGCAAAATCCAGGCAGATACCGTTAAATGGCCAAAAAAATCAATAAAAGTTATTTACCTATCTTTCGATCTAGTTAAATAAAGGAGTGGTTATTCATGTACAGTTATACCATAAAAAATGTTGGGAGTGCTTAGTTTTTTTTTTAATTTTATGCTTGTGGTGAATTATTATAATTAACCACAATAAAAGCCAAAAAGACTTACTATATCATTTATAGATCTTCCTAGTACTATTTCTCAGCAATTTAACAGTTTTTGGGGTATAGGGACCCCCTTCCAATAGCAGCAGTTTCTGATGAAATAAGAGGTAAGGGACCCCCTTCCTAACTAAGCACAGTTTCTGATGAAATAAGAGTAAGGGGAACCCCCTTGCCTTAACTAAGGAGCGTAGTTTCTTATGAAGATAAGAGGTAAGGGACCCCTTAACTCTAACCCCCCTTCCTAACTAAGCAGCAGTTTCTGATGAAATAAGAGGTAAGGGACCCCGCCTTCCTAACTAAGCAAGCAGTTTTCCTGAATGAAATAAGAGGTAAGGGACCCCCTACTTCGCTCTAAACAAGCCAGCGTTCTGATGATTGGAAGAAGTTCTAACGAGACCCCCTTTCCTAACTAATAGCAGCAGTTTCTGAAATAAGTGGGTAAAGGGACCCCTTGCCTAGAGCTAAGCAGCAGTTCTGATGAAAATAGGTAAGTAAGGACCCCCTTTCCAACTAAACACAGTTTCTGTGAAATAAGAGTTAAGGGACCCCCCTTCCTAACTAGCCCACTAGTGTTCTGATTTGAGTAAGTGTGAGGCGTAAGGTGACCCCTTTCCATAATCTAAGCAGCAGCTTTCTGAGTGAATAAGAAGTAAGGTGACCTCCGTTCTCCTAACTATAGCAGCAGTTTCTGATGTAAATAAGAGGTGAGTAGGGATCCCCTGTCCCCGCTTGTAAACGCCCCCTTCCTTAACTTAAGCAGGCAGTTTCTTATGAAATATAGAGGTAAGGGGACCCCCGTCTCGTAACTAGCAGCAGGTGTATCTGATGAATAATTAAAGAGTAAAGGACCCCGGTTAAACTCTAACCCGCCGCTTCCTAATAACCTAAGCAGCAGTTTCTGATGAAATAAGAGGTAAGGACCCCCCTTCCTAACTAAGCAGCGTTTCTGATGAAATAAGTTGAGGATAGGGACCCACCCCCCTTCCTAAGCATCAGGATCCGATTTTAAAATCGGAATGATTTAAGATGCCTTTGCTTTTTGTAGGCATATTTTGTGTTGTTTATTCCTAATTTGAGGTGTAAATTTTTCCCTTTAATAGTCTGCTTAGACATAAGATATAAGTTGTATCATCAATGAGGAGAGTATTACAAATAGAAGTATGAGACAATTTAAATTAGTAGAAATGTTGTCATAACATACACTAAATGTTTATTTGTGAATTAACGTTACCTGAGGGTGAGTACAGGCCTGTCTTAAACTTAGCAGAGGTATCATCATCCTGGACACAAATCCTCTATCTAGACTGCTGAGGGTAACATTTAGATCCTCAAACGCGGTAATAATTTAAACTCATGTAAACACGAGTATCATGATCCATCTTGTGATTAACCCCAGTTTTTATGGCTTTTTAGTATTCTGTGTCACTACTAATTTTTAACGCCAATCATGTGGGTTAAGCTTATTTGGTTTAATATCATTTGTTTGTGACAGAGTTACTCATAATATTTTTATTTGCTAAAGTAATAAGAAATTATTTTGTATAATATTTATCTTGCTCATTAAAGACCCTCAGAGTGCGCGAACTATGATAGCTTCTGAGGCTATTTAATTTATATTGTATTGAGAAGTAGGTGGTAGCACTATATGTGTCAGCAGTTTAGTTATGAAGCATAAAGCTGATCACAAACATGGGCGTTGCGCAGGTTTTTTCCGATGGGATAATTATCTCGATAATGCTTGTCAATTGTTTGGGTAGAAACGATATGTATTAGTCGTCTTTTTATTATGGGTTTAGTTTTCAGCACTTTCTGTTGAGTATAAAGTCGAGATGATGAGGAGTCCTTAGGAGTGAGGAGTGGGATTTACTAAACTAAATGCTAATATATATTGACAAAATAATATTTAATATTTTATTTATTGTGCTTAAATAAATTATTTTAATTATTTAGACCTTAGGGAGCAAAGCAAGTTCCTCAAACAGATTAAATAATGAATTTATCAACTAAGCGAGAAAAGCAAGCCTTTATTACAATACGTAATTTTTTAATTTCTACAATCTAGTAAGCGAATCATGCTCCTTTTAACGTATCTTATAATATACTTAAGCAATTTTGTGAGCGATGTAAACCTCTTTTACGACATTCACACAAATATTAATAGCAATCTATGTATGAGACTTTGTTCTTAGACGTTTCTATGGGACATGATAGCATTCTAATGCTTTATCAAATTAAAATGAAACTTTGTTCGAAAATCAAACTTTTTAATCTCCCAAACCCTAATGACATATGTGTGACTTCATTAACCCACAATAGTGACTCAGCGAAAAATTAAAAAGATTAAAAAACTTCAAAATTTGATTGATTTTTTGATTCAATCAATTCAATCAGGGGTACGGTGTGTAGCGGTTGAAGCGCAAAGTGCCGAGGCCGCGGAGTGGCCAAGAGGTTTGTTTTATGTACCTAATATTTTAGTAATTTTGCGAGCAAAGCAAACCTTTTTGCCCATTGCTTGGGAATCGATCCTCTTTTGCTTATTGCAAGCAAAGGGAGCCCCTTCCAAAGAATCCTATGATCCTCCATGACCCCAACCTTATTAATTTGTTTTTCAATCCTGTTAGTATTTTGAGCCAGTTAGTAATTAACTTTATTTGATATATTCTATTGACATGGGTTTCTGATGCAACGCATTACTAGTTTAATTATTTTTCATATCTATTATTTTAATAAAATAAAATTATTGTTATAAAATTATTTTTAATTAATTTGCAGTGCGGGTCAAGTATTATTGCAGTGCGGGAAAAGTATAATACATCAATAGAAAAAGGAAAGTCACAGTTGTACATGTTTATCAAACAGCAATAATTTCAGTAATCAGTCATGCATACCAGTGAAAGAAACTTAGAGTTTAGATATATGGGAGTCACAATCAAGAATTGTTTTAAATGGTCACATCATACAGTTCAACTACTTAATAGATTAAGATCTATTGTCGGCAGCATCCACTTACTCAGAAACACCTTGTCACAGAGAAATGCTCAGGAATGTATAATGAAAGCAAGGAGTCACCCGTGGTGTAGTGGTTAAGGTACGTGGCCAATACGCAGAATGAATGGACTTTAAACTTCCGAGTTTATATAACCATGGGTTCAATCCCAGCACATGCCTCTGGGATTTTTATGAGGGATACAAATTCTGCGTACCCCGTCCTTCAGAAGGGACATAAAGCTGGTGGTCTCGAGTCTGTGCGTTGTCAGGTACTTGTTAAAGATCCCTTACCTTAAATGAAACTGGGTATAGGCAAAATTTAGGACCCTCATAGTAGATTCATTATAATACTATGTGTATAGTGTGCCTTGTCGTTTAAAGTGTATGGAGGTTTGGTTTAACAGCGAGGGCACGTGTTGTTCCTAGTTTTAACAAGACTATAAGAGTCAGTGAAAATATGTATGATTGCTTGAAAAAAGCATGAGAGGAACCATAGAAATCCACGGCTCTTCTGTCTAGATTAGATGAAATACACCTACACTTGAAATTAAAAGAAGTAGATCACTACTTTGCCTTAGGGAGCTGGCAAAAAGGGCCCAACAACGTGACCTACTTGCCTGGTAGTTACTACCTCTCCCTTTCATATTACTACTACTATATTGAAAGCAGGGACAAATTATAAAGTTACTAATAAAGCACTCAATCTTAGGTTTAGTTGTGCTAGAATATAAAATTCTTAATATACTCAATCTAGTGAGCGAAGGGAGCCCTTTTAACTATTTACATTATTTCAAATGTGCACAACATAGTGAATGTAGCAAACCTTTTTTAATATGCAAAATTATATATATTTACGCATCTAGCAAAATTGATTTATAATTATTGTAATTTAAATCTCTAAAAGGTTTTTAGAGAAACTTTGTAATTTAAATCACTAAGAGGTTTTATTCAACTTTGTAATTAAATCTCTAAGAGGTTTTATTTAGCTTTGTAATTTAAATCACTAAGAGGTTTTTATTCAACTTTGTAATTTAAATCACTAAGGTTTTTATTTTTATAATTTAAATCTTTTTATTCAACTTTGTTTTTTAATTCACTAAGAGGTTTTTTTTTTGAGAATTTAGACTTTGTAATTAAATAATGTTATTTAGCTCTAATTTAAATCACTAAGAGGTTTTTATTCAACTTTGTAATTTAATCACTAAGAGGTTTTTATTCAACTTTGTAATTTAAATCACTAAGAGGTTGTTATTTAGCTTTGTAATTTGAATCTCTAAGATTTCATAATTTAACTTAATAATTTAAATGCCTAAGTAGTCGTCATTTTACTTTGTAATTTAAACCATTAAGATGTCATCATTTAACTCTTTATATAAATACAATCTGAGTCTCCAGACAGCTAAAAGCTATACAACATTGGCTCGTCAATCTAAATGCATTTTACTGATATTCTAAGGCAGTAAGAGTTCCATTATTATCTGTAGTAAGAACTTTTTGTGACTTAATAGATCTTAAATAACATACACTGTAAATGCTATTTCCCTCCCAAGAGAGTGCAAGTAGCAGCATATTGTATAGACAGACAAAAGTCAGATTATAAACTGCCTAGGCTTCCGCAGTTATTGTGATGAAGATTAAGGTTTTCTGGGGGTACCAAGTCAATGCAGATAAAGAATCCGACGTTTCCCTTCCAATGTGGCATCTACAGGGATGAAAACACAATGCCCTACAAACTAAGCTGTATAGGTTTGTAAAGCATTGTGTTTTCATCCATGATGTCCTACATCCCTGAAGATGCCTCCCACAGAGGAAGCGAAACATCGCTTAGGTCACCACCAGAAGACCTATATCTTCAAAAGTCAGATTGGTATATACATTGGTTTAAGGGGGAAATCACAGTGGGGATGGTGCAATACTTAGGTAGAGCCTCAGGGCCAAATGTTAATAAGCTCCTTTGGCAAGCCTCGGGAGTTAATGATGATTCCTCTTTCCACCTCCCCAGCTGCATAAATAACTATTCTTTAAAGCACACGTACATACCTGTTGAGCTTTTCCTGAAACTGAGCTGTGCAATCATTATGAGTTCTTTCATAGAAATGTCCCTCTACAGGAGAAAAGTGAAGCCAATGAGTCAGCACTTTTTGTTCTGGTATGCCGAGCATAGCATACACATGTTTCTTGCGACTCCTCCACAACAAGTGAGACAGGATATTGTTCAGCACATCAGGTTTTAGCATGAGTTCGTTCCACACTCTAAAATCGCAAAGTGGTTCCATCATAAAGAACTGCATTAGACCATATAAATCTGAAAAATAAAAAGAAGAAATTAAAATATAAAAGGTCCATACAGTCCATATAAATGAGGAGCTGTAATTACTAGCCACTAAATGGCCGCTTATTGTAATTTATTAAAATAAATTATTTAATTTGGGTTCATTGATACCTAAAAAGGATCATAGCGTCAGGCCTTTATCACCAGCTTACCAGAAGACACTTCTAGTCTCAAGGTTGCCCAGATTCAAATCTCAGTCTGGCCACTTGGTTTTTACACAAAATAGCAGGCTTACAGATGTTCCTTCTACTCAAATTAATAGTGGAGCTAGTTCTCAAGAGGTAGAATGAATAATGGGTGGTCTTCAACATGAAGCCCTTACTCAATAATTACAGGCTCACTGATTAGCAAGTTTATAGAGAAGAACTGATTGTTGCTCAAGAAGCAACAAGCACTTGTGGAAACATTTTGTGATGTGGATAAAGTTCTGACACCAGTGCTCTGGAGTCCTCTTACAGAGAGCTGTTAATGCTATACAGCATAGTACAGATCAGAATAACTCCATCTACTCACTATAGAGATAGAGTGAGGAAGATGACGTGTTGAAATTATTAAGGTCTCTTAAGACTACTATCAGGAGAAGTTAACTATGCAGCGTGATTAAAGTAGCTACAAAATCAAGTACAGGGTACCTCGACACTTTATCACCATCGCTAGACTCATCCTCCCTACTTCAAACTCACTTTGCTCGTCCTCAGAAAATAAAAATCACTAAATTTATACTGCAACAAGGCTTTGGACTCGTTTCACTTGTCTACAGATATTAAATACATTAGTTTTAATAATAATAATAAATATATATTTTTTCATTAAATTTTATACAGATAAACATTAGAAAATTGTCATATCTTAAAAGAAAGATATTTATTCCTAGTGGTAACCCATCCAGGCACTAAACTCGCTCAGCTTAAATTTTATGATCAAACAAAAACACTAGATATACTTGCCCTATTGAAACGAAACTTACTATAATTTTTACGTAAAGGGATGCACTGTACTAAATTTCAACTTGATTGGATTTCCCCCAATTTTTAAAAAAACATATCAAGTCATATAATACAAATTGAAGTAATGCTGATAATGAGATGAAACTTGGCACATATATTGGTCTTATATACTTCTACACTTGTACCGATATCAAGTCAATTAGAATTATTTTCCAATTTTTTAAAAACATACACAAGTCATCTGATAAAATTGAACTAATGCTGATAATGAGATGAAACTTGGCACACACGAGATTTAACTATATGCATGCTAAATCTCAAATTGATCACATAACTCAGTGTTTTATGATTTTTCAATAATTTTGCTGACTCATTTTTGCAGGTTAATGACATCATAAAAAATTATTTTCCCGATAGCACAACTACACCTATAGATTGATTTCAGTACAAAATTCTAGCATAAACTATAGGAGCTATGATGATAACAGACACACACATACACACATCTGATAATAAGATGAAACTTGGCACATATCTTAGTCTTATACATGGCTGCATGCGTGTCATGTATGTGATGTAATGTGATGGCAACATATTTCAGAGTTTTATGATATTTTGATATGTTAGTTGTCATTATTTCAAGTTAATGACATTAAACAAAAATTATTTTGTGGATAGCACAACTAGACCTGAAGATTAATTTTTCTATGAAGTTTCAACTCTGTTGCGTTGATAAGACTTAAACACACACTCGCACACATACAAACAACTTTGTAAAACCACTCAGGACGTATCAAAAACCCGTGAAACGTATAATTTTCAGAGACATCCAGGTTTCAGATTTTTTTTGCAAACAATACTTTTCCTATATACCTACGTTACAAATGAGAAGAAGTAAGAATTGAAACTTTTCCTTGTGATAATAAGCAGAATATGCTTGCAGCAATTTTCCTCAGTTGTGTTAAGAAAGACATATTGAATCATTGATTTTCCATGGGGGTATTATTAAACCTAAACTATTATTAGTATGAGTAACTATTAATATTATTGTGAATAAAGGTTACCATTGATAGATTTCTGAATGGGAGTGCCAGTGACTGCCCACCTATGGGTTGCGTTCAGCTCTCTAGCCATGATACCAGGTTTAGTGTTGGCACCTGAAACCACAGCATTCAATTAATAGTATGTCTCAACCATAAATTGTTATGCAGCAACGTGTCAACAACATGCAACAAGTCGAGACTTGACTATAAGAATAACCATCGAGACACAAGCCAAGAAAGTTAATTCACCAAATTGACTGGCAGGGTAAGGCTGAGGCAGGCAAATGGTGAATCGACAGCAGAGGCGGAGCTCGAGTCTGCAATGTTTCCTTTGCTGCATAGTAGCTTATACTATTTCATCTATTATTGACAGAAAACTTCAAAAAGGTTATTATACTTTAAACTATATTTTTTTAGGTTATAATAAAAACAATAACTTATAAAAAACAAGTAGAAAAATATTTCAAATACTTCTACAAGACTTTGGAGGTAATAAAGATTAGCTTGAAGTAGTTGCAACACTCACAATGCCATGCAGAGTTTGGTTAAGAGATATTTTGTATTGTTTGTTTTTGAATTGTAAAAATTATAATTGTGCGAGAGACACCAAGGAAATGTAACAAGCAAAATGCAATGCTACATCTGGGAACTGTTCCATCATTCGACATTCGTCATACTTGATGGCTCGACATAATGTCATGTCCCACTCTGTTTCGTTACATCTAACTCAATTAATTGAAGGTCAGAGTGAGTTTAGGCTCTGTCGGCGCCCTGATGAGTTAGACGTAACGAAACAGAGTGGGACATGACATATGTCGACCATCAAGTATGACGAAATGTCGAATGATGGAACAGTTCCCAGATGTAGCATTGCATTTTGCTTGTTACATTCCTTGTGTCTCTCGCACAATTATATTGTGTCAACTATTCATGTTTTGCAAAACTCGTAGTATCAAAATGATATATGTTTTGCTTGCCATGCTGATGGCGGTAAGAGAGCACCGCTCGTCTCTGTAAGTACTTCACATTATATTCTTCGAATTAATTGAAGGTCAGAGTGAGTTTAGGCTCTGTCGGCGCCCTGATGAGTTAGACGTAACGAAACAGAGTGGGACATGACATTATGTCGACCATCAGTATACGAATGTCGAATGATGAACAGTTCCCATTGCATTTTGCTTGTTACATTTCCTTGGTGTCTCTCGCACAATTATATTGTGTCAACTATTCATGTTTTGCAAAACTCGGTAGTATCAAAATGATATATGTAAAAATTACATCAATGTAAGAAACCAAGTTCTGGTAGCTCAGTGGTAGAGCTCGCCTTTCGTCATAGAGGTCGAGGGTTCAAATCCAGCCGGGGAGGACCTCAATATGAGGTTATCCCTGTAGAGTACACTTAGAAGGTCTTGAATTCAAGGCCGGCCAACCAGCCAGGGTTTTACGTGGTTCCTTGGCTACTAATACGCAAATGCGGGGTAGGATCTCGTTTCATCTGAGACAAGTCTGGATCCACGTTTCCGTTGTCTCCGGCTCATGAAAAGTAAATGTTCTGCGGGCTGGGGGAGATGAAGGTCGGAAAGATAATACTGATCCTTTGTATGTCTGAAAAGTTAGTCAGTGAAAGAATAGATGGTGACACGAATAACGTAAGTGACTAGAAATGAAGTGCTCGGTTCTTGAAGACAGACGTCTCCTACTAGCACTGTGGAACTTTGACTTTCATGTTAGGGCTAAAAATGAGTTTGTGCACGCTGTCGTCTGGGTGCTAGAGTTCTCTGTTGGGTGGCACTCGACTAGCCAGAGCGGTGAGCCTAGCTAGAGTCTGGTGATGCTAGAGGAACTGATGAGAATGGTGAGACTGGTTGAAGGACGAGGCCAAGTGGGACTAATGGGATCAGAGGAGCTAGTAAGACTAGATGAACCCAAGCACACAGTAAACTAGTAGTCAGCGTTAGCCAGAGTGGTTAGCCTAGCCAGAGTCTAGCTGGTCTAGATGAACTGGGCACACTGTGAACTAGTTGCAGACACTAGCCAGAGCAGGGAGTTTGGATAGAGTCTGGTTGGGCTAGATGAACTAAACACACTGTGTGAACTAGTCATATGTCCCATCATGTACGGAGGGTGTGCTTCCTAGATGATTGGATGTGTACAAACTCTGGGGTGTATTAGCTGAGTGAGATTTGAGTGAGGGGAATTGTAAGAGCTTTATAGTTATAATTATTAATTCAGTTTTTCCTTAATTTATTTTAATTAACGGCCTCCATTATAGTGTCAGTCTTAATACTAAGCTTTGCCACCACGGAGGTCTGGGGTTTACATCCCAGATTCAAAAAAATCATTGCTAACTTTAGAATGCACCTGAGGTGGTCCCCGCAGATTCTGATGATTTAGTTGTGACTTCTTCTGTTTTAGCAAACCTCAATTTTATAAATAAATAAAAGGTAAACAAATGCTGTCTTACCTTCAACCATCTGAGCCTCATCCAAGCATATCCTCCACCAGTCTATAGCCTTGATAGGAGGGGGGAAAGTATGGAACTTCTTGGTGTACCTCAGACTTCTCGTCGATTCTTCAACACAGTAGTTAAGGTCGGAACAAAGCACTGAATATGTAGTAATGACAATATCATTGTCAGCGAGCTCCGCTGGCTGGATGTATTTGCTTCCTTTAACCCCAGCGTAGTAGAACACTTTTAGCTTGTCATTCTTCACATGCCTTTTTATCTAAACATAAATACAAACTTTAGACATCAGAAGTAATAAAATTACAACAATGTAGTCCTCATTTATACCGTAAGTATATAGGAAAAGTATTGTCACATAGCTCCCAGTGTATTTATGCTTGAGTTAAAACTTAGTTCAAAAATCAGTCTACCGCTGTAGTTGTGCTAATCGGAAAATATTTTATTTAATGACGTCATTAACCCAAAATAATGAGATTGGATTGGGATTTGGTACACATGTAGCTATGTATAAGACTAAGAAATGGGCTAAGCTTCATCTCATTATCAGCATTAGTTCAATTTTTATTAAATGACTTGGGTACGTTTAAAAAAACATACACAAGTCATCATCAGAATCTGCGAGGACCACTTCAGGTGCATTCTAACGATTATAAAAAATCGTAAAATAATCCAATTGACATGAAATTAGGTACAAGTGCGTACCATTACGTAATATGTAAGTACACCAAGTTTCGTTTTAATATGACAAAAATATCTATGATTTTTGCTGGATCATATAAGTTAATCTGGATCAAGCATTGTCAGTTACTTTAGTGTATTTTCACTAGAATGACTAATAAAAATTCTGGCGCGGTGATCCGCATGTCGGGCGAATTTCCTTTGGATGCGAGCACTCAAACCCAGAGTACCTGGGTTCAAATCCTAGTAGGACAATAATTTTTTATCGTTTTTTTTACCTAATATAAGTTTACAACTAGAAAATAATTCTGGCGCGGTGGTCCGCATGTCGGGCGAATTTCCTTTGGATGCGTGTTTCCGTGCTTTTTACATTATGTAAGTTTTACAACTACTAAATAATTATTCCGGCGCGGTGGTCCGCTGTCGGCGAATTTCATGTAGAATGCGTGTTTCCGTGCTAAACAACCCATTTTTGCTTATGCAAGAACCATGTCCATAGCATGGTTCCAGTTCATGCTTTAGAACCTTAGCAGTTACTCAATTGTCAAGCACTGCTCGTAACTCATTTTGTCTGTATTTTCCAAAGGAAATGCGCAGTTGTTCTGCAACTGCATGATTACTTCACGTTGTACTTCTAAAATAAGAAGTACGCACTATTATTTGCACTAGTTTAAAGCTTGGTTACTTATCTTTAAGCTTAGTCAGTTATCTTTAAAGGTTTTAGCGCATTTCCTTTGGAAAATACAGACAAAATGAGTTACGAGCAGTGCTTGACAATTGAGTAACTGCTTAGGTTCTAAAGCATGAACTGGAACCACGCTATGGACATGGTTCTTGCATAGCAAAATGGGTTGTTTAGCACGGAAACACGCATTCTACATGAAATTCGCCCGACAGCGGACCACCGCGCCGGAATAATTTATTTAGTAGTTGTAAACTTACATAATGTAAAAAGCACGGAAACACGCATCCAAAGGAAATTCGCCCGACATGCGGACC
This sequence comes from Microvelia longipes, assembly GCA_018340805.1. Lineage (NCBI taxonomy): Eukaryota > Metazoa > Arthropoda > Insecta > Hemiptera > Veliidae > Microvelia > Microvelia longipes. The sequence continues at coordinate 18,085,608 of JACMZG010000022.1, forward strand.
ACCGCGCCAGAATTATTTTCTAGTTGTAAACTTATATTAGGTAAAAAAAAGATAAAAAATTATTGTCCCTACTAGGATTTGAACCCAGGTACTCTGGGTTTGAGTGCTCGCATCCAAAGGAAATTCGCCCGACATGCAGATCACCGCGCCAGAATTATTTTCTAGTTGTAAACTTATATTAAGTAAAAAAAAAAACGATAAAAAATTATCGACCCTTCCAGGATGTGAACCCAGGTACCCTGAGTTTGAGTGGTCGTATTGACTCCGGACCACTGGCATTCAACTCAGAGGCCCGAAAAACATTGAAAACGACACCCTACTCGAAATTTAATTTTCAACGACCGTAATGTTGGTTTTCTATATTTTTTGTGGTTTTTTCGACTTTTTGGTAACTTAAAGGTCGTATCGTCTTCGGATCGGTTTCATTCGATTCAGCGCCCAAAATTACATAGAAAACGACAGCCTACTCGAAATTTATTTTTTATCGACCTAAATTTTGGTTTTTGGTAATTTACAATGGTTTTTTGGACTTTTAGGTCACTTAAAGTGGTCGTATCGACTTCGGACCGGTTTCATTCGATTCAGCGCCCAAAATTACATAGAAAACGACACCCTACTCGAAATTTATTTTTTATCGACCTAAATTTTGGTTTTTGGTAATTTACAATGGTTTTTTGGACTTTTTGGTCATTTAGAGTGGTCGTATCGACTTCGGACCGGTTCATTCGATTCAGCGTCTCAAAAACATAAATATTCACCTTTTTTGCGGCAAAAAATATTAACCCTGAATTTTGCCGATTTTTTGAAAATTTTGCTGACTCAGCAAACCGGGTTAATGACGTCACAAAAACCTGGTTTTCAATAGGGTTCGTGTCCTCCCGAAGGTTGATTTTTGTACTAAGTTTGGTTAAAAAATATTAATCCGTTCGAAAGATAGAGTGTTTACAAGAAAGTGTCTAGAAATACATATATATATACACATATATATATATTATATATATATATAATATAATTATATATATATATATATAATATATATATATATATATATATATATATATATATAATATATATATATATATATATATATATATATATATAAAGTCTCGCGAAACGTATTTTTTCGTCATTAGGACCTCTGAAACGGATTTGTGTCGTGGTCCGAGGTTCGAATTCTGCCATGACGCCTATCCCATTAGCCGAATTTCCAAAGGAAATTCGCTAAAACTATTTCTTTGCTGTCTCAAACAAGACTAACTCTATTTATCCAATATTACAAAAAATGACAAATCTTTTAACTTGTTTGTCAAGAAAAAATAAATAAATAAAATATATAAATAAATCAAATTAGTCTTCGCTCTGGGACAGTTACTAGATGGGTGACCACTGGGAATGAAACGAATGTATTTACTATCTGAGGACAAGCGAAGCGAGTCCCAGGAGGTGTTGCTTGAATAATTTGACGACTTGTATATACTGTGAATGAATGAAGTAGGGAGGATGAGCGTAGCGAATCCGATGTGATGAGGACAAGTTCCGAGGCATCCCGTACCTTACGCTATATTTTTCACCAATAATTTTAAAGCTATAATTTATGCCAGTTATTATTTGACCATTGATAACTATAAAAGTCCCAACTGGAGTGTAAAACAAAGAGCTCTACAGTAATTTCTGCTACATTTAAGACACCTAAATCATCTCGTATACCACCAACTCAGCGCTAGTATTAAAGCAGCTCATACACCTACAACACTACAATAGAAGCATTACTAATCTCTTGTCCTCATCAAGTTTGGCTTCATAGTCTGAGGCTTCAAAGGCTTAGACTTAGGGTTGAGGCATTGGTCTACACATGTTATTCCAGCAACTCAATTACAAAAAAATATTAGTTTGATGAAAAGTGTTTGTAATGATATTTTGAAGTTTTCTGAATAGAAAGAGACCTCAGCTACATACATACATTTAAGACACCTAACCTAAATCATTTCGTATACCACCATAAAGAAATGGTACATACATAAAGAATTAAAATTTTATAAATTCCATTACTATTTATATTTTAGTTTTACTCAATTAGACCATTTTCCAATTTTTTAAAAAACGTACACAAGTAATTTAATAAAAATTGAACTAATGCTGATAATGAGATGAAGCTTGGCACATATGTTAGTCTTATACATAACTACATGCATGCCAAATTTCAATCCGATCGCATCATTTTCCCACGTTTATAATTTTAGCTGAGTCATTATTGTGGATTAATAAGATCATAAAAAGTTATTTTCCAAATAGCACAACAATAGCGGACGACTGATTGTACAAAATTTCAACTCTCTAGCATGATAATAACAGACACACACATACAGACAACTTTGCAAAAACAAGGCTTACTCATTTGCCAATTATGTATTTGACTAAACCAATTGTAATCCCTCATAACCCCTTTCAATAAACCTATACAATTCTAATATTCAAAATAATCTATAATAAATAATAAGATAAACCCATGTACACCAAAATTTTGAAGATAATAATAAATATAAAAAGAGATAACTTACTTCATCCATCCACTGATGGACAATAGCATCAGGGGAAACAATAAAAGTAGCTCTTGACTTGAACGGCTTCATCTTGACCAAACACTTGGGACAGAAGTATTTCCTAACACTGAAGTCCTGCAATCCGACGCAGACTTTGTGCTGAACGGAGTGACACATATGGCAGCGGATCTCATCTGAGTTGACGTAACCCGTACAACAGCACTTCAAACTATCGTTATGCTCTCGGATTTTTTTATATGGTGAATGGTTAACTTCACTTAAAGCTAACTCATACATTGATCTTAAATATTCATAATTTGATTTGGGTTTTTCTTCAGGATCCGGTTTCTTTTTTCGTCTTTTCTTAAGTGGTTCATTTTCAAAGTCAGCATCCAGACCTGCATAACTTACGTTCCGTCTTTTTCTTAACGACTTACCACTTTTGATATTCACTTCGGACTCATCAATAACATTTTCCGCTGTTTCTGGTTTACTACTACTGGCACATTCATCTCTTAAAGTTTCATAATCATTAACATTTTGATTTTCTTGTTCCTCTCTTTTATCTTCATCTTTCCCACTTTCCTTAGCTTTCTCCAGATTGGAATCTTGAGATGAGTCAGTAAAATCTAAGAAGAGGTCAGAGCGGGAGCCATAACAGTGAGGAATATTACACGGGTTGTTCAGAATGAGGGAGATCATCTCCACTGTCTTACCCAGCCCCATCTCATCAGCGAGAATTCCTCCTTTAGGATACTTTATCTCCATACCTGCATTTCAACAAAATAAATTGAATAATACAATACATAAATAGATAAATAGCAAACAATTATAGTGGAAAGAATTCATGTAAGTAGTAGATAATGTAAGAATCATGTAGATAAAAGTAGTATTCATGTAAGAAGATCAATGATGTAAGTAGTAAACTCAGTTCTGTTTTGTTTATGCTTCGAAAGCATAGCACTACTGTTGACTTGAAAACCTGCAAGCTGGCTTACTACGCTCATTTCCACTCACGATTATTATATGGCATCAGAGAATGGGGAGCTGCCCCGAAAAAAGCCATTAGAATTATTACAAAGTCTAAATATGATGCACATTGTGCCAAACTTTTCAAAGAAAATAAGATTTTAACGCTTTATTCAGCATACATTTTTTCAGTTTTAGTATACATTAAAAATAGACACCATGAATTAAATAATAATAAAAATCATAGTTATTCAACTAGATTTTATACAAATGTAAATATGCCATTCTCAAGACTTAATAAGTCAAGTCAATCACCGATGGTGAATGGAATCAAATGTTTTAATAAGCTGCCTACTAGTATTGTAGATCTTCCTATGGATTCCTTTAAAAAGGTTATTAAAAAAACACTGATTGATAAAGCTTGTTACTGTGTCAATGACTTCCTAAATGACAGTATAGTGTATCCTGAAAAATTGTAAACTGGTACCTTTTTAACTTGATAATATCTTAAATAATTTTTATTTATTGTAATTTTTTTTATGTTTTAATTGGTATTTATGAATTGACTATTGTGAGGCCTTAGAACGTAAGGCAACCACAAGCTTATAATAAATAAATAAATTCAGAAGCGTATTTACTTGTTCTTGTGTTTTTGAAGATACATGTAAATAACACTTTACTCCCACTATTTTTGTCACTTTGTCAAACATTGAAGATGATTTTGAAGATGAAATTCGGTTAAACCTGAATAATATGTCTGTATTTGGGCTGCCAAAATGTGTGCCGATGTCAAAAGGAGAAAGTTTTGGCCCCTACGTCTACATTTGGCGTGTCAAAGCTACTGTCACTGGTGAAGATTATTTTGTGTGACAGAAATTTTTAGGGTACAAATAAAACAAGGCGAAGGGTTTGTTTACACAATATTTTGATATCAAACCTTCATATTCCATTCTTGTCTGTTCTTATTATCACTAGAGTGCCTGTATATACAGGCACTCAAATCATCACCTTATGACAGTCAGTTTCTAGAAATCTAGTTTCATCGGAACTGGCTGAAGTTTTGAGGATAAGGATTAACTTGTTATTATATTCCCCTATATTCTTTACTGACTGGAAGGCTTACCATCATACTCCTGTGGCAGCTGATCAATATCACACTGGTATTCCTTATACAGCATCCACTTGACAGCGTCAGTTTGGTACTCCCGTAGCTTGGGTATCAAGCCAGACGAGTCTACCTCGGGTATCACATCCCTAAAATTCTCTTCGTCGTGAAAACGCTTCACCCGGTCGTAGAACTCTTCGATCCTCTCAGCCGCCATTATTCGTTCACAACTAAATTAATACCGAATCAATTAACTGTAATCATTATTAATTAAATTTAGAATGTAAAAAACAAAAAGATAATTTAAACCTACAACAAATATTTTGATTACTAAAAATTTTGTAATCTAATGCTAAATTTAAACTTAGCAAACAAACAAACCAGTTTTCTTCTTCTTTTTCTCTTTTTTTAATGTCCAAATTAAATATATATAACACTACTTGCTTTTTTTATTGTTGCTTGCATAAGAGACATATTTTCTTGGGGATACATACATATTTGTTTCAACCTTTTGAAGAAGACTTCTACTTCTACTATAATAAGTAACAGGCTATAATTACCTTGAGTTGACCCATAACTTCCGTCTAAGTCATGTTAGTTCGGGGAAGGAATGCAAAACTCGTCTTCTTGACTTCCCCAGTACTACCACTCTCTTGCACTTCTTCTCACTAGAGTGCCTGTATAATAATTATACAGGCACTCTTGTCTAGACGAGTGTATGGTAGTAGGAAGTACCGATGTCAGAGGTAACCAGCACACTCAGGAGTGAGCTGGTTACCTCTGACATCGGTACTTTCTGCTACCAAACACTCGTCTAGACTGATGATGGCTGGATGCAGCCGAGAGCTAGCTCTTTTATATAAATAATTATATTGGTGGAGAGACGTATTTTATTACAAACCTCTTGGATTAATAGATGGACTCCACAATGCATCCATTTTACGGGATTTGTATTTAATATTATTTTGAACTTAACTTGGCGAGTACAGCCAGAATAATTGTGCTGAACTTCTTGGAGTAACATTAGATCAGAAATTATTGTGGAACCATCATACAAGTAATCTCACGAATAAGCTTAGTACTGTCATATTTCTCCTAGTAAGACTGAAAAGTATTATATCTCAGCAAGTTTTGAAAATTGTTTACTTCTCTAACTTTGAAAGCAGATTACGATACGGATTAAGACTGTGGGGCTCTTGCTCATCAACTAAAGATGTTTTTCTGCTACAAAAAAGAGCTATCCGTATACTAGAGGGAGTTAAACATATAGAAACATGTCACCTCTCTTTGTCAAATGGAGAATTATGACAATCTATGGCTTATATTATGGAATGTTTAAAGCATGTTTTGAGGAATTTGGGCTCTAAACAAAAACAAGGTGATCTCCATCGCTACGAGACTAGGATTCAATTATTGATGACTATTTAAATTATCACAATTAATTTTTAATGTAACATACAATTTTAATAAATTTTCTTTATGGGCAAATATATATATATATATATATATAATATATATTATATATATATATATATTATATATTATATATATATATATATATAGTCCTAGATATGGTAATACTTTTCCATAATACATAAGGTAAAAATGTGTATGTACATACATATAAATATATATATATATATATATATATATATATATATATATATATATATATATATAGTCCAAGACATGGTAACTTTTCCATATACATACGGTATAAATGAGAAACGTAAAAATAATTAAGTAAGTTTCAACTGAATTTTAAAAAAATCGTATTTTTAATAAATAATAATAAATACTTTATTTACATTAAGTTTTACAAACCATTAAAACAATAGTAAAAATTGTCAATTCTCTTAATATTAATACTTAAAACTAGATTAAAATATATATAAAAATTATGTACAATTCATCTTAAAATTAATCTTAATTATTTATTATTGTTTGCATATTATTTTATAAATTCTTGTTGTGAAAAAAGGATTAGGACTAGAAATTCTTTTATATGCTTTTTAAATAATTTTTCAGGCAAGTCCTGAATTTCCTTTTCAAAGTAATTAAAGAATTTTACACCAAGAATGCTATGACCAACCTCTGACTTGGCTAATCTGTAGGGCGGGATAACCAGGGCGTCTTTGTTTTTAGTGTTATAGTTATGGGTTGTTGTTCTTGTCAAGAGGTCAGTATGGAGTCTTTAACATAGAGGAGGCTGTATAGATAAATACGTTGACTAAGTCATAATTTTTGTGTCTTAAAGTGCTGTAAAACAAGTCTCGTCATGTGGCAGTCCTAATAATTCTTATCATCTTTTTTTGGATAAGTAGCAGCTGATTAGTGCTAGTATGCCCCCACATTATTATTCCGTAGCTTAGTCTACTTTGTACGATCGATTTGTACACAGTAACCTATTCGTATCTTCCGGCATCGGTTTTTTAGTTTTCTTTATAAATACATACGTCGATTAATTTAGATTGTCAGGAGTCTACGTGTGGTTCCATGTCAGTTATCGTCAATTGTCAGTCCTAAGAACTTTAAAGGTTGTTGTTTTTCTTTTTAGTTTAAGGCTTAAAAGTAAGTTTCTGTGTCTTGTCTTTGTCATTTTATAATTGTTGTCGGACAACCACTTGCCTATTTTTTAAAGCTTTACTTGACCTTGATGCTTAAGGAGCTTTAAATTTTTATTCTCTAAGGTAATATTCGAATCGTCAGCGTATGCTACGACTTCGACATTGAATTCGATGTTTGTCGTCTGCCGATATTGTTTCTGTCGTCAAGGTTAGTAAGTAAGAATTCGTTTCAAGTTCATCTGTCTCTTCTATAAAGTGTGGCATATCATTGGTGCTCAAAATAAAAAGTAAACATGCTATTACTGAGCCTTAAGGTGCCCCTGTGTTTACATTTATTTTACCAGATTCTTCATTATTGAAATAGACATATTGAGGCCTATCAATAATAAACAATAGTATAGAAAGTTGTAATGAGTTATTGATAACATACTCGATATAAAATTTTTATTGCCATTAAAGATCGAAATTTATTGGTAAATAGTTATTTGTGTAACTAGGCAGGAAAATGGAATATTACTGACTAGTATGGAACTTAGCCCCTGAGCCCAAGGCGAGGGTCTGCTATCTAAATTACCTGCAGAGGCGAAGCCGAGGTAGGTCATTTTCATTTTAACTGACGAGGCGAAGCCGAGGGAGGTAATATATAATTTGACCGACGAGGCAAAGCCGAGGAAGGAAAATATACGAGTCAGTAATGTTTCCTTTTCTGTCTCGTTCCACACAATATTTTATCTGCGAGCAGTAATAAATCAAACTAGCATTATTTGACAGTTCTTTTAAATACACTAACACAATGTTTTCACTTACATTCTTACTTACTTTACTTATTTCTCTGAGCACCATTCTTTGAACACTTCATATGCTTTCAGATACCTACTTCCTGATTTGCCGGGTAGGAGGCTCTCTTTGGCATTTGTAGCTATTTCCAAAACATCCGGCGGGTATGTTCGAAAAGTTCGTCTATATCTTCGACAATATTCATCACGAAACACTATAAAATCGCTATAGAATAAACTAACTTTTAAACTGTATTAAATACGGGATCGTATGATAAAAGTAGTAAATGACTTGACAAAAAAAGATGAGATAATAACCCAAGACAAAAAGAGTTGCCTTTAATATAATCAATAAAATGTATTTCTAATTAAAGATTTACATTACAAATTGTTTTATTTTAATTTTAATTAGTTAAATGATGTAATTATTCATTATATAAATTATTAAATAAATTCAATAGGCTTTTTTATTAACTAATAATGTTTACAAAAATTATGTATTAACTTTCTTTACCAGCATGGGCAGGGGCGGCTGGAAAAGCTACTTTCCTGCCTAGGCAGGTAAAGTGCAGTCATTCATGACTAAGTACCAGCCGATCTGGAATGCTACTTTTTCGCCTGGAATTAGTTCAGTAATGCTGCTCAGTGAGCAGATAAAAGAAATTGTAGACGTATGGTGTCAGAGATAATAAAACTTGAACGGCTTGGGGTCATAGGGGGTCGCATCGTTCCCGTGAATCATCATCCCCGCGAATCTTCACTCACGCGAAAACTTTCAGATATTAGAATTGGCACCAAAATATTCCCCTGCGCAGGGTCCATATTCCCTCGCGCTGGCGACCGGGGTCTTAGTATATGTGGTAGTATGGGGAAGATCGGATCGGAGTCCCCTGATTAAAGTTAACTAAAAAGACTTTTAGTCTTTTTAGCTAACTTTACCCCTTATGGAACAATGTGATACCTAGCGTCAGGCAGTAAAGCTAAACCTATCAGTCGGCTTTTCCCCCTACTGCAACAACTAGTCTTTTTAGTTAACTTTAGTCTCTACAAATCAGAACAGAGTTTAACAGCCAAAGAGACTATATAATAATAATAACAAAGTTTCTTTGTTAACAGCGTTATACAAAGATACTTATACTATTAGAATTAGTCTCTTTGGCGATATATCACCGTGGCTTCAAGCCTCATGGATCCATTGTTTGGTCTTATATCTATTTGTAGAAACAAAGCAAAATTATCTGAAATCAAACTAATAAGAAAACGAAGAAGAAACGTTTGTTATGCGGGTCTAGTTTATAGCGATTCTTTGTTTTATTTTTCCTTAAAGTTTTTAAACTTTGAAGGACACTTATTTATTTTCCGGGTTCTTTATTTTAACTTCATTTATTAGAAACAGTTTAACCATAGTTTCCGGGGTTGTTAAGGGTGCAGTTTGGTCTCGACTGTGTAGAATTGTTGTCGTATGATCTGTTATGTCAATAGAGGGATATCATGAGAAAATACGAGTGGGCACCAGACTCCTTGATATTATAACTAGTAAATATTCGCAGATTAATGGAATAGGCAAACTCAAAAATAAAATCAAACAAGAAGTTTCCTTTCTGCAAAAGGTATTGTACTTAATATGTCTTCTTATTTATTTACTTTTTTACATACATATTCCCAGGTATATAGTTAGTACGTTCACACACACTTCTAAATCCGCGGATCGTATTAAGTTTTTTAATACCATAAGTATTAAAGTGATGTAGGAATTCAACAGTAGGGGTGGGGGCGCGGGACACAGTGGTCTAACTCCCCCGGAATAAGCTGTTTTAGACGGGCCTGCTTTAAGTTCACGGTTTCTCCACTAGAGGCAGGTCGGTTCACCTTGAACGGTATATATAAAATAATTATTTCTTCATTTTCAGGATTTAAATTATTTAAAGGGATCTTTAACAATGTTAAAAAATTTATTAATTATTTTAAATGTATAATTTTCATAAAATGTTATAAAAATATAAACGCTGTGTTATTTTTAACTAGACCTGATATCATTTAAACCATGACGTGCAGAAATGAAAATTAATTTGCGTTTTCATTGCTTTTTTATTTGTTCATTTAATGGAAAAAAATTCTAAATTTATATTATTTTCTAAACAAATAATCTATAAACAAATAATCTATAAACATCTAAAAATGTTCAGAAAATTTGTCTTGTTTACATTTTAGTTTATAGATGTCTCATTTTAAAACTGATAAAATATTGATAACAGTCGTACAAGGTGAAAACTAGTACTCGGTGCAGTAGTTGATGCAACTAGCCCCTGTTTTTTCAGGTCCACCTCAAACCAGGGAGTTAGACCACTGTGTCCCGCGCCCCCACCCTTACTGTATGAATTTCTACATCACTTTAATAAGTATTATATCCCTCCTAAACCATTAGGAGGTAATCCAATCGGATACATGCTAGAACTAGGTAGATGGAATACTCTGTATGTACCTTCAGAGGCGATCATATTTAACGGATAACCTTTTCGTTGAACTTTTATTTCACTTAAATGTTACCGTTTTTCATCAGATAACTTTGGAATATTATTAGGAAAAGAACGACTTTAAAAGTTTTTTAAACAGGAACAATATATTTCAGTCTATTTGTACCATCTTTAGGAAAGACTAAAAACAAATTTTGGAGTATTATTTTTTTAGTGTAACTTTATAATTATGCAAATAAATCACAATTCAATTAAATATATTTTTTGTTTTAAACTTCCTTATAACCAAAAGTGAACCTTAACCTTTTTTTAAACAAATACTGTGCAAGAACCTAATTATATTAAATGCATATGGAATACGATCACCTGTTAAATATGCTGTGTTTACGTAGGAAGTGTAAACTACCGTATAGTGGAATAGAATACCAAGTGAACCGACTCCCTTAAAAACTAGTGCGAGTTCTGTAAAATCTATTTATATAAAGAATAGCCATTGTTCTCGATAATTTAACAATGGCTGCCACTGTAAACTGGCAGAAGATTTACTATGTACACAGCATTTTAACAGGTGATCATAATATGCATTTAATGAATAGTTTGTTGAAAAGGTTATATGTTAATCACCTCTCAAGGTACATATATTGATCAGGGGAGTGGACCAAATTCCATCTCCTTTGTTCTAGCATATCTGACTGTATTCCCTCCGCATGGTTCTTACTGTGCTTATAACAATAGTACTTAATTCGATCCTATGTAAGTATATCATGTTTCTTTCATTTATGAGGGTTATTTTGTGTTACTTGTTTCTCATTCATTTTTTACCTATGTTTTATTATCACATCTCCAAAATCTTCTTGTTTAGACATTTTTTTACATACATCGTTCATCTATCATTTTTATCTGTTCTTATCATCTTAGATGACAGATAACTCACAAAAGGTTTTGAGGGTAGTGACTTCACTTATTATTCTATTCCTCTATATTTTTAAGATGGGTCTTTCCATATCAAATTAACTCAAGTAAAAGCATGTGATATCTCCAATATTAATATGATTTGGCTGACAGATAGGCACTAAAAAATGAAAAAAAAAACAGAGTTGCTGTTATATTGCCGCAGTAACTATTGAATATTACAGTTGAACATTCCAAATTTTTTTTTCAACTTTTCTTTGACAACTAAATTGGCTGTATCTAAAATTCTGCTAAGAGTAAAATTTTTTGTACATAAAATTTTGTGAATTGTACATTCTGAGGACGAGCATAGTGAGTCCAAAGTACGGAGGATGAGCGTAGCAAATCCGATGTGATGAGGAAAAGTTCCAAGGTCCCCATACCCAATTTTTTTAGGTTGATTTGACATGGAATTACCCAGATGCAAAATAATTAGAGAGTTTACCCATTTAATATGTTTTCATGCTAAAAAAACATCAGAGTCCTTGGTAAACCCCTTTAAACTAACTCTTAATCCTTATTTTACTGTCTGTGAATAACTTTCCAGTGCCTCACAACAGGTCTGTTGAAGAAAGAGCACATTCTCTGTAGTAACCTGCACCATTACGAGTCCTTGGTACAGTACATAGTAGACTGCCCAACATGTGTCGCTGTCTTGGAGGTGTTTCAGTTTCTAGACGAATTTGGGGAGAAAAAACGACTCACAGTTGACATAGTGTCACAAGGCAAGAGGAAATGGACCAAAGTCATTGCCAGGAACCCAAAAGCACTCTCTATTATATCAAAAGGTAATTATTTACGGTTGTATGTATTGTGTTCATGTAACATTTATTATTAAGTTGTTATTTACTTATAATTGAGAATATGTCTGAATAATTTTTAGGTATTAATAACACAAAAGAATTTTTGATGTTCTTAAAATGACTACAGTTGTGCCAAATCTAAAATGGATCGAAAGATTTTCAGCATTTTATGCATTTTTGCTGAATCATTGTTCCTGGTTAATAGTATAGCAAAAAAATCTTTCCTGAAAAGGACAAATAGACCTAAAGTTTGATTTTTGTTGCAAGGCTCAACTTTCTAGCATAAATATGCTGAGAGTTACGATGATGGCAGACACACACTCATACATACATACAAACACTTTGTGAAATCAATTCAGGTCTTAAAAACTCCTGAAACGGATAATCCACCAGGTGAAATCCCTGTTTTGAACTTGTTTGCAAACGCAATACTTTTCCTTTACTCCTTCGGTATTAATAAGGAAAAATAAAGAAAGTCTTCCATTGGAATTATATGTACAATTTTTGGTAAATGAAAAGAAAAAAATTCAAAAAATATTATTACAAATTTATTCACTAACTTATATAAAAATAGCAAAGCACTCTTATCAGGATTTCTTTTAGAGGTCCCTTATCGGGGTGGGGGAATGACATTGTACACAGCTAATAGTAATATTTTTATTTATAAATTTATTTAAATAAAAGAAATATTAAACTAACAAAATACAAAGTATTTTTTTAAATATTTACAATTGCACATAAGTAACACAATAATAACTTTCAATAATAAAATGGGGTTCCATTCATGGCTAGCATTAATGGATAGCATTCAGAGCATAGCCCTGATAAAATTACTATATTGTAATAAATAGTGGTACCACTGCCTGAGTAATATAGTTATTACTCTATGAGTGGTACAAAATTCTCTCAGCTTTACTTGGTTGCCAAAACAGAAATTAACGAGGAGTTGATTAAGCCAATTGATTGAGAGGAATTAACTATTTAGGGATTAATACTTGGCCTTGAGATCTGTTACAGGTTTCTTTGAAAGAGAAACATTAACTTGAGTAAGGAAAACTTTCTCTTCCATTGTTATTATCATGGTAATGGTTAAATTGATTTTACTAAAATCAATTTGGAATCAATGGAGACTTAAGGTCTCCAGACCAACTCCTCTATTATTTATCAGTAGTGCTCCATCTACATATTTAATTTTTAACGTTATGTTATAAACTTCCTGCAAACATTAGATATACACCATCTTGCAGTGGTTCAAAGGCAGGTGAAATCTCTACTTGTAGACAATGCTTTTTACAGCATTAAACAATTCCTGGATGCCACCAACTTGGCTAGAAATAGTTGTTAACGCAACTATTTTATCTAAGATAAATAATTTTAGTTTAATTATTTATTTTATTATTTATTTATTTTATTTATTTATTTTTAATTAGTGTAATTTTTTGTTTTTATTTGAAATGTTATATTTTGGACTGAAGTCCACTATATATTTATTATCAATTTATTAACAGATTTATGACCAGTATGTGTCCTACCGCCGAGCCGTGCACTTCATATATATTCTTTAATGTTAATATTATAATAATATACGTTATATTATAATTAATGTGTGGTAACGTTTATTTATTTATTTATGTTGTCCGAGTTACAACATAACAATGTGGCGACGAGTCTATTTCGAACTTCGCGATTATGTCTGATAATAATGAAAATTCGAGAAACGAAAGTGAACATTCGGGTTCTGAAAGCGTGAATTCTGGTTCAGAAAGTGAGTTGGAAGAAAGTGTACACTCAAATTCAAGTGGAAATTCTGAAAATCCCGATATCATGGCACCTCAAAATCATGGTTCAAGGCCTGTTTTTAAGGCTCAATTAACACAATATTTTTTAGCTAATGATGTTTCGACGGCAGAAAAGAAAAGAGCCATATTGCTTACTGCATTTACCGAAGACACATATATATTAGCTAAAAACATTTGCATACCACATGAACCAACTGATAAAAACATTCGAAGAACTTCTTCGATTGCTCGATTCTCATTTTACACCCGTTGTTTCTACGTTTGCGGCTAGAATAAATTTTATGCAGCACGGCGTTCGCAAAATGAATCAGTGGCTTGGGCTGCTAAAGTAAAATCATTAGCAGTACCGTGTGAGTTTCAGACTGAACTCAGCACCGTTATGCGAGACATTTTTGTCACCGGCATCGGACCAGGACCTATTCAAGACCGACTTTTAGAAGAAAATGCTTCAAAAACTACTTGTACTTTTGCTTCACTGTTAGAAACTGCTCTTGCTAAAGAAGCTGCACTAAATGATAGAGCTAACCTCGCCAATCAAACTGTTGTCGTAAAACAAGCCTGTCAACCATATGAAGGTAGGAGGGCAGAAACCTTACAAGAAAAATCAACGCTATAATGGGCAAGGTAGTTCTCAAGCTGGTACTTTTTCTCAACCCAAGGTACAAAGCAAAAATGTCAGGTTTGTTCCAGATCTAATCACGCGACCAAGGATTGCAGGTACTCATCATATTCATGTCATTCTTGTGGAGAACGGGGTCATTTAAGCCCTATGTGCCCCAAGAAAAATAAAAATAAAAAGTATAAAAAAATTTCATAATAAATTTTTAGAACAGAAAGTGACAGTGATGATTCTTATGATCAATTATACAATATAAAGTCTATGAAAGATGATTCAAGTCAAAAATGTAAGCCAATAATATTACCCATTAAAGTTGAAAATCACTTAATTGATTTTGAGATTGATACAGGGTCAATGTTCTCAGTAATATCTTTAAAATTATACCAAAAATTTTTTAAACATATGCAAATGCTACCAAGTGATATATCTCTTAAAGATTATGTAAATAATTCTATTAGTCCTATGGGTAAATTATTATTAAAATTTGAGTATAACTCTAAGATTTATTTACAGACTATTTATGTTATAGAGGGAGGCGGCCCACCGTTACTAGGCCGTATTGCTTTGAAAGACTTAAATATTAACTTATCTAACATTTGGAACTTGAATCATATTTCACAGAAAAGTCATGATTTTATTGAAAATTGTAAAACTGAGTTTCCTCAGCTATTTAGCGATGGTATCGGTACCTACACTAAAACGCAAGGTATCTCTTCCTTTAAAGGGGAGCTCAGCCTAAATATTTTAAAATGTTTCCTCTGGCTTTGAAAAGTAAGTTGAAGCTGAAATAGATAGACTTGTGAATAGCGGGTACTGACACCAGTCGAATTTAGTGACTGGGCGACTCCTATTGTGCCCGTCATAAAAAACAGATAATAATAGTATAAGGATTTGTGGAGATTTTAGGATAACAGTAAATAAGAATTAGAACCTCTCCGTTATCCTTTGCCTAAGATTGATCATTTATTTGGACAAGTCAAAGGTGCGACTTTGTTTAGTAAAATCGACCTTAAAGACGCATATCAGCAGTTGCAAGTTGATGACGACACTAAAAAAATTTTGGTAATATCCACGCACAAAGGCTTATTTTCTTACACTAGACTCCCTTATGGAATTACCTCAAGTGGCGCCATTTTCCAAAAAGAGCTTGAGCAAGTGCTCGCAGGCATACCTGGTGTATATATATTCCAGGACGACATATTATTAGCTCATAAAGACAAGGTTGAACATGAAAATATTTTAAGACTTGTTTTTACAAAATTAAACGAGTGTGGTTTTAAAATAAAATTACCAAAATGTAAGTTTTTTCAAAGTTCAATAACTTATCTAGGCCACGTAATAGATAGTAACGGACTTCATACTTCTGATGCTCACATTGCCGCTATAAAAAAGGCGCCTATTCCCACTAATGTGACGGAACTTAAATCTTTTTTAGGAATGATCTCATTCTATAGCAAATTTTTAAATGGAGCTTCAGAAATACTTTATCCCTTGTATAAATTACTAAAAAAAGATTCAGTTTGGAAATGGTCAAATGAATGTCAAAAGTCTTTTGAAACTTGCAAGACGGCTTTAACTAGTGCTCCCATATTGGCGCACTACGATCCTGATAAGCATATTAAACTAACTTGTGATGCTTCAGAAAATCTTTAGGCTCAATTTTATCGGTTGTAGAAGAAAATGGTTCAGAAAGGCCTGTGGCTTATGCATCACGTGAATTAAGCAGTGCAGAGTCTAATTATTCTCAAATAGAGAGAGGGCAGCAGCCATTATTTATGGCATAAAGAAGTTTAGTGATTATTTTAATTGGTCAAAAGTTTACAATCGTCACGGACCATAAGCCTCTCTTAACCATTTTCGGTGATAAAAAAGGCATACCCGTAATAAGCGCTAACAGGTTACAAAGATGGTCGCATATACTTGCTGCTTATGACTATAATATAGAATTTGTAAACTCAAAACAAATAAGGCTGATTATTTATCGAGGATATCAGTGCCAGATCCTAATCCGGTTAAGGATATTTCCCCTCCGTCTTATTTATTTTATATTATAAACAATTTTCCAGCCTTAATAGATTGGAAACACATAAGTAAAGAAACCCGTGTTGATCCAATTTTGTCAAAAGTCAGCGCTTATATACTTAGGGGTTGGCCTGTTTCAAAAGTAGAAACTGAGATACAACCATTTTTTCAAAGAAAAGATCAGCTATCTGTAGAACAAGGCATCATTTTATGGGGGTACAGAGCTATTATTCCTCAAAAATTTAGAAAGTATTTACTTAATGAATTACATTCATGCCATCAAGGCACTGTAAAAATGAAATCACTGGCACGAGGATATTTTTGGTGGCCTGGTTTGGATGAGGATATCAATAATATCACTCGTGAGTGCAAAATTTGCAAAGAAAACAGGCAAATGCCAGCAGAGTCTGCACTGACTCCGTGGCCCTCCCCTCCATCCACATGGTACAGAATTCATATTGATTACTGTGGCCCTATATTTAATAAATATTTTTTAGTGATTTTTGATCCTAGTTCAAAGTGGATAGAGTGTTTTGTAACAAATAATCCAAATTCTGATTTTACTATTAAAAAACTTAATGAAACATTTGCTCGTTTCGGTTTCCCTACGGAATTAGTGAGTGATAATGCTCAAGTTTTTACGGGAACACATCTACAGAGTTATCTCAGTGAGTGTGGTATAAAGCATATTACAGGAGCTCCCTACCATCCTAAGTCTAATGGTAGTGGTGAGTCAGCAGTAAAAATAGTCAAAAATTTCCTAAAAAAATCTAAGGCTGAAAATTCAAATTTAGATATTGAATTAATATTATCAAAATGCTTATTTCAATATAGAAACACACCTCACTGTGCTACAAATACCTCACCTGCAGAGTTAATGCTGAAAAGAAAGTTAAAATGTAGATTTGATTTACTTTTACCTATTTCTCAGAAGCAGTTGTCGGATAAAAATAAAGAAAAACAAATATCAAGTTTTAAGGGTAAGAGAACTAATCAGTTAAGTATTAACGATCGAGTTTTGGTTAGAGATTATCGTCTGGGTCATCGCTGGACAGATGCTATTATTCTTAAAAAAATTGGTAAAGTAATGTATGAAGTAGAGACTTTAGATGATAAGTTAATATTACGGAGACATTTAGATCAAATCATTCTTATTCTTCACCGAAAACTCCGTATATTTCAAATAAATCAATTAACCCTAAAAATAATAGATCTGTACTACCAATAATGAAAATAATGTAACCAAAACTCCTGGAAAACTGATAGTTCTTCAATGAAGAATCACCAGTGGTTATGAAAATAATTATAAACAAAAACTTAGACGTAGATCTAAACTTAAAGAACCACAACGTTATAGTCCTGATTAAAATTTTATTATTATTTCTTAAAGATATTACTTTCATTTTTTTTAATATTGCTATTATTTTTTTAAGTAAACTTAATTATTATTTTTTTTCATAAGTTAATTTTTTTTTATAAGTTGATGGTTACACTCTTTCATAAGAATTTAGTTTTATTTTTCATAGAATTTCATATCTAAGATAAGAATAAATATAATTTAATTTTTTGATGAGTTGAAATATGATCAAAGATCATATTTATCTATTTTAATATTATTGAACATTAAAATTATTATTTTACTTTTATCCATATTTCTTTAATGACAGTTTATGATGGTTAAAAACTTATAAGTTGTAATTTGTTTATAAAACTTAAAAAAAAAATTATTACTTTACGATTTGTTTGCATTTTTAGTAAACGTCTCTACGGTATCACACATACTTAGGGGTAACTTACATAATTGTTCATTAAAACTTTTTTTGTTCTCTTCTCAAATTTGAGAACATTCTCAAGGGAAGGATGTGTTATATTTGGACTGAAGTCCACTATATATTTTATTATCAATTTATTAACATTTTTATGACCAGTATGTGTCCTACCGCCGAGCCGTGCACTTCATATATATTCTTTAATGTTAATATTATAATAATATACGTTATATTATAATTAATGTGTGGTAACGTTTATTTATTTATTTATTTTGTCCGAGTTACAACATAACATGAAAAAATATTGAATTTGATTTTATAGGTTATTGTGTCTTGTATGTATTTATTTTATGTTTATAATGTGATGACGTGTTATTTCTATTGTTAGAATGTGTAATTAATAAATATTATTATAAAACATCCTCTGAACATTCTTTATAGACAGAGGAGACACACTAGTATTTCATTTCCCACTCAATGCTTTCTTTCTTACTATAGAATACTATAGGGTAGTATATAATTTGAAATAAATGATGTTACAGGGGAGGGTGAATATGGTCAGAAGTCAGTTGTGGACCAGGCAGAGGAGTATGTGGCATGTGCTCAGCAGAACTTAAGCTTTTACGCTCCACCCTCTGTAAGTTATCTATAGGTTGGTTTTTCTGATCAGTAGAGTGATTACTGATTTATTTAACCACACAGAATTAGGACCATAAGGTCCTCTCTACCATTCAACGTGGATAAATTTTCTGCCGATGTATTTCATAAAATTACATGCAATACATTATTACAACAAAATGCAAAATTATCTTTTTTATCAAATAAATTAAAATGTTACTCTATAAATCCTTAACTTAGTTATTTAATAGCTAATTTCTTTTTATTATAGGTAATTTAGTATCATTATTATGTATTATTCGTTATTTATTATTTACTATTAAAGTATTCGTGTATTGAATATTATAAATGGTAAATTTTATTAAAAAATAGTAAAATATTTATAACATGAAGAAATGTATATTTTTTAAATTTAATTGTAATGATGTAGGTTTTTAAATAAAATTTATTTGAAAAGATAATTTGCCAAATTTTCATTTAGATTGTTGTGATAGTTCGGGCTCATTCAAGATCATACTCTAAACTGCACTACACTGTTCCTTATCAAATTTAAGTCTTCTTCTACTTTGAGCAAGGAAGAATCTTACTCTAAGCTGCATTTTTCACTCCTCCTTGAAGACCGAGCTCAGAAGAGTAAACTAATGTCCTATCAATAAAATTACTCTTATTATATGTAATTACTACAATGTTAGAATTATTGATATATTATTACAATAATTAATAATAATATTAATTAAGGGGTCTGGAAGTGAGACAGCTTCCACTAGGTGTCATAACAGGACTTACTTCTTCTTGAGTCTTCCTAGAGAAGGACTGGATACTCCCCACCTCTCTTAATTTTTTATCGTAACACCCACTCGACAAATGGCGGACATTTTTCAGTGACTTCATATTTAAATACTTTATACAACAGAGTTAATTAAAGAATATATGCGTTGAACTTATTTTACATTCATTTTACTTAATTTAAGACAAAATAGTGGAAAAATAATCTAATATTTACATTTTTCTCTCACTTGTGTGCAATTACTGAATTTAACCTGCCTTACCAAGCCACTAACACTGCATCAACCCTAATACTTCCAGCGAAAATTGTTGTATTATTCAATAAAAAAATGTTAAAAAAATATTTACGTTGAATTCTAATATTACGGTTTCAGGTGGAATTCTATTTTGCCTGTGGAATCGAGACAGATTTAGCTGATACACTTAAGCACAGTGGTGTTCATATAGGTGGTTTTATACTGAATGCTAATCCAGATGGGAATCTGTCTGATGTTGTCATTGAAACACCTCCTTCTCCTTCTGATACTACGTATGTAGAGTGTTTAATCATGTTATACAGATTAATAGTTCAGGAGCCAGACTTGAAAAAAATGAAAAATTTTGTCTTGCTTCAAACTATTTTTTTTAAATAAACCTTAAATAATGAAGAAAAACATAGTCTGCCTATATAGAGTGGAGCCCTTCATATGATTGCACAGGCTCAAAATTTAAAAAATTGCACTAATTTTAAGTTTCTCGAAAAAGTGGTTCCCTGTGCAAAACTTGAAAAGATCATCTTTTAAAACTAGATAAATCCAATAAATAAAGTGTTTATTCGTCAAAATCAGATTTCTAGAATTTAAGTTATAGCATTTGCAAAATGACTTAGAAGATGAACAAAACGTGGTCATTTTTTGAGATTCACTGACTTTGCATAAACTAACAATTTATGTGGTAGTTTTGCCAATGTCATAACTATGGTTGTAGTTATCCAATTTTAATGAATAAGAACTCTATTTATTGTAATTTTTTCAGCTTTAAAAAATATTATCTTCAAGTTTTGCACACGACCAACATGGAACCACTTATTTCAAGGAATCTAAAATTCGTGCAATTTTCTAAAATTTTGGGCTTGTGTAATCATATAAAGGGCTTCAGTCTGTAAACAGCTCTGATAATGACGTTAAGTCAAAACTGGTCAGTTATAATTTTTTAAAACTATTGTGGTTATATATTAATTGTTTTTAATTCTATTGTGTTCTTATTCTTATTAAACATCATGGTGAGTCTATACCAAAAAATCTTCATCAAAGAAAGTATTGATCTCTTTCTTTGTCATTTAAGGTATATTTAAAAAAAATGGTCGAGCAGTACAAAATGAGCCATGTTTTTCTGGGCTGGCTCCTGGACTATAGCATTTTATTACTGATTAGAAAATGGGTTTATCTCCAGACGGTGTATAATATAAAGTTTATTAACTAGTTTTTAGGGAGTAAAGAAGCACTTTTCACTCCCAAGGGAGAAGGAAAAGTGTTTCCTATTATTGGGTTATTAGAGCCAATTATACCAATTTTTTAGGGGAGTGGTATTCTTTAAATTTATACAGGTCCGATAATTTTGTTGTAATTTTCCCGGGGGTGGTACCCCCAAAATTTATAAGGGGGACCCGACCAAACAAAAGTTTTATTGGCTCAAAATCCGTTTCAGTCAAAAGAAGTTGTTTGGAGCAATAAAAAATTGATTTTTTTGGGGGGGCAGCACCCCCAAAATTTATAAGAAAGAGCTGACCAAAAAAAAATTTATTGGCTCCAAATCCGTTCAGGTCAATAGAAGTTGTTAGGAGCAAAAAAAATTTGTGGCAGCCCTCCCACTTTTCACTCCCAAGGGAGTAGGAAAAGCGTTTTCTATTATTGAGTTATTAGAGCCAATTATACCAATTTTTTAGGGGAGTGGTATTCTTTAAATTTATACTGGTGAACGATCAATTTTTTGTATTTTTCCCGGGGGTGGCATTCCCCAAAATTTATAAGGGCTCCGACCCAAAAAAAGGATAAAATACAACAAAACATGTTAAAATAAAATTAACGTCTGGAGAAAAAATCTTGTATGCACTTTGAGAGTAAAATGCTGTTTTCCCCTTCGCAATTACCTCCCTGTGGAATTAAAAACATAAATCCCTCGGCTTCGCCTCGGGAGTTAAATACTTTGGTTCCCTCGGCTTACGCCTTAGGAACTAACTAACTTCTCAGGGATATAATAGCATTCTTTACTTCCTTGGTGCATAAATAACTATTTATTTCATGTTCAAATATAACAAAATTGGGTACGGGATATCTGGAACTTTTCCTCATCACATTGGATTTGCTACGCTAATCTTTCCTACTTTGAACTCGCTTGGCTTGTCCTCAGAATATTTAATTAGCCAAATTTATACTGCAACATGTCTTTGAACTCGCTTCACTCATCCTCAGATACATCCTCAAATACATCCTTTTCATTTTCAGTGGTCACCCATAGAGCACTGACCACGCTGAATGATCCAACACAATCTTAACTTTTATGATCCAACAAAAACCGTAGATATACTTTTCGTATTAAACGAAACTTAGTGGACATATTTATTACATAACTGAATTAGGTAATTTTCCAATTTTTTTTATAAAACTTACAAAAGTCATTCCATAAAAATTGAACTAATGCTGATAATTAGATGAAACTTAGCACATATGTTAGTCTTATACGTGGCTACATGCGTGCCCAATTTAAATCAGATCGCATTATTTTAACTTGTTTTATGATTTTTCGAAATGTTTGCTTAAACATTATTGCAAGTTAATGACGTCAAAAAAAATTCTTAAAACAAGTTTTACATATTTCTAAAACTGCTAACCACTGTTGGGGTTACAGTTTTGTTGTCTTCAAACTAACGCTAGAAAAAATTTTTAGATAAAAATATTTTTTAATATTTAAATGTTAGTAAATCCATTTTTGATGTATTTTGTACTTTCTATGCTTAATGCGATGGGTATTGACATGAAACTTGGTGTACTTGATTCTTCAATGTTTTATTGGTTCAAAATTAGACTAATGTGGATAATGAGATGGCAGCACGGCATATTTGTTTGCCTTCCATAATAAATTTAAAATTGACCCAATAAGGTTTATATGTTATACGATTTTTTTACATTTTAACAATTAATGAAGCCATAAAAAATGAAAATTATTTTCCAGAAATCACAACTAGACCTAATGATTGTACCCAGTTACTCTGTAGTATACACACCCTAGGATCTACAATTATAGCAGACGCACACATGCATTGAGACTGACAGCATGATAAAAAGCACTTTGAAGGTCTTAAAACACTTGAAATAAATAATTTATTTAAAATCTCGGTTGTGGATTTTTATTGTAAGAATATTATTTTTCCCATGTACCTACGGTATAAATGAGGAAAGTGTAAATCATTTGATCGGCTTAATGAGGTTAGAAAAAATTAACGGTGTCAATAATTGGAAAATATAGTACCAAGTATGGAACTAACCTTTCCAACTACCTGACTAAGTATGGTATAGCTTGCTCTATAGCTTTTTGTTTTCCTGGAGTTGATGCCATGTATAATTTTGTATCTAATCAACTGTTTAGGAACAAGCTGAACCTTGACGTGTCTACAATGCTGGCATATGTGTCTGCTATGACTAATGGTCATTCTCATATCAAGTTAAAGAGTAAGATATTGGACGAGCAAGCAATGTGGGAAAGAGAAAGGCCTATCAAACCTCTTCTAGATCAGGTCTTTAAAGGTAAGTCCATTGAAAACTTATTTAAGTATTTGACTTGCTTTCCATGGTGCTATTTATTTGTTTATTTAAATTTTTGGTAGTGTGATTTTCTACGTCATAACATTTATGAAGCATTTGGTCATAAGATTTACAGGACCATAGAGTAGAGTAAGAAAATCAAAAGTCTGGTGATAAAGTTTGGGGCTGCACAATATGCTGATTCAGCAACATTTTTAAATCTTACCAAAAACCACTTACATGGTAAAAAAAAACTCCCCGCCAAGTCTTTGGTCCAAAAAAGCAGGGAACTTTTCTATCCCACCAAGTCATATCCTTATTGGGTGGAGACGGTCATTGGGGTTTCAAAGTGAAGTTGCTAGGTTGTCAATACTAAAGAGCCTTATTCAAACTGTGAGGCAATCATCAGCTTCCTTCTTCTCCTTCTCGGCAAGCCAGCAGTTTGAACAAATTGTATAGCTTCTTTTACTATATTTTACCAATCAATTCAGTTGTTCGTGGAGATTAATCATAACAAATTTTAGCAGTTATCATAATTGCAGCAGTTTTACTTACCTGCATACATCCAGGAGTATACAAAAGAAATAAATGAATGAATGAAACTATAAAGGTACAATATAGTCAGGCACTACACCTTATATACCCTTGCCAACACTACCTCTAAAGTTGATTCACTTTTCTTGCACACCGCCAAGGAGAAGAATGTGATGATTGCCTCACAGTTTGAATATGGCCCTTTAGTATTGACAACCTAGCAACTTGACTTTGAAACACCAATGACCGTCCTCACACATCAAAATTCGTTCAGTATTTTAGGCTGTAGGTGCGTAAACATATAAAACTATCGTTCGCTAGCTTAGTTTTTCGCTTTGCGTTTAGTGTTGGAATGTCGAATTTTATATTCTATTAAGTAGGAATGCACGCAAGCATCAGATGAATCTAAAAAGTCCTCATACGTCAAAGTCCGTTCAGTAGTTTAGGCTGAGGGGGCATCAACAAAAAGTGCAGGAAGAATAAAAATGAGAAGTGGTCAATAATGTAATTTTCAAACCTCTTTTTCTTCACTTCTGCTTGGCCGATATTATTGATCTAAAAGACACGCCCTTTAAAGATATTATAATATTATTTATGTACATATAGCCGTTTACACGCTACAGACTCTCAAAAACCCAACTTTGTTGCGTACAGTATAATATACACTGGCAGCTTTAATAGGTTTTTTACTTTTATTGACTAAGCGGGGCATTTTAACGTTTCTTCTTGACTTGGCAAGGCGGAACACTGCTGCTTTCCTAAATTTAAAGAAAAAATCAAATAAAGTTAGTATAGTACTAACTTTATTTCAAATAATAAGTTGTAGTACTGAAGAAAACCAATATTTTTAGTCTTGGTAATTTTTACTTTTCCTCATTTATACTGTAGGTATATTGAAAAAGTATTGTGTTTACAAAAAAAAACCTAAACAGGGATGTATTTAGGGCCTCCTAAGTGGTTTTTACAAAGTTGTCTTTATGTATGTGTAGATGTGTGGATGTGTGTGTGTCTGTTATCATCGTAGCTCCTAGTGAACTTATGCAAAAATCAGTCTACTGCTGTAGTTGTGTTTAACCTTGGGGCTTTGGGTGAACTCACACCGGATGGCCAATCCGGAACCCCACAGAAAAAGGGGATTCCTCTGACTAGGAATCCTGGCCTAATTAAGTCTGAAAGATATCAGGGTGTTAATCAGAAAACATAAGTAGCATTCAGAGTTAATACGTTTATTTATAAAACTAAGTTGACATATGTATTTATACGTTGTATTAATATAATTAATGTAATAGTAGGTTTGCTTAACCGGTCTAGGTAAGATCAGTCAGTTTTCCAAGTTAATCAATATTACTACTATGCTCATACAAACGGTAAACTCTACTATAAGACAAAGAATTACTTACAGGTCGCTGCGACGATAAAGGTGAGGAGCATCATATCTCTTACTCGATTCTCAAGCTGATACTAATTGGTTACTGAAACCGTACTATTAAATGACTATATGATTACTGTATTGTTACTACTCTATTAACTCTTCTATCACTTCTTGACAACTTTCTCTTGATTACTCTGAACTGTTACTCTTTTGACTCTTCCTATCACTCCCTATCATTTCTTGACAACTCTCTCTCGATTACTCTCTGAACTGTTACTCTTTCTCGATTACTCTTTACGTCTCTCTCTCGATTGGTCTCCAGAGCTAGCTTAAATAGCCAAGGGTGGTACCCCTTCCAGAAGACCAATCATATCGGCACGTGTGCTCATTGAAACATAATCTAATTGGACATGTTAAATTCACGGGTTTCACTCACACTCATTCACACTGACATAACTACGCATTCATTTACAGGCTTTCAAGGCTAAAAGAAACATGGTAATTAAAAACATCTGCGGATGTTATCTCGACCCTGAGATTGTCCCAACTCAGGATGATCTCATCCCAACTCAGAATGATCTCATCCTTCAAATATGTTGTGTTCAAACTCAATAACAAACTTAATAGCAAGCTTAACCAATGCTCGTGTTATAATATCCCCGGTAACAAATTAAGCCGAAATTGGGAAACTGGCTGTTGCCGATTTCGACTTAACCCAGGGTATGGCATAGCAAATGATCAGTAGACTGATCCTGACCGACCCTAGAAGCAATTTTTCCCTAGCCAAAAAAAAAATTCTATACAATAGTACTAATGCTAGAAATAGTAATACATGTAAAATGTTATAATAGAAATTAAATAAAAAAATATTTGACAACCTAATCACCCGATTACAACAATCTGCGACAAAATAGGTAGAACAAAACATAATTTTATAACCTAAAGTTCATAACACATAAATAGTGTAACATAATTTTAAATGCAATTAAAATTATTATGTAAAGTAATAATAAATCAAATAGTGATTAAGTAGTTATTTGGATCCAATATTAGTTTGGAATATAAACAATAAATATAGATACAATAAAGAGTACAAAACATAAATATACAATAAATATTATAAAAAAAATGATTAAGCATTTTATTCCCAAAATAATAGTTCAACTAAGTATACAGGTAAAAAGAGTATTACCCCTTTGAACTGAGTAGATAAACAAAACTATCTAAATAATACAAGTAAACACTTAACATAATTAGTCATACACAGTTTCCCTTATCAACATGTATAATTATATACAATCAGAAGGTTCTGGTTGTCTTTCCTGTCTCATCGATCCCCCATGAGTATCGGGATATCTGGTCCATGGTTGGAGGAGGATACGTGTCGTCAATGGTAGGTATGGAGCGGCATGACGCGTTGGTTGCCTTGTGGCGTGGAAAGGTCCTCCGAACAGCCCGTACGGCGGGGATGGACACGTCGCGCCGGTTCCGTCTACAACGCGTCCACACATAAAGTAGTGGCCAAGATACCGTGCAGTACTGTGATGCCACCCGAGATGGACCATGACAAAGTAGTGTGGTAGGTCTTGGACTGTTGTTGTAGCATCCTTGCTTGCATAAGGAGTTGGTCAACGGAAACTGTTGAATATAATCTCGCACCACCGGAGAAGTGGGCTTCCTTTCTGAGGTTCTCCTGCGTCATTAGTGCATAATATGTTTGATCCGTGGTGACCAGGATATAATCAAAGTCTAGTAACAGAGTAAGAGTCTCTTTCGTACCGGTATCATAGGGTGGGAATGCAATCACCCTGTTCAGAGCTGCTACCATTGTTCGTTGTATCGGTGGTCCAGTTAGCGTCAAATATAGCCTGTTATCAGCGTGTACCAGGCCAGTCTGCCCTAACTGATAGAACAAGACAGGATCAGTTGTTGGGGCCATTAACAAATCTAGTCCTGCCTGGGTTATGTTGCGCTTTATATCCCTGAAGGTAGCTTGAAGCGTAGGTGGCGTAATAATTTGCCTCGTAGCGGAGGTTTCCGCATGTATGGCACTATAAATCAGGTCAGACACATAAGATATGTCTGTAAAAAGGATATCAGTGGCAACTGATAACGACCTGATATATGCAAAAAAATTTCATGAAACAATAACTGATCAAACCTATGGCTAAGCTCTGTCAAGTCTCTGTTAGTCTTAATGTTAAAGTCAGTAAAAATAGTAACCAGTCTCTCATAGTCTTTAGTCGTATAAACTGTCTTTTCTAGCAAGTGAGTAATGGACAGGTGGTCGTTTTTTTTTTTTTAATTTCCTTCTTTCGAGACAGGTAGTGCATGATAAACTATAAGCGCCTTATGTCTTAAGGCGCTACATTAATTTTATAAGTACCCACCAAGTTAGTTCATACCGGAGCGATACCTAAGTATAATATTGACCATCGAATAGTAAAATATTACAGTCAGCATATAATATTGTTATTTACAAAACTGTTTTCGTAAGGGCTCTCCCGCCGGGAATCGAACACAGGTCTCTTGGCTAGAGGGTTGTGTATTCCCGTTCTATTTACACACTGGGTTCGTTATCTACTCATTAATTATGCTCTATTGAACACGACTTATTTCCATTGACTAGATAAATCATCTCATTGAATCAAGTCTCTCATTCTGTCTAGAGATAAAGATATAGCATTATAGGGAGGGACGAAAACTTTTTTTTTTTTTTTATTACGACCTTAGTTCAATTAAGTCGTTCGGCTAAGTGTCGTCGTCGTCGTTATCGGTACGTCTTTACAGCAAAAGGCTCGATGGACCTTATTTTCGGAGTTCTTCTTCTCCTCTGATTTAAACTAGAACTTTAGAGCAGGTAATTCATGTCGTTTGTAGTAGGTTATGTTTTTAAATTCTATAATGTTCTATAATATCTGCTCTTATCCGCTCGCTGAAGTGGTGAGCAGTTGTTTTAATTATTTTCCTAAACCATTATAATTACGCTCACTCATCTCATAAAAAGAAAATTACATTTTCTTTTTATGTTATTTATCTCAATATTAACCACAATTCGTACGTAGTGTCCCGATTTATCTATCTTAATCCATTAGTTTATATAAATACATCCTGTTAACCTATATTACCTATATATATACCACTGGAGAAGGTCTGGGTGTTTCCCTGACCGATTTCTTCGAAGTGCCTTTCTATACATCTTATTATTATGCCACTTGATACCGTGGCCATACAACGTATTTATACGTCGTATGTAATTTACTCTCTCCTAGGTTTTCCGGCATTACTCAATTTATAAATTATTAATTAATTAATAATAACTGAATAACCGTTTTCTAATATCACCAAATACTAACCGCTAAGTATCTTTTCGTCCATGTCCAGTATTGGTCACTGGAAGGCTCTTTATTCCACGAAGGCCTAAATTGCTGTAGGCCTTGGGGATTATACTTGCCACCATGGCAATTTTACCGACTTAATTCATTTATTACTAAGTCGCTTTCTTCCGATAAATTACCGATCTTGTAACGTAAAAAATGTTGACTTAAATCTAGTTATTCTCTACTTAATTATAGTCTAAAGCCTATACGCACAGATGTATCATGTGCCGTATTATATTATCCCTATATAGCTTATTTTATGGATCTGGTATGCGTTTATAACAAAATTTATTATAATCCTATGTTATCATAATTTATCGTATTATTGTTGTTATTTATCTTTTTATTTTCAATATATGTTATTGTTGGTGCAGTAAAGATTTCATGCTGTCTTAAATATGATTTTATAAATATTATTTTTTAAAGATTATTTTCTAACTGAAGTTTTATACCAGATTACTTATGTTAAGTATTATCTTAATATACTATGAGTTATTATTTTATACTAATTACCTATACTAATTATTATCCTAATTGAGTGGCCACTCGAAATCTTAAATACTAAATAGTCTTTGTTCTTTTGACCGGTCCTTTCGATTACTTTAAATAACGTCGTAAATGGATCGACCTCAAATTTCGGTAATTCGGAAGAGGTTAAAAAAATTGTCCACCTTTCAAGACATATATAATTTTTACGGGCGATACTTTTGGGTTATTTTAGCGGGTTTGATAGTCCAGCGGGGGAGTATATCCTCCCCTCTACTGTGTTAGACGTTTCTACGCATGTCCGTCGAGGGGTCTAACTAAGAGAGTGTATAAGACCCCCACTTCTCTTGCGATCTAGCATAGTGATAAATATCTAATAAAAATTAATTTAAATTAATAAATTAAGTAATTAGTATTTTTTTTTTTTTTTTTTGTAGGGCTCAGATCCTGGTCCATTTTGGACGGAGGCCCTATTGTGATCGCCTTGTAGGTTTAAAATCATTTAACCATATATTTAGTATTTATGTTTGTACACTATGTCTAACAAACAGTACCTAATAATAATTTCTTATCTCCGTGTTCTTTATAGAATGTAGTGGCTTCCTTTATTTTATTATCTTATCTCTCATACCAGAGCTAACTGTCAGCGCCCCATTCAATAAATATCTTTTCTAATTTTTATTATCTTGTAATTTTCTACTTAATAACAATTTATTTATTTACGGGGAGTAATTTATCATCTCTTTGATTCAGCCTTTTAATTTCGTTTACGTCCTTCTGGGCCGTAAGTTATAATTTGACCGTACGTTCGAGGCTACCGTTTCGTCCGGGTTCCATGTTTCATCGGGTTCGTGAAGCGTACTTTCCTCCAATGTGTCATCCTCATCACATGACAAAGCGGTTTCATAGTCGTCTTGTATTTCGCTATTGTCGGTGAAAATCTGTGTTTTTGACGAACTGGGGCATGCTTCCTCTATAGAAGAGTCTTTTAACGTTATACGCGGTAGGTTATCTTCCCGTAAGGCACTGTTATAATAAAGAAGGTCGTTTTCCTCCTGGCTATCTTCAAATTCCTCCTCATCGTTTTTAATATCCCCCTCAGGGGCCGTTTCCGCGGGGGTATTTTGGGGCTTAACCTTATCCGTTTTTCGGGGATAATATGGCTTTAATCGGTCAACATTTGTTATTGTGGTTTGATCTGAGTTTAACCGAATCTCATATACACAATCCGAAATCTTTCGAACAATTGTAAATGGTCCTTTCCACGGCTTAAAAAACTTTTTAGACACGCCACTGGGTCTTATCATTTGTTTAAAGTAAACCAAATCTCCTACCTCGTAGGTCTGTGGTTCTCCACCTCTATCAAAGTAATACTGGTTTTTCTTGTGGGATTTCTGGGAATTCTCCTTAGCTATAGCGTAGGAAACCTCCAATCTTTGTTTTAGGGTTTCGACTGCTACATCTAGTGGTGCTGTCTGCCCATCGTGACCTTCTCCCCTGAAGGTCAAATCACAATCAAATACCGGCCTTATCTCTCCCAAACGTTAAATAGTTCGGTGAATATTTAGTGGATGAGTGGGGTATGCTGTTTATAGCCCCGGCCACTAATGGTAAATATTGGTCCCAATCTCTCCCACTACTCTTTACGAAGTGACTTAAAATTTCATTCACACTTCGGTGAACTCTTTCTACTAAATTAGACTGCGGATGGTAGGGGGTTGTTTGTATTTTATTTATTTTTAGTAGCTTGCACATCTGTTGGAATAAATCGCTTACGAAATTTGATCCGTTATCGGATACAAGGTACAGTGGTACACCATGTCGTGCAAAAATATTGCTGACGCATGCTTTGGCTACTGTTTCCGCAGTATAATCCACTAGTGGACATAATTCTACATATCTTGAGAATGCGTCTATTGCAGATAGGTAGTATTTATTACCTCTTGAAGTAACTGGAAGGGGACCAACTATGTCTATATATAAGTATTCGCCTATAAATGTAGCCGATGTACTTGTCCCTAACCTACGTTTCATAACGGGGGGACTCTTTTTCTGGCTGCAAGACTTGCATGAACGGACATATTCTCTCACTGATGAGTCTAGAGTGGGCCAAAAAGTTTTTGCTAATTAACCATTTGGTTCTTTCCACTCCCCCATGACCCGCTGTGACTATGTCATGGTTATTATACAATACTTTTGAAACTAATTCTTGAGGGACCAGGACTTTAGGGGTCTCCCTCTCAGAAACATTAGACCATCTTGGTCTTTGATTACCTGATCCGAATGCTTGCTAATAAACTTTTGCAAACTTGGATCTTGAGATTGTGCCAAGGCAACTTTATCTCTGGTCCACTCCGGGACTATAGCGTTAATCCGACTCAAGGCGTCTGCATGTGCTATAGACCTCCCAGGTACATGTTTAATTTCGAAATCATGCTCCATTAGAAAAATTATCCATCGTGCTATTCTAGGAGCTGGGTCAGCTTGCTTAGTTAACCAAATTAGAGCCGAAGCATCAGTGAGTAAAGTGAACTTTCGGCCGTATAGATAGCATCGAAAATGTCTTATTCCCCAGGTTATTGCCAAGAGTTCACGGTGTAATGCATTGTAATTTAATTCTGCTGACGTCATGAGCCTTGACGCATAAGCTATGGGCATTTGGTCACCCTGCTCATTGACCTGTGACAACACCGCCCCCAGGCCGTATGAGGAGGCGTCGGTGGTTAGAGTAAAGGGTTTTTCGAAATTTGGTAGTGTTAAAATGGGATCTTCGCATAGGGTCATTTTTAAAGAATTGAATGCTGTGTCTTCTGCCTCGGTCCAATTGAATTTAGCATATTTTTTGGTTAACTCGGTAAGCGGTTTTGCTATTTCGGCAAATTTCGGAATATATTTCCGGTACCAACCGGCTAAACCTAAAAATCCTCGCACTTCCTTAACTGTTTTGGGAATTGGATAGTTTTGAACTTTTTCAACTTTACCTGGTTCAGGTCGTATGCCAGCATTGGAAATAACGTGCCCCAAGTAAGTAATCTGTTGGAGGGCAAAATCAGATTTCTTTAAGTTTACTTTTAGATTAACATCTTGAAGTCGCCTTAAAATTCGGTCTAATTTCTGACAATGTTCAACCATTGTTTGCGAATAAATTATTATGTCATCCAGGTACACTAAGCAATCTATTCCAATAAGACTAGCTAGGACCTGGTCCATTATGGACATAAAGCTAGCTGGTGCTCCAGCTAACCCAAAAGGTAATTTTTCGTATTCAAAATTCCCGTACGGCGTGGTAAACCCAGTTTTTTCGCGATCGTCTGGATGTATTTTGATTTGGTGATAACCACTTTTTAAATCCAAACTACTAAAGTATTTCATGGATCCTAACTGGTCCATAATCTCATTTATTAAGGGGAGGGGGTAATTAAAGGGCTTACTTACTAAATTTAGGCGCCGAAAATCGGTCACAAATCTATAAGTTGGTCCTATTTCACCGGGAAGGGCCTTCTTTTTGACCAAAATTACTGGGCTTTGCCATGGAGACATAGAGGGCCTAATTACTCTGTGGGCCAAAAGTTCATCGATTTGAGCTTTCATTTCGCCTCGCAACGCATAAGGAACTTTGTACGCGCGTTGTTTTATTGGCGGGACATCTTCTGTAACTATTCTGTGCTCCATAGGGAAAGTACAACCTCTCTCGTCTAGGCGACCGTCTAAAATATTTTTATACTTCCTTAATACGCTTAATACCGAGTGTCTGTGTTGGCCCGTCAAATGTTTAGTTTTTTCTCCAATCTGAACCTCGAATTCCTCGTTTGATAAAGGGGGTTCAAGATATGGGTCCATTCGGTCTAAAACCTCAACATCTTCCTCTAGGTGGCCTACTTGCATATTCTTATCTAGTTTTACCTCGTACTGATTTAAGTTGATAACTCGTACATAGGCTTTTCGCGTTTCGTTACTTATATGTAGGGATCTGGCGAATTTTACACCAGCTTGCTGTTCGAAACTAGGTTCGAATAGATATTCTGTGTTGCAAGACGGCAATTTAATTTGAACTAGGCTTTCTGATGATGGTGGAATACTTTGCCGACCGACAAGCCTAGCTATCATTGCTGTTCTCGTATCGTGCTTATTTTCTAACTGTGAGTCAATTGTGGAAGTGTTAGGTTCGCGCCCAGTGGTCAAGATTGATCTATTATTAGTCCCCTGGACTTTGCTATCAACTGCCTTCATACTTAAACTATTTGCTCTAGTTTGCTTCTCTATTGTACTACCCGGTTTGAGTCTCTTATCCTCATCTTTTCCTTCTTTTGCTCTTTCTACCTGTTTAATAGAGGCACATTTTTCCTTAATTTTATTTACATTTTCTTTCACTTTTTCTTCGCTCAAGGGTTTCTTGTTATATTTTCTATTTTGGCTATTGCGCCATTGACTTTCCCTTTTTACCCTTTTCTCCGGTACTTGTGTTTCTTGTTTATTCTCTTCTTTGGCCGCCTCCGATACTCGACCTAATTTTCTTAAACCCACTCCTTCATTACTAGAGACTTTCCTACTTATGGGCCGACGACCATTGTACTTATTTTTCTCAGACCTATTCGTAGCACCACCTCTTATATTAATATTTGACGTTGTAGCTTTATTTACTTGTACATTTCCTTCGTTAGGTCGTCCCTTGTTCCTAGCTTTAAGATGTTTATTGCCGAAAATTTGAACTTTCATTTTCCGTGCAAAAATTATGGCGTCTAATTTCTGTAATAAATCTAACCCTATAATACCATCTTTACATCCTTGTATATTGCCGATATAAAACCGATGGGTTATATTGTGGTTAGGTCCTACCTCTAAATTTAAGGTTTGTTCCCCGTGCAATTTAAGTGTGGCCCCAGTGACTCCACTCGCCATATTTCTAGCTCTATAAACTCTTATTCCTGGAATCGGGCGAGCCAACACACTTATGGCCGCTCCGGTGTCAGTTAGTAACGTTTGTTTTGTTCCATTTAAACTTAAATCTAGCCATATCATTTGATATGCTATTTTAGGGGTGGGGGGAACCACATACTGTCTTATCGGCGCCCCCCTTCGATTCCGTTTTTTGAACTGAAGGCAGGTCTTGTTATTGCCGCCAGTGGACTGCCTTGGTGTAAACGTTCTTGAGTACAAACCAGGAGATTCCTTAGTACTAGTGTTAGGACCGCCCCTATTGTTAGGGGACCCTGAGGGTGTCCTATTACCAAACGTTCTGCTAGAGTAGGCAGGGCTCATATCTTGTCGGGAGCCTGGATATGTAGTGCGGTTATTATTCGCGTAGTTCGTTCGTTTGCTCGATTGGGCATGACCCCTAGCGCGGTTCGCATTATAATTATAAGAAGGGCGATTCTCATACTCACTATGCGGTAATTTCCGGCTAGGCAGGTTATTAGAACCACGCCCCTGGTATCCGTTATCCCCCTCATCCCCATAGCCTGCTCCCGTAGTTGTAGCTTTTAAGGGCGCGAGGGTCTTATTTTTATCTCGGGCCACTTCCTTGTCCTTGTGGACCCTCTCGACTGTGGCAGCCCTTTGCCTGGCTTCACTCATGGTGATCGGTGGATTATACTGTAACTGTAATCCAGGTTCGCCAATCAAACCATTCAGGTAGGCTGCTAAGACTAATGCGTCTCTGTGGTCACTAGTCCATTTAGCTTGGTCAGCAGTATGTTCGTGTGATCCGGGAACCGCCCTTTGTCCTAATTCAGTTATTCTATCCGCAAAGGCTAGGACCGATTCCTCTGCAGACTGTTTTGCACTATTTAACTCCCTTAAATAATAATCGGGTTTCCGATCAATAAATCTTCCCTCTAGAATTTCTCTTAAAGATTTCAAGGGGTCTTCCGACGTCAAAATTTGTTTATTAGCATGTAGGGCCGCTTTTGCCGCCCAGTTAGCTTGTTTTCACCGCCACTTTAACCGTGGGGCTTTTGGGTGAACTCACACCGGATGGCCAATCCGGAACCCCACAGAAAAAGGGGATTCCTCTGACTAGGAATCCTGGCCTAATTAAGTCTGAAAGATATCAGGGTGTTAATCAGAAAACATAAGTAGCATTCAGAGTTAATACGTTTATTTATAAAACTAAGTTGACATATGTATTTATACGTTGTATTAATATAATTAATGTAATAGTAGGTTTGCTTAACCGGTCTAGGTAAGATCAGTCAGTTTTCCAAGTTAATCAATATTACTACTATGCTCATACAAACGGTAAACTCTACTATAAGACAAAGAATTACTTACAGGTCGCTGCGACGATAAAGGTGAGGAGCATCATATCTCTTACTCGATTCTCAAGCTGATACTAATTGGTTACTGAAACCGTACTATTAAATGACTATATGATTACTGTATTGTTACTACTCTATTAACTCTTCTATCACTTCTTGACAACTTTCTCTTGATTACTCTCTGAACTGTTACTCTTTTGACTCTCCTATCACTCCCTATCACTGCTTGACAACTCACTCTCGATTACTCTCTGAAGTGTTACTCTCTCTCGATTACTCTCTAACGACTCTCTCGATTGGTCTCCAGAGCTAGCTTAAATAGCCAAGGGTGGTAACCCCTTCCAGAAGACCAATCATATCGGCACGTGTGCTCATTGAAACATAATCTAATTGGACATGTTAAATTCACGGGTTTCACTCAC
Source organism: Microvelia longipes (assembly GCA_018340805.1). Taxonomy (NCBI): domain Eukaryota; kingdom Metazoa; phylum Arthropoda; class Insecta; order Hemiptera; family Veliidae; genus Microvelia; species Microvelia longipes. The sequence continues at coordinate 18,121,636 of JACMZG010000022.1, forward strand.
ACTCATTCACACTGACATAACTACGCATTCATTTACAGGCTTTCAAGGCTAAAAGAACATGGTAATTAAAAACATCTGCGGATGTTATCTCGACCCTGAGATTGTCCCAACTCAGGATGATCTCATCCCAACTCAGAATGATCTCATCCTTCAAATATGTTGTGTTCAAACTCAATAACAAACTTAATAGCAAGCTTAACCAATGCTCGTGTTATATTGTGCTATTCCAAAAATACATTTTTTTTGCAAAAATTTTGAAAAATCATAAAACACGGAAAAATTATGCGATTGGATTGATTCGGCATGCATGTTGCTATGTTTAAAACCAGCATATATGCTAAGTTTAATCTGATTTATCATTATCAGCATTATGGAATGACTTTTGTACGTTTTTTAAAAAATTGTAAAAAATCGGAAACTGATCCAATGGAGTTGAAATTGTTGGATCATAAAAGTTAAGCAGCTTTGAGCGTGGTAAGTGCTCTTGGGTGACCACTGAGAATAAAACGGATAAGGAGGGAGAGAAAAAGCCAGAGAATGACTTGCTATTTTATTTTATTTCTCCTATCACTGATTATTATTATTACTGATATTACCCTATGTCTCCAATATGTTTGGCAGGTAAACAACTGTACTGCTGTGAGTCTGCCGTTAGCTCCTTCAGTGAAATCCTAAAGACACTGGGAGGTGTGGGAGAGAAACAACGGGGAAAGGAGTTATTATCCAGACTGACTGTAGTGGAAGACAACTACTGTCCTGGTCTTGTAGCCAGGGGGCAGGTCAAAGACAGGTCATTAGCTGTGTTTGGTACGGGACTCCATATAAGAGCTATCACTGTTACCGCTAATGCTGGCTTTGTTAGAGCCGCAGGCAACCAGGTAAATTACTATCATAAAATAATACTAGGATAGAAAAGGCATGTAAACCACTGGCAACAGTTATATTCTGCTGGAGTTTAGTTACTGTCAACCAATATATCTAAATTATAATAAATTTGTATACATATTTATTATTAAAACTTATTCATAAAGCAATAGTAAGGAAACAATTACATCTGTTTTAAAACTTTTCCATTTCTTCACCTTTTTCATAAATATTTTATTCGTAAGATGTACAATTGTTAAAGTCAACTTATGTGACGTTCGATTTTAACCAATCTTAATGTTTCGAACTGTCACATGATTTGACTGTAAACAACTTAGTCAATGAACCATTTAATGTTCATGGAAAGATGCTGACTTGTCCTATTTATTAAATTAAAATGTTAACTATGCTAGAACTGAATATATTGAAAGAGAGGGTATATGTGAGATGGAGGGAGAAGACTCAGGGGGAAGCCAAAGTTAGAGAGAGGGGACCGCAGAGTGTTTCAGGACATGGTACTAAAATGAGTACAGGTAAATTCTCCTTATTGATTATATTCTAGGGTATCCACCTTAAGTAGGTACCAAGATTCTATTGTCAAAATGCTTAACCAATATGTCTGTTTATTCTTAGTTAACAATTAATTAAACGTCTTGAACTTATCTATCTTTTTAATGATCTATGCCTTATCCTTTAGACATTTAAGGTATGATTTAGGGTAAGATCATAATGAATATATGAGATGCCATGAGTATGCCAAAACTCATGAAAGTGGCCCTCATATAAATTGGTGGAGGCAGCCTGGTCATCCCGGCCCCCGTAATTTTTCTTAGAGAAAAAACAAACTTGTATTTTTCTTGAACAAATTGTATTTTTCTGAGAAAATATATATTTTCTTGATGGAAAATGATTACAGACATTTTATTGGTGGTAAATAAAATGAATTTTATTATTTGTGATTTGTAGAAGTTGAATGTAAAAATAAGAATAAGTTAAATTGGTAAAGTTCAAATTATAATATCTTTTTTCCATTTTTTACAAAAATATATTAATTTCTTAAATTTTATTGATTGCCTTAAAGATAATTTTATTTTAATAAAAATGATTTTTCAAAAAAGAAAAATATATCATGACATTCATTATAATTTCTTTCACTTTTTTTCACTCACTAAGGTGATTTTACTAGTGATTTTAATAACATTACCTGGAACACTCTCACAGGAAAAATTGCTCAAGTCTTTATCATGCCCAATTTAACTCTATTTCTTTTTTAATAATAATATAATAAATAATTATGATAATAATATTAACAAGAATAATGAAAATAATAATAATAATGATTATATTAATAATAATTAAATTGAAGTTTTTATTTAATGGATGATTTTTTCTAATTGTGTGATTTAACGTCTGATAATGATTTTTAAAGTTTAGTATCTTATTTTAAATTAAATTCGGGTTTGTTTAATTTTTCATGACTAGCAAAAGATTTTAAAATTCTAAAATAATAATTACATTTAATGTTGCCTAAATTAAATTTATTTAAAAACAAATAAAATAAAATTAGTACTAGTAATTAAAATAAATTAGTACTAGTAAATTAAATAGTAAATAAAATGAGTACAGGTAAATTCTCCTTATTGATTATATTCTAGGGTATCCACCTTAAGTAGGTACCAAGATTCTATTGTCAAAATGCTTAACCAATATGTCTGTTTATTCTTAGTTAACAATTAATTAAACGTCTTGAACTTATCTATCTTTTTAATGATCTATGCCTTATCCTTTAGACATTTAAGGTATGATTTAGGGTAAGATCATAATGAATATATGAGATGCCATGAGTATGCCAAAACTCATGAAAGTGGCCCTCATATAAATTGGTGGAGGCGCCGGGCAATTGAGTGTTTCAAATGTATTTCAAATACATTTTTTTATTGTATTTCAAATGGTCCTTTAAAATGTGGACTCAATTTGCTTGAAAGACCTCGTTTTATAGCTGGTATTTTGAGCAAAACATAGTCTATGTTTCTCTTCATCCCTCTTACAGTTACACATATTGCGTATTTCCACATTATACAATTTTAAATATAAGTATTAAGAACAAAATTTAAATAATAATATGTAAAATTTACTAAGAGCTCATTAAAATAATATACCACAATAAAGATATTAACTCACCATAAAATCAATAAAATATATTAAGATAAACTTTCCAACACTTACGTGAATCGTTGGTTTTCTTCTTAGTTCCTTTTGCGATTCTGTCCAGCGATGTCTTCATCTTCATGCGATTTTAATTACTAGTACTAATTTTATTTATTTGTTTTTAAATAAATTTAATTTAGGCAACATTAAATGTAATTATTATTTTAGAATTTTAAAATCTTTTGCTAGTCATGAAAAATTAAACAAACCCGAATTTAATTTAAAATAAGATACTAAACTTTAAAAATCATTATCAGACGTTAAATCACACAATTAGAAAAAATCATCCATTAAAATAAAAACTTCAATTTAATTATTATTAATATAATCATTATTATTATTATTTTCATTATTCTTGTTAATATTATTATCATAATTATTTATTATATTATTATTAAAAAGAAATAGAGTTAAATTGGGCATGATAAAGACTTGAGCAATTTTTCCTGTGAGAGTGTTCCAGGTAATGTTATTAAAATCACTAGTAAAATCACCTTAGTGAGTGAAAAAAAGTGAAAGAAATTATAATGAATGTCATGATATATTTTTCTTTTTGAAAAATCATTTTTATTAAAATAAATTATCTTAAGGCAATCAATAAAATTTAAGAAATTAATATATTTTTGTAAAAAATGGAAAAAAGATATTATAATTTGAACTTTACCAATTTAACTTATTCTTATTTTTACATTCAACTTCTACAAATCACAAATAATAAAATTCATTTTATTTACCACCAATAAAATGTCTGTAATCATTTTCCATCAAGAAAATATATATTTTCTCAGAAAAATACAATTTGTTCAAGAAAAATACAAGTTTGTTTTTTCTCTAAGAAAATTACGGGGGCCGGGATGACCAGGCTGCCTCCACCAATTTATATGAGGGCCACTTTCATGAGTTTTGGCATACTCATGGCATCTCATATATTCATTATGATCTTACCCTAAATCATACCTTAAATGTCTAAAGGATAAGGCATAGATCATTAAAAAGATAGATAAGTTCAAGACGTTTAATTAATTGTTAACTAAGAATAAACAGACATATTGGTTAAGCATTTTGACAATAGAATCTTGGTACCTACTTAAGGTGGATACCCTAGAATATAATCAATAAGGAGAATTTACCTGTACTCATTTTAGTACCATGTCCTGAAACACTCTGCGGTCCCCTCTCTCTAACTTTGGCTTCCCCCTGAGTCTTCTCCCTCCATCTCACATATACCCTCTCTTTCAATATATTCAGTTCTAGCATAGTTAACATTTTAATTTAATAAATAGGACAAGTCAGCATCTTTCCATGAACATTAAATGGTTCATTGACTAAGTTGTTTACAGTCAAATCATGTGACAGTTCGAAACATTAAGATTGGTTAAAATCGAACGTCACACTTATAAACATCAAAATTTTTTAAAAGTTTATTTGAAATTGTATTAAAAATTTGTAAAATACTTTTTATGACAACACTTAAATGAATATGTAGGTCTTCCGGTGATAACAGAGAAAGGTCTTCCAGTTGATAACAGGTCTTCCATTGATACCTTACCTTGGTTGTAACCTACCTAGCAAACTAAAAAACATTTAAGTATCTTAAACTGCGTAAGCTTCTACAGTTGTTGTCCTGATGATTTAGGTCTTCCGGTGGTTACTGCGTCAATGTTGATGAAGAATCCGATGTTTCGCTTCCACTGTGGGAGGCATCTTCAGAGATGTAGGACATCATGGATGAAAACACAATGCTCTACTAACTAATCTGTTTGGTCATCAACATTGACCCGGTAACCACCGGAAGACCTAAATCATCAGGACAACAACTGTGGAAGCTTACGCAGTTGTTGCAGTTTACGACACTAAAATGTTTTTTAATTTGCTAGTTAGGTTACAACCAAGGTTGCAACTTCTCTGTTATCAGTAGTGATCCTTTTTATATATAGTATTATTTTAAGATAACTTTGCTATCTAGATTATTGCCAACAGTAAATAAATTATCATTTGAAAAAAAGTTTGGCATTTGTATAATTCAGTATTTACAATGATATATGTTTGTTGCAGGGTATTGTGATACCAGCTGTGATACATGAACCCAGAGCTCTGTCTGAGCAGAAAGAAGTCCACCTGAGCGTTCCAGAAGACTGATTAGTTCAATATTTCCTCTTCTTCTTCGTTTTCTTTATTCCACTGACTGCTGTACTCTGGAAAGTGAAGCAGAAAATACAATCTATGCTCCAAGTGGAACATCGTGTTCAAGATAGCTCCACCTTAATTGTGAGCTGTATATAAAAGCAATCCAATTTTAGTTTGTGTTTTATCATAATAACAATAAAGATGTCGGGCTGATAAAATTACAAGTAAGGTCCATTTTAAATTTAAAAATTTTGCCTAGTCACACTAGGCATTAACTGTGAAATAGAAAATATAAAGTAAAAATGTATCACCAATAATCTGAGATAAAAATATACAGTACATACCACAGACTTACTAATTCACTAAGCAAAATAACATTAATAAAATCCATAGAGTATTTGCATTTTGGCAGGAAACAAGTCTTAGTTGTCTATGGATGTTAGGAGGAGTTACACTTAAAGTGATTTATGAATCATATAAGTCTTGTGTATGTAATACTGCTTTAAATGCTTGTATGTTAGAAAGGGCCCAACAACATAGCCTACTTGCTAGGTGATCCATCTAAATCATATAATATTGAATAGGGGCTTTTAGCATATTTTTTTAAAATATTATTTATTAGGTTAAAAATCGGACAAAATGAAACTTAGTTTTTAAAATTAAGTTTTAATGAATTTCCAAAGGTAAAATGAGCTAAGTACAGAAATCGATTTCTTAAATTTTCCCGACTCTATTGGTTATGAAATGTTTATTGACGTCAAGTATGTGTATAGACAAAGAGGCCTTTTGTCTCTTGGTCGATTTGTTGAAATTATGTTATTTATGTCAATAGATAAAATCGAAACTAATACCCATACACAGTAGTACTTGTATATCAAAGTGCAAGCTAGATCAGACAATTTTTTTAAGTTGTGATTTTTTTGAATCTTGCAAAGTAATTTTTGTGGATTAATGACATCACACATATTTCATAAACCAGGTTTCAGGACATTAATAAGGTCGATTTTGTACCAAGTTTCTTTTGATCCCATACAGCAATCAAAAGTTATTGTGTCCCCCCAAAGAAACGTCTAGGAACAAAAATCTTGTACATGTATACACACACATAATATATATATATATATATATATATATATATATATATATATATATATATATATATATATATATATTCTTATCAGTGAATCTTTCTTTCTGCTTCCATAAAATCCATCTTCACCCCCTCCTTACCCCCAACCTCATAAGCTCATTTTTCATTTGTAAATTAGTTAAAAACACTTTAGTTTTAAAACAAAACTATATTCTTTAACCACAATAAATTAAAAATTACTGGGTTAATATTGAACCTTAACTTTTATTTATTGTGGTTAGATTTTATTGTGGTTTAATTTTGTTGTAAACTTTATATTATTTTATCATGCTTTGTATACAACAAAATCTGTTTCAAAACAACTTGTGTATGATGTTGAAAAACCCACTGTAATGACTCAGAATTTTTTCAAAAAAAATCACTGAACCTCAAAATGTTAGATCTGATTGGGCTGAAAGCTAATAGATGTATACTAATATTTAAGTCAAACACAAAAGCAATGTTAAATTGAATTATCCGATTAGTTAAAAAAAAAATAATATTTCTAACAAATAATTTTTTTTTATATTCACTAATACCGTGGTAGTATGGCTCTTACAAAACTCATACAACTAAAGGAAAACAACTATGTGGTCTCAAAGCAGCCACAGAGGGGTGCGATTCATTATTTTTTAAAATTTATTAAATAATTCTATAAAATCATACAATTTTTGGAAGAAGTTATGAGGGTCAGGAAAGAAAATTAGTGATAAACAGCTGTTATGAACAGCTGTTTTTATATTAAATATTTAACAACAAAAACAATCATAATTATTATTATTTTTAAAATTTAATTTACAACCTGTTTCTGGCAAAGATGTTATACACTTAAGGCATTGCAAGCTTGTAGCTCCACAAATCTAATTGCTGCTAATTTTTTGTTCAGTTTTTATTAGCTTCTTTTTTGTAGGCACAGTATTTTGTAGTATTAGTATTTTATTATTTTTGTAAATATGAGTAATTTTTTGAATTTTCAATTCTCTTTGTATGTATTTTCTTTGATACTTGCCACTTTTAGAATGCAGGTATTTACTCTAAAAATATGTTAGGAAAAATAAAAAACAAGTCTCTGCACTGATGTTAAAGTAATGACAAATTAAAAATGGACTTGACAGTCCATCATCAGTGCCGGCAAGATGCAAAGAAAGTGTTAAGAAACACAAGTGATTTAGTTGGACGACTCAATCACTTCCGTTTCTTAACACTTTCTTTGCATCTCGCCTGCACTGATGATGGACTGTCAAGTCTGAAAGCTGGCTTTGTCACAACTTTAACATCAGTAGAGAGACTTGTTTTTTGTTTTTGCTTATATCTGGACTCCACAACTCAATTTTTTATTACTAAAAATATGTGTTTTAATTGTATTTTACTCCCCTGAATTCTAGAAGAATTTTTTTGATTTTAATTGCGGCAATACCTTGAGTTTTATAATCTTTGATTTCAATTGGCTACCAATGAGGTTCTTGCATGTGTCTTAGATTACTGATTCAACCTTTTTAAATGAAAATAATGTTTATCCTGATCCTATTAATAACAATATTTCATCATATATTTAATTTAGTTTTAAATTATTTTATATAGTGAGTGAATTTTGAAGAGTTTTAGAATAATAAATATTATTTCAAATCTGAATATTTGTGAATTGAGGGTCTATTTTTGATTTTTTTAATGAATCCACTTGATTGATTCTAAAAGAAATCTTGAATTTTTCAAATATGAATTTGTTTTAAAACTAAAAATATCTGTCTTTAAGAATAAATAATCAAAATTACGTCACTGATCAGTTCAAATTTAGACAAATTAGTTCAAATATGGATAAACAATTTTTTAAGGGTAGCAAAAAAATTTCCTCTATATTGTGAGGAAAATTTGAACTAATCTGTGACATCATTTTAATTTTTCATTTTATTGAAACATATTTTTAGTGTTAAATGTAAATAAAATAAATTAATATTAAAACAAGGATTTGTTTTGCAATCAATTAATTCCCAGGTTCATTTAAAAATTAAAATAGACACCTGCAATTAAATATTTAAATAATTAAATATTAAATATTTGGCTTTAAAATCATTTTATTCTTTTAAATTTCTTTATATTCAATATAAATTCTCAAAAGCTTAAGCAAGAGTTTTTAATGTTTCTTAATTCTTTTTATACGCTATCCTTTATTTTTTCAAAAAACCTGCAAGTAACTCATTTAGCAAAGTTATTATTCTTTTATTAATAAGAAAATGTATAAGTTTTATCATTATTTTTATTAAATTATTTAATATTAAATTTAACTTTTGTTTATTTTATTTTTTTTATGTTATTCTTCAATCAGTTTTAGGCTACAATGAGCTACGTTGTAAATCATTGTAATTCACACACACACACACACACAAATTTCTTAAGATCTAAGTGTTAAAATTAATTTAGGTTATGTTACCGAGGATATATTTCTTCTTATCAGGATGTTTGGTGATAGCTTGTCTGATGCAGTCACTTGCTTCATCATCTCTATCTAGTTGATGTAATGCATTAGCCCTGTATAGTAATGCTTTGAGACTGGACTCATTGAGCCTGAGTGCTTTATCTGTGTCTTCGAGCACTCTCAGGGGTAGTCCGAGGCGCTCTAGAGTCAGCGCTCTGTTGGTGTACAGTAAACAGCTGTCTTTCACCTCCTCTATCGCCTGTGAAGTAGGTTAATAATGGTATACTGGTTATCTCTTATTCTCTTGCACCTAAGAGGATGTCTTCAGTTTACTCAAGTTACTACTCTACTCTAGTAAACATAATTGGTAAACTAAAAGTGCTTGACTTGTTAAACAAATTTAATATGGTTGGTTCTTATCAGTCTTTTGGTTTACCAAGTTAGCTATTACAGTATATTAGGCACATCATGCTTACTTGATAAGTCTATCTAATTGACAAGATTTTAAACATAATTGTAATAAATCTGATTAAATCACTATCCTTTGTAGGTAAGAGGTCTTTGCCAGCTCCTAAGGCATTTTGCACACTCAAAATATGGCAATTTCCTAGAAACTTTTGATATTTTAGCTTAAATTATAGAGTTCATAAAAAATTCTTTAAAGTTTCCAGCTGCTAAAAAAATTCCAAAAGTTTTAGTGAATTTTTAAAGGAAAATTAAGCTAATTAGGTTGAGGTTTCATTTGCTAAAGGGGGGGGGGTTCATTTGAGCTCTTGTAGTAAGATAGTTTATACTTATTAGCCATTTTCTTTAGATTTTCTAATAGGATGGTGGCATGGCGGGAGTCAATTCTGAAATGTGTGCTAAATATGTGCTAACTCTGACAATATGCTATACATACATAATACATATATATATATATATATATATATATATATATATATATATATATATATATATATATATATATATATATATATATATATATATATATATATATATATATATATATATATATAATAAATATATGTTAATATGTATGTTATAACTCAACCAAGGTTGGGTTGAAAAGCTATTTTTCTTATTGATGACTCATTAAAAATCTTTTTAATGAGTTCATTTTTACCTTTCTTCATTTATAGCATAGGTATACCGAGTGGAACATCAGATGCACCAACATTAAGTCTTTAAAAATAAAGGGAAAACATGGTCCTAGATTTTCAAAAACTGTCTACCCCTAGAAAATTGACTTTTTTTTCAAATTAACAATTTTTTAATGCAAAAGTATTTTTGGTTTTTGAAAATATACATTCCTTCCTTTAGAATTTCTGTTTTTAACAGTATAATTTTATGGATGAAAAATGCTTCCACTTTTTTGTATTATCATGAAAAATTAAATAAAAAGTGGTAGTAATATGAGGGGGACAAATGTGTCAATATTGGGACAATCCCGCTGAAATGGGAACCCTACATATATCAAAGATTTTTTGTTCAAAACCACAAGAATAACATATTTTCATCAAAAATCTTAGATATATGTCAAGCAATAGTTTGGTGAAAAATGACTGAAATATGGTATTATTAATATAAAATTACTTAGGATTTAATGTTGTTTTTAGAAAAGGCAATAATACGGTATGTTCTATTTTAACTTTTCAATGTTTCAAGGTAAAGAAATTTTCTGAGGGTAGAGACGATTTTTTAAAGTCTTGGACCATGTTTTCCTCTTGTTTTTAAGGATTTAATTTTGGCACATTAGAAATGTCCCACTTGGTACATGAATAGTGATGTGTTTGCATTAGAAATAAGAAACTGGGATTAAGTTTGGATTTTAGTTTTAAGTGTTATTAGACCTTCTGAGTAGTTTTACATAATTTTTTACGTTATATTTTATTGATGTTCCAAAGAAAGTTTGGTTACAACATTTTTATTACTTTTTCGTAAGCCCCAAAAGTTGGCTACCAGTTTTGTTTTGATATCACCTTTGAATCAGTTATTTACCATATTGATCAGCATCTTAAATGCAAATGTTTTTATATATTACTTTTCCGTATATAGGAAAAGTATTGTGTTTGCAAAAAACTCCGTTTCAGGCGTTTTCAGGGCCTCCTGAGTGGTTTTTGCAAAGTTGTCTGTATGTATGTGTGTGTGTCTGTTAACATGTCCCAGTGTATTTATGCTTGAGAGTTGAAACTTTGTTCAAAAATCAGTCTACCGCTGTTGTGCTATTTGGAAAATATTTTTTTATGATATCATTAACGCAACAATAACTCAACAAAATCATAAAACCCATACAAATAATGCGATACTATTGAAATTTGCCCCGCATGTAGCCATGAATAAGACTAACATATGTGCCAAGTCTCAACTCATTATCAGTGTTAGTTCAATTTTTAGTATACACGTTTTTTAAAAAATTGTAAAAAATCAGGATTAATCCATTTGAGTTGAAATTTGGTTCAAGTGTTTACCTTTACCAAATAAGTACACCAGGTTTTGTTTTAATACCACAAGTATATCCATGATTTTTTGTGGATCATAAAAGTTAAGCAGCATCGAGCTTTTTCAGTGCCTGAATGGGTATCTGCTAAGAATGAAACAAATGTATTTACTATCTGAGGACAAGGGAAGCCGAAAGACTTGTTGCAGTATTAATTTAATGACTTGTATATTCTGAGGACGAGCGAAGCAAGTCCGAAGCTGGAAGGATAATCTCTAAAAAGCTAATATATAATATTAACTACAACAACTGGATAAAGTGGTTATTGCTATTGACCAATAATTGTTGGCCATTAATTATATATTACACTGTGGGTGGATAGAGTGGTTACTGCTATGGACCAATTAATTGGTGGGGACTAATTATATATTACACTGTGGGTGGATAGAGTGGTTACTGCTATGGACCAATTAATTGGTGGGCATTAATTATATATTACACTGTGGGTGGATAGAGTGGTTACTGCTATGGACAATTAATTGGTGGGGACTAATTAATATATTACACTGTGGTGGATAGAGTGGTTCTGCTATGGACCAATTAATTGGTGGGCATAATTTATATTTACACTGTGGGTGGATAGAGTGGGTTACCTGCAATGGACCAATTAATTGGTGGGGAATAATTATATATTACACTGTGGGTGGATAGAGTGGTTACTGCAATGGACCATTATTAATTGGTGGAATTATACACTAATTACTGCATGTTAATAATTGGTGGGCATTAATTATATATTACACTGTGGGTGGATGGAGTGGTTACTGCTATGGACCAATTAGTTGGTGGAGACTAACTGTATATGAGATTGTGGGTGGATGAAGTGGTTACCGCTAATCAATGAACAGTTGGTTATTGTTTATCTGTGCCCAGGCATAAAAAAATAAAAGTTTACAAATGCTCTTAATTAATTAAAAGAATCTCTCATGTTATTTTAAAGTTGGAACGTACTTTGTTGTAACAGTCTAGAGCCTTAGAGTAATGCTCCTGCCTAAAAGCTTTGTTGCCCTCATTCTTATATCTCTCAGCTACCTCCTTCCTCTGTCGTCTATCGTCAGCTCTTCTCTGTGCATCTATCTCCACGCTTCTCTTAAAAGCATCTAAACAGGTAGTTATCATTTAGGACTTAGATAGTTATAGTCATTCTCTGGGGGGGGGGGGGGGGGGGGGTGCTTTCATACTAAAGTTTTATGTTATGTTATTCTGATTTATGTTTGTTTATTATTTATGTCATTTATCATAAGAATGAAATGTAGAAACGAATAATTAAATTTTTTTTAAAGATACTTTTAGTACCTTAAATTTTAATGGGGAAGTTAAACCCCTTATATTATTTTTTTAATTACTCAAATTTCAATGGGGAAGTTAAACCCCTATTTTCATTTTTTATACTTTTAGTGACTTAAATTTCAATTATGAACTTAAAGCCCTCAGTCTGATTTTTTTTATTCAACGGAAATAATTTCTGCCGATGCTCATTAGCTGGGGTGTGTCTCTGTGTCAGTTATAAATATGAAAATTAATATTGGATACTGACTTTAACACGAATGACAACTAAAAATTGTAAATCGAAATATGCAAAAACATATTTATGTTATGTTTAACATAACACAAATCTATACATTCAATCCGATACAACTGTAACTAAGTTGTATCTGATTGAATTCAATGTCCCGATAAATTTATGCTAATAAATTGACTCTTGTTTAAAGTTATTGTGTAATTTGAGTCCATACCGTCAGGTACTCCATCATTGCCTTTGTTTCACATTGACTTGATTCAAAACTATAAACTGTACAGTACCTGTAATATCCTACCTATGTCCTTAGTTTGCTCCTTACTTTGCTTGTAAGCTTGCCTATTTATTAGTCACCTACCCTGCTTAATTAACAGCTTAGTTTCTTCTATAGTTACCTAAAATCTAATTAGCTTGATGTAAAGGTAACACTTACCCATCTCCATAGTTTCTTGGTTTTCTGTTGTAAGCTTGCCCTATTTATTAGTCACCTACCTGCTTAATTAACAGTTAGTTTCTTCTATAGTTACCTAAAATCTAATTAGCTTGATGTAAAACTAACACTTACCCATCTCCATAGTTTCTTGGTTATCTTGCTTGTAAGCATCCTTATTTATAAGACACCTATCCTTTTTAATTTTGAGCTTAGTTTCATCTATAGTTATCCCCTCCACATCTCTACCTAACATCTCATCAGCTTGATTCAAAGCTAGCTTGACAGTTTCTTCGTCCTTACTCTGCATCTTCTTCAGTATCGTGTCTGCAAAGAGGGACCAACGTAATTACGATAAAATTTATTTTTACTTTTCCGTATAACATTACATTACATTTATACTGTAGGTTTATAGGAAAACTATTGTGTTTGAAAAAAATCCGAAACCAGAATGAAACTGGAATTATCCGTTTCAGGCGTTTTTAAGGCCTCCTGAGTGGTTTTTGCAAAGCTGTCTGTCTGTATGTGTGTGTGTGTCTGTTATCATCGTAGCGCCCAGTGTATTTATGCTTGAGAGTTGAATTTTTTACAAAAATCAGTATATCGCTGTAGTTGTGCTATTCGGAAAATCATTTTTTTTATGACGTCATTAACCTGCAATAATGACTGCGAACATTTCGAAAAATCACAAAACACTGAAAAATTATATGATTGGATTAAAATTTAGCACGCATGTAACTATGTATAAGATTAACATATATGCCAAGTTTCATCTCATTATCAGCATTATTTCAATTTTTTTTTGAATGACTTGTGTACGTTTATTAAAATGGGAAATGGTCAAATTGAGTTGAATTATTTATGCTATTGTTTGTGTTCTACTTTGTATTAAAAACGTTAATTTAATGTTCATTTAACGTTAATTTAATTTAAATTTAACGTCCTGTTAATTTAATTTGGATAAAAATCTTTTTTTAGTTTAATTTTACAAAGATACAAGTTGGCAGCACTGATAATTTTTAAAAAGACTCGCGATCTACTGTTTTACACAGTCATTATACATTTTACTTACTTTCTTTGACTTGACAAAAAATTGTGTTGAAGTGATCTCTATGTAAATTAATTGTGTTGTTAATTTGATTAAGTAGTTTATTTTTCATTGTCTAAAATCAAGTTTTAATCCGTGATAATATGATGGATTATGATAAACTCTTTTGTAACATTCTTCAAGATATTTGTTCATTCAACAGAGATTTGTTACTTCCGAAATCTAAAGAAAGGTATGTATTTGTGTTTAGATTTCTTCCTATTGAAGGTAAAATCATTTAGACATCAAGGAATAAAATGGCTTACTTCCCAGAGCAATATTACTTGCTCTAAATTTTGGAGGAAGGCGACTCCTTCCACTATAGCTAGCTAGAAAGAATATTAACGTAAGTGAATAACCTAATAAATACATTTAATTAAATTATCATATATAATTCATCATAATTAAGATATGAAATCGGATATTATTAGTAAAACAACCATGACTCATAGATCGATGTTAGAGATAAGTTATTCACATCGGGCCAGACTTGCTGAACGAACCAGACACGGGATTAATGGAACTTTAGAGGATATACAGATCTTTTACAGACCTTCTCCCGAGTTTCCTCTTTACATGTAAACGAAACTATTTTCGTACGAATTCGAATATCTGCTAGCGACTTTTGCATAATTTTTACATACCAACTTTATCGACGCGTTGAATGAAATTGCTCAATTCTTCTTCATCTACTAATTTCTTATTCTTTATTTTTTCATATCCTTGTTGCTTCCAGTGCTCGCTGTTGTCCGCGGCCATCCTTTTACTTGATCAGCTAACCCTTATTGTGATATTTTACTAGAAATATAGTAAAATAGAATCAGCAAGTAATAGATGAATCGTCGTAGATTGGTGGAGTATTGATTCTATTGCTCTATGATGTGATATTGATTCTATTGTACTATGATGAGATGTTGATTCTAATGCACCATGGATGCATATTGCTTCTATTACCCTATCGTGGGATATTGCTTCTATTGCACTATGATAGGACATTGAATCTAGTGCAATATGGTTGGGTATCAATTCTATTGCACTATGGTTGCATATTGCACTATGGCGGGATATTGATTTAACTGCACTAGGGTGGGATATTGATTTAACTGCACTATGGCGGGATATTGATTCTATTGCACTAGGGTGGGATATTGATTTAACTGCACTTGGCGGGATATTGATTCTATTACAAGTTTAAAAAACAATCTTAAAATGCCTTAAAATAAATAAAATTAGTTTAATAAATTAATTATCCTAGGTTTTTGGGTTTGTTAACCTTGTACATTTTATCGCGACCCATAGCAGATTTTACAGTTTTGAGATAGTTTAAATTGTTAAAAATGTAGCTTTAAAATATTTTTTATAAGACACTGGTGGGGGATAACGATTTTTACTTCTTTAAATGACTATTATTTCGCCTGAACCCAGGCATGCCCATGCCTACAAACAGAATTAAAATTAAAAACTTTAGGACAATCTAACTTAGTGTAAAAGTACAACTTCTATACATACTTCTCAAAACTGTAATGGTAATAATCCCAGTGCATAATTAAATAATATAAGAATATAATTTAAAAGCTATTTATTAAGAAATAAAACAAGCGAGCTAACTCCATGTAACATGAAGTTAGCAAGCACGGAGTTAGCTTGCTAACTCATGTAACATGTTAAAGCATTAGAACTCATGTAACATAGTTAGCAGCACGGAGTTAGCTTGCTAACTTCCATGTAACATGAGTTAGCAAGCACGGAGTTAGCTTGCTTGTTTTATTTCTTAATAAATAGCTTTTAAATTTGTTGTTTTTTACTTAATCCAGTAGGAAAACAGCTTTTGAATTATTATCTTATAACCTGATGAATACACTAACATACTTAACTAAAAAATAATAATAAGTAAAAAATGAACAAAAAATAATAACTTGCTAAATAACTAAAGAAAATGAGTTAAAATAGTGTATAGAGTATGAACATAAAATTTAGCTAAGCAGTAACTAACTATAATACCCTGAATATATGTTGTGATCGGTTTGAAGTAAGATGCCACTGGTTGAGTTTCTGAACGCACCCTCGATTAAGTAACTTTCATATATATTCTACAGTGGTCCCTGATTATAAGGTTAAAAACACACTGACAATGGATTGGTTTATGATTAGTTGCATGACGTGTATTTTAATAAACAAAGTTTATGGTTGCATAGCAACGATAAACTTTTTCTTCCATAGATATATTATTACCATAGATAAGAGGGAGTATATATAGATGGGACTCTTGAGTTCGAAAATAATTCTTGTGTACTACTAGCGGTGCACCTCCAATTCATAGAGATATATACTAGAGGGGCATAGCATATCTTAATACATTGGGAGTAAACATCTTTTGGGGCTCTCAGGGGCTCTGTGTAACCTCATTTAAACCTCTTCTAAGAGAAACTTAAGGTTATAACAAATTAATCGTTGTCGGCTTTTCCCGCATTGTTTGGGGTTTTTTCATATTATAAAAAAAGTATTATATATATATATGTTACTGTATTTTTTAATGTTTTTTTCATCATATTAATGCTCAAGGGTGTTCAGGTAACTTTTTTGATGTTTCAAAATTCAACTGATAGGGCCCCTCTAGTAATAATATCTCTATGTCCAAATTGCACAATTAAACGCCTTTTCTAAACAGTTAATTTTATAAAGCGCGGTCGAATATCCACGGCCTTCTAGAACATTGGATCACCAACAAACTTTTTTTCAAAAATTTCCAGTAATTAGCCGGATTTGTGATAAATGAAGCCTATTTCCGTAATCTGCACGCTCTTTTGGTTAATCTCAAAGAGTATTTACATTCACTCAACTTAGATTTATTTTTAATCTAACTTGATACGTACATAACTACTGTTAGACGTCAATATTTTGTGTTATATTTTGACATGTCATATTTGTTAACATTGACGTCTAACAGTAGTTAAGTATGTACCAAGTTAGATTAAAAATAAATCGTTGAGTGAATGTAAATACTCTTTGAGATTAACCAAAAGAGCGTGCAGATTACAGAAATAGGCTTCATTTATCACAAATCCGGCTAATTACTGAAAATTTTGAAAAAAAAGTTATAAAAAAAGTTCGTTGGTGATCCAATGTTCTAGAAGGCCGTGGATATTCAACCGCGCCTAATTGCTTCATATTTTAAAACTAAAAAATAATTTTATTTTGAATTGAATTTCATTAAAAACTAAAAGCTCTAAATTTGAAAATATTAGAAAAAGCCGTCAAAATGCTTGCTTGGCAACATCATAAAGGTTTCTCAAATAGTGACAAAAATATCATTTATTCATAATGTTTAAAAATTAATTAAGCTAATACAAGTTTAAGAGTACCTAGTTTTAGAAAAAAATATCCAACCATTCGCTTCGCTCTCCTCTAAGTGATTGTTTGTCAGTACATAATTTTTGAGCCAATATTAAGGATAAAATATTTAGGAACGAAGCAGCGTTCCGCCCCGAACGCTAAGTAAATAGAAGAAAAGTAACTATACCCCGCTTAGTCAGTAAAAAAAGTCAAAAACCTACTCAAGCTGCCAGTGTATTGTACGCATCAGAGTAGGGTAGCGTAAAAACGGCTATAGGTACATAAATAATATTATAATATCTTTATAGGGCGTGCTTTATAAGTCAAAAATTAAAAAAAATCCAAATCCGCCCAAGCAGAAGTGGAGAAAAAGATGTTTAAAATGGCATTTTTGACGACTTCTTCTTGTTATTCTTCCTTCCCTTTTTCTTGACGCATCTACAGCCTCAACTACTGAACGGATTTTGACATATGAGGACTTTTTAAATTCGTCTTATGCTCGTGTGCATTCCTACTTCATAAAGTCTTAAATTCGACATTCTTACGCTAAACGCAGAGCGAAAAACTAAGCTAGTAAATAGTAGTTTTATACATTGACGCACCTACTGCCTCAACTACAGAACGGATTTTGATCTGTGAGGACTTTTTAGATTCGTCTTATGCTCGTGTTGCATTCCTACCTCATAAAAATCTCAAATTCGACGTTCATAAGCTTAACACGGAACGAAAAACTAACCTGCAGCCTAAACAACTGAACACATTTTGATATGTGGTAACTTTTTGAATTTGCCTTATGTCTGTGTGTAGTCCTACCTGATAAAATCTTAAACTCAACATTTCTGTTCTAAAAACGGAGATAGAAACTAAGCTAGCGAACACTACTTTCAGAGGCGTAACTACAATATTGGGGCCCCTCCCCCGCAAGATTTTTTCAGGGGCCTATATACATCATATATTATATATATATATATATATATATATATATATATATATATATATATATATATATATATATATATATATATATATATATATAATATTCTTTATATACATATTTATAGAATTTTAATCCCTCGCATGAAAATCCTTAAGGTGTCGACCGGGTTTGAGAGTTTCAATTTGAGAAATCTTTTGAGAGTTATTAAGCGCCGGTAACTGGAGCAGTATTCTTCAAACGGGGCTCATTTTAGCGAACTTTCGAAGAATAAATGAGCTTATGAGGTTGTTGTCATAGAGGGGGGGGGGGAGGATCGAAATGAAACATGGTACGAAAATCAACCTTGTCAATGTCCCGGACTCTATTGTTTATGAAATATATGTGACGTCATTAACTCACAATAATGACCCCACAAACATTTCAAAAACTACTTCAAAAAGTGTTTAGATAAGAGAGAAATTTTCTTAAATTTTCAACAAGTGCGAATATGTATGGTTAACAAAAGTACGAAGTTACATTTTATTATAAATATTACTTCTGGTTTTATTAATCGACATATATAACATAATGTATATAAATCACGTTTTTTCACTAATACATTTGAAAATTTGCTTATATCAAGGGCACAGGGGCCGAAGGCCTGTTGTTTTTTGGAATGCTTGCTATCTAGCTAACTATGCTATAATGACTTTAACAATTAACTCTTCTGCAGGACTAAGGAAAACTCAAATGAAACAAACTACTTAAATCTAATTGTATTTTAATGACATTAATTTTAACAATGATTAATTTACAATAACTATTAATTATTAATAATAGGAGAAAATCAAATGTACAATTTACTAAGAGCTCTGTTTAAACTTTACATAAATTGTTGACATTGTCAGTTTCATAAGAAATTGATATTCTTTTTGTTGAATTAAATTGATTCGCTAATGATCAAAATGGGCAAAAATATAACAGCCCTAAGTTTCATAATCCATTATTTGTTGCACATTTTTGCAGTAACTTAGTTTTAACTTAGACTACATTTTTTATAAAATTTGGACTCCGGCTATGAGCCCTTAACTTATAAATTCCCTAAAAAGGGTTTGAAGTGCGTAATTAGCAAACATTAGATATCGCTTAACCAATGAACTGATATATCTACAAATTTATCAATATTACATTATAATTTAAACGTCAAAAAAGCACAACTACAATAAATTTAATACGTAAATTACAAAAATCATTTACAAATCTACATTTAGAATATAACAAATTATATTTTTACTATCGGCGTTTCCATTTTCTTACAAAGAGACTAATACTTTGGTAGTACATGGGCTGAATAAGGATATAAGGAGTCTAGAAGTGAGACAGCTTCCACTAGGTGCCATAACTGTACTTACACCTACTATAGTCTCCCAAGAGAGAGACTAGATACTCCCCCACCCCTCTACAACCCCTATTGCAGCATGCACTCTACAAACGGCGGGCATTTTTCAGTGACGCCTCATTAAATCACTTTATTCAACACAGACAATAAAATATACATGCAATAGATAATAATTAAAACTTATTTTAAATTTAATTTACTTAAATTAAGACAAATTAGTTGAAAAATAATCTAATATTTACGTAGGATTGTAATTATTAGGAAAAATAACGTCACCAATGTACAGTTACGTCACCTAGCTACCCAAGGAATGATAAGAGCTGTTGTATCTTCCCTCTAAGAATTAGTCTCTTTGTTTTCTTAGGAAGGAACATAATAGAAATAAATATGTATTATTATATATGGCAACGCCTGTCTAATAATATAGGTCTAACCGTCTTCCTAACCTTTAAAATGTTGTCTCACAGAGGATCTAGTACATAGAGAATGTAGCATTATATTATTTTTCTGTATAACAACCCTAGATGTTGCAGAAAATAGAAAAAATTTCATGCCAAAACTGACACTTTTTTACATTAGATGACCCCTTTGTTCGAGCTGATACTCTGATAGCTGCAGAGTAGACAATTTAAAATTGCAGAATTTAATAATTAAATTGTAATTATTTTAAATTGTAACTTAATCTAGCAAAACTTACTACTGACGTAGAAAATGTTATCTTATTTTAACTATAATTAAATCTATAGATAAATATAAATATTAATATATACATGAGTTTTATATATATGTGTCTTATATATTTATCTATAATTTATTGGTAACTTTAAACATAGCTCCTAAATTATTTAAATTAATATTAAAATAATTGTTAAAAATTAAAATTAAATACATCAATCAGTCTTAACAAAATTTTCCACATTTGACCGTTTAAGTAGTTTATAAGAAAGCAAACGATAAATAGCTAGCAACAGCTTGAGAAAATAGTGGTTTTAAGCAACGTTATTGGTTCGTAAACAAAAATGGAATTTTTAATGTAAAGTTGACTCTTTACAGAGTCAACTATAAATCCCGTACAGAATGAACTGTGTCATCTTGTACGGATTCGTTACTGAGTCAACTATGTAATCCTGTACAGGATTGACTGTGCAATCCTGTACAGAGTCCTCACATAATCAGCTAAGTAATCCTATACAGAATCGACTGAGCTATTCTGTACAGAATCAATTATGTAATCCTGTACAGGATTGACTGTGCAATCCTGTAGAGAGTCGTAACAGAATCAGCTATGTATTCCTGTAAAGTCATTACAAAATCAACTATTCCTGTACAGAATCGAGTGAGCAATAATTGTTCCAATTGGCTGATTTTCAAAAAATATACTCTTTTGATAGCCAAGAATTATAATATATCCATAACTCTTAAGGTTTTATAAAGCGTGATCTAAAAGTGTGGATTAAAGGATTATCTAAAAATGTGGAAATGGGTTAAAGTCCAATTTAAGTTGCCAAAAATTACTATTTTCCAGCCTGACAATATCAGTCTTGAGTTAGCATTGATTTCGACTCACGTATACAAGTTGCATTATTGTCAACATTACACATAGCATTCAAAGATAAAAAAAACTTAAATTACTCTACACTTACTTAACATTTAAAAAAAGGTTTACAAAATCAAAATGATGATAATTAAGAGAGGGGTTAAATGAGGGAAATAAGTTTTCTTATGAAAATTACCAATTATAATAATAATAATAATAATAATAATATAATAATAATAATAATAATAATAATAATAATAAATAATAATAAATAATAATAATACATCTTTATTTATACAAAACAAATGTTTACATAGCGTCAGTTTTACATTAAAATCTTTAAATATTTACATTGACAGAAATTCATTTATCGAATAAATTTGATTTTCTAATATGTTGGTTTAATATTTAGACGTAAAAGAAAGAAAAGGTAGGTTTCTTGTTTCTCTACTTAATTTGTTAAAAAGCTTCACGAAATATAATTATTCAACGTTTGTTTACATAGGTATTTTATACTCTTCTTAAAATTTGGCAACAATGATTATATAAACTAAATATATTGCAAAGATAATTAGTTAGAGGTTTTAACCAAAGGTAGTAGCACCAGGTCTGAAATCTGTTTTACAGAATTTCCTTTGAAAACATTCACTAATGTGATGGATATATATATATATATACATAATTTTTCATTAAACTTGCTACAAAAATCAACCTTGGGAGGAAACAAACCCTTTTGAAAACCAGGTTTGTGTGACATCATTAATCTGGTTTGCTGAGTCGGAAAATGTAAAAAAACTTTTAAATCAAGGATTACAGTTTTGAGCCGGGGAAACAATTCTCGGCGCTGTATCAAATTTGAACATTCGAACTGGTCTTTTTGTACATTTATAAGTACAAAATAATTTTGGCGCGGAGGTCGGCATGCCGGGCGAATTTCGTTTGAAATGCACGCTTTCGTGTTCAGTGGAATTACTAGTCTTTACTCATTTTATGTCGAATTTCAAAAGGAAATATTCTAAAAACCTTTAAAAAAAAGCATAAACTGAACTTTAAATTACTGCAAATAATGGTGTGCAATCCCAACTTTAGAAGGATGAGCATATTTGTGTAATACTAATGGGGAAAATGTGAGCGTAAACTTTGAAAACTCAAAAATTATTAATGACTAGTAATGCTAGTGCACAATTTATTTAGTATAAACCGGAAACATAAGCAAGACATGGAAATGGCGAATTTTAGGCAATTCGCTCAGCTTGAGGAACTCCTTACTAGAATTTTATATTGAGTAGAACATATAAGCTGTACCAACATTAATTCCTTAAACAATATAAGAAAAAATATGCTTTCGAAAATAGTCTCATGCGAGTTAGAATGTATCATTGATTTATTGGTAATTGTTATCCAAGGAAATATTGTCACTAATTATAGTAAATTTGTAAGATAAATCGAACATTAATTTATTTGTATTTACTAATTTTTTGGAAAGTACATTTTGGGAGCAGAGAATATTTTCGAAAGTGTTGAAATATGATTCCCTATAATAATCAATACGAAAAAGCCACTCCACGATGTTAATTTATCAAATCAAATCAAAACTGGCTTTCAACCTTAACGGTCATCATTAGTGGCGGAGAGAAGAATATATAGATGTTGGTGAGTCTTATGACATCATGACCAAAACAGTCACTCCACCTGCACGTCACCTAATTAACATGTTTCCTTATAGTTTTAAGGATTTGATGTAGGTGTATTTGAAATATTCCACCCGTATGTAAATTATTCTATGAACAAACATTGACAAAAGACTTAGATCTAAGATATGATTGTTTTACACTCAGTTACACTAACAACAGTCACTACCGATATATCTGGAAACATATACACAATACTGCTAATATTTACAACAAATAAATAATTTAATTAAATAAAAAATTAATGACAATACAGACCAACTTTTACTTTTGTTAGTATATAGTAAAGTTTGGTTATATAAATAAATTTCTAATGATAATACACTAAAGAAAAAGAGTGAAACGTTTGCACAAATAAATGTTAAGGCATAGTTACAGTCAACCAATACCGGTTGACAGCAGCTTATGATGAGAGGTGATTTTGGTGCCAGGATTAAGTTTTGGGCCCAACCATAAGGATTTAATTGAGGGTTGAATCTCATTTATAATGGGTGTAAGTTATGGGATTATATATTAGATAACTTATATTATGATCACTTAGATATGGCTACCATTATATATAGGGAATAAAATATGCGGAGAAGGAATATAACAAGGATTGGAAATGGGCAGGCAAAAAAGTGCCTGCCAAATTCTAATCTACCCAAAGGTAAATTAGAAAAAAAGGATGAACAAAGATACAGCAAGGTTGGGACGTTTGATAGACATTTGATAGGGTAGTCATAAGAAGAAGAACAAACTAATGAATCACATAATAGATATGATTACAAAAGATATTGATAATAGACTATGGTAGATGGATATGGCAATAAAAGATAAGAGCAATATATAGTGGTGGTCGGATATGATTACAAAAATATTGACAAAAGACTACGGTAGTTAGATATTATTACAAAAGATATGGATAATAGGCTATTGTAGTTGGATATGATTATAAAAGATATGAACAATATACTGTGGTTGTTGGATATGATTATTAAAGATATGGACAATATACTGTGGTTGTTGGATATGATTATTAAAGATATGGACAATATACTTGTGGTTGTTGGATATGATTATTAAAGAAATGGACAATATACTGTGGTTGTTGGATATGATTACAAAAGATATGGACAAAAGATTAAGGTAATAGTGGAGAAATGTACTCTTTCAGCAAGACGATAGAGTTCATAAGATGATTGAATTGGAGAGTTTTTTATGAATGAAATAAAAATGCATTATTATTATTTATCACGTTTAGTCCGGTGGTGACGTCATTGCAGGAATCAATACAGAGAATTTTCAATGTAATGCGCCTATACCAATTCCTGCAATGACGTCAGATGCTATTCATAAAAAAGGTCAGGTTATACCTCCGACTCCGTTTGATTTTTTCATATAGATTTAAATCTTCTCTATTATCTTGCTCCTTTAGATGGTTACTGCCCCAGGCGTTTGACAGGAGAAGTATTGATTTTATTATATTATATTGTTAAGACAGAGTATACTAATTAAATTTCTTGGAGATTGGAAAAAGAATAAAATCACAGGAAAGTTACAAAAGCTACTAGTTAAAGAGGAAGTAGAACAAGTGCTGAAGAAGGTTAGTCAAACACTAATGGCATTAGAAGGGAGTAAAAAATTGGAAAATTTTGGCAAACAACTAATTAAATTATTTAGGAGTAGTAAAATGCTACTAAATTAAAGGGTAGTACCAAACTGAATAATGGCAAAAACTAATGAAATTACGGGGGAGTTAAAACTGAAGAAGGTCTAATAAATAAAAAATCCAGTAAAGCATTCCCTTGCTGGGGAGTAACTATCCAACAAAGTACCTAGAAAAACTTACGGGGGTTACATTCCTCAGAGACGGTTTAGGAGTTAAGTGAAGGAATGTAGTCCGAGTTATTCGAGCTACCGTCCTGCCAGGATATCTGTTCAATGGAATCCCTAGGTATCCTGGATCCGTGGTGATGTCTGTGGGGTCTTGCTGGTGTGGAGCTCTGTGGTGACTCCACAGTGCATATGTCCATCATTGGTAGTAGGTAAGATTCGTATTTGAAATTAGATGAGCTCCGCCGAGCTGCTTCTAGGATAAACCCTGGTATCGGTCTCTGAGTACCTAATAAACATGTAAATTGACCCTTTTAAGTGATTTATGTAATTTATTACATAAGGTATGTAAATAAATACATACTACAATGTTAAAATGCTTATAAAAATCCATAATTTTACTAGCTGAGATACCCGCCCTTTGGACGGAAGATGTATGGGAGGGATAAGCTCATTATTTTTACTTTTAAGACCCCCTTACCCCAAACATAAATAAAGGCGGTATTTAAATACTGAAATAAAACGTATTCTGTATTAATAAGAAAAAGTCAAGTTGCTATTAAAATTTTAGTATACAAAAGTAATACTGATATAGAGTAAGTCTACATCAGGATTCTCCCATTGCAATGGTTTTTGTGTTGGTTATAAACAAAGAGTTTAAGCGTTGGTATAAGCAAGGAGTATATGTTGTATAAAGTATATATAGCCATAATACAAGGCATACAATACACACACACTTACATACATATATATAATACATTATATATATTCTCCTAGTGGTATAGGTTTTACCTACTCACAAGTAAGGCCCTTGAGGAATACTATTCTATTCCAAAGTCATTTCTATTTCCAAGTCTAATGAAAGAGAGACTATTTTATTGGTAGAGTTCGGTAAAAGGAACTTACTTGCTTCCTTTGAGCAGTTCATGGGCATGAAGAAATCAGTAGCGGGCAGCAAAGTTCCTTCGTCATCTTCCACTTGAACGGAAATACCAAAGTTTCGACCCGTGTCCAACCAAGATTGAGCCGCTGTTCTCACGTCCCACTCGGTCCACTCTTCTCCATCTAATACTACCATCTGACTGTCTAGCAACTTCCTCTTAACTGTGAAAGTACACATCACAATTATGCCAAAGGGGTTGAAATATATTGTTAATGTAATGTAGCAAGGAAAAAATGAGAACCACAGACTAAATCATCTAGCAACTATGTCTCTAGAACGCCTTTTACTAACCCCTTATGGATGTAAAAACACTTTACGTCGTGTGCCGAAGCCAGAGTCCAAATAATACAAGCTAGAATCATGGCTCAGCATCTCCTGTATTCTAGAGCTAAGCAGAGCTTACTATAATTTCTTATAAAATCATTGCTGCCTATCGGGTTATTTACCTTTATTCTTTTTAAGTGATCTGATGTACCAAAATACAGAGACGCGTACTCTCTTATGTTGACTGCTGACAGATTGATGTCCTGAACCAGCCTCTCCTCTCGCCTGAAAAAAACGACGAAACTGTAAAACTTACCATTATCAGTAGTATCAATATCGCGATATAATATGTGATGATGCTATGAATTATGATCAGTTGACTATATTTTTAACTGCTCCTATGGCTTTAATTGTGTAGCTAGTAATAATAATTTAATTTTGGTTTTAAACTGGTGTAATGTTTAATTATATTTGTATTCATTGTTATTATATAATTGTATTATATAATTATAAATAAATTATAATTATATTTACAATTTACTTAATTAAATCTACTTAACGTTTTATTTTGTGATTAGATGTTCGGCTAATATGCTTTTAATAAGTCTATTTGACAAAGGAATACCAACCGGAATTTCCTTTGTAAACAAACGAATTTAGGTGATGTCAAAAATTCATTATGATTACATTTTAAAGTACGACACACGGCTAAAATCAGTTGACAGCGCGGGAAAATAGTATTGAGCAACCAATAAGGTTGGCCTGATTTGAAATTGAGGGCGTGGTTTAACATCCAGGACTAACCTCATTGGCTCCCTCGCATTATTTTCCCCACACTGTCAACTGATTTTAGCCGTGTGTCGTATTATATACATTTTTTTGTAAATCTATGACAGGAGTAAGCAAATAAAGAAAGGTTATATGAGAGAGGTTACATATATGATTATAAAGGGTTTAAGAAGAGTTTATATTGAGGATATTTATATAAGTTCATTCTGTTCTCGAAATGTGCTGTATGATAGTTTATCATCTATTATATCAAGTTTATCAATCTCTCAATTATTACATTTTCACAATTATATTCTTTAAGTTTAAGTGCAACTTAAATTTTTCTTGTCGCAGAGGCCTCGGGAAAGTTTTAAAATTCTAGGAGTGCGGTAGTCTACCTACGTTTTCAGATTATTACCTTGTTAATCTTGTAGAGTCTGAGAGTAGCATAGTTGATAGATAGAGCAGAATTAGGAGGAGGTTGGGCCACATTAAGACGGAACAGTAAGTTCATAACGTGCGTACCAGTCCACAGCTCTTCGTCAGTGTTTCGAGGTACTATACCTGTAACATTAAGTATATACTTCATGATATAGTAATTGTAGATACTCTCAAGGCAAAACAAGTAAAGAAGAAAAAAATAGGTACAGGGTACCTCGGTACTTCTTACATGTTCGGACACGCTTCGCTCGTCCTCAGAATGTTATGTTTATCAAAACTTTAATGTGGTATTACTTCGGTATCGCTACGCTCAAAATGAAATGCTTATCCAGAATCTAGGATAATATAACTTTGCTTCGCTCGTTCTCGGAATATCATGATTATCCTAAGGAATTATTCCTAATAATTCCTAAGGGTTATCCTGATTATCCTACGGAAATATTACTTTAGTCTCGCTGCTGGTTATCCAAAGTCTAAGGTGTAATAACTTTGGGATGCAATTACTCGTTCTCAGAATGTCACTATTAACCGAAGCTTAAGTTGGTATTACTTCAGCCTCGCTACGCTAAACCTCAGTATTATTAGGTAACCATAAATGTAGGTTATTATAGCCTAAGGTTAATTAAAGCTTAATATAAAAGTAATATGGTAGATAGGTATTTAATCAAATAATACGGGTTATGTTCTGTTATGTTATGTTCACGAATGCATTAAAGACTACTGATCATACTTGACTTGGCAGTCTAGATTTATTATTAGTATAGTATTTCTTTTTAGTTCTCTCTTTCTCTATTTTTATCAACGTTTCTCAGATATTATGATATATCTTCGACTTTTCTCTTACGTATTACAATTTATTTAGTATATTCCCATTTTATTTATTTTTTTATTTAGAAAATTTTATTATTTTTTTTAATTTTAATTTTTTTTTTTAAATGTTTTAATTATTTTTACTAAATTGTTTTTTACTTTTTGTAATTTATTGTAAAAAATTTTTTTTATATTATAATTAATTATAATATAAATAATAAATTTTTTGTAAAAAAGCGCATGGTAATTTATTATATTCAATAATATATATAAAATAATATATATATATATATATTATATATATTATATATATATATATGTAAATTTATCTATATATATATATGATATATATACATATAGTTTAATATGTATATATATATATCATGAGGCTAATAATATACCCAAAAAGGCAGTTGTTGACAGCGCGGGAAAATAGTGTTGAGGAACTAATAAGATTGGCCTGATTTGAAATTAAGGGCATGGTTTAACATCCAGGGCTAACCTTATTTGCTCCCTCGCATTATTTTCCCACGCTGTCAACTGATTTTAGCCGTGTGTCGTATTATAGTCTAGACAATATTTTCATAGTGGCGACTAATATTAAAATGAAATTTTATGGATCGATTGACCACCTATACATGTACATAGATTTGTGTTAAATTTCTAATCGTAAAAATTTTTGATTTTTAACATTTTTTCAAATATTTGTGATGACTCAGCAAAATAGTTTATTGTAGTTTGAATAATATTATCTTTGTGGCAGCACAACTTGACCTAAAGTCTGATTTTTGTAAGTTTCAACTCTCTACTAAAAACACAGTAGGTGTAACGCGTGACACAGCCAAACATACACACATAAAGAGCATGGTAAAACCACTCATGAAGGTGCAACAGATAATTATTTTGGACTCTTAGGATGATTACAACACTTTTTGTTATACCTACGGTAGAAGGGAGGAAAAGTAAAAAAAGGACAGCTTTGGAAAAAAGGCGCAGACTTTTATGACCTGAATCCTTCCTTTTCAAAAGCCTACTAAACCCTCAATACTGGAATGTATTGCCGACAAAAAGAATCGTAATTTCCAAAATTCACTATTTGTTTTTAACCCCCAATAGGAAACCATTAGTGGGAAGGTAAATTTGCCTCTATATTTAAGACCTGCGCAATAAGTGTAATTATTGCAAGCACGTGCAATTTGTTTTTTGCATGTTGTGTGGAGGAATCGTCTCTACTTTTTATCCTCAACGAGGTCCCTTTGTAATATGGCGAATTGACAACGCGTCATTCCCTTTTAAATATATTCTTGGAAAAGAAACGGTTCGAGAAGCCAAGGCGCGATGTGTATGCAGTACAGTATGACTTTTGTAAATACTCAACGATAAAAGCTCAAATAAAAATAGTCAAATATATTTCACTAAATCCCCCCGAAATCCTGTACAAAAAAAAGCACTATTAATAACCAAGTCAATACAAAAGGAAGCATAATCAATAAGCAAGTCAATACAAACAAAGTACAGTCAATACAAAAGAAAGCACAATTAACCAATGCAAAAGAAAGCACAGTCAATAAGCAAGTCAATACAAACAAAGTACAGTCAATACAAAAGAAAGCACAATTAATAAGCAAACCAATGCAAAAGAAAGCACAGTCAATAAGCAAGTCAATACAAACAAAGTACAGTCAATACAAAAGAAAGCACAATTAATAAGCAAACCAATGCAAAAGAAAGCACAGTCAATAAGCAAGTCAATACAAAAGAAAGCACGATTGTCAATGAAGGGTAAAAAAGTCTATTTCAAGAATGAAATCACTGGTACAGAGAAATAATAAATAAAACATAGATTAAGTATGGAGTGTGAGTATTAGAGAAATATTTATCTATGGTAATATATGTCAGACAACATAGTTTGAGTGAATCAAATAAACAATTATCTTTTATTTACCTCGTATCAGTGCATTGAACTTGTACTATAAAAAAGTCTTTTGATCATAAAGTCCACAGATATATTATTAATAGAGGGCCAAAATATTGATAAAATTTTGAAACATCGTTTATGTAACCAGACCAGCTTTGATTAGAAAATAAACAGTACGAAATCTCGGAAAAATGTATGCAACAAAACATTATAGTATACAAAATAAAACACAAAAAATGAGTACGGGGTACCTCGGAACTTTTCCTCTACGCATTCGCATTCGCTACGCTCAACCTCCCTGCTTCGGACTCTCTTCGCTCGTCCTCAAATAGTTAATACATCCATTTAATTTCCAGCGGTCACCAATTCAGGGCCGTCCACGCTCAATGCTGCTTAATTTTTATGACCCAAGAAGTCATGGATATACTTGTATTGAAACGAAACTTGCTGTACTTATTTATTACATAAAGGTATACACTTGTACCCAATTTTATCTCAAGTAAATCACTTTTTTTACAATTTTTTAAAAAAAACGTCATCTAATAAAAATGTAACTGATGATGATAATGAGATGAAACTTGGCACATATGTTCGTGCGGATTAATGACGTCATAAAAAATTATTTTCCGGATAGCACAACACTTATAGACTGAGTTTTGTACAAAGTTTCATCTCACTAACATAAATACACTAGGAGCTATGATAACAGACAAACACACACATACAGAAAAGAAATATTGATTTGTTTCATATTGAATGATTATAAGTAGTTTTAATTTAATATTATTTTAATTGTGGTAGGTTTTATAGGTTTTGATCATATAGTGCTTGTAGTTAGTTAGTTATTAATTAATAGTTTTAATGATGATTACGTATTGAGATTAGGATTCAGGATATCATTTTTTGGTCTACTTCAAGTTATATTTGTGACCAAGATTAGTGAAGAAGAAATAACAGTTATATTTGCTGCCTAGCAATCATATTAGATAATTTTTGTGTGTTTTCTTAACTTTGTAGAGCCTAGAGTAATATGGGTTCTGAAGACGACGAACAAGCTTTAAAGAAAGCTCAAGCTTTCTTAAAAGCTTGAGCGCCTTTTTCAAGTTCAAACTTGAAAAAGGAATTCAGAGACAATATTTTAGAGGCAGTTAAAATAAATAGACTTTTTAATAAGTTTGCCGACATTAGGGAGGACTTGAATAAGAAAGTAGCTCTTTGTACCAAAGAGCATTCTGTAACAACGACGAATATCGGCGCTTTCGGACAAAATAATGTTGATTCTGGTTCTGCCGCCAAATCAAATCGTATTAGGAGGTGGCTGCAATTAAACCTGAGTATGTGAAAATTCGTTTTAGAGTCCTTGTAATGTCTCGTTTTTAGTAAGAAACACCCCGAAGACTAATAACGAAACAAAGGACTTAATTATGAGTAAAATAAATCCTAGTACTTCTGGATTAGGACTAGGACGTAAGAAAGAAGTATATATTGGCTTGATGGGAGCTTTTGTTGGGACTTTTGAGAATGAGGAGGCAGACAGGTTAGCAGTCGAAGTACCACAAGATGATAATCTTCCGATATCTTATTGCAGGGCACCAAAACATTCCTTAAATTCAATTTAAGGCCATAGGCAAGCGCTAATGGAATCAGGTGTGGAGGGAGGGTACGAAAGGCAGAATAACCTTTGAACCTTTTGGTCGTTTCCAACATACTTGCGTAGGTTTGGTCACAAAAATGCGCATAATTCTCCAGTTGGTTGTACAAAACTATGCCTCTAAAATTAGAAGTACGCACCATTATTTGCACTAGTTTAAAGCTTAGTTGCTTATCTTTAAGCTTAGTCAGTTATGTCTAAAAGCGCATTTCCTTTGGAAAATACAGACAAAATGAGTTACGAGCAGTGCTTGACAATTGAGTAACTGCTTAGGTTCTAAAGCATGAACCGGAACCACGCAATGGGCATGGTTCTTGCATAAGCAAGAAATAGGTTGTTTAGCACGGAAACACGCATTCTAAATGAAATTCGCCCGACCGCGGACCACCGCGCCGGAATTATTTATTTAGTAGTTGTAAACTTATATAATGTAAAAAGCACGGAAACACGCATCCACAGGAAATTCGCCCGACATGCGGACCACCGCGCCAGAATTATTTTCTAGTTGTAAACTTATATTAGGTAAAAATAAAAAAATAATTCTGGCGCGGTGGTCCGCATGTCGGGCGAATTTCCTTTGATGCGTGTTTCCGTGCTTTTTAT
The DNA here is from genome assembly GCA_018340805.1 of Microvelia longipes. Taxonomy (NCBI): domain Eukaryota; kingdom Metazoa; phylum Arthropoda; class Insecta; order Hemiptera; family Veliidae; genus Microvelia; species Microvelia longipes. The sequence goes on from JACMZG010000022.1 coordinate 18,154,002, forward strand.
ATAAGTTTACAACTACTAAATAAATAATTCCGGCGCGGTGGTCCGCTGTCGGCGAATTTCATTTAGAATACGTGTTTCCGTGCTAAACAACCATTTTCTTGCTTATGCAAGAACCATGCCCATTGCGTGGTTCTAGAACCTAAGCAGTTACTCAATTGTCAAGCACTGCTCGTAACTCATTTTGTCTGTATTTTCCAAAGGAAATGCGCATAACTATCCAGTTGGTTGCACAAAACTATGCCTCTAAAATTAGAAGTACGCTCTATTTTTTGCACTAGTTTAAAGCTTAGTCACTTATCTTTAAGCTTAGTCAGTTATCTTTAAAGGTTTTAGCGCATTTCCTTTGGAAAATACAGACAAAATGAGTTACGAGCAGTGCTTGACAATTGAGTAACTGCTTAGGTTCTAGAACCACGCAATGGGCATGGTTCTTGCATAAGCAAGAAAATGGTTGTTTAGCACGGAAACACGTATTCTAAATGAAATTCGCCCGACAGCGGACCACCGCGCCGGAATTTTTTATTTAGTAGTTGTAAACTTATATAAAAAGCACGGAAACACGCATCAAAGGAAATTCGCCCGACATGCGGACCACCGCGCCAGAATTATTTCCTAGTTGTAAACTTATATTAAGTAAAAAAAACGATAAAAATGATCGACCCTTCCAGGATGTGAACCCAGTTACCCTGAGTTTGAGTGGTTGTATTGACTCCGGACCACTGGCATTCATCTCAGAGGCCCATAAAACATTGAAAACGACACCCTACTCGAAATTTAATTTTCAACGACCGTAATTTTGGTTTTCTATAATTTTTGTGGTTTTTTCGACTTTTTGGTAACTTCAAGTGGTCGTATCGACTTCGGACTGGTTTCATTCGATTCCGCGCCCAAAATTACATAGAAAACGACACCCTACTCGAAATTTATTTTTTATCGACCTAAATTTTGGATTTTGGGAATTTAGAATGGTTTTTTCGATTTTTAGGTCACTTATAGTGGTCGTATCGACTTCGGACCGGTTTCATTCGATTCAGCGTCTCAAAAAACATAAATATTGACCTTTTTGCGGCAAAAAATATTAACCCTGAATTTTGCCGATTTTTTGAAAATTTCGCTGACTCAGCAAACCGGGTTAATGACGTCACAAAAACCTGGTTTTCAATAGGGTTCGTGTCCTCCCGAAGGTTGATTTTTGTACCAAGTTTGGTTAAAAAAATATTAATCCGTTCGAAAGATAGAGTGTTTACAAGAAAGTGTCTAGAAATACATATATATATATATATATATATATATATATATATATATAATATATATATATATATAATATATATATATATATATATATATATATATATATATATATATATATATATATATATATATATATATATATATATAAAGTTTCAAAAAAAGTATTTTTTCGTCATAAGGGACCTCTGAAACGGATTTGTGTCGTGGTCCGAGGTTCGAATTCCGCCATGACGCCTATCCCATTAGGCGAATTTTCAAAGGAATTCGCTAACAATAAAAAATATTGTCCCTACTAGGATTTGAACCCAGGTACTCTGGGTTTGAGTGCACGCATCCAAAGGAAATTCGCCCGACATGCGGACCACCGCGCCAGAATTATTTCTAGTTGTAAACTTATATTAAGTAAAAAAAACGATAAAAATTATGGACCCTTCCAGGATTCGAACCCAGGTACCCTGAGTTTGAGTGGTCGTATTGACTCCGGACCACTGGTATTCAACTCAGAGGCCCAAAAAACATAGAAAACGACACCCTACTCGAAATTTAATTTTCAAGGACCGTAATTTTGGTTTTTTATAATTTTTGTGGTTTTTTCGACTTTTTTGGTAACCTAAAGTGGTCGTATCGACTTCGGACCGGTTTCATTCGATTCAGCGCCCAAAAGTACATAGAAAACGACACCCTACTCGAAATTTATTTTTTATCGACCTAAATTTTGGTTTTCGGTCATTTACAATGGTTTTGTCGGTTTTTAGGTCACTTAGAGTGGTCGTATCGGCGTCGGACCGGTTTCATTCGATTCAGCGTCTCAAAAAACATAAATATTGACCTTTTTCGCGGCAAAAAATATTAACCCTGAATTTTGCCGATTTTTTGAAAATTTCGCTGACTCAGCAAACCGGGTTGCTGACGTCACAAAAACCTGGTTTTCAATAGGGTTCGTGTCCTCCCAAAGGTTGATTTTTGTACCAAGTTTGGTTAAAAAAATATTAATCCGTTCGAAAGATAGAGTGTTTACAAGAAAGTGTCTAGAAATACATATATATATATATATATATATATATATATATATATATATATATATATATATATATATATATATATATATATATATATAATATATATATATATATATATATATATATATATATATATATATATATATATATATAATATATATATATATAAAGTCTCACGAAATTTTTTTTTCGTCATAAGGGACCTCTGAAACGGATTTGTGTCGTGGTCCGAGGTTCGAATTCCGCCATGACGCCTATCCCATTAGGCGAATTTTCAAAGGAAATTCGCTAAAACGTTCGATTATTCATTTGATAAACAAAAAGAAGTAAAAAGAACAAGGAATGTAATATTACAAGCTTGTAGTAAACTACAGGCGCCCACCTAGTGGATATTTAAGGAACTTTACCAGTGACTGTAAAAAAACTCTTTTTCTGTCGCCGATAGTAAAAAACTACGAAACTGTCGTAAACAGTAACAAATGCATTTCACCTACTTTTTGAAAGATGTAATGTGCCTACTTTACAGCCGCCTAAAAAAAAATAACTCTATTAAACCTGGGTTACCCCTGTTATAATAGCGATTAAATAAAACAAACTCCAAAAAGTTCTACTATTACCCTTCAGGAGATAAATATTTTCAATCCTTACATTAAATATTTGAGAAAACTCATTATAACACATTAAATACATAGGATTTATATATTCTATAGAACCATGTCGAGTATTTTGTTGCGCGGCGAGACATAGATTGTATTATTTATTTATCTCGTATTCTGTTCGAAGTACTATCACTTCGAACAGAATACTTGATAACCAGAATGCTTGATAGTATTGATGACAATGTCTGTATATTGTTTCATTCAATAAAATGTTGAGTTCATTGATTAATTCGGTTAAAACATTAATGACTAGAAAGATGATAACTGAAATCCAGTTCTTATAATGTCTTAAATGATTATATTATGTATTATGAATGCAATGTGCTACATTGTTAAATCAATCAAGGAAGAGTATACTTTCAGATAACCCCGAATGACCAGAAGCCCGATCTTAAAAACGTGACTCATTTGGTACTTTAGAACCATATACTTGCATAAATATTATTAGCAATCTATCGAGCCCGCTTTAATTTACCAAATTTAATATTTAGGCAATATTGGGAGCGAAGCAAGTCATTTTGCTCGTTGCTAGGGAAGCTAGCCTCTTTTGCTTATTGCGAGCGGAACGAGCCTTCATCCCTTTTTTAGACCAAAGGTATAGTATTGTTTAATAGATACATTATTTTTCTGTCCTATTAAGCCAGCAAAGCGAGCCTGTTGGTAATTAAGTTGTATTTAAAGGTAATAACTGTACTTGGACGTGAGTTCCTGATGCAAGGCATTATTAGTTTAATTATATTTCAAATGTAATTTTTATTTAATTGGGTTATTTTTTATGAAAAAAAAAATCAGGGTAATAATCATTAAATCTTTATTAAAACAGAAAAAAATTAAAGCAATACAACAAGAAAATATTCTTTTACTTTTGAAATGAGTGGAAAACACACTGGGGCAAATCAAACAAACAAGTATGACCTATTTGAAAACATTAAGAAAAATGTAAACATTCCCTACAGATAAGACTAAACACAAGAAAATTCTGAATTATCGAAATCGATTGATTTGTTTACGCAGAATATAGATGGGGAGCCAAAATTAGAAGGTTTACGATTTCACATTTAACCAGACAGGGTTTATTGTTACAAGTCTAGCTGTATTTTTAGTCCGAGAAAATAAGCAAACTAACAAAAATGCATCAACACACAGTTTTGGATCCGATAGACTTAACTGGTTTTACTTCTTGCTACCTTTGGTTAGATATAAACGGTTTTTTCATTTATTAATTGAGTTTTTCTTAATAGGTAAGACCCCCCTTAAAATATCACATTCTTCCCTCCTTAAGCCCAACCGCGTATGCTTATTTTTCTTTTGGAAATTTATTAAATGATCGGGTACAGGGTACCTCGGTACCTTTCCTTACAACTTCGGACTCGCTCAAGATGTCATGGTTATCTGAAGCTCAAGGTGGTATTATTTTTGAATCGGTTCGTTCATTCTCACATTGTCATGATTATCCAAAGCTTAAGGTGGTGGTTACATCAGTATCTTTATGCTCGAATTCAGAATAAATAAATAAACTATTTATTTGCACATATTACAATAATAATTAAACAATAAGATATTAATCGATTCATTGCACGCTAAGCCGTGGTGCCCCCAGAGAGGGTTAGAATTAAATTTAAATAGAGTTAAATGGTTAGAACACCATTTTCATATTATTTTACATAAATTTTTATTTTACTTTTTTACAATTTTAATTATATTTTTTTCTATAATTTCTTTTGTTGTTCCTCATATATATGCCCAACCTTAGCATTAATATAATTTAATCTATTTTTTTCCTTTAATTATTATATTTGAAAATAAATACTTCTTAATAAAAATATTTACTGCTTATATTCTAATAAAACTATATTCATTAATAGAATTCAGAACAGTTTCACGGTAAAAATGTAGTTTTCTTTCTTTAGAGACTGACTCTCACTATTAAAAAGGTTCTTATCTGGTAAGATTATTCCCGACTTTTTCAAATATTATTATGTATTGGCCAAACGTTTTTAAAAAGAGTTTCTAATTTTTAATAACTATAGCACAATATTTCATTAAAAACGTTTTAGAACAAATAGTTTTAAACAATTTATAAAAATATTAGTTTTTCTTATAGTTTTTTAATAATATTTTATAGTTTAAAAATATTAGATTTTCCTTACATTATTTTCAAGTTTATTAAATTTTTCATTTTATCTATTTTCCAGTAAAAATATTGTTTTGTCATCTCTTATTTCCAATTACTTTGGTAAACCGAAATACTTGTAAAGTTTTTATTCCAAACTAATATAGACGGTCCTCGAGACACCACTCGAGACGCTTCTCCGCTTTCTTAAAGTAAACTTTAAGAAGAAAAGGATCCGCTCTGTGATAGTTATAAACTCTATGAGATTATAGTTGTTCTATAGAGATACTAGACGTACTAGATATATAGATAGGGTTGTGTAAACATCAAGGCTAGGTTAAGACAACATAAGGTTCATTGACATGTCTGCCATCTTTCTTTAAATTCTTTCTTCATTTTCCTTAAAATTTAAAACTTTACTGTTGATAGAAGATAAAATTTTAAAAATACATCCAAATAGTTTTATTTTACGCTGTACGGGATACTGGAACGTGTTCAAAACCAACAATAAAAGTACAAAATAATTAGCTCTTTTCCTAAAATAATTAGCTAATTACCATCGTGTAATGAACATATTAGGCATTGCGTAGGGAATTAAAAAAATCGGGTACGAGGTACCTCGGAACTTACATCATTAAATCAAGTTCGCTACGCTCATCCTCCCTATTTCGGACTCGCTTGCTCGTCCTCAGATACTAAATACATCCATTTCATTCCCGTGGTCAGTGCTGTATAGGTATACAGCTCTGACCACGCTCAATGCTGCCTAACTTTTAAAATTCAACAAAAATCATGGATATACTTATACTTGTCCTATTGAAACGAACTTAAAGTGCTACTTAAAGTTATATACTTTCACTAAATTTCAACTTAATTGGATTGTTTTTCAAGTTTTTAAATTTTTTTTTAAAATTACACAAGCCATACGTAAGAAATTTAACTGATGCTTATAATAAGATGAAATTGGCACGATAGTCTTATACATGCGTGCTGAATCTCAAATCAATATTAACATTTTTTCTCGCATTTTATGAGTTATCAGAATTTTCGCTGTTATTTTTGCGGAAAAAGTTATACAAAATATGAGTAATAGTGAGTGAAATATAGCTTAGAGAGAAAGAGTAGATGCTATTTCGATGGTTTGCGTCTTTGTAGATACAAAAATCGTAATCGGGGTACCTCAAAACATTTCGCATTAAATAAATTTTCGAAATTTTTGCTGACTAATTATTGCGTGTTAATTCCGCCATACAAAAATATTTTTCAGATAGCGCGATTATAATAATAATAATTTATTTAATAATTTACAAGTACAAGATTAAATGTTATATTTTTTTTAACAGATAAATCATAAATCAATTCTAACCAAACCATATTCGTGGTATGAGCACAGGCACCTGAGCAACACACAGTCTACTCCTACCAACAAACGGACAATCCCTCCAGATACATGCAATTAATTATATAATACAAACAAAAACTTAAACTGGATACAATAATAGAATAATAAACTATAGTTATTTTTTTATTATTATATTTTATTTAATTTATTTTTAATTAATTCCTCATTTTTTAGGTACCCAAGAATTTCTTTAATTTGCTTTTGAAGGTCTTATATGAGGCAATAGTAAGCATTTGAATTGGTAAGCTGTTATAAAGTCTGTTAAATGCTGCATGCTTAAAAGCGGCTGATGATCTACATTAAGGCTCTACTATCCTCTCATCGTCCTGGCGACTAGTCTGATATATATGCCTGAATAAAGGATATCTATGAATATTTTTCTGGACTAATAAGATCTGATTCAATTTATATAAGTACTAGACCTAAAGATTGATTTTAATACAAAATTTTAACTCTCTATGATAAATACATTGGGATATACATCGATAACAGACACACACACCACTTAAGAGGGCTTAAAACACCTGAAACGGATAATTCCGATCACATCCCGGGTACAATACTTTGCCTGTATATTTACGGTATAAATGAGGAAAAATAAAAACTGCCAAATGAAGAGGTAAATTTGTAATTATTGATTAAAAGAGTAATAATTCTAGAATCTATTTTTTACACAATATAATTGTGCTAGAGACAACAAAATAATTGTGACATAATAATTGTGTTTTGCAAAACTCGGTAGTATCAAAATGATAAATCTATTTTTTGCTTAAGTTCCCGGTTTATGCTTTAAAACTTGAGCCGTTACAAACTTTTAAAGCACTTCTTTTAACTCAAACCTAGGTACCCTAGCTTCAAGAAATTTAGGTGCTCGAATCGACTTCGGACCGGTATATATAAACATATATATATATATATATATATATATATATATATATATATATATATATATATATATATATATATATATATATATATTATATATATATATATATATATATAATATATACACACAACACATATATATAAAGTTTACATATATACATTTTAGTACTTGTAATAAGAATTATTACTACTACAGAGTAATAATTCTGTAGTTGAATCTACAGCTTTATTCATTTACTTTCTAACAAATTAAAGAAATGGGAATTTCTGTTGTTTTTAATTTTTTACACGTGATTAAGAATTAAGGGCATATTTTATGGAATATTAAATAATTTATTAACTTCAAAGAATTTATAAGCTTTCCAACGATATTTGTGGATTTCAAAATAAAATTTCTACTTCATATAAACGATTTATTAAAGTAAGAGCAACACATGAAATATACGTATAGCAACAAAATACGTAATAGCGGTGAAACGGTAAAGAATATATATATATATAATATATATATATATATATATTATATATATATATATATATATATATTATATTATATTATATTTATTATATTATATATATATATATTTAAAATATACATTTTTAGAATCAGGGAGTCGACTTAAGAGGAATCGATCCCACACTCTTTTACGTCATTTTAGCTTATTTAACGTCATTTTCCGGTGCGAATTCGCAAAGGATTTTCTGTATGAAAATATTATTAATGCATATAATTTTACTTTTTCTCATTTATACCGTAAGTATATAGGAAGGTATTGTGTTTGCGAAAAATTCGAAACTGGGATGTCACTAGAATTATCCGTTTCATGCGTTTTTAAGGCATCCTGAGTGGTTTTCGCAAAATTATCTGTCTTTGTGTGTATGTGTGTGTGAGTGTTTGTTATCATAATAGCACCCTGAGTATTTATACTAGAGAGTTGAAATTTTGTACAAAAATCAGTCTACCGCTCTTGTTGTGCTATTCAGAAGATAATTTTTTATGACGTCAATAACCCGCAATAATGACTCAGCAAACATTTAGAAAAATCATAAAACACGGAAAAATGATGCGATCTAATTGATATTTGGCACTCATGTAGGCATGTATAAGACTAACATATTTGCCAAGTTTTATCCCATTATCAGCATTAGATCAATTTTTTTGAATTATTTGTATACGTTTTTTAAAAAGTTGTAAAAAATCGGAAAATATTCCAATTAAGTTGACATTTAGTACAAATGTACCCCTTGACGTAATAAATAAGTGTACTAAGTTTCGTTATAATAAAACAAGTCTAACTATGATTTATGATGGGTCATAAAAGTTAAGGAGCATCGAGCGTGTTCAGTGCCTGGATAAATGACCACTGGAAATGAAACGAATGTATTTACTATCTGAGGACCACAGAAGCGAGTCCGAAGACATGTTGCAGTATAAATTTAACGACTTGTACTTCTGAGGGACGAGCGAAGCGAGTCAGAAGCTGAGAGGATGAGCATAGCGAATCCAATGTTTCGAGGTACCCCGTACCAGATTTTTTTTATTATCACGACCTGTGAGACGGGTGCTTCTAAAAAGCTGACATTTGTTAAAAACATGAGTGTCACAGAATATTTCCTCCTCCTGCTTTGGAAGATAAGGAAGCAAAATCTTGGATTTCTGTTCTCTTAAAAATTTAAAAAGCATTCAGTAAATCTCACGTTCCTTGCCCCCTCCCTACTACTCTTCCAGGGGGAGAGGGGTAGTCTCGCTCCCACTATTTCAAGATAAGTAATAGTTAATGTATTTAAATTATGCTTTTGTTAGAAAGTCTTTTTAAGGAGGATGTCATAGACTGTTTAGAGAAATAGAGAATTATGCATCCATTTCTACTCTTGCTTCTAATGATAATGGGAATTTAGCGGAATATGAGAAGTACCTTTAAAAAATTTAATATTCAAAAAATTAAAATTCGCGGCAAAAAACTATTACGTCAATTGAGTTGTTAAGTTGATTGGTTCATTTCAAATCTCAAGGTCAATGCTAAAAGTAACAAATGTTCAAAAAAACCTTTTTTATAGTTATACAAGTTTTCATTGTATTGCGAGTTTTTTTTTAAGCATGCAATGCTCAAAATTATTATACAAACCTGAATATAAAATGTTTTAAGCAAAGCCGTTCGGATATTAGTAAAAAAAAAGTTTTACTTGATTGTTGTTTACCTTACGTTTCGTTTAAATTATTATATTATTGCTTAGAATTGGGGTAAATTGTTTTTATTTTATTAGTCTGCATTATCTTTTATAAAAAAAAATCATGTGAACAATTGCTAGTTTTATATTATTTTTGTTCAAATTAAGTACGTACATTTATCATCTTACATTTGGGACGAGTGAATCCGATTTTGAGCAGTATTCGGTGTTGAGATTACTAAAACAAAAGCTCTATTGATGCCATTTTTTATTAACGTTAGTACACATTAATTAAAGAATAACTATTTCCTCAAATTCAACGTAATAATTGCATAGACTAAAAGTAGGGTGAACAACAAGCACTAGAAAATTTAACACTGATAGTTTATTATGTGCACAAAATATTTTAAAACACAAAATCACAAATATTTCCTTTTAATTATTTAAAATAGCATAAATATAATTATAATATTGTTAAAATTGTATGAGACTATTGTATGACGTCAGTCCTGGATACTTGCATTGTTACTGTATTGTTATTAAACAATATTTAAATACGACAGAAACTAATAAAAAATTTAAATAATGGCGGGCTAGCACGCCGACTATGTAAAAATGGCAACATAAAAGCAAAATAAAATATGTTGTGGTCAGGTTGGCAGCATTACTTAAGTGCACCAGTCAACCGGCTTTCGTGTTATCAGTGGAATTAAATTGTGTTTACAGTCCTGTGCTCCTTTTATATATAGTATTATTCTAAGCATCGATAACACATAAATTATTGTTATCACATGTGATAAGAGATTTCCCGCCTGAACTTGAGTTTACTAAAAAAACTATGAAGCGGTTTTGCAATAGAATAAAGCAGCTAGGAGTCTGAAAATAAAAGGTACGTTAAGCAACAAATGTAAACCACGAAAAGTTTCTAAATTAATCCGCTGTGGTGCGATACGGTGCGAACAGTAAATTTTCAAAAATAATTAAAAATAATTGGAACACTCTAAAAACTTTTTGCAAGTGCTATTATTCATTAAATGTAGTATACTTTTAAATAAAAATATATTTGGCAAACATGCATCTTCCTCATTGTTGAAGAAAACATTGGGTACGGACTACCTCAGATCGTTTCGATGTGTTCATCTTTACTACTTCGGACTCGCTTCGCTCGTCCTCAGATTTTGACAAACAACTACTTTAATTCATTACATCTTCGGTCTCGCTTTGCTCGTCCTTGCAGTTTTCCAAGAAGCACAACTACACCTAAAGATTGATTTATATACTAAGTTTCAACTCTCTAGCATTAACACACTGGTAGCTAAGATGATACCAGGCTCATCTTGGTATCTATGTATCTAAAATTGATTTTGATGCATAAATATTTTAAAAAAATATGAACAAAAAAACGTCAGTAAAGTCTCTAACTTCAGTAAGTATGCCACGATATAAGCAAATTTTCAAATTCGTTAGTCAAAATACGTGATTTGTTTACATTAAACATGTCATGATTGGTTACATTCAATCGATGACATGTTTTGCATGACATATATGTGTCAAATAATAAAACCGGAACCAGAGACTATAGATACTTAAACAGTAAGACTGTCGACTCAATGGTGGGAAAATTTGGATTCGGCCGATACTAGCGCGGCGGGGGACCTACCTTTCAATTTAGTGGGCGTATCTTGATTTCCCGCTTTTTGCTCACAGTCAGTTTGAAATATAATGTTTATACTTTGTATACTTATACTTCTAACTAACCCTACCACTTTAATCTTACACAGAACGCTTCTGATTATTTTTAAGTTTTTCATTCAAGTAATTTATTAATTTAATTAATTCAATCAGGTAATAATAAAATAGTGTCTAAAGTTTACACGTGGTAGAAGATATATTTTGGCATTTAATGCAGCCTGTATTTTAATTACATCGGCAAGATTCGCACATGTGATTAAATATAATTACATTTGACTTGATAAAATCGACTAAATCAATAAATTAATTAAATGAAATTTACACTTATCTGCCATCAGTAGCGTTTTCTGGAAGTTTTAAAAAGGTTTCTAGTTACATTTAGTTTCTGAATTTTCGAAATACAGAACATTAACGGCGAACCGTTTTTGGGAAAAATACACACAGGAAACAATAATTTTATAATATTAATAAATGTAGCTGTCATAACAAAGAATTGCCATGGTATTCATAAATTTAAATATAAAAATATAATCAGCCATTTTTGGAAAGCTATTGGGGTTAGTTCATGACTTGTCCGCACCGGTCCGCCGCAGCGCTATTTTTAGTAGCTTGCGATAATCGAATCCAAACTTTTCCTCATTTAAGTTAACCCCCCTGACCGGAACTAAGAATGATACTACAATGAAACATGGTATGTTTGTGAACCATACATGGTATATGTGTAAAAAAATGCAGCCGAATCTAAACACTATATGAAGATTTATGGTTTTTTCAAATGTTTAGAGGGTAAATTTTGTAGGTGAATGACGTCACACATATTTCATAAACAATAGGGTTCGGGCCATTAACAAAGTTGGTAATTGTACCAAGTTTAAAGTTCGACCCAATTAAGCGTTTGAAAGTTATCGTGTCCCATAGGAACGTGAGGGACGCAAAAATCTCGTAAATACATATATAAACACACACACACACACACACACACACACATACATATAATATATATATATATATATTATATAATATATATAATATATATATATATATTATAAATATATATATATATATATATATATAGATATAGGCACTGTGCACTGATACTCCACAAATAATTCTTTTGACTCCACAATAATAAATAAATGTCTAAAGTTTATCTATAAAACAAACAGGAAACTTCCTCAACACTTCCTCCTCCATGACCCCAATCTCATAAGCTCATTTTTTTAAATTCGGTAAACAGTTTTTATTTATAATTTAATTAAATTATGAATCAATTTTATTAGATATTTATTAGTTTATTAAAAAATTATTATACTAGTAAAATAATTTTATTAGTTATATCCTTGAAAACTTGGTGCCAGGCTTTAGAAATTGGTCATTACCCCCAGTAAGTCACGAGTAATTTTATGGTAACTATTTTCCAAATATGGTTATTTTGTAACCACTTTTGGTAGCTTAAAAAAGTTAAATTAAAGTGTACCAAAATATAAATTGATTTGAATGCTAATTTAAATCTTCATCTGACATCTGATTTAAGGAATTGAAATATTTTCAGTTCCTTCTCTCATAGGACTTTATTTTTTCAATAATTGTACGAGCAGTTTGAGAAATAGTAAAAATGAGCATATCTATACTCTAATACATACACAAAGGCATATAGACATAGCATTTCTTGATTTTCGGAATCAGCAGGTGCTGAAACGACCAAATTGATGGAACAAGTAGGTGTTATGATTTTTTTGCTAGTGCTATGCTCTCTCTTCCTTTTAGAAGGTATAGATGCAATGTTTTTGCTAGTGCTATGGATGCAATGTTTTTGCTAGTGCTATGCTCTCTCTTCCTTTTAGAAGGTATGATGCAATGTTTTTGCTAGTGCTATGCTTCCTCTTCCTTTTAGGAGGTATGGATGCAATGTTTTTGCTAGTGCTATGCTTCCTCTTCCTTTTAGGAGGTAGGTATGCAATGTTTTTGCTAGTGCTATGCTTCCTCTTCCTTTTAGGAGGTATGGATGGAATGTTTTTGCTAGTGCTATGCTCTCTCTTCCTTTTAGAAGGTATGGATGCAATGTTTTGCTAGTGCTATGCTCCTCTTCCTTTTAGGAGGTAGGTATGCAATGTTTTTGCTAGTGCTATGCTTCCTCTTCCTTTTAGGAGGTAGGGATGCAATGTTTTGCTAGTGCATGCTTCCTCTTCCTTTTAGGAGGTAGGTATGCAATTTATTTGCTAGTGCTATGCTTCCTTTTTAGGAGGTAGTGCAATCTAGTGCTAAGGAGGTAGTGTTTTTGCTAGTGCTATGCTTCCTTTTCCTTTTAGGAGGTAGGGATGCAATGTTTTGCTAGTGCTATCTTCCTTTTCCTTTAGGAGGTAGGATGCAATGTTTTTGCTAGTGCTATGCTTCCTCTTCCTTTTAGGAGGTAGGGATGCAATGTTTTGCTAGTGCTATGCTTCCTCTTCCTTTTCTCCTAAAAGGAAGAGGAAGCATAGCACTAGCAAAAACATTGCATCCCTACCTACCTCCTGTAGGTATGCAATTGTTTTGCTAGTGCTATGCTTCCTCTTCCTTTTAGGAGGTAGGTATGCAATTGTTTTGCTAGTGCTATGCTTCCTCTTCCTTTTAGGAGGTAGGGATGCAATTGTTTTGTTATTGCTATGCTTCCTCTTCCTTTTAGGAGGTAGGGATGCAATTGTTTTGCTAGTGCTATGCTTCCTCTTCCTTTTAGGAGGTAGGTATGCAATTGTTTTGCTAGTGCTATGCTTCCTCTTCCTTTTAGGAGGTAGGGATGCAATGTTTGTTATTGCTATGCAGGAGGTTGCAATTTTTGCTATTGATATGCTTCCTCTCCTTTTAGGAGGTATTTTTACAAATTTTAGCTAGTAATGCTAAAATTTGCACGATTCTCCAATAATTGAGAGAATGCGCAATGATACGAAGTTCCCCACTCTGGATAAGTGGATAATGCTTTTTCTTCATTATTTACGACGCATATTTTCAGAAAATATAGTTTAAAACAGTTAAAAATTAGTAATATCAACTTAAGTTTTGTGTAATCATGACATTCTGGATACCATAAGTAATACCAACTTAATGTTTGGGTAATTATGACATTTGATGTGCTAACACCCTAGAATGTGAATCACTGTTTTTTTCTGAGATCCAGCTTATAGTGAGGCCAAAGTATTATAACCTTAAGCTTAAGGTAATCATGACATTTTGATGTCAAGCGAAGCGAGTAAGAAGTCGAGGGGATAAGTACCGAGATTAACCGGACCTAAAATAACTTTGTAATTTATTTATAACTCTCTTTACTTTTTGGAACCTAATAGTTCTAATAACAAATAGATCTAATAATATTATTATTATCTAATGATAATTTGATTGAAATAGTATCAAATAAGTAACGTTTTTTCGTGCCAGGCTCTTAGAATATTAATATATTATATTATGTTACAAGACTGTGAAGAAGCTATTTTTTTAACCGCGTCAAGTGAAGCGAGACAGTAAAAAGAGCCGAGATAAAAAAAACATTTCCAGTCGTGTAGCATATACTATTTTTTTCGGGCATATGTAATATGTAGTAATATTTTGATGAAAATCAGTTTAATGTACAAAAATTTGCCGCTACATATTGGCGAATTTTCAATGTCTGAATTATTCCATGATAATAATAATTATTAATAAATAATTAATAACTTAATTTTCGAAAATAACCAAACTACGTTAACAAAAACGTTCGATTATTTATTTGATAAACAAAAGAAGAACAAGGAAGGTTATATCATAATCTTGTTGTAAATTAATAGCGCCCACCTAGTGGTCATTTAAGAAACTTCACTAGCGACACTTCTGTAGTTTTTTTACAGTTGCCGACATTAAAAAAGTACGAAACTTTCGCAGACGGTAAAATACTCATTTCACCTACTTTTTTAAGGATGTAAAGTGCCTAATTTACAGCCGCCCGAAAAAATCTTCTAGGCATAAATAAGTCACGTGTTTTAGGTCATGATCTTGGATTATTAAACCAATATTTATCCTCCAGGCCTTACGCCACACTTCAGCTGTTTATATTAATCCTATTTAAGGTCAAATTTGAAAAACGTATTTATAGAGCGTCTTGTCATTTGATTGATTTGTTTTTAGTGATAATGCACTAATAATAATTATTAATAAATAATTAATAACTTAATTTTCGAAAATAACCAAACTACGTTAACAAAAACGTTCCACAATTTGTTCGATTATTGGCGATACTTGACACAGTATCGCCAATAAGCAAAAGGGACACTCTGCAATAATCGCTAAAATGCATTTTATGCAAATAAAATTATTAAAAAATGCTAATTACTAATAATACGAATAATCACGGTTTTTCTACATTAGCAAAAATGGTTATAGGATGCTATTTCCCTCTTCAATCGACAATTTGTTTTTTACTTTAGCAAAAATGATCATAGAGTACTATTTCCTTCTTTAATCGACTATGTGTTTTCTACTTTAGCAAAAATGGTCATTGCGGGTGCTATTTCCCTCTTCAATCGACAATTTGTTTTTTACTTTAGCAAAAATGGTCATAGGGTGCTATTTCCTTCTTTAATCGACAATGTGTTTTCTTCTTTAGCAAAAATGGTCATAGAGTGCTATCCTCTTTAATCTACAATTTGTTTTCTACTTTAGCAAAAATGGTCATTGGGTGCTATTTCCCTCTTCAATCGACAATGTGTTTTCTTCTTTAGCAAAAATGGTCATTGGGTGCTATTTCCCTCTTCAATCGACAATGTGTTTTCTTCTTTAGCAAAAATGGTCATTGGGTGCTATTTCCCTCTTCAATCGACAATGTGTTTTCTTCTTTAGCAAAAATGGTCATTGGGTGCTATTTCCTTCTTTAATCGACAATGTTTTTTCTACTTTGGCAAAAATGGTCATAGGGTGCTATTTCCTTCTTTAATCGATAATGTGTTTTCTTCTTTAGCAAAAATGATCATAGGATGCTATTTCCCTCTTTAATCAACAACCTGTTCTCTTCGTTAGCAAAAATGGTCATAGAGTGCTATTTCCTTCTTTAATCGACTATGTGTTTCGGAACAGAAGCATTGTTAGCAAGCTAACGGAAAAGTAAAAAGGTGTCAAGTCTGGTGTTGTATGCAAATGCACCAGACATGTTTCTTTCTTCTTTTTCTTCCTAGACAGACGAGACTTATAATTGATGCAACTATTCTTCTTTCCAACTATGCACTTTTTTATATTCACTAAGCTCGGGAATAACTCGTCTACCTTTCTTTTTATTTAAGTTTTCAACGATGTAAAATATGATTTATAGTTAAAATATTTTTAAAAGGGATTTATTTTAAGAAATTTGTCAAGTCACATTTGAATTTTTTTTTATTGTTGGAAATATCTGTTTATGAAATAATGCTTGAGATTTTCAACAGACTTCTTTGGTATCGTAACCAAACGCAAAGAAACAAAGACTTTATTTGATTTGAGGCAGAGCGAAGGAAGTTGCAATTTTACTCTCAAGTTTAAGTCTATAGACTCAACTCTCTTACTTCCAAGGTCAAGTTTATATGTGATAAGTACTAGTTTCTTATCACTTTTAGCAATGAGCAATAGTGACCTGAGAATTTGGTAATTATTTATCAGAGTTATGAGCCTATGATAAAAAAATTATAGCTTTAAAATTACTGGTGAAAAATATAGCGAAAGTGCGGGATGCCTCGGAACTTTTCCTCGTCACATTGGATTTTTTACGCTCATCCTCCCTGCTTCGGACTTCCTTTGCTTTGTATATTCCTCAGAATATACAATTCACAAAATTTATACTTCAACTGAACTCGCTCGTAATTTTTCGAAATTTTCGTGTTTTGTGATTTTTTGACATTTTTGCGTTTTGTGATTTTCGCAGTCATTTACGGGTTAATGACATCATAAAAATATTTTCCAAATAGCTCAACTACACATATAGACTGATTTTTGTACGAAGTTTAAAGTCTCTAGCATAAATACACTATGAGCTACATGTGACAACAGACACACACCTACATCATACACATTCATATAGACAAACAACTTTGCAAAACCACTCTATAGACTGATTTTTGAACAAAGTTTCAACTTTCTAATATAAATACACTGTGAGCTACGATGATAAGAGAGACACACACACACAAACACACAGACCGACAGAAAACTTTGTGAAAACTACTCAGAAGGTTTAAAAATAAACTGGAACGTATAATTCCGGTGATATCCCAGTTTCGGATTTTTTCGCAATACAATAATTTTCCTATATACCTACGGTATGAGGAAAAGAAAAAAAATTAAATAAGTAAACATGATTTACGAATGTTAAAATAAAATTAATATTCTCACGTACAATAATTTAATTTTTTAATTAGTATGTATAATGCGTATTTATTGTGGTAGTGTAGGTAAGTGTTAGGTAGTTTAGGTTAGTGTTAGGTAGTGTAGGTTAGTGTTAGGTAGTGTAGGTTAGTGTTAGGTAGTGTAGGGTGGTAGTTTCCCTACTTGATATTTATTACTTTATAACTGTAAACAGTACAACGACAAAGGAGTACATCATGACATAGATAAATACAAAATCTGTTCTCTGAATTTCATATTGTCTAAAAAAGTCAACTCTCAACCTTTTTATTGGTCATCATCAGTGCATAATGTATATTTGTTAGACACTAATGATGACTTTATATGTTTGAAAGCCGGCTTTGTTTTTTACACACTAATGATAACCTTTATTTTGTTAATAGCCAATTTTGTGAGAAATACACTGATGATGACATTTATATGGTTAAAATTTAGGTTTGAGCGTTTTACAGTAATGAAGACCTTAACATGGTTAAACCCCAGCTGTTTTGTGAGATACACTAATGATGACCTTTATGGTTAAACCCAGCTTTTTTTTGTGAGATACACTAATGATGACCTTTAACCCCAGCTGTTTTGTGACACTAATGATGACCTTTATATGGTTAAACCCAGCTTTTTCGTGAGATACACTAATGATGACCTTTATATAGTTTAAACCCCAGCTTTTTTGAGATACACTAATGAGGCCCTTATATAGTTAAACCCAGCTTTTTTGTGAGATACACTAATGATGACCTTTATATGGTTAAACCCCAGCTGTTTTGTGAGATACACTAATGATGACCTTTATATGGTTAAACCCCAGCTTTTTTGTGAGATACACTAATTATGACCTTTATATAGTTAAACCCCAGCTTTTTTGTGAGATACACTAATGATCACCTTTATATAGTTAATCCCCAGCTTTTTTGTGAGATACACTAATGAGGCCCTTTATATAGTTAATCCCCAGCTTTGTGCGTTATACACTAATGATAACCTTTATATGGTTAAACACCATTTTATAGATGTGTATCTCTGAGGAGATACATCATCTTTTACGTTACTTTAGAGAAGGGTAATTAAAGTATTGACTCACATGAAGGGTAGAACGACTGTACTTTCTCAGTGTACACATCAGTCTGGAAATTCCCCGGAGAGATGGGGAGTCGGTCCTGGAGAACGGATATAATTCTTTTGTGGTGTTCGCCCATCTCAGGGTTGTCTTGACCTCCACGCAGATACTTGAGTAGGGTTGATTTAATTGATATAATACGACGTCTCTTATCCCTAAAAAACAGGGAAAAGAAAAAATGCTAATTATAAATGCCGGACGCAACTTAACATTGCGGTAACTTTTTTCACTCCTTCAGTTGCAATTTTTTCTAGCAACAAAAACAATTAATTTTCACTACTCTAAATGAGATAAATCTCTACACAATTAGTATATTAAAGAATAAGCCTTGTGAAATATCGTTTATTAATGTTTAGAAGGAAAGAGATACAAAGTAGGTTAAAAATAATAAGTCTATTAGGTTTTGGTAATTTCATATGTAAATTTAAAATTCGGGTTCATGGTACCTCGGTACTTTCAAACTACCATGTGCAATGTAGTTCGTTCTCACAATGTTATAATTATCCAGGACGTAAGATGATTTTGTCCCGCTTCACTCGATATCAGAATAGAATGGTTTTGTCCGAAGTCTAAAGTGTTATGACTTATTCAGACACGTTTTGCTCATTCTCAGCATGTCTGACTCGCTTCGCTCGTCTAAAGAATTTTATGATTACCTGAAGCTTAAGGTAGCGTTACTTCAGTTTGAGGTCTCCTACGTTTGACTTCAAAAGTATAAATTATCCAAATATCTAGAGAATTATAGCGTTGGGTAAATTAAAGCTTAGAACAGTAATACAGTAGATAGGCATTCCATAAAATATTAAGACTAATAGTTATTCATTAAATTCACAAAAGATCTGCGAATGTGACATTTAAGATCTGTGATCATACTTAAAAGCCCAGTTTGTTCTTTAAGAGGATATTAGCAAGCGACAAAACGTTATGATTTTGATAGATGAAAACTATTTTTTATGTAACTTTAACTGTCGCATCAATGAATATATTTATTTGTTCATCAATAACTTACTAAATAAAGTTATATGCTTCATCAACTATGAAGCATAAAACTAGATTGTTTTGCAAACAAGCAAGCATCCCGAAGGGAATTTGCCCGATTCACAGACCTCCGCGCCAGGATAATTTTGTTTTAAAAAATCGGGTATGGGGTACCGTGGAACATAACCTCATCCAGCTTAACCTGTTCCGAGTGAACAGTGATACTATAATTGTTTGTCTTTTTTTTCTCGGTTTTCAAAGAAAAAGTGCATTTTTATCCCACTGACTTTGGTAAATTTACAAATGCTCCGGCACCATAGTTGGTATGTTAATGATTAACATAGGTAAATATCTTGCGTAGGATTGTGTACAAGGTATAGGTAGTAATACGAGATGAGAGTGTCTGGAAGGATGTCTGGTTCGCCGTCTAGCCTCTGTAAACCCTGTCTACAATGCTACCACAGTCCTTTCCCTTCCTTTAGTTCCCACAAATCAATCATTTCTATAAACTAAAAAACTCTACTTCAATGACACAGCACTTTTTTACTTCAAATATGATATATTCATGATTTTAGTTTTTTTAACTTATTTTATTTAAATTGTAATCTATAGATTCGACAAATTTGATTTAAAATCTAAAAGGTTAAATCGTATTTGAAAGTAATGTCACTTGCGGGTTTATCAATGCTTATTTTACGATAAAATATATACGTTTGGATTTATAGACAGTTAATATAAATTTATTTTGTTGGAATGACTTTGGTCTAGACATGGAAATTTTATGACTTCAAAATGGATTTTATTTTTAGAATTTTATTGCGATGGGCTACTTACACACAGGATATCTTGATGAAGTTAAATTATTTATTTTATAAATTACCCAGGGATATTACTTACTAACATTGCTTAAAGTAAAGCTTAGGTAAAAAATAAAATTACATGAAAATCCGAAATTGGAAGTTAATTAAAGTAAATATCATTTGTCTCTCCACAATGATTTAATTTAATATATATAGCCACCTTTCGACCTTAATGATCATCATCAGTGCCTATAAACCCAAACAAAGCAAGTAATAATAAAAATAAAAAGAAGGAAAAAATCAAAAATGAGATTTTTTGACCTCGGAACTTTTCCTTGTCACATTGGATTCGCTACGCTCATCCCCCCCCTGCTACGCCAATTTTAAACTGCAAAAGACGTCTTCGGACTTGCTTCGCTCGTCCTCAGATTGTAAATACATCCGCGGTAATCCATACAGTACTGACCACAATGCTGCTTAACTTTTATGATCCAAGAAAAACCATAGATACTCTTGTCGCATTAAAGCGAAACTTAGTGTACTTATTTATTACGTTTAGGTATACACTTATAGGTATTCATCAAGTTGCTGACAATTGTAGGGTATGTTAACACATATATTACTATTTATGGTTAACAAAAATACAAAGTTACATTTTATTATCAGCATTAGTTCCGGTTTTATTGATTGACATACTACCATGTGAGGCGAAGCGGCCATATGGTTGTTGTCCTATATCAGTTCATCAAATCTCTAGTTTATTTAAGTGGGATACCTTTGAGGTATAAGCGAATTTTCATGTTTATTAGTAAAAAACGTGATTTGTTTACATTATATTATACATGTCAATCAATAAAACCGGATCTAATAAAGATAATGATTTTTAACTTCGGATTTTTGTTAACCATTCATAAAGGGGTAAAAATTTCAATCTGATCTAAACGCTGTTTGAAGATTTTTTTGAAATTTTTGTAGGATCATTACTGTAGGTCAAAAATATAACGTTACACATATTTTATAAACAATAGGGTTCGGGACATAAACAAGATTAATTTTTGAACTAAGTTTAATTTCGATACAAGCGTTCGAAAATTATCGTGTCCCATAGAAACGTCCCATAGAAAAAAACTCTCGTACACACACAGACACCCGCACACACACACACACACATATATAATATATATATAATATATAATATATATATATATATATATTATAATATATATATTATATATATATATATATTTTCTTGATCAGTGAGTCCCCCTTCCAAAAAAATCCACACCCACCTTTACCCCCCTCCATGACCTTTACCCCAACCTCAAATGCTCATTTTTTCTTTGAAAATTCGCCAGAAATCATCTCCCTAGCCGTATTAAAAAGTTAAGAATTTGTTCCAATTTTCAGTCCAATGAAGACTGGAATAAAGACAAAAAATCTTCAGCGGATATCCACTCTTCTAAGAATCAATTCCAAGAATTATCATGCTTATTAATTCCAATCAAAACTTGACTAACCATATCTTTATTCTCTTTTATAATTAGATATATATATATGTCAAAAAATAACATGATAGTACGAGTAGATTTTTAAAACACAACACTCTTTCTTTAAATCAAACTGTTTATTTTTTATTACACTAATCAGGGAGTTTTGTGTCAAAGATAATGCTATAATCGCTGTTCATATACACACGACTTGAGGCGCGATGTATGCGTATAAGTTAAATAAAGGAAAGTGATATAAAGCAAGAGGATTGTTTATTCCGGTCATTGTTTTGTCAAACTGTCTACTGGGTAAGATTCCAGGACTGTCTGTTGGTCCGTCTAGACCAGCCAACACTGGGACAAGGTCACTACAGCTTCTATATACAACAAATCTATAAATATAATTATTAAATACCAACTTAACCAACAAATTTCTTATCCAAATATTTTCTAAAAAAAGAAAGATAGATCTAAGAAAGATAGATCCTTCTTACTGTCACAAAATAATTGACCGAACCTCAGGGAATCCTTATTGAACCAACGTGAGTGAATGTTTATAAATATACAATGATGAGCTCTAAATTAACTTAATTTAGTGAGTCTCCATTTGTGAGCAAACCAGCGACAAACAACCGAAAATTTTCTTACCTATATCTTCTCAAACTTCTTTATATAGATAGATCAATTCCTCGTCTGATAAGTAAATAATTTATCTAACGTCAGTGAGTCCTTATTGAACCAACATCAGTGAGTCCTTACTGAAGGAACGTCAGGGAGTCCTTATTGAACCAACATCAGTGTCCTTGCTGAAGGAACGTCAGTGAGTCCTTGCTTAAGGAACGTCAGTGAGTCCTTACTTAAGGAACGTCAGTGAGTCCTTACTGCAGAAACGTCAGTGAGTCCTTATTGAACCAACATCAGTGATTCCTTATGCAGGAACGTCAGTGAGTCCTTATTGAACCAACATAAGTGAGTCCTTACTGAAGGAACGTCAGCGAGTCCTTATTGAACCAACATCAATTAGTCCTTACTGAAGGAACATCAGTGAGTCCTTATTGAACCAACAAGTGAGCCCATACTGAAGGAACGTCAGTGAGCCTCCTAAGAGAGTCTTACTGAAGGAACGTCAGTGAGTCCTTATTAAACCAACATAAGAGAGTCCTTACTGAAGGAACGTCAGTGAGTCCTTATTGAACCAACATAAGTGAGCCCATACTAAAGGAACGTCAGTAAGTCCTTATTAAACCAACATAATAGAGTCCTTACTGAAGGAACGTCAGCGAGTCCTTATTGAACCAACATAAGTGAGTCCATACTAAACTAACAATGACTCCTATAAATTAGTAATATGACAAACTGATATAGAACAACAACTATGTGGCCGCGGAGCGGCCAAGGGACCTAAGGCCTCTTGCTGTAATTATAAAGCGGCATAAAATCACGTCTGTTATCAGTAGGTAGCTCAGTTCTCTAGATTACATTATTGGATGTGTACTTTGCTTAAATATAATTAATTTTCATTAACTTTTCGTGGATCTAAGCCAGGTAAGGAAGTGGAGGAATCCATAAAGATATTATTACTAAAAAGGCACTATAGCTTAAATTTTGAAAAATTGAAAAAGTAACCTGACCACCTTTGCATTAAAATATAATCTTACAAATTAATCAGTACAAAATTACAGTGACTTATATTGGAGAACGTTATAATTACAAATCAAAACACAAAAAATGTGTGGGAAGACAAAAATAGTTGATTTATAATAACCTTAACAAACTCTTGGAGGAGGTTTCAATGAGGTTTCTCAGAGCCCCTGAGAGCCCCACAATGATGTTTCAGGCCTCTCAATGTATTGGGATAGGCTATGCCCCCTCTAGTATTTATTATTATGTAGGAATCCATGAACGGCAGCTAGTTTTAAATGAAGAACATATTGGGATTTTAAGCATTTCATAGAAAAGCATTACATCTAAAATCTGAAAAACACTTTCTTTCTAAATAATTAATTAGGAAAAATTTTACAAATTTAAGTCTACCAACCAAATTGACTCAAGAGTTTGGAGAGTACGAAACAATTTACTTATAAAAATGAACCTGTTAAAACATCTCCTCAAGTAAATTTATTAATTATTAGATATATAATTCAATTAATCATATTTTAATTTAAATACAGATTTACAAGTTACAAAAGCAGTCTATATGATTTGTTTTGGTTCAAATTTTGTCACAAGGATTGGGAGCGCTGCAATAAAAACTTAATAAATGTCATTAACATGTAACAGAAAACTGGCATTTCTTCTCCTAGACGTAGATGTAACTAAAAATACAACTTAACCGTTCTAATGGCTTAAGTACCGCGTCTAGACGTCTTATTTTATTACTTTAATTTTCAATTCTTCACCTACCTCAAATATATTTCAATTTTATTCCTGTACTTGAATCTGTAAACCGGCTTTACAGCATTGACAGGGCTGCGAATTGGATGAAAATATCTCGTGAATTGGATCTCGAAAAAAAAGTTTTATTAATGTTTAACTTTTATCTTTATTTTTTATGGCAGTGATGATAACCTGATGATAGGTTGAAAGCCATTGGCCAATACACAATCATTTTTGTGGATAGACTTTTTTGTGGACAAGAACAATACTTGTGCTTAATTTTAGTAAAAAGTCAGATTTGATACATTGTAAAAAATCGGGTACGGGGTACCTCGGTACTTTTTCTCATCACATCGGATTTGCTACGCTCACTCTCCCAACTTCGGACTCGCTTCGCTTGTCCTCAGATAGTAAATACATCCGATTCTTTCCCAGCTGTCACCCATCTAGGCATTGACCCCTCTCAATCCTGCTTAATATTTATGATCTAACAAATATCATGGATATACTATTAGTATTGAAAAAAACTTAGTTTATATTTAAATGTTTATATTTGTACCAGATTTCAACTCAATTACATTATTTTCCGAATTTTACAATTTTTTAAATAATGTGCACAAGTCATATGATAAAAATGAAACTAACACTGATCATGATATAAAAATTGACACATATGTTAGTCTTATGCATAGCTAAAGGCCAGCAAAATCTCAAATTGATCGCAATATTTTTCCGCGTTTTATGAATTTTCAAAATTTTTTCAGGTAATGACGTCATAAAAAATATTTTCCGAATAGCACAACGCCTATAGACAGATTTTTGTACAAAGTTTCAACTCTCTAGCGTAAATTCACTGGCTAACAGTAACAAATAGCTACGATAACAGACGCTCACTCATACACACATACACACACACACATACACACACACACACATACAGACAGACAACTTAGTAAAAAGACCCCCAGGAGGTCTTAAAAAGACCCAAAACAGATAATTCCAGTGACATCCCGGTTTTTGATTATTTCGCAAACACAATACTTTCCTAAATTTTTTTAAACAAGTTCTTTATTGGCAAAACTATACAATATTTATTTTGTGTTAACCGAAGTCATATTTTATTTATTGATTTAGGGTAATTTGTGCCTCTTTATTTTTATTTTGTTTATTTATAAGTTATTTTTGTGGTATGATTCTGATTATTTTTTTGGGGTGTAAGGGGGTTTGTTTGGGTTAAGGATGATTTTATAGTATTTAGTTTTATAATTTCTAGTATTGGTTTGGGTATTTTATTTTTATAATATTATTTTATTTTTTAATATTGTCAAAAGATACTTTTCCTATATATAAATAAATAAATAAACTATACCTATGGTATAAATTTGAATAATTAAAAATTATTATAGTTATAAGAATAAGACCAGTTTTTATTACAGACTTGCACTTAGAACCTAAGGAGTAAGTTACAAAAGTAAAATTACAAAAAAATTTACAAATTACAAAGCATAAACAAAGATATAAAACAACAGCAAAAGAGTAAAAAGAGGTTAAGTTCTTATTTATAAGTTAGCAAACGATATAAAATTTAAGTTAGAAATGGACAATGTTTTCTAAATCAATGATACCGACTAAGTTTGAGCGCATGTCATTTGTGAGCATAGGCGATTCTAATTAAAACTCTTAGGGGGGATTCAGCAAGCTGAATGAGGTTACACAAAGCCCCTCAGAGCCACAAAATGATGTTTCGCGTTTGCTAATGTATTGAGATAGTATATGCTCCCTCTAGTATATATCTCTATGACCTAATGAATATAATGTTACATAAAATGTTGCCAACACTGATATAAAAATATCAGCTGTTGTATAACACTGAATAATCACATTTTCATTGTTAGTATTTATATATATATATATATATATATATATATATATATATATATATATATTATATACTGTATTTTTGAATTATATATATGTCGTTTTTTCGTTGTTACTAAAACCAATACTACTTGTCTTCCTATTTAACATTTAAGTAAAATTAATCTGAGAAAGTAAATTTTGTTTATTGGTAACCTTTGTAGGAACATAATAGGAACAATAAAGTCATAATTGATTATTTATTCATAAAGTATATTTTTATATGATAAATAAATAAATTTTATTTCATTATTTACTTCCTTAATACATTTTATTTAAATTAAATTTAATTTTAGTAGCTAAAAATGCAATATGTTTTTTTGGGGGGCTAATTTCAAACAAGAGGGGGCTTTAGCCCTCCTAGCCCCCCTTAAAACCGCCTATGTTGTGAGCAAAAATGGTTGTTAAAAGGTAAAATCTCTGTATAGATGGCAACTATATTACGACACACGGCTATAATCATTTGACAGCGTGGGAATATAGTTCTGAGGAACAAATAAGGTTGGACTGATTTCAAATTGTGGACGTGGTTTAATTTAACATCCACGAATAACTTCATTTGCTCCCTCGCATTATTTTTCCCACACTGTCAACTGATTTTAGCCGTGTATCGTACTATAGTATTAAATCCAAGGTAATTTATTTTATAGTAATATTTAGCATAAGTATAGGAAAAATAACTTAAAAATTAATATTTTAGCTAAATTAATAATTCTATCACTGGATAAAAAAGCTATTGGTCTAAGTTAATAATGGGCAAAGATTATTCTGAGTTAATAAACTGTCTATTATTAAATCTATGTAAAAATTGGTCTAAGGTTATATAAATGTTATTTACTTTAACATGGTTAGTTTGAATTAATTATTAATTAAAAAAAACTATTGGTGTAAATTAATAATAGTAAAAAATAATTCCGAGTTAATGAATTGATTAATATTATTAAATCTAAGTCAAAGTTAATCTAAGGTTATATACTTTAACATGGTTAATTTAAAATTAATTAAAAATTAAATTTAGTTTTAGTAGAGTTACAGAGTCAGTAAAGTAATTTTTATACCTCACAAACGCTGGCTCTTCTCTGAAAACATAAATAAACAAATTGTACATTTAGTAAATTTTTTTTTGATACAACTAGCTGCAGTTTTGAAGAACATAGGTCATTGAAATATTTATTTTGTATAAGATCGACAAAATAATGAACGGAAATGACGATCAGGTAGATTATATCTGTAGGTTAGGTCCGCATGCTTGCTTTCTTACTCAGTATCTTGTTGTTCGTTTATTACTTATCGTCATTTATACCTTAGGTATATATGAGGAATATATGTATATACCTACGGTATATATGTTCCGTATATATACCGTAGGTATATATGTTCCATATATATACCGTATGTGTATATGTTCCGTATATATACCGTAGGTATATATATACGGAAAATATATATACCGTATATATTTACGGTGTATTTACCGTATATTTACGGTATATTACCGTATATAGGGTATATATATATGGTTTCGGTAAGTACACATATTTACCGAAACTTATATAAGTTACGGTAAATATGTGTTCGCGAAAAAATTCCGAAACCGGGATGTCCCGGAATTATGTGTTTCAGGTGTTTTAAGGCCTCCTAAATGGTTTTTATAAAGTTGTCTGCCTGAATGTGTGTGTTTTATCATCGTAACTCGCTGTGTGTTCATGGTAGAGAGTTGAAACTTTGTACAAAAATCATTTTATAGCTGTAGTTTTGCTATTGGGAAAATATTTTTTATGACGTCATTAACCAACAATAATGACACAGCAAAAATTTCGAAAAATAATGCGATCTTTTTAAGGTTTGGCACGAATGTAGCCATGCATAAAATTGAATATGCCATGTAGGCTTTGTTCTAATTTTATAAAATGACTTGCGTACGTTTTTTAAAAAATTGAAAAAAGTCGAAAAATTATCCAATGGCTTTGAAATTCGGAAAAACTGCATCCCTTCACACTAAGTTTCGTTTCATTTCGACAAGTATATCAATGATTTTTGTGTGATCATATAATTTAAGCATCATAGATCGTTGTCAATGTCTGGATGGGAGACCGCTGAGAATGAAACGAATGTATTTACTATTTGAGAGCAAGCGAAGCGAGGCCAAAGTCGTGTTGCAGAACAAATCTGGCGACTTGTATATTCTGACCGATGTGATGAGGAAAAGTTCCGAGATACCCTGTACCCGTTTTTTTTACTTTTTTATGCATACTGTTAGCATAGGCAAAGTATAGTGCTTGCAATAAATATCCGAAACCATAATTTCACATTTATTATTTGTTTCAGGTGATAAATATCGTGATCAACAAGTTGTCTGTTTGTTTGTGAGTATTTTATCATTGTAGCTTGCAGTGAGTTTAAGGGAAAAAAAAATCAGTACAAAACCAATCTTTATGTCTAGTAGTAAACGGTCATTAATGACTCAGCAAACATTGTTGCTTGCAGTGAGTTTAAGAGAGAAAGAAATCAGTACAAAAACCAATCTTTACGTCTATAGTAGTAAAACGGTCATTAATGACTCAGCAAACATTTGTTGCTTGCAGTCAGTTTAAGAAAGAAAGAAAATCAGTACAAAAACCAATCTTTACGTCTAGTAGTAAAAACGGTCATTAATGACTCAGCAAAAATTTGTAGCTTGCAGTGAGTTTAAGAGAGAAAAAAATCAGTACAAAAACCAATCTTTACGTCTAGTGTAAAAACGGTCATTAATGACTCAGCAAACATTTGTAGCTTGGAGTGAGTTTAAGAGAGAAAGAAAATCAGTACAAAAACCAATCTTTACGTCTAGTAGTAAAAACGGTCATTAATGACTCAGCAAAAATTTAGATAATTCACAAATCTATTTAAAATGTAGCAAGCTTATTTTTTACGAATTGCATACATACAGCTTTTTAACAAATTGCTAAAAATCAAAAAATAATCCAATTAAATTGAAATTCAGTACAATTATTTCATGTAATGTGTTCAAAGGAAATGCGCATAATTATCCAGTTGGTTATACAAAACTATGCTCTAAAATTAGAAGTACGCACTATCATTTGCACTAGTTAAAGCTTAGTTACTTACCTTTAGCTTAGTCAGTTATCTTTAAAGGTTTTAGCGCATTTCCTTAGAAAAATACAGACAAAATGAGTTACGAGCAGTGCTTGACATTTGAGTAACTGCTCAGGTTCTAAAGCATGAACCGGAACCTTAAACAAGAAATGGGTTGTTAAGCACGTCCTACACCCGATTTTTTGCTTTTGGCCAATCTTGCATAGTTCGATTAGTAACAATTCTATTTGTTTATAATTTTTACTTATAGATTTTCAAAGAAAATCTATGTTTTAGATTAATCTGGACTTAGTCTATCTGGATTCTTGATAGAGAAAGTCTCTAAGTGCCGCTTCGTGGCACCCAGTGCTGAGGCTGCGGAGCTGTCTAATGCTTTTTTTACGCTTGAGCCCGTAGGGTAATTTTAGCGTTTCTACTCCTATAAAGGACACTCTACCAAGAACTCCCTTGAATTCCAAATGCTTCTTGTTCCACATTGTACTTTCTTTATTAAAAGAATAACAACAATATGGAAAAAATATAAATTAAACTTTCTATTATCAGCATAAAGTTATTACTTTAAGTCAAAATTAAACTCATTCTAATCAGGAAAGATGAATTTATAAATAACTTACACATACTATAATAAAGCCCACGTGGTGTAAAATTAAATTGGTCATAATAACCTAGTGGTTCTAAACATCTCGCAGATTACCAAGGTCTAGACCAAGTAAATCTAAAATAAAACCAATAGATATTTAACTTATAAAGTAGAACTTCTAGTATAAAAATAAAATTACAGTTACGCCCACATAGAATAAATCTCATTAAATCTCAAACAGATAGATGCTCTTCTTGTTTTATTGCTTTATCGTTTTTAACAGAACGGTGACGGGTGGGGGGGGTTCTTCATTTTCCAAATGTTTGAAAAATAAAAGCAAATATTTTAAAGCGTATTATTTTAAGAAATATCATTTTTGACGTGTATTGGAAATTCGTGTTACTTCGGCTTCTCCGGAAGCCGTTCGTTTAATTAGTGTTTATATTTATATATATATATATTAATATATATATATATTATATATATATATATATATATATATATAATATATATACAGCACATAACACACAGTATATATATATATATATATATATATATATATATATTATATATTATATACATGCCACATACCACACGATATATATATATATATATATATATATTATATATATATTCAAATAAGGATCGTCTAAAATCTTGCTAATAAGATCCTTTTACCCTCCACGCCAAGTCCGTAATCAAAGCCCAACTTTATCACGAAATAACGAAATTGTAAATCGGACGTGGAGAGTTAAAGGTTCCATTCAGCAGAAACAGGCTAAGTGTTAAGTAGTGCCCACACTTACATCGCCAGAGCTCATTGCCTCGAAGATTCATAGTCTATTTAAAGGTTAACTTTTCAATTGGGTGCAGTCACACACACACTGATATATATTATATATATTATATATATAATATATATATATATATATATATATATATATATATATATATATATATATATAATTATATATATATATATATATATATATATATAATATATTATATATTATGGATATGTGTTATGGACACTTCTAGTCTTTGCAACCCTCTCATTACCAAATACTTTTTTAAGGTAATACTCATAGAGATATATACTAGAGGGAGCATAGCCTATCTTAGTACATTGAGAGGCCTGAAACATTTTTAGTGGGGCTCTCAGGGGCTCTGTGTAACCTCATTGAAACCTCCTCTAAGAGGGAGTTGAGGTTATAATTTCAATTGTTTGAGCTTCCCGCAGATTGTTTGTGTTGTGATTTGTATTTTAATTCTACTATATAATTACTGTTTTTTTGTTCTGTTTATTTGATGAAAATAATAATCGAATGTGGTCAGGTTACTTTTTCGATGTTCAAAATTCAACCAATAGGGCCCTCTGTATATATCTCTATGGTAATACTTAATAAACTATCGAAAATACTAATTTCCATTCACTAAAAAAACTTTTATGAATAGTTTGTTTTATTAAAATCGGCCTCTATAGTTAGTTATAACATGCACCAATAAAATGTTTATTGCCATTCCCAGACTGATTTAATTGATTTTTTTTTATGAGTGAATAGTTTTCTTTTTACTAAGTAACTGTAAGTATGCAACTGTTTGATTTTATAGTTTTTTTTACAGAGATTATTTTCCAGTTAAATTAGTCTGCTTATTTGAACGTTTAGTTTGAAATATTTCTGTCTTATTTTATTGGCTTTTTAGAAACAAATAAAAATCCACAACATAATAACGAAGTAAAATAAAACAAATTAAATACCTCAGAATTTAAGTAATAGCTATTTATACTACTGGCTAGGGAAATGGAACAAGTAATAAATTTAGGCCTGAAGCTAGAAGCGAAGGTAAGCTGTTAAATTATTACATGTTCAAGATATCTTATATGGGCTTTGACAGTATTAAAGTATTATTAACCTTGACAGTATTAAAGTTAATTAAATAAAACTTTGCTGAAAGGGCTTTTTAAATTATCCTAACATTAATTAGGATTATTATATCCTATGTATTAAATATACTAATACTTCCAAACAAAAAAATAATATTGTAATAATTAAAAATACTTTAGCCAGGAAAAGTTTAAAACTAATACATAACTCTAAAGTATGTTTGTAAAAAAATTCGTTTAAATACGGCCAGTATATGTATACTTTTTATCAGATCATTTGTTTTAGGGAGGATCGAGCCGGTTCAGAACGTTTCAGTGGCGGACTGAGCCAAAAAGGCCCTAAAGTTTCGCCTAAAATGGCCCAAACCTTTATCTCCAGGGGCCCAATAGAGGGGGGGGGGGTCCTCTATTGCTTATCAAATAGAGGGATCTACTTTTAACAAAAGTAGTTTTAATGACTATAGCAAGCTTAATTTCATTTATTTAATTTTAATTTAATAAAATAGAATAATTTTATAAAATAAACTTAATTAAATAAAATACATTTCATGGTTTAATATCTAGGGCCCTTTTGTTCTGCTTTAAGGCCCTGATTTAGTATTTTAAAGGCCCCATGTGGCCCTAGTCTTCCGTTTTGAACCTTTAACGGTCCAGATATAAAGAATAGGAACCTTAAACCTTAATTTAGATTTAGGTAGCAAATTAAGAATATTGTAAGTAAACAAAAAACATAAATCTCTAAGGCCCTTTTGTGCTGCTTTAGGGCCCTGACCAAGTATATTAGGTGCGATTATTAGCTCTAGTCTTCGTATGGGACACTTAAACGTCTATCTATAATGCATACCTAGACCTAGCTATTCATTTTTACGCCTGTTCAGTTCAGGCCTTGGGGCCATCATGAATAGGCTTTTCTTTTATGTTCATTGTATGCTATGTAAATTAATTTATAAATAAAGATAATTTAATAAAAAAAATAGGAGGGGCTATAAAGATCTAAAATTTAGAATATATTTTTATCTAATTAAAAAAATTATACATATAGACCCTTTTTATACTGCTTTAGGGCCCTAATCAAGTATGCTAGGGCCCTTTTTAGCCCAAGCTTTTAATATGGGACTCTTAAAAGTATAGGTAAAATAAATAGGGTCCTTAAAGACCCAAGATTCAGGTAACAATAACTAATAAAATAACTAATTGAGAGTATTTTAAAGTACTTTAAATGCATTTTTCTCTAGGAACTCTTTAGGCCCTACCTCAGAGTATTGGTCCCCCTTGAGTCTGGTGTAATTAATACGTATACTATAATACGACACGGCTAAAATCAGTTGACAGCGTGGGAAAATAATGCGAGGGAGCCAATGAAGTTAGCCCTGGATGTTAAACCACGTCCTTAATTTCAAATCAGGCAAATCTTATTAGTTCCTCAACACTATTTTCCCGCGCTGTCAACTGGTTTTAGCTGTGTGTCGTACTATAGTTGTCTTCTATTATAGTACTGGTTTTACCAGTTATTATAATAAATAATTATATTTATATATTATAAGCTTAAAAATATTTAATATGTTAATATTTTCGTTATTAAGGTTTATTTTTGGCTGTGAGGCCCATGGAGGAATGCCGCCCTCTTCCTCACTGGCCAGTCCACCCCTGAGAACGTGAATGGCTAACTAAACCTAATCTTCTCTGTCTGAGAACTAGCGAATTAAGTCCGAAGATCTACTCTATTATAAATATAGCGTTGTTACTATTCCTCGCCTAGTAGCATTGGTGTAAGGAGGAGTATTGTGTTCCCTAAAATTATCTCTTTCAGGAACTTGCATGACGTTCTTAGTGGTTTTTATCATGCTGTCTGTCTGTGTAATCCATAACTCCCATTGTGTTAATGCTAGAGAATTCAAACTAGGCTCAAAAATCAGACTTAAGTTCTAGATGAAATGCCCGGAAGATGAAATTTTTCAAACTACGATAACCTACTTTAGAGAGTCATCAAAATTAAAAAATATACTAAAAATGAGAATTTTAACAAATGGAATTGGCATTTGACAAATCGATCAACTCAATTTTATTTTGATATTAATTGCTATTTTAATTGACTGTTAAAATTGTAGCGGCCTATAAATTTTAATTTTTCGACTGCCTTTCGACGTTTGACATATTTTCAGTTAGAAAAACACAAAGTTAATTAGCACTGAAATTGCCAAAGCTATTTAACTTTTAAATTTTACGTTATCGGCGAACATATATATTTTTTGCTCGACTCTTAAAATGTGTGAAAAAGTTTATTTACGTTTATTTATTTATTTACATTTGTCAAAAATCGTTTTACCGCATACAATTATTATCAAATCATTTGATATATAGGTAAAATGAAGAGCTAACAGAATTGATGCAAATATAACACTATACTGTAAAGACATTCACAAAGTTAAATTCATCATTATAATCAGTATCGATTTTAACGATTGACGTAAAATAAAAGTATTCTTCTCTAAATCGGAAGAAGGGTAAAAAAAATTTCAAAACTTTGAAAACGGAAAGGTTTCATCCGCGTCAGGTCTCTAAGGTGTTAAGTAATCAATCAATAGCTAAGAAAATAAAATTTGTGCGGGTTTAATAGGTTTGCGAAAATTTCTATTTTTCGCAACACTACCGCAAGCTGTTTAAGAACGTCCCATACGATTACATAGGTTGGAATTTAAGCTGTCACCGCACGCAACGGACGGACGCATCGCTACCGCAGTATTGTGAATGCACCACGGAGTACTTAGAACTATAGTTCTAGAGAACAATAGTCTCTGGAATGCACCTTTAGACGGGTCTTAGGGCTCAAGCACTTAAACAGTCTATTTGCAAGAATCTGGTGGCGGTTAATTCAAAGGCGCAAAAATTAAAGCGATCAAGGCGAAAATTAAGAGCGATCAAGGCGAAAATCAAGCGATAAATCCAAGAGGTTTATAATAAATACGTCTCTACACCAATAATTATTTTTTATCAAAACGCTAGCTTTCGGCTGCATTCAGTCATTATCAGTCTAACCTTAGAATAATACTATATATACAAGGAGCACTACTGATAACACGAAAGCCGGTTCACTGGTCCAACTAAGTAATGCTGCCACCCTTACAATATACAATTTTCTAAAAAAAAGTTGGCAATACTTCCGGTTGCTGAATTATTATGTTCTATTATTAATTAATGATTGATTATTTATAAAATACTAATATAAATATCGGTGCATTACAATATTTTATGCATTTTAAATTGTAGTTTAACGTATTTATTAAAATTATATATAAAAAGTAGTCCTCGTCGACTAAATGATTCTTGTATTCCGCCACCCTTTTGCCATCTAAGACCAGTTTTATTAAATACTCAGCAGGCGTTTTAAGTTATTTATATATTTGTTCTTTACGATCTTTCTTCATTAATAGATATTTATGACACATATTTAAAATAATGTTTTGTTGTCAGGTTGGCAGCATTACTTAGTTGCACCAGTCAACCGGCTTTTGTGTTATCAGTGGAATTACATAGTGTTTACGGTCCTGTGCTCCTTCTATATATAGTATTATTCTAAGAGTCTAACAAAAGATATACAAACCAAAAAATAAAATACACAAAGATCAAAACTTAAACTAAGGAGGAAAAACTCAAGACAAAAGGGTATTTTTGTCAATTATACTATATTTGACAAAAAGCGTACACTTACGCTTTGTAATTATGCAAAGCTATAATTATTGCCAAACATTTAATTGATCATTCAATTCATTGATGCTAAAATAATATTTACAGCTTAATTAATACTTTTTTTAATATATTATATAATTTTATACAATTTTATCTGAGTCACTCGAAAATGCATTTATCATGGTAACCTTTAACGAATTTTAAATTCTAAATTTAAAAATTCTAAATTTACGTCTATAATTTTTTAACAATACGCCAAGCAATTACAAATTATTTTTTTTTTTTGAAAGAATAAAATGCAACGTTGTGCAAGTTGATCTTTAGAATAAAGTTTTAATGGAATGAAATAATAGAAATATCTGTAAGATGATATGGATCGGACATCCCGGTCTGGTGCATTGTAGATCAATGAGAGAGGGAATAATGTAAGACTGCAGAGCTAGGCATCTGACACTCTATATCTCGACTTCCCGTCTGCAAACCTACAGACCTAATAAAGACACATGTAAACAAAAGAACTCAGGTTTTTTTTACCATCATGGTGATTTTCTGAATCAAGGCAAGGTCGTATCAGAGAAAGTTTATCGAAAATTTCATTGATGGTAATTTGATACTCTTCGAATTTGAGAATCGCATTACAATTGAATGACAAAAATCAAAATTAATTCAAAGAAATTATTGAATTGATTTTTTTTTAAATTTAATATTTTTTTACTTTTCTTAATTTTCTGTAGGTATAAAGGAAAATTCTTGTGTTTGTAAAAATAAGCTCAAATAAATCAGTGATTAATTATTGAGTGATGCAGATCATTAAGTTAGGTAATCAATAGGTGATTATCATAGGTCATCATACCTTGTAATAATACATTTTTATTGAATGCTTTGTACACGTTTCTTTGAGAAATAATCTGACACAGATAATTTTTGGTACAAATCTATTCATTTGTACCAAAAATTAATATGTATTCATTTATTATTTTTTATTTTATTATTTTATATTATTTATTTTTATTATTATTATTCATTATTATTATTTATTCATTTATGTACATATAGTATATGAACAGTTTTTGTTGGATCACTAATGTCAAGCAGCACTGAACGAGGTTAGGAATAAATCGGATGTTATTTATTCCTTGAAGCGAGTACGTACTAAATTTTTTGTTTAAGGATTTTAATTTCTTTATTCTTATAATTTATATTATATATATATATATATTATTATATATATATATATATATATTATTATATATATATATTTATATATATATATATATATTATATATTATATATATATATATATATATATATATATATATATATATATATATATATATATATATATATATACTCAATTGACATGCTAACACTTCTGAAAGTTATTAAATGCGAGGCAAATGCCATAAAACAGCAAATAAAATTAATCAAGAAGGCCCCATGCTCGCGCATCAGATCCAGGGGCCGACTCTGCGGGAATGGTCAGTAGTGGCTATTCGCTGCCACACCAATGACACTCTATCCTGTGTGAGCAATATGTCAAATAGATATTTGTTGTAATGAAATAAGTTATTAAAAGAAATCTACTAAAGTGATGTAGAAATTCATACGTAGGGTGAAGGGAGGGGGGTCACGGGACACAGTAGTCCAACTCCCTGGTTTGATGTGGTCCTAAAAATCTGGGGCTAGTTGCATCAGCTCCCCATCGAGCGCTAGTTTTCACCTTTGCATCAATATTGCTATCAGTTTTAAATTGAGACGTCTATGTTTTGAAAGAACGTAAACAAGACAACTTTTAACTTATATAAGAACAATTTTAGTTGTTAATAAGATTATTTGTTTAGAAGAGAAGATAAATTTAGCATTTTTTCTTTTATAAGGACAAATAGAAACACAATAATCACGCAAATTAATTTCCATATCTGCACGTCAAGATGTAGTTAAAAATAACACATCATTTATATTTTTATTATATTTTATAAACATTTTATATTTAAAATAATTAATACAATTTTTAACATTGTTAAAGATCTATTTAAATAATTTTAATCTTGAAAATGAAGAACTAATTATTTTATACATTCTGTACAAGGTGAACCGACCTGCCTCTAGTAGAGAAACGGTGAACTCAAAGCAGGCCCATCTAAAACAGCTTATTCCGGAGGAGTTGGACCTTTGTGTAAGGCGCCCCCCCCCCTACTGTATGCATTTTAACACCACTTTAAAATCAACGTTATATAGATCTATAAGGCGCGGTCGAATATCTAGAACGTTGGATCACCAACAAACTTTTTTTATAATTTTTTTTTCAAAATTTTCAGTAATTAGCCGGATTTGTGATAAATAGGCCTCAAAGGGCCCTAACATACTCGACCAGGGTCCTAGAGCAGTACAAAAGGGCCATAAAGATTATTAGGGATCTAAATCTTTCATTAAAATGAATGATTAAGTTTATTTTATTTCTATTTGTTTATTTTATTTACTTAAGTTTATTTTAATTTATTTAAATAAAATAATATAATTTTATTTGATTTTATTTAATATGAAATTGAATTGAGCTTGCTATAATCATTAATACTACTGTAGTTAAAAGTGCACCCCTCTAAGAA
Source organism: Microvelia longipes (assembly GCA_018340805.1). Taxonomy (NCBI): domain Eukaryota; kingdom Metazoa; phylum Arthropoda; class Insecta; order Hemiptera; family Veliidae; genus Microvelia; species Microvelia longipes. The sequence goes on from JACMZG010000022.1 coordinate 18,192,096, forward strand.
GCATTATAGGAACTCCTCCATTGGGCCCCTTGAGATGTAGGTTTGGGCCGTTTAAGGCCAAACCCTCCTCGGGCCTTTTTGGTTCAGTCCGCCACTGATAGTATGCATTTTTAGTTTGTAACTAGTAAATACATAATTTATAGAAAAGTAACCAGACGCTTATAAATATAGAAAAAAGTAGCAACTACTAATTACGGTGACCTGTATAGAAAAAAGTTGCTAGTAGGAAAAACTTCAACTGCCACGTGGCAAACTATAATAGAGATAGTTTGATTTTTTTATTAGTTTCCTAGCAGCTATTACCCTCCCCTGGTCTGTGTTTCCCCTTTCCTGTCTGGTAGTTTTGTGGAGAGGGATGAAATCCAAGAGTAAAAAAACTTTATTTAATTGTCCCCAATTTTAAGTTGCTCTCAAACTATTGGCCACCAACAAGTTAGCTTTCTAAACTTTACTTTGTTTTGTAAAACTATTTAAGATTTTCTTTCCTTATTTGTTAAAGTACTCATTTTTTCTTTTTCCTTTTTTAAAAGATAGTATTTAAGAGTTTTCTACTTCCTTTTATTATATATTAAAGGGAACACAAGTTTTTCATTTTACTTTTACTCTTTGTTTAATTGTCCGGAAAAAAACTATTTTGCCTAAATATCAAATTAGAAACAATAAATCTAATGTTTTTTGACAAGAAAAAAAACATTGAAATTAGTATGCTTTTCTTTGACCTAAATAAGCGTGATTTTCTTTTTAGGCCAATACATGTTTTTCTTCTTCACTCTTTAACACCTGTCGGTCATATATCCTTAAAAAACACAAACACTAAGACTCTCCAAATGTTGATTTTATAGATCTATTACGTAGATTTTAAAGTGGTGTTAAAATGTATACAGTAGGAGGGGGGGGGGGCGGGACAACAGTAGGGGTTCCAGCTAGAGTAACAATACAGGAACCTGTAAAGCATTCGCACGGTTTCAGCTAGAGTAACAATACAGGAACACATAAAGGATTCGCACGGTTTCAGCTAGAGTAACAATACAGGAACATATAAAGAATTCGTACGGTTTTAGCTAGAGTACTTTTACAGGGACCGTAAAGGGTTCGAATAGTTATAGCTTGATTAAATCGGCATCCTATAGACTATAAATCATTATTTCATTCAGAGTTACCAACTAAAGCTTTGTATCATTATGACATTTTAAAGACGAGCGAAGCGGGTCCGAAGTTGCGAGGAGTATACAGGGGTATTCCGAATCTGAACATTTTCTAATGCAATTTAATCGACTACGGATAATTATAATGAACAATAAAACACTTCAGAAACATATGAATTCAACAAATTTAACAATATAAAATAGTATATTGTGTTATAAGATTGTCAAGAAGGTCTTTTTTATTGTGGCAACCATATTTACTGCCAAACGAAGCGAAACAGTAAAAGGAGCCAAGGTAAATAACTATTCCCAGTCGTGTAGCACATGCTATTTTTTCGGGCGTAGTAATTAGTGTTCTAATAAACTTTTAGAAAAAAAACAGTATAATGTTTAAAAATTTGACGATACAAAACTTCGTTAACAAAAACGTTCGATTATTTATTTGATAAACAAAAAAAGTAAAAAGAACAAGGAAGGTAATATTATAACTCTGTAGTTAACTACTAGCGCCCACCTAAAGGACATTTGAGGAACTTCACCAACGACTGTTAAAACTATTCTAGTTACGCCAATAGTAAAAAATTACGAAACGCAGACGGTAAAAATCGCATTTCATTTACTTTTTGAGGATCTGAAGTCCCTACTTCACAGCGGCCCAAAATAGTATATTATGCTACTAGGCAGCAAAATGGAATTTTGCAGACGAGTTTTATAAATTTGCCCCCGAGCCGAAGGCGAGGGCGGGCTATGGAAATTACCTGCAGAGGCGTAAGCCGAGGCAGGTAATTAATTGCACGAGTCTGCAATGTTTCCTTTGCTGCATAGTAGCATATACTATTTTATCTACTAACGGCAGAAAAAATACACAAGAGATTATTTTAAATACTTGCTGCGAGATTTTTCAATAAAGACTGCTTTGAAGTAGATGCAACGCTGACAATATCAAGTGGAGTGTGGTCCAATAACTCGTCAATGTCAACAATGTTTGTATCTTTATTCACTTCACTGTTGTTCTCACTCATTATGTTTTAGTAACTTAATTTTAGTTTACAGATTTAGTTTTTGATAACGTTCTATTTTTGTAACTTTATATATTTAAACTAAATATAACAACATGAAATACAAAATCTGACGACTTAAAAATTAAAAATCTGTCGATTCATAAACAGCTGGTAAATAATTTAATTTAAAGCCAAAAATTATCAGTGTTGCCAATTTGTTTCCAAAACATTATATATTATTAGATAAACAAATGTTAAATGTTAAACATTTAATAATAATATCGTAATTTTAAGTAACAATAAAGAAAGTTACAAACTAGAAACAAGCTAGAATAAATCATAGTTTACAAAATAAAACAATACCGCAATTCACGCAATAATTTGTAAAATAATAACCTCCGCTCATTTATTTTCCCGCCTAGGGAGTTTTAACTTGTTTCCCATGTTATTTAAATGAGCCATAACTCCCTAGTACTTTTTTCATTACCAAAACATTTTGCGTACTGTTTTGAAACATTTTGCGTACTGTTTTAAAAATTTCCCGTATTGTTTGACAGTGTAGGTAAAATGACATTTTGCAGCTTAAAAACAGTCCAGTAATGGCTAATTTTGCTGCCGTGAGTAGATAAAAAATATTTTTGAAATATTCTTTCTTTTTAATTCTAAAAAAAATTCTAAAAACTACGACAGACGGTTTTAAAAATCACTCTACACTCTTTACTCTAGTAATCTAGATACTCTAGAGCAATACTCTAGGCAATACTACTCTTCTAAAAAAAGTTTATAACATATTGGTCGACCTTCGACATCAATATAAGATAGAAAAATAAAAAGTGAATATGAAACCAAAGTACAAAAATGTATAGATTAGTTTTTTGATGACGTTTGATTACAGCATCCTTGGCGTAGTGTATCAATGATTCATGAATGAACTTAGAGTTGCATCTCTAATGTAACTGACCTACCGTTACGTTACTCACACTATGACGTAGTGATAGTAATTCAATTCATTGTAATAAATAATGAATTCTTTATTTTTGCTAAGGTACAATTTAATAGAGTATTATATTATTCTTAATAGTAATGGAATGTTTGTAACATTTAATTGATCAACAAGTGGCATTCGGCTTTTTTGGATGCTACACAGTGTAGACGCTAAAGAGCTGCGATGCGACCCGGCACTTTTTTCGCATTCGCAGTGTTGTTGTCCTTTATCAATTTTTAAAATTATGCTAGTTTTTGTAAGAGACATTTTGCCACAATATTAGCAAATTTCGAAATGTATTAGTCAAAAGCCGTAATTTGTTTACATCAAATTTTACATATCAAACGATAAAATAAAAAGAAGTAATATTCATTAGTTCTTTGTTTGCCTTATAAAGCAGTATATGTTTACTGAGTTTCATGTCGATCCAAAATGTTTTCACTTAGCGGCCTATAAGACCTCTTGTTGCAGATGCTGAATCGATTGAAAATGATCCGGAGTCGATATGATCACTATACGTAACCAAGAATCTTGAATAAAGAGGATGACGCACTAAGTCGATTTGCCATACAAAAAAGTGACCCCATCGAAAACCAAAAAATAGAGAGAATTCAACACGAAACACACGTCAAAAACCAACTGCACATGATTGGTACAAACTGCGCATGCTTACAATTCTTATAACAGCGCAGGTCTTAAATTTTAGAGGCAAACTTACCTCTCGATGGTTTCCGATTGTTTATTGCTTGAGAAGGTTATAAAAAAACACGCTTCAATTATCACACACTGAAGTCGCAAAGCATAGTCTAAAATTTAAAATTAAATAAGCACAAATGACTTGCACCACAAATGTAACAATGTTCCTTAATGCGTCATCCCTTTTATTCAAGATCCTTGTACTAGACCAAGCCCCGGGGGGTTTTGTTAATAAAAAGTGTAATGGCTGGAGCCGGTCTCAATTTTTCGTAAATACCTTCCTGAACAAGGATCTGCAATTCTGCCGACTCGTATCGGATGGGTGTCCCAGGCAGAACCTTGACCCCTAAAGTGCGTTCTGCCTGGGACACCCATCCGATACGAGTCGGCAGAATTGCAGATCCTTGTTCAGGAAGGTATTTACGAAAAATTGAGACCGGTTCCAGCCATTACACTTTTTATTAACAAAACACCCCTGGGCTCTTGGACTATACGTAACCATAAGAACGAAAAACTGTCTTTAAAAACTTTGTTAACTTAAATATTAAATTAAAAACAATTACATCAATTCTACAACAAAATAATCTATATAATCAAGCTATAGCCATTTCAAATAAAAGTGATTAAAAATGAGACTGGATAAATTACTTATATGGTTAACACATAGATAAACAATATTAACATAATATGTTAATATTGTTTATCAATGGGTTAACATCCAAAAATGTATAACATAGTCTGTAAAACAAAATAGACGATAAAAGTAAATAAGTATTACCACGGTTTTTCAGAGGATATTGAATTTACTTTCATTTTTTGAACGAACGTAAGTGAGTTTTTTCATTCAGAAATTTAGAACGACGTGTTGTGTTTGTACGTGTTACAATAACTGCCGTAAAAATAAACAGATTTAAAGGAAACTTGGTATACATTTAGTAATAATTAGCATTCAGTGTTGTATAGTTTTTAGTTATAGTGGCACCGATATTTTCGAAATGGCGACCGAAATGGCGGACCATTTGAAAAAAAATTGAGTGAAAAATCGTGTTGCACATCGTTTTAAAGCTCTTACAGTGTAGAAAAAGAAAATACGTGTGACATGCGCAAAATTATTAAAATAATCCATAATTTTAAAAATGGCGGCGATTATTGTGGACGTTTTGAATATAAAATTATAAATACATACGTTTTTAGTATGTATAATTTTAAACATACGCAATTTAGCGAGCGAAGCGAGCTCTTTTGTTTATATATATTATTAATACACGCAATCAAGTCTATTTTATGCAATCCCTTTTTTAGCTTAAAATTGTCTAAATATTCGCAATCTAACGAACGAAGTCAGCCCTATTAACTATGTATTATTAAAAATATGCACAATCTAGCGAGCGAAGCGAGCTAGATCTCTTAGTATGATTTATTGTAACTAAACGCAATCTAGCGAGCGAAGCAAACCTCTCTTACTATGTTTTACTATGTACATATTAATATGACCATACGTATAAATCATGACCAAAAGCTCATAACTTTTTACTATTTTTTTGTGATTTATATTATATTAATGTAAACAAATCACGTTGTTTAATAAATACATTTAGAAATTCGTGAGAGTATGCTATTTATATAAACTAGTAATATAACGAACCTATATAGGACTACAACAATTTGGCTGCTTCAGGCCACATTGTTGTAGAACTAAGGCTTTATAGAAATAAGGGTCGCGAAGCGGCCCCATAGGCCGGTGCAGCGCAGAGGCCAAGAGGGCGAAGGTCTTTTGTTTATGTTTGGACTAGTTAGTTATGTAAAAATCTATTAGTAATGTCAAAAATCTTTATTTTTAAAATTTTTTATTGATTAAGATCGGTTTATATAAAGATAACTAAGTAAAAGTATAGCCAATTGTTTATATGAAGATAACTAAGTAAAATGATAACCAATTGTTTATATGAGGATAACTATGTAAAAGGATAACCAATTTTTTATATGAGGATAACTATGTAAAAAGATAACCAATTGTTTATATGAGGATAACTAAGTAAATGGATAACCATTTGTTTATATGAGGATAATTAAGTAAAAGGATAACCAATTATTTATAGGAAGATAACTAAGTAAAAGGATAACCAATTGTTTATACGAAGAAAACTAAGTAAAAGGATAATCAATTGTTTATATGAGGATAACTATGTAAAAGGATAACCAATTGTTTATATTAATATAACTAAGTAAAAGGATAATCAATTGTATATAGGAAGATAAATAAGTAAAAGGATAACCAATTGTTTATATTATGATAACTAAGTAAAAGGATAATCAATTGTATATAGGAAGATAAATAAGTAAAAGGATAACCAATTGTTTATATTATGATAACTAAGTAAAAGGATAACCAATTGTTTATAGGAAGATAACTAAGTAAAAGGATAATCAATTGTATATAGGAAGATAAATAAGTAAAAGTATAACCAATTGTTTATATTATGATAACTAAGTAAAAGGATAACCAATTGTTTATACGAAGATAACTAAGTAAAAGGATAATCAATTGTTTATATGAAGATAACTATGTAAAAGGATAATCAATTGTTTATATGAAGATAACTATGTAAAAGGATAGCCAATGGTCATATAAACCATCAGAAAACCAAAAAGATAAATCATAAAAAAAATTACGAAAAGGGTGGCGTCATCAATGTTTTTTTGGGTCGCTGAATGGAATAAAACCGGTCCAGAGTTGATGTGACCACTTAAATTGACCAAAAAGTCGAATAAAGGGTTGTCAATCACCGAAAAACCTATAATAAGGCCAGTCGACATATTACAAGTGAGGAGTCGTTTTCGATGATTTTTAGGCCTGTGAGTTGAATGAAAATGGTCCGGAGTCAATCCAAGCACTTAAAATACTTAATGCCAGGGTACCTGGGTTCGAATTCTGGTAAGGATGATTCGAATTTCTGCCGCAGAGCGGCTAAAAGGCCTTTTGCTTTATTATTACTAATATTTCATGTACTTGAATCGTAGTATTAATATTTGTAACTCTGCAATTTATATTATGTAAGCATATGTATATATATATATATATATATATATTATATATATATATATATATATATATTATATATTATATATATATAGATATAGTGTGTGTATATATTGCGACGTGCAATTTTCATGTGAAAATGCTTTTAGTCCGTTTATGTAATAAAGTTATATTTAAATTTTGTTGATTAATCAATGTAGAACATATCTTTCAGGGTTTATGTTAGGTTTTATGAAACGTAAAATCTTTTTACGGGTATCTAATTGTAAACATAGAACTCGTCTGTAAGGAGTTTGTTCTGTTAATTGTGTAAAAATTATTTTTCGAGCAAATGGTAACTAATAACAAATTGGAATATTTACCTTTCTCTGTCGGATTTCACCATCTGATCCATGACTTCTGGTGACGGGTACTCCCTGCTGTCTATCACAGGCATATCTCCCATCATCATATCGCTAGGATCCATCACCTGTTGATTTAGCCCCAACACAGACTCGATCCCTTCCAATTGGTGATCGTCAAGAGATTCCAAAGCTTTCAATATGGCCGATTCCTGATCCAGAGGAGCTGGCCTGCCTCGCCCCGGAGTCACGAACCAGAACACCAAAATCAAATATATACAAACGTACCCCAACATATTTTCTAAACTTAACTATTTTTCATTAAACTTATAATTTTTTAATCAATATTTTAATCAAATACAATTCTGCAAGAAAGAAAAAGTTAAATCAACTTTTTACTTCTTTGTAGCTAATTATTTCACGCAAATAAAAAATAGTCCTTAACAAAATGCGAAGTTTTTTTCGTAATTTATTTAATAAGAAGTTCAAATGGCCTAGTATAAATCAAAGCTATAGTAAATATGAAGCAACTTAGCGAGCTTGGTGCTATATATAGAGTAGCCCCACTCTACGAGGGGGACGCCCCCTCCCACCCTTACATGTTTTGGTCCACCTACCCCTCCGACACCCCCAGACAACCCTCAGACAGTTTTATTGTCCCTAACATGCTTATGTTTTTGATTTTTCCTGATTATTTATTTATTTCTTTACTTAACTCTTTTTTAAAAAAAATCAGTCCCTTATTTTTTATCACTGAAATATCTTTATACAACTGATTTATCCTTAGAAGTATAATTAGAAGTTGGCGTTTCGACAAATGTCAAGTACTCATTTGACATAGTGTCAACTATTTATATTTGACACAATGTCAAATATTTATCTTTGACACAGGGTCAACTATTTGTATGTGACACAGTGTCAAATATTTATATTTCAACAATTTATATTTTTTGACACTACCTACACTATTTATAATTAAAATATCTAACACAGAGCAACTATTCATATTAGACACAATGTGACTATATTCCACATTGTGACACATAAAATGACTATTTATATTCCTCAGTGTCAACTATTTATACTTGGCACAATGCCAACTATTTATATTTGACACAGTGTCAACTATTTATATTTGGCACAATGTCAACTATTTATATTTGACACAGACTCAACTATTTATATTTGACACAGACTCAACTATTTATATTTGATACAGTGCCAACTATTTATATTTACATATAACCATTTACATGACACTATTTACATAAATAAATAAATAAATGGTTGACTATTGTTAAATATTTATGTATTGATTACAAGTGAATTAGTTTAAACCAGTTAACAGAACAAATAGGGCTTAAAGATATTGACTAAATTGTTAATACATCAATATATCAATTTTTTCAGTTTCTCTAAAGAACCAATGAGGTTTTAATATATTGACTAAATTGTTATTACAATTATATATCTAGTTTTCCAGTTTCTATAAAGAATCAATGAGGTTTTAATATATTGACTAATAAATAAATTTTCGCCATCTATAGATTATACTTTAAGCGTAACGGTTTCTACTGCCATCTAATATGGTTCCCGCAAGGGTTATTCCTTATGGACTGGAATAAGAAATAAGGCTATAAGCGATCATTATTAATATTATTATAATAACTTTCAATGCGTTGGGCTCGCTTTGCTTGACTTAGTTTAATACGGAAAGATATTCCATTAAACTTGAGTACATTTCATGCATTCGTAGTTTTTAGACCTGCACTTCACTATTTTGCTTATTACACACTTACTTGCTTATATATATATATATATATATATATATATATATATATATATATATATATATATATATATATATATATATATATATGTATATATTATATATATATATATATATATATATATATATATATATATATATATAATATATATATATATATATAATCGTGATCGTAATGGGATAAGTATTGTTGTGTAACTCTAAAAATCAAAACCAATATTTCATCAGAATTGTCTGTTTTGGGCGTTTTAAGACATTTTTAGGCTATTTCGAGACTTTTAGTGGTTGTCACCATGATGCCTGTGTATGTATATATATAAGTTGCGTGGATAACACTCGCTGTATTTGTTGATATTTTGAACCAAGCAGGAATAGGTGATTTTCATTTTTTATTATAGTGTTAGCCGTTTATTAAAAAAAAATTCACTTATGAATATTTAAATTTTGACAGCCTATAACTTTTATTCTGCCGACGGCTTTTTTACTTTTTCGACGAAAAAAATATCATCGGATAGCGTAAAACACAAAGGTCTCGTAGAGAAAATCAAAATTTGTTTACTGAATTTTTTACAGAAAGTACACTAAAACTACATATGATTCCTGAGTTATTGTTGCACCGGAGGTCAGTAGGTGCCAACCGAACAAATTTTATTATATTTTTATCCCTAAATTACGAAAACTATTGCACATACATTTGAACAATTTTTTTGTTCAATTGTGTGTTTTTTTTAAATCATTTATTTATGTAATATATTTATTTACGAGTATATGTTAAAATGATTGAATCTAGTTTAATATTCTTTATAAAAACATTGTATTCGTAAGTTATAAAATTGTTTCCTTATAATCATCATAAATTTATTAAAAATATTTTTTAAAACAATAATTCGATCATGAATTTGCCAATGAAAGTACTTTTTATGGCGGCGCATAAAATTATTTTTAGTTTATTAGAAAAGTTATTAAATGATCTTCAGTCTAACAATACTGTAAACAATGATGCTCTTTCTATAGCAATTTAAATGTAGAACATACGCTAATTACTAACTAAGGGGGTTAATTACTATACTAACTCATAGGGTAGCATTAGTTAGTATAGTAATCTGTGGAAGAGCGAAGTGAGGCTGAAGTAATAGCACTCTAGACTTGGAGCAATATTATGTGCTGTGAGGTCGAGTACATCGAAACCAAAGTAATGCTACCTTAAGCTTTCCTAATCATGTCATTCTGAGGTCGAATGGAGTGAGTCTGAAGATGTGAGGAGTGCCGAGGTACCCCGTACCCATGTTCCCTTATTTAGGTTACTTTCTATCGACGACTATTTACCTTATCAAATGATAAGCCAACGCCAATATTAATTATGAAATTCAATTAATATAACCAGTAAGTATTCCTGTTTAAACATTATTGAAAATTACATATTTTACTTTTTCTTAATTATACCGTAGGTATAAAGGAAGGTATTGTGTTTGCTGAAAAATCCGAAACTGGGATTAAACCAGAATTATCCGTATAAGCGTTTTTAAAGCCTCTTGAGTGGTTTTCGCAAAGTTGTTTGTCTATATGTGTGTGTGATTGTTTATATGTTAGTTATGATCGTAACTCCTAGTGTATTTACGCTAGAGGGTTGAAACTTTGTACAAAAATCAGTCGACCGCTGATTTTACCGAAATTATATTCGGAAAATATAATTTTTAAGACGTCATTAACCCACAATAATGACTGCAAAAATTTCGAAAAATCATGAAACGCGGAAAAATGATGCGATCAGATTGAGATTTAACACGCATGTAGCCATGCATAAGACTAACATGTGTGCCAAGTTTCATCTTTTATCAGCTGTAGTTAAAATTTTATCAAATGACTTGTGCATTTTTTTAATTGTATAAAAATCGAAAAATACCTCAATTCGGTACAAGTGCATGTATTAGTGCATTACGTAATAAATAAGTACATTAAGTTTCGTTTTTATGTGACAAGTATATCTATGAATTTTGTTGAATCAAAAAATTTAAGCAGCATGACGGTCCTAGTCAATGCTTGGATGGGTGACCGCTGAGGTTGAAACTAATGTGTTAACTACCTGAGGACGAGCGAAACGAGTCTGAAGAAGTTTTTCCAATATGCATTTGGCGAATCGTAAATTCTGTGAACGAGGAAAGTGATCCAAAGTAGGGAGGATAAACGTAGCGAATCGGATGTAATGAGGAAAAGTTCCGCTGTGGTAAGAAAATGTTTCGATGTACCCCGTTCCCGATTTTGGTTACTAATTCGATACCAGAAGTATTGTTAGTGTGAAAGTCGGACGGTACTAACCAAACAAATTTAATTACATTATTATATAAAATAATATAAATTTAATAATTCATACAATATAAACATTTATCCTGTAAATTTATAAATATTAACTATATAATAAATATATGTAATGGAAGCTATTAAAAAATAATATTTACAAATTTTAAATTAAAATATTTTTTTAATTAATTTATAATTTATAATACTTATTATAATTGTTTTAATTATTATTTATAATAATTATATATTTTTTTAAAGATATTTTTATTGATTAATACAACAACAATTATGATTGTTACAAGTATTATAGTTAAATGGTTTAAGTGGCTTGAGAGACTTGGTGGAGAAACAATCCAGTGATTGCACTCAGGCGGTGAATTAAGCTTGTAAAAATATACACTGGTAAAATAGATAAATAATAATAATAATAATAAATAAAAATAAATAATAAGATGGATAAATAATAGTATAATAGATGAAATAGTTAAGTAAAATAATATATTAAAATTATATATTTATGTTTTAAAAATTAAAATTATTGCATCTTAATTTATATTTTTTATAAAACATGAAAATAAACATTTTTTTATTTCATTATTAAATTTTATTAATTAAGATTCATTTATTAAAAACTATATTTAAGATTGAAGTTGGCAACGCTACCTTATGGGTAACCCACGGTTAATACCGATTTGTAGATTTAAAAAGAGTGTTAGATTATATTTTCTTTTTTATAAGTCTGTATAAACATCTACAATAAATGGTTTATTTATTTATTTATTTATTTATTTATTAAATTTATTAATATTGTTTTTAATAAAAGTTTAAGTATAAATTTGTAAAATACTATTACTGACAATGTTTGAAATTGTTTTCAATTTGTTAGAAACTTATAATACGACACACGGCTAAAATCAATTGACAGCGCGCCAAAATTCTGTGAGGGAAAGAATTCTATTGGTTCAGACCGACCACGATCTTTCCCCTCCACTTTATGCCAACCTCGGTACAACAAAATACCTTTTTCGTAAATAAAATCATAAAAAGGCAACACTGGTTGTAAATATTTGTAACCTCGCGTCGCTTTTATTTCCCTCATTGTGCATATTTATCTGTTCGAGTTCGTTTCGTTTCATTCCAATCTGTTTAAATCATCCAATTATTGCGGAGTTCTAATATGATCTGAGTGCCTATATTTGACGCATGGACATTGATGTATTCTTCAAGCATTTCTTGCTATTTGAGTACAGCGCAGGGTCTGGGGTCTGTCAACCAAAAGACAGCATTTTTTTATCATAGAACTATTATGATCCATTGCATTACGTAATCAACAACTTTAACTTCACTTAATTCATACTTCCCGAACAAATTTAATGCAACACTTAGGTAAATTTATAAGATACAACAATATTCCTACTTAAAAAGTAAATAAATAATTTTTAAAAATAAAAAAATACGATATCAAATAAAAACAAATAATAAAATTCAAAACATAACCTAACTTTCAGTGTTGCCAGAGTAGGGAATTTTTTTTGTTACTTAAAAGAAGGGATTTTTTTATTTAAAAATGAGGGTTGAAAGCATTGAGATTTTGGCGGGGTGTCAATTGATTTTAGCCGTGTGTCGTATTATAGAATAATACTAATAAATAGAAGCAGCACAAGACTGTAAACACAATGTAATTCTACTGATAACACGAAAGCCGGTTGACTGGTAGACTTAAGTAGGGGTACCACCTTAACAACAAAACTTTATTTTAAATAAGTGTAATAAATATCTATTAATGAAGAAAGATCGTAAAGAACAAATATAATAACTTAAAACATCTGCTGAGTATTTAATAAAACCGGTCTTAGATGGCAATAGGATAGCAGAATACAAGAATCTACATTTAGTTGATGAGGGCTACTTTTAAAATAATTTTAATTAGAAACGTTAAACTACAATTTAAAATGCTAAAAATATTGTATTGCACCGATATTTATATTAGTATTTTATGAATAATCAATCATTAATTAATAATAGAACATAATAATTCAGCAACCGGTAGTATTGCCAACTTTTTTATAAAAAAAATGTATTTCGTTAGGGTGACAGGATTACTTAAGACCACCAGTGAATCGCCTTTCGTGTTATCAGTAGTGCTCCTTTTATATTTAGTATTACTCTAAGGTTATAAAGGTTAAATACTGACTAACTTTTTTTATCAGCAGTATTACATCTGCTTTAGTATAATTTGTTAATGCATTGCTGACCTTAGTTGGCAAATTCGCCTCTATTATTCCATTTTCTTCAACGCTTGTGGGCTCAGTTGCTAGAATTGCCCTTAATGATTCTTTATGGACTTTATCGATCGTTAATTACAAAACTAACACGCTAGTTCTAGTAAAGTTAGCAGCTGATTTTAGCTACTTAATGACAATAAATAAAGGAAATCGACCTATTAATTCAGTCCTACGATCAAATGTGGTTTGTATATTAAGTCCTACGGACTTGCAAACCGTCAGCTATAGCTAAACTTTTGATTTACCTTGGATTATCCTAAAAGGGAATTAGACTAAAATAATAAAATAGTCGAAAGAAATCGCGAAGGCAGCGGAAACTGTCCAGCTCAAGGATAAATGTCTACTTAACTAATCCAGCCTCTGCTTGCATGTCTGTTCCATAGAGATATATTCTAGAATAGCCTATCTCAATACCTTAAAAGGCCTGAAACATCTTTTTGGGGCTCTTTGTCTCCTCATTGAAACCTCCTCCAATAGTGAGTTAAGGTTATAGTAAATCAATTTTACTAGTTTTCAGCTTCCCGCACATTGTTTGTTTTGTTTTTAATTTTAAACGTTCTACTATATAAGTTACTGAATTTTTGTTCTGTTTAGATGATTATTTTAATAATCAATTCTGGTAAGGTTACTTTTCTGATGTTTCAAAATTCAACCAATAGGGCCCCTTTAGTAATATATCGCTGCTGTACCAATTAAGCACCTAATAGTCAGAGTTGTAAGCCAAACATTGTTAAAAGATAACAATGTTTATAAAATCATTTCTTTGAAATGTATCTTCAAAAAATGTATCTGTCAAATGTATCTTTGAAACAAAGATAATTTTATCAAAGATACATTTGATAAAATTAATGATAAATCTCGTAAACTAATATTTATTTCCATAAAAACCGCGGGAGCCCTAATAATGAGTTTTACAATTATTTCGATGTAAAAAAAGAGTTAGCTATTGTAAATCGTAATTCAAAATGCAATAAATGGCGATTCTGAAGCTAAACCGTATCGAATTAAATTCGACGCCCCGTGTTTAGAGAGAATTTTCAAAATTATTGCTAAAACTAAACTTAAATCAAGTTTTTCTTCTAATAAGTTTTTTTTAATTAGTCCGTAGGTGTGCACACAATGGGTACCGTGACATCCTAAAGATTTTAAGTTTTATTTTCTAAGAAAATTCACTAAAATAAAATTGACAAGTAACCAAAAACCGAGGATTAATATATTAAACTTTTAACTTCTTTACGTCTGCTGTGACGAAGTATTAATCAGCCAGTTAATTTTCGGTATAACCTTTGTATTTCCAAGTCAATCTTAAATCTTTTAATATTGATTTGGATTATTTGTCATCATTTAATAAATGACAACTTTGACGTAAAAAATAATAAAATAAATTTTCGCATCTGCGACATCTGCTCTAGCGTAAATGTAGTTCATGTTCTTTATGTTCATGTTCATCATAGTTCATGTCAATTATATTCATAATGTTTTATACTGTTATGAAAAATCATCATGTTCACTGTTTTCTCATCTTAAATTTTAAGGACGAGTGAGGTAAACCCGATTAGGTGAGAGAAAGTTCCAAGGTACTCCATCTCCGATTTTGTCGTTATTCAAAGTAAAAATCGGGTACAGGGTAGTGATAGTGATAGTGATAGTAATATGGGGGAGTGGTAGTAACTACCAGGCAAGTAGGCCACGTAGTTGGGCCCTTTTTGCCAGCTCCCTACGATAGTGTTCTACTTTTTTTAATTTTAATTGTAGATATATTTAATCTAATCTAGACAGAAGAGCCGTGAATTTCTATGGTTCCTCTCATGCTTTTTCAAGCAATCATACATATTTTTACTGACTCTTATAGTCTAGTGAAAACCGAGAACAACACGTGCTCTCACTGTTAAACCAAACCTCCAAACACTTTAAACTACAAGGCAGAAACAGTATAGTATTATAATGAATACGTACAATGAGGGTCCTAAATTTTGCCTATACCCAGTTTCATTTAGGGTAAGGGATCTTTAACGAGTACCTGACAACGCACAGGCTTGAGACCACTGTCTTTACGTCCCTTTTGAAGGACGTGGTACACAGAATTTTTATCCCTCTCATAAAAAACTTAGAGGCCCGTGCTGGGATTGAACCCATGACAAAAGTCCATTCATTCTGTGTATTGGCCGCTTACCTTAACCACTACACCACGGGTGACTCTCGGGTACAGGGTACATCGGAACTTTTCCTCATCGCGTTGAATTAGCTACTTTCATCCTGACAACTTCGGACTCAATTCGCTCGTCCTCAAACTGTAAAAGCATACGCTTAATTCCAGAAGGCCACCCGTCTAGGTACTTACTTGCCATTGACAATCCAACAAAAATAGTAAATATATACTAGCCGAATTAAATTCAAACTTATTGTACTTATTTATTACATGGATTCGAACCAAATTTCTCATATGAAATATTTTTCGTATTAAAAAAAATCAGGTACAGGCTACCTCAGACCTTTTTTTTATCATATCGGACTCGCTACGCTCATCCTCCCTACTTCGGACTCGCTTCGCTCGTCCTCAAGTAGTAAACACATTCGTTTCATCCTTTGCGTTCACCCATCCATGCACTGACCAGGATCGATGCTGCATAACTTTTATGATCCAACAAAAATCATTTATATACATTCCATATTGAAACGAAACTTATTATACTTATTTATTACGTAATAATATAAACTTGTACCAAATTTCAACACAAATAGATTATTTTTTTTAGAGAGATTTTTTTTACAATTTTTAAAAAAACGTACAAAGGTCGTTTGATAAAAATTGAACTAATACTGAATATGATATGAAACTTGGCACATATTTTAGTCTTATATATGGCTACATTCATGGCAAATCTCAATCCGATTACATCATTGTTCAGCGTTTTATGATATTTCAAAATTTTGGGTGTCATTATTCCGTATTATAAAAAAATATTTTTCCGATTCCACAGATACACTTATAGATTGATTTTTGTGCAAAGTTTTAACTTTCTAGCATAAATACACTGGAAGCAACGATAATAACAGACACACATATAGACAGACAACTTTTTGAAAACCACTTAGGAGGCTTACTTAACACATATGTTTAGTCTTACATGGCTATGCGTGCCAAACCTTAAAATGACCACAACATTTTCCCGCTTTTTATGATTTTTCGAAACTTTGCTGAGTCAGTATTGCAAGTTAATCATGTCATATAAAAATTATTTTCAGAATGTTATGATTATCCAAAGATTATAGACGTATTATTTCGGACTCACTTTACTCGACTTCAGAATGTCTAGATTATGCAAAGATTATAGACGTGTTATTTCGGATTCACTTCGATCGACTTCAGAATGTCAAGATTATCCAAAGATGATAGACGTATTATTTCGGACTCACTTTACTCGACTTCAGAATGTTTGATTATCCAAAGATAATAGACGTATTATTTCGGATTCACTTTACTCGACATCAGAATGTCTAGATTATGCAAAGATTATAGACGTATTATTTCGGATTCACTTCGATCGACTTCAGAATGTCAAGATTATCCAAAGATGATAGACGTATTATTTCGGACTCACTTTACTCGACTTCAGAATGTTATGATTATCCAAAGATAATAGACGTATTATTTCGGATTCACTTTACTCGACATCAGAATGTCTAGATTATGCAAGATTATAGACGTATTATTTCGGATTCACATCGATCGACTTCAGAATGTCAAGATTATCCAAAGATGATAGACGTATTATTTCGGACTCACTTTACTCGACTTCAGAATGTTATGATTATCCAAAGATAATAGACGTATTATTTCGGATTCACTTTACTCGACATCAGAATGTCTAGATTATGCAAAGATTATAGACATTATTTCAGACTCATTTTGTTCGACTTCAGAATGTCTTGATTTATCCAAAGATTATAGACGTATTATTTCAGACTCATTTTGTTCGACTTCAGAATGTCATGAGTATCCAAAGATTATAGACGTATTATTTCGGACTCACTTTACTCGACTTCAGAATGTCATGATTATCCAAAGATTATAAACGTATTATTTCAGACTCATTTTGTTCGACTTCAGAATGTCATGAGTATCCAAAGATTATAGACGTATTATTTCAGACTCATTTTGTTCGACTTCAGAATGTCATGATTATCCAAAGATTATAGACGTATTATTTCAGACTCATTTTGTTCGACTTCAGAATGTCATGAGTATCCAAAGATTATAGACGTATTATTTCAGACTCATTTTGTTCGACTTCAGAATGTCATGATTATCCAAAGATTATAGACGTATTATTTCAGACTCATTTTGTTCGACTTCAGAATGTCATGAGTATCCAAAGATTATAGACGTATTATTTCAGACTCATTTTGTTCGACTTCAGAATGTCATGTTATCCAAAGATTATAGACGTATTTATTTCATCATTTTTGTTCGACTTCAGAATGTCATGAGTATATTATTTATTACTTCTGCATGAGATTATAAGCCCAATTTTTTATCAATTTATCCCATGATATGATACTTAAAAAGAGGTGCAACACCTCTTTTGAATGTTTGAGAGATGTAAACAAACTTTTTCTTATAAATTTAAGTGTCGCACCATTAAATTCCGCTGAAAAAAATTCGAGAGCAGTTTAGATAAAAAACCTTTTAACACCGAAACATTCCACTATTGCAATAGATCGTGATATAACTGAGAACAAATACTATTTAAGAGAATTTAAGATAAAATGTTTCAACGTTGATAAATTCCACTATTGCAACAGTTCGTGATGTAACAGAGAACAAATACTATTTAAGAACATTTTAGAGTCAGTATTGCAAGTTAATCATGTCATATAAAAATTATTTTCAGAATGTTATGATTATCCAAAGATTATAGACGTATTATTTCGGACTCACTTTACTCGACTTCAGAATGTCTAGATTATGCAAAGATTATAGACGTGTTATTTCGGATTCACTTCGATCGACTTCAGAATGTCAAGATTATCCAAAGATGATAGACGTATTATTTCGGACTCACTTTACTCGACTTCAGAATGTTATGATTATCCAAAGATAATAGACGTATTATTTCGGATTCACTTTACTCGACATCAGAATGTCTAGATTATGCAAAAGATTATAGACGTATTATTTCGGATTCACTTCGATCGACTTCAGAATGTCAAGATTATCCAAAGATGATAGACGTATTATTTCGGACTCACTTTACTCGACTTCAGAATGTTATGATTATCCAAAGATAATAGACGTATTATTTCGGATTCACTTTACTCGACATCAGAATGTCTAGATTATGCAAAGATTATAGACGTATTATTTCGGATTCACATCGATCGACTTCAGAATGTCAAGATTATCCAAAGATGATAGACGTATTATTTCGGACTCACTTTACTCGACTTCAGAATGTTATGATTATCCAAAGATAATAGACGTATTATTTCGGATTCACTTTACTCGACATCAGAATGTCTAGATTATGCAAAGATTATAGACGTATTATTTCAGACTCATTTTGTTCGACTTCAGAATGTCTTGATTATCCAAAGATTATAGACGTATTATTTCAGACTCATTTTGTTCGACTTCAGAATGTCATGAGTATCCAAAGATTATAGACGTATTATTTCGGACTCACTTTACTCGACTTCAGAATGTCATGATTATCCAAAGATTATAAACGTATTATTTCAGACTCATTTTGTTCGACTTCAGAATGTCATGAGTATCCAAAGATTATAGACGTATTATTTCAGACTCATTTGTTCGACTTCAGAATGTCATATTATCCAAAGATTATAGACGTATTATTTCAGACTCATTTTGTTCGACTTCAGAATGTCACGAGTATCCAAAGATTATAGACGTATTATTTCAGACTCATTTTTTCGACTTCAGAATGTCATGATTATCCAAAATTATAGACGTATTATTTCAGACTCATTTTGTTCGACTTCAGAATGTCACGAGTATCCAAAGATTATAGACGTATTATTTCAGACTCATTTTGTTCGACTTCAGAATGTCATGATTATCCAAAGATTATAGACGTATTATTTCAGACTCATTTTGTTCGACTTCAGAATGTCATGAGTATAGTTATTTATTAGTTCTGCATGAGATTATAAGCCCAATTTTTTATCAATTTATCCCATGATATGATACTTAAAAAGAGGTGCAACACCTCTTTTGAATGTTTGAGAGATGTAAACAAACTTTTTCTTATAAATTTAAGTGTCGCACCATTAAATTCCGCTGAAAAAAATTCGAGAGCAGTTTAGATAAAAAACCTTTTAACACCGAAACATTCCACTATTGCAATAGATCGTGATATAACTGAGAACAAATACTATTTAAGAGAATTTAAGATAAAATGTTTCAACGTTGATAAATTCCACTATTGCAACAGTTCGTGATGTAACAGAGAACAAATACTATTTAAGAACATTTTAGAGAAAAACCATTCAGCATCGAAACATTCCACTGAGAATAAATACTATTCGAGAACAGTTTAGATAAATCCTTTCAACATAAAAACATTCCACCATTAAAACATATCGTCATATAGCTAAGAGCAAATACTTTTTGAGAGCTCTTTAGGTAAAATTAACTATTACGAAAGATTCCAATATTTCCATATGCGACGTATATATTTTATCATTTCCTTTACGAAACATATACCACTATTACGATTGATTACTAAAATCAAATTACATTTGATTGCTGTTTCATTAAATAATTTGATTCCAACATTTAGCAAACCACGTTACGTTTACAATACGTTTTATAAATACAGATCTTTAAAATTTGCAACTAAGTCTGATAGAAATTGGACTACTACACTATTTATATTTTATAATTTGGTTCAATGTCTTTCACCGAGCCTAGGAATAGATAAGTATATTCCGTCTAGCCGACTTCATTTTCGTCTAGCCCACTTTATCTACGTTCTTTAAATTCAAATTTATCTCCCAAATACAAAGTCGTAAAAAACGTATAATTTTCGTAGGAAAAAAATATTGAGTAAGATTTCCAAAAAAAACTTTAAGGAATAATTTATTTAGAGATTCGAATTAAAAGAAAGATAAATGCGCAATATTTGGTGCTCCCCTCGCCGGGCCTCGCCTACATAATAATTCGGTTCCTTCTCCTACTAAATATTAGTAAGTGGAATTATTTCGTATCTGGGTATTCCTAGAACAACAAGATCCACGTGGAGATCTAGCATTAGAATTGCATAAAAATTCATCTAATCAGGTCAAAATAAGACTAATAATGAGCTAACAAATCTTTTTGCTATTTGGTTGCCTCCTGTTGGGTCAAAGCAGATTGTATGTTTTTATACGAAAACATCTGATTTGTTTCCGCTATAGATATTAGAAATTGCTAGAGAGGGCATACCCTATCTTCATACACAAAGAGACGCGATCCCATTTTTAATACTTCATTTTTAACAGGAATCTACGGAGCGTAGCCTGTTTATATATGTCATTAGTAACTTAAGCGAGCGAAGCGAGCATCTGTTAATATATTTTATCAATAAAATGGTGACTAGCTTGTACATAGCTAGGTACTTTAAAAGCCCATTTTAATGTACCTTATTAATTAATTTTAATGTAGCCACTAATTTAGCAATCTAGTGAGCGAAACGAGCCTCTTTCCCTACACCTCACGTTTAATTTATAGCACTTTAGCGAGCAAAGCGAGCCTTTATTTCTTTTCTTAAACAGTATATGCAATTTAGCGAGCGAAAGCAAGCCTTTTTATATGTACCTACTTTTATATTTATTGCAATTTAGCAAGAGAAGCGAGCGTTTATACTGTTTTTAATGCAAAGCAATTTAGCGAGCGAAGCGAGTCCCTATTAACACAATAATTTATAATTTTAGCAATCTAGCGAGTGGTGCGAGCCTCTTTACCTTTATTTGGCGCATATATTTTTAGTACTTTAGCCGGCAAATCAAGCGTTATTACATTTTTAGGAACTCTCTTAAAATATACCTAATATTATGCGAGCAAAGTAAGCCATGTATAATTCCTTAAATATATACTTACTATGTACTTTTCCTATAAATATATAGGAAAAGTATTGTGTGTGCAAAAAAATACGAAACAGGGATGTCACCGAAGTTATCCGTTTCAGGTGTTTTTAAGTCCTCCTAAATGTTTTTTTACAAAGTTGTCCGTCTGTATGAGTGTGTGTATGTGTGACTGTGTGTGTGTCTATTATCATTGTAGCGCTCAGTGTATTTAGTGAGAGTAGTTAGCTAAAGAGTTGAAACTTTGTACAAAACCCAGTTTACCCTAGTAGTTGTGCAATTTCGAAAATGTTTTTCATGACGTCATTAACCCGCAATGATCATCACCCAGCGAAATTTTCGAAAATTATAAAACGCGGAAAAATAATGCCATCAGGTTGAGATTTGGCATGCATGTAGCCATGTATAAAAATAACATATGTGCTAAGTTTCATCTCATTATCAGCATTAGTATAATTTTTATTGAATGACTTGTATACGTTTTTAAAAAATTGTAAAATATCGTAAAAGAGTCCAATTGAGTTGAAATTTGGTACAAAAGTATACCAATCTATGGTTTTTGTTGGATTGTAAAAGTTAAGCAGCATTAAGCGTGGTCAGTGCTGTAAGGGTGACCGCTGAGAATGAAAAAAATGTATTTACTATCTGAGGACGAGCGTAGCGAATCCGAAATAGAGAGGATGAGTGTAGCGAATCTGATGTGATGATGAAAAGTTCCGAGGTACCCAGTAGCCAATTTTTTAATTATTTATTTATCCTACCTAGCGAGCAAAGCTATGCCTGTAGATAATTTATTTAATTTGATTTTCCCGACATGATTTCCTGATGCAACGTAATGCTACTAGAAGGGGTCGCCTAATTTAAAAAAGTTTCTGAAATTGATCGGGTTCAGAAACAAATATCCGTTAGTTTTTTTCTTAGAACAGCCTCATCAATATCTGTTTATGTTTTCTCTCGTGGCTTTTTTCAGTTTTAAACTAAAAGTTGAAATTATTAAGTTTTCTTTATGAGGAGTGAGAATGGGTTAAGATGTTTCTTAGAACTACTTCATTCTAAATTCCCAATATTTTTAGCTAAGAAAGTTTTTCTTTTTAGCAAAATTTAAAGGAAAATAGTTTATCTGTTGATACACACCTTAAGAAAGGAGAAAACAAAAAAGCACTTCCCTAATCTGTCACCAATAAATAATTGAGTAATGATATCCTGCCAATAAAAGAGTAGGTTACATTAAAAACACATGGGATGCAGGATGACGCTTTAGTACTTTCGTGGAAAAAACCTCACTGCATTGAATACAAAAGTTTTCATCGTGTCGATGAAAAGCAAGGTAAAGTTTTATTGATTTAATTGGTCAAACAAGTCAGCATATTCAACTGAGCTTCCCTATCTCATTTCTTGAACAAGTTAGCATATGCAACTGAGCTTCCCTATCTCATTTCTAAAACAAGTTAGCATATGCAACTGAGCTTCCCTATCTCATTTCTAAAACAAGCTAGCATATGCAACTGAGCTTCCCTATCTCATTTCTTGAACAAGTTAGCATATGCAACTGAGCTTCCCTATCTCATTTCTTGAACAAGTTAGCATATGCAACTGAGCTTCCCTACCTCATTTCTTGAACAAGTTAGCATATACAACTGAGCTTCCCAATCTCATTTCTTGAACAAGTTAGCATATACAACTGAGCTTCCCTACCTCATTTCTTGAACAAGTTAGCATATGCAACTGAGCTTCCCTATCTCATTTCTTGAACAAGTTAGCATATACAACTGAGCTTCCCTATCTCATTTCTTGAATAAGCTGGCAGTGCAACGGATCGTTTATAGTGCACTATACTTTTATAGTGCATAAACACTATAGTATAGTGTATAAACACTATACTTTTCCTACATCATACTCTTCTTTTTCCTACGGTATTAATGAGGAAAAATATAAATTAAAATTAACGATAAATCCAATGATAAAACTGGTAGAGTTGTAACTCGCGGGAAAATATGTTTTACCTTCAAGCTTCAAGTCTTGACTTTATTTTAATCGTCTATTACTAATTACTTCCCCATCCTATTAAGGATAAGAGAAGAAAAACTATATTTGAGTAAAACGTAAGGGAAAAAATATGAAGGTCGGAGGGTGTCGCCTCGGAGTGACAAATCTACACATAGTTTGACTACAAATACTCTGTTTGTAAAATATCTGAGTAAAACCGACCTTGGCATGATTACCAACATTAGTAGCCGCTTCTACTTGGAGACCAATCTCCCAAAATATTTAATCTGAATTTAAACACGTCATATAAACAACCATGTTTTATTTATTAATATGAGTAATTTCAAAATTACGTCTAAAAATTCAAACATGCCGACTCCCTTTAAGATAATACTCTATTATCTACAATAATAGAGTGTTTGCGCACCTTTTTTTAACATCACCACATTTTTTGTGGTGAACATTGTTGCACCACATTTTAACATTTTTAAGTACGTCATATAAAAAAACACACCCTGTAAATATTAGAATGAAAAACTTAAACTTTTGATAATACAGCAAAAAAACGAAAAATATATTTAAACATGTTCTTTTGGGCGGGAAAACGGTGCCTCTACTGCTTGTGTGACGTCAGACGTAAGAATACCGCCGTGTAGTTCAATAGTGACTAGAGCAACACTCATAAGAATTTATTTTATACTGTCAACAAGATGATACTGACAGCTGTAGTCATAACGTTTCTTAGGCATTGTATTAATAGTCCAAGAGCCCAGGGGTGTTTTGTTAATAAAAGTGTAATGGCTGGAACCGGTCTCAATTTTTTCGTAAATACCTTCCTGAACATGGATCTGCAATTCTGCCGACTCGTATCGGATGGGTGTCCAGGCAGAACGCACTTTACATGTCAAAGGTTCTGCCTGGGACAACCCATCCGATACGAGTCGGCAGAATTGCAGATCCTTGTTCAGAAAGGTATTTACGAAAAATTGAGACCGGTTCCAGCCATTACACTGTTTGTTAACTTGGGTGATAAATTTGACCTGTAAAGTGCGTTCTGCCTGGGATGCCCATCCGATACGAGTCGGCAGAATTGCAGATCCTTGTTCAGGAAGGTATTTACGAAAAATTAGACCCGTTTCCAGCCATTACACTTTTTATTAACTTCGATGGTAATTTGACATGTAAAGTGCGTTCTGCCTGGGACACCATCCGATACGAGTCGGCAGAATTGCAGATCTAGTTCAGGAAGGTATTTACGAAAATTGAGACCGGTTCCAGCCATTACACTTTTTATTAACAAAACACCCCTGGGCTCTTGGTCTATAACTAGAACACGGAATTGTTTTGTTTCAGTCTTCTTTACATTCTATTGAACACAGCCTTACGTTTAGATTATGAAAGACAGACGATAGTATATTATGCTACTGGGCAGCAAAATGGAATTTTATAGACGAGTTTTATTAATTAGCCCTGGAGCCAAATGGCGAGGGCAGGCCTCGCCATCGATGGTACAAACTTGACTCAAGTCAAGTTTGTACCATTAGACTCACTGGTAAACTGGTGATCTACTTTTTTTAATTATCACCGGCACTGGATGATGACCGTTAACGGTTGACAGTCGGCTTTGTTATTAGTAGTTATAATGAGTGGAGAGACGAAAACTTGTTTAGTTTTATTTCTTCTTATCATAGCACTCCACTGCTCAATCCATCATATAATAATTCATCATTTTTTAAGTAATAATATATAGAAAATATTATAAACAATAATCATGTTTAGAAGACGAAAAACACTGAAATTAACTCAATAACATGCAACATAATAACCTCAACTATTCATTTCTCCTCCTAGGGTGTTTTGACTTTTTTTACAATTTTTTTATTTAAATGCACCATAACTCCCAAGGGAGGTAGAGTATTACCAAGCGAATTTCCCGTACTGGTTTTAAATATTTTTCCGACAGTATTGATAAAATGACATTTTGCAGCTTATAAACAGTTCAGAGTAATGACTAATTTTGCAACTATGTAGATACGTAATAAAAATATGACAATCTAATTAGTTTTAGTTATTTTGAAATCTTATTTGCCTCCGTAGCCGTGGTCGTATAGTACTGGACTTCGGTACCGGAGATCCGGGGTTCACAGCCCGGGCTATTCTCTCAGTTTTTATGAATAGAATTTGATGTGAACAGATTTCGCCAACTTTAGCTTTACTTTGAGCTTAGTAGATGTGACCCACACGAGGTGGTTCCCGCAGGGCGAATACCCTGATGGGCCGAATGGCCCTAAAACGAGCATTATTATTATTTTGAAATCTTGCTAACACGAATTTGAAGCTTTTCCTTTGGCGTTGCCAACTTCTGCCACGTAACCTTTAAATCCATATTGTAAGTATCATACATGCCCGAGAATAGCCAACAAATTATTACTTATTGTAGCATGGTTGTGTTTTACATCCAAAAATACTCCTTGCTTTGTTATCGAATTTTCTTAGATAAAAATTTGATTTTGAGATTCTTTGCAATGATTTAAAATTTTGTTATACCCATAGTCGAAAATCTGAATTTATAAGTTCTTCGAATGGATTAACCACGTTATGAAAATCGTCACCTTATCTTACCTGCACTACCTTATAGGTATTAGGAAAAGAATTGTGTTCATCTTAAAAAATCTGAAACCGAGAATCCATCATAATTATTCGTTTCAGGCTCTTTTATCATAAGAGCCCCCCATAACTGCCGTTGTGTTTACATAAAAGAATTGAAACTTGGCTCAAAAATCAGGCTTTCAGATCTAGTTTTTCTGCCCGGACGTTAATCAATTAACAAGGACAATTAATTAAGGACAGCAACTTATCTTTATGGGCCAACCAAACTTTATTACCAAATTGCTAAATTTTAAAAATTTGACCAATCAAATTGACATTTGATGCCGATGTATCACTTAATATTTTTAAGTAGAAATTCAATCCACTAAATCATTATCTGATAATTGTCACCATCTTGCAAATAATTAATCTTGAACTCATAAACTTTGATAGGCGAAAACCATATCGCCAGGAAGCGTAAAACATAGAGAACTATACAAAAATTTAATTGATAGGCGAGCGAATCGAGCCCTATATTGTAACCCCCAGACCTTGGATTACAATTTTTATTTTGAGTTCAAATGTACCAAAGTAACACCACTTTAAGCTTTGGGTACACATGGTTGGGGTAAACATTATTGGGTAAGCTGAGCGAGATAAGCCGTACCTGACTTTTTTACCTAATTTTTCTACCTCATTACCTCTGTAATTAAAACTGAAAAACTTTAATTTTTGACTTTGAACGATGTAAATGCTAAGTAATGTTACTATAACATTGCAATGCTGGATAAAAATTATTTTGTTTTGATGCAGCGAGAGAGAAAATTTAAATAAAAATGAAATAGGTAAGTAGATTGTTATGAGAGCGTCTAGACAAACTTGCAATTCTTTGTCCCTGAATTTGTTTTCATTACGAAAACAAAATTAGGTAAACGAACTCCCCTACCAACTACGTCTAAACTAAATGTTTCAAACACAAAATTACATTTTTTAAATAATCCTTTAAGATATTTAAGGGTTCAAAAATTATTATATATACCTTTGCCAACACTACCTCTAAAGCACCTTTTTGAGGCACTACCTACCTATATTTTTGATGCACTCTGCTGACACGCCGTCAAGGAGAAGAAGCTGATGATTGCCTCTCAATTTAAATAAGATAATTTAGTATTGCTAACCTTAAAACTTTACTTAGAAACGCCAATGACCGTCTTCAACAAGAACTTGAACCAACTACAACAATGACAACAACAAACTTTAGCCAATGACTTGGCGGAACAGAAAAGTTGATTTCCCTACTTTTTTGGCCCAAAGACTTGGCGGGGAGTATTTTTTACCACGCAAGTAGTTTTTGTAAGATTAATGTTTCATATATCTGAATGTTGTTCTTTGTGAGAATATTAGCACTATATTTTATTAATGTATCATAGAATTTCATAATTTATATTTTATGCGGTAAAACTTTTTCATATAATTATATAAGTGTCGAACCAATAAATATATATGTTCGTCAATAAGTTTCAAACTAAAAGTTGAATTTTGGTTTGGATGGAACTTGCACCACTGATTTACTGTAAGTTTCGCTATTTTACGAGGTTTGAACGTCGAAAAGTATTTATTAGCCGTTAAAGTTTTTAAATGAAATTGTCAATATTTTCAAAATGAGAACCAATATCATAAGAAAATTTGTGGATCCATTGACCACATATATATTTGTGCCAAATCACTACTTGATCTGTCTAATTTTAGAGTTTAACGATTTAAAAATAATAATTGATGACTAATAAAAAAATGTTCATAGTCTAAAAAAATATCATCTTCCGAGCAGCACAATTAGACCAATATCTGATTTTTGGGCCAAGTTTCAACTTATTAGCATATACACAGCCCTGAACTATGACTGATACAGACAGCGCGATGAAAACTATTTAGAACTTTTTAGTGTGAAACCACTTTTCCTTTTACCTACGGTTTTTACTCAATTATCTAGCACCACTATAATCGTAACTCATTTTTCCTGTATTTTTCAAAGGAAATGCACTAAAATCTTTGAACTTGAAGAATCTAATTATGAAACCAACAACGCATTAAACTTGTGCAAATAATGATGTACAATGCCAATTTCAGAGGCGTAGTTTTGTATAACTAACGAGATAATTATGCGCATTTCCTTGATAATTAAGTAACTGTTAAAGTTATAAAGCATAAACCGGACCGGTTGCTTAATTGCATTATTGCTTCTTGCTTAAGGGACCCTTAAGCAAGAAATTGAGTGTTAAGCACGGAAACACGCATTCCAAAGGAAATTTGCCCGACATGCGGACCACCGCGCCAGAACTATTTTTTATAAAACTATTAAAAATAAGATATTCTTCTTTATATTTTTTTAAAATGAATTCACTTAATCATTTTCCAGTTTCATTTTCTTATAATTTATCTCACATTAATTTCATAATTTTCTAGTAATAATTTCATTTCGGCTGTAGACATGGAAAATCATTAAGATTGGGGTCTTGGAAAGGGGGAAGGTAGATTTTTTGAAAAGGGCCTCCCTGATCAGGATATATATATATATATATATATATATATATATATAATATTATATATATATATATATATATATATATATATATATATATATATATATATATATATATAATATGAATGTATTTATGTTCGAGATTTTTGCGTCCTAGACGTTTCTATTGGACACGATAACTCTTGAACGCTTTATTAGATCGAAATTAAACTTAGTACAAAAATCAATCCTATTAATGTCTCGAACCCTATTGTTTATGAAATATGTGTGACGTCATTAACTAACAAACATGACCCCTCAAACATTTCAAAAATCACAAATCTTTATATTAGATTGCAATTTTTTACACATATATTACTATGAATTTTTAACAAACGTACAAAGTTTCATTTCAATACTAGTCTTAGATTCGGTTTTATTGATTGACATATATACTTAGAATAATACTATATATAGAAAGGAGCACTACTGTAACACGAAAGCCGGTTGACTGGTGCACCTAAGTAATGCTGCACCCTAACAATATACAATTTTCTAAAAAAAGTTGGCAATACTTCCGGTTGCTGAATTATTATGTTTCTATTATTAATTAATGATTGATTATTCATAAATACTAATATTAAATATCGGTGCATTACAATATTTAAAGCATTTTTAAATTGTAGTTTAACGTATTTATAAAATTGTATATAAAAAGTAGTCCTCGTCAACTAAATGTAGATTCTTGTATTCTGCCACCCTTTTGCCATTTAAGACCAGTTTTATTAAATACTCAGCAGGGTGTTTTAAGTTATTATATTTGTTCTTTACGATCATTCTTCATTAATAGATATTTATGACAAATATTTAAAATAATGTTTTGTTGTCAGGTTGGCAGCATTACTTAGGTGCACCAGTCAACCGGCTTTCGTGTTATCACTGGAATTACATTGTGTTTACGGTCCTGTGCTCCTTCTATATATATAGTATTATTCTAAGCATATATATGTCAAATAAAACGTCATCGGTTGACATGATAAACAAATCAAATTTCTTCACAAATACATTTGAAAAATGTATTAGTGACATAATAAACAAATCAAATTTCTTCACAAATTCATTTGAAAAATGTATTAGTGAAGAAACTTGATTTGTTTACTTTATCTCAATCAATGACGTGTTTAATTTGACATATATATGTCAATCAATAAAACCGGAACTAAGACTAGTAATAAAATAAAACATATTGCCACGAAATAAGCGATTTTTTAATTCGCTTATATAATGACAGTATGTCGCTTATATAAACCAGTAATAATAAAAATATAGATAATAATAATAATAATAATAATAAATGACGAACTGATAAAGTACAGCAACCATGTGGCCGCAAAGTGGCCTTAGGAAGGCGCAAGGGCCGCGAAGAGGCCCCTGTGCCAAGGCCGAAGACTTCTAGTTTCATGAAAATATTTAATAATAATCATTAGTTTAAAATTAAATAGAATTATTGAATGCAAGAAACTTGTTACAAGTTTGTTGTTAATAGTTCGATAGGATGTCAAAAAGCATAGTAAATAAATACATAAAATTATATATATATATATTATATATTATAATATATATATATATATAATATATATATATATATATATATATATATATATATATATATATATATATATATATATATATATATTATATATAATATATATATATAAACGATAAAAACAGATGGATAATATGACAGGAAAACAGTATATTGTAACGTTAACGGTTATATACGGTTACATACGGTTATATACGTTAATGGTTTAACATAAAAATCATGTTAAACATATTTTTATAGTTTTTTTACGTTATATAAGTTTATAAGTACAAAATAATTCTTGTTTTGAATCCTGGAACCCTCGATAATTTTTATCGTTTTTTTTACGTTTATAACCACAAAATAATTCTGACGCGGTGGTCCGCATGTTGGGTGAATTTTCTTTAGAATGTGTGTTTCCGTGCTTAACAACCCATTCTTGCCAAAGGTTCCGGTTTATGCTTTATGATCTAAGCAGTTACTCAATAATCAAGCACTGCTCGCACCTAATTTTGTCAGTATTTTTCAGAGGAAATGCACTAAAACCTTTAAAGATAAACACTAACTGTATAGATATAATATATCTATACTGTATTATATATATAATGTATATATAATATATCTATAGTTATACTGTATATTATACAGTATAACTAGATATGTATATATATAACATTGGGCGGTGAATGTTTAAAAATGTTTTTTTGCTAAATAGTTTTGTTAAAATTTTGTTCTTGTGGTAGTCTGAATTGTTGAAAGACTAACGATACCTCAACCTCATCTGTGGCTTATTGCCCGTAATATTCTATGTTCAAAAGCGTAATCGCTTTTGCGATTACAGGCCACTTCGCTAATGCGAAGTGGCCTGTATTTTCTAATGGAATTTAAGAATCAGCTACGGTTGATATTTATTTTTCGGTATGAAGAGATATATCGAGCTGCAAGTATTGAAGGTATCTAATTTTCAATTGCTTCTTCAATTCGCAGTAAATATAACCTCTCTTAAGTTTTCCAATGAAATTTAAAATTTTAAATAGGGAACCTAAGTTCTATGTTTGGCAGCTTATTGAACGAACGTGAGTTCTTACATTTCAGAAGATTGGGAATAGCTTAAGCTAGCCATGGTAAGCTTTTAAATCTTATCAGCATTGTATTTTTACCTCTGATAAGTTGCATATTTAAAATAATTTAAAGTATTTAAAATAATTTTCTTTTATAGTTTTACAAAGATGGAGCCCAATTAGCCTTCTGAGAGTTCCACAAGGGATATTGTACATTACATGCTCAGACAGACAACAAAATAAAAACAAGTTCTACTTGGTCTTAAATAACTCGAAATGGCATGCAAATAATAAAAAAGTGCAACCAGAATGCAATAACGAGGAACCACAAAATATAAAAATAAACATCCCAGACGAACCAAATTATTTTGAACGTAAAAAGATAAAAAAATGCCAAAAATAGGTAGATTATTGAGCTGGGTACCCGACTACACAACAAAACAATATTAAGATGACCTTAACCTTCAAGTACAGCCCGGTTCCTATTTCATGTACCCTGAAGTACTTGTACCTCGTACTTACTCAATTATGCTTATATATGTCTATCTATAAATATAATGTTGTACATTTCAAAAATTATTAGAACCATTTAATAAAACAAAATTCCAATCGCAATTGAAGAAATAATGTATTTTAAATAATTTTAAATGTATAAATCGCCTTCTTTTTAGAAAGGTGTTTTAAGTTTTAAAATTTTGTCTTAAGTGCAAGCTCGATTATACTTAAATGCTTAATAAAAATGCAGAGGGAGAATTTGAAATGCAGCGTCTCGACTGCTTTTTTTTGGGAAGGTGCAATTAAACTTTGTTTTTAAGTTCAGTACTTGAAAAGTACAGAGACACTTTATTTCGACTTTTTTTTATTTAAAAAAATCGGGGGTCCTTCAATAAATATACGTGGAAAATACGCTTATAATAAGAAAAAAATCTGTAAAAAAATCAAAATAAAGCGGAGACTTCATGACCCAGTCTGGCCCCCAGACACAATATTAAGAGAATTCAACTACATAAATGCATTTTATTTTCAAAACATGCATAATAAAAATAAAGATAAACATCCCAGTTGAGTTTTTAGCTCAAAAACAAGATATTTTAAATCATTGTATCACCTTAATTGCTTGCAAACTCAATAAAATTCTTGCTTATTAAGGAAAGTTAAAGAAAAATCTTTTATAATTCTTTAGCGAATTTTCATAAGAAACTTAGCGCTCATATTAGGTTTGATCATTGGTTTCTCTTTTGTTGTGATTTGCAATTTTAGGTAGTATTGAGGAAATTATGTGTTCCTAGTTATTTACTATTGTGTTTTCCCTTCTCTAAGCAAAGTTCATAGTTGTGCACGTATACAGGATGGAACAAATTAGATGCGCCAATATTATATCCACAAAATTATGCTGAGAAAATGGTCCTAGACATTCAAACATGGTCTCTACCTCTATAGTCCAGGAGCTAAACCTGAAAATTTGGTCTATTGGTGGCTCTTTTTGTACTTCTTTAAACATTTTTTTTAAATACTATACACAATAATTGACGAAGAAAGAGCATAGTCCACCGATCCAGAGTGGAGCTCTTCATATGATTGCGCACTCTCAAAATTTTTAAAAATCTCACAAATTTTAGGTTCTTGAAATAAGTGGTTCCCTGTTGGTCGCGTCCAAAACTTGATAAGAATGTTTTTACTATCCACAACTTAACAATTTTATTGATGATTTTTTTTTTTTGGCAATGGTCGACTTGGACTATACATTTTTACATTTTTGTTACGGTTATTTCTTCTTATAATTAATATGTTACATTTGTCATTTTTCCTATGTAAAGGTAACTTGTAGTATGCTAATTATTTTTATTAGAATCAATATTAACATTACTTTTTGTAACTTGATACAGAATATATGCTATTTATGTTATACTATTTATTAATTGTTTCTTTTGTTTGAACACTTAATGAGTATTTTATTATTTTTATTTATTTTATTTGGTATATTTTATATATTTTTAATTTTAGTTGAATTAATCAATTATTAAATTATAGTATTGATATTTTTTTAGTTTTTGTTTTTCTATTGTTTTTTTTTTAATTCTATTGTTTGATCTTGTTTTTTTTTTTAATTCAGTTAAATTTTTATTCTTTGCTTGACAGAAAAAAGGATAGTTCTTTATAAACGTTTATAGATTTTGTAGCTATTAATGACATATAATTAAAGGACTGAGCTACACATTTGGTAGCATGCACCTTATTGAAGAGTGTTGTGCGTCTCGCTGAATAGCGAGAACAGTGCATGATTATGTGCTCAAGATCCTCGAATATATTGCAAGTATTACAGTTCGGATATTTCTCTAATTTAATTTTACTAATATTGGATTTACAGACACAAAATGTTCTCTACAAGTTTTACACCCGACCAACAGGGAGCCACTTATTTAAAGAAATCTAAAATTTGTGCGATTTTCTAAAATTTTGAGCGTGCGCAATCATATGTTGGCTCTGCTCTAGATGGGATGTTAGACTATGTTTTTTTCTTTATTATTTAAGATATATTTTCAATAAATTGCATCTGTGTTTCCTGCTGTGGGCAAATTAGGATTTTAAGAGAGGGTGTTCCATGTCCTTAACTTTCTGAAAATTGCATAAAATAGACTGTCCTGACCAACCATGCAACTGCATCTGTTGTGTAACCCTTGTCCCGTGAGAATTTTATTTATTCCAGTAATTTCATAGGCACGTTATCATACCACGGGGTTTTACAGATTCCAGGTTTTTATGGAATGAAGCCACAATCCTGATGATCGAAAATCAATGATGATTGAGATGTTCTAATTCCAGCGTTTTATAATAGCTGCGATTACAACAATTATTAATTAATTATTGAGCTAATAACAACTATAAATGCATTAAATAAATCCTGCCAAGTATAATAAATAAAATAAAGTAAAACAAGCAAACTCATTGTTCTTATTTGGTTCTTGGCTACCTTCCATAATCTTTTAAGTTAGAATTTGTAATAGGCGTGATTCTGAGAAAATCCTTAGAAAAAAGGCGTCAACCAAATCAGAGCCATTCTAGGAACGAATGCGTCTAATAGTGATACCTCCAAACATTATTGCCGCTAATAAATACTATTTGTGTCTGTCACTTGAGTTATGGCATTGGGGTTCTTTGTTTCATTCCGAAAGGTTGTTGCGTATCCAGCTTCAGGAAAAAAGCTGATTGTTTCATTTCTAGGAACGATCCTGGGTTCCTAGAATGTGGACCACTATAACCTAACACTGCAATTCTATCGACGCACTCGTTCCCCATAATTTGTGAATTCTTTTCTAAAAAAAACTATAACAAACTCTCTGTTAGAAAATTGTAGGAATAACTAAAACGGTCAGAATTCTTTACATTCCAAATATAGCCAGGATATGAAATTTTGCTTCCTTATTAAATTTCCTGCAGGAGATTCGAAATTTGTTGAATAATGTATAACCAAGTTTATCCATCATCCAAGTTCCATCACAGATCCCAATGATAATACAAAGTGGGAACAAGGTACTTCAGTATAGTACTTCAACCTCAGTACAGTACTGCACACAACTTCGGATTTGCTTCACATTTTTGTTGACATGTTACACCCAAAACTAGAGGGTGGTACTACGTTTTGCTACACCCAACCTTGATAAAACAATGATCAATTGTCTGGGGTATAATAAGTTCTAGATGTTATTACTTCAAATTGTTATAATTATACATGCAAATATATGATAAGCTCGGTGGATTACTATAAATATATACGGGGATTTATATTTCCCCCGCGTCAGAACTTGTTATTCAGTGTTTAACTTTAGCGAAACCGAAGTTATAACATCCTAGAAGTAGCGAGACCGAAATGATGCCACCTTAAGATTTGGGTAAACATTTTAAAGACGAGAGAATAGAGTCTGAAGTTATGAGGAAAAGTAAAAGTACCCCGGTCCCGATTTTATTTATTTATTAAAAAACCATAGCATACTTCAATGCTGACGGAACAAAAACGGAATTTATTAAACATAATCGAAAATATAAAATCGTGTACGGAGACCCACATCGAATTCGCTACGATTGTCCTCAGAATACATAATTCGTCAAATATAAGCAGCAACGCCTAATAGTAAATGCATTTTTTAATTCCCAGCGGTCACCCATCCAGGTACTGACCACGCTCGATGCTATTAACTTTTATGATAAAACAAAAATCATAGACATACCTGTCATATTGATACGAAACTTAATGTACTTATTTATTACGTAATGGTATACTCATGTACCAAATTTCAACTCAATGGGATCATTATCCGATTTTTTACATTTTTTTAAAAAATGTACACAACTCATTTGATAAAAATTAAACTAATGCTGATAATGAGATAAAACTTGGCACACATGTTAGTCTTCTACATAGCCACATGCGTGCCAAATCTCAGTCCGATCCATCATTTTACCGCGTGTTATGATTTTTCGTAATTGAGCCATTATTGTGGGTTGTTGATGTCAATAAAAAAATTACTTTCCGAATTGCACAACTACAGTGGTAGACTGATTTTTGTGCAAAGTTTCAACTCTAGCATAAATGCACTGGGAGCTACAATGATAAAAGACACACACACATATATACAGCCAGACAACTAAGTAAAAATCTCTTAAGAGGCCTTAAAACACCTGGAACGGATAATTCCATGTGACATCTCGGTTTTGGATTTTTTTACATTCACAATACTTTTCCTACATACCTACGGTATCAATGAGGAAATGTAAAAACTTCAAAATTGTCGGACCCGCATGGATTTATAAAATTCGTAATTAAACCAAATTTACCGAGTGATATTTTTGTTTTTACAGTGTAACCTAATTGAGTATGTCCACTAACATAGACAACTACATATATACAATGGGCATCTATTATATATGTCAAGCGATAAATAAAATAACTTTATTAAGACCTAATTTAAATAACCCAATATTGATTTAGCATAACTTTAGCGCTTTTTGAAAATTTTGATATTTCTTATATTTCTTTGGGGGTTTTGAAGAATGTTATTTGTTGACATATAGAGGAGACAGATATTGGGTAAATTAGCATGTACTCAGACATGCGTAAGTATGCCGAGCCGTTGCATTAGTAATGAGGTCCACAATGTTTTTACCAGACGTAAACATAACCGAGATGAATAAGCTTATACTCTTATATTGTTTGTCTCTCATCTAATATTAACTATTTAGATTAGTTATTATCGTTTGTCTGTTTATAACCACCAAGCGTAGGAATGTAAACACAATGTGATTCCACTGATAACACGAAAGCAGGTTTACTTAGGGCATAGAGATATTATTACTAGAGGGGCTCTAATGGTTGAATTTTGAAACATCGAAAAAGTAACCTGACCAACTTCGATTATAAATACAATCAAATAATCAGTACAAAATTACAATAACTTATACGGGAGAATGTGAAAAATACAAATCTAAACACAATCAATGTGCGGGAAGCCAAAATCAATTGATTTATAATACCTAAACTC
Organism: Microvelia longipes; assembly: GCA_018340805.1. Lineage (NCBI taxonomy): Eukaryota > Metazoa > Arthropoda > Insecta > Hemiptera > Veliidae > Microvelia > Microvelia longipes. Next base: position 18,229,040 of record JACMZG010000022.1, read on the forward strand.
ACTGTTGAAGAAGGTTTCAATGAGTTTACACAGAGCTACTGAGAGCTCCATAAAGATGTTTCAGGCCTCTCAATCTATTGAGATAGACTATGTACCCTCTATTATGCTCGTAAATCTCCATTACTGAGGGTCATAAGTTGGGATACCACCAGAACAGAACAACAACAAAAAATATAAATGTGTCATAAATATTCACGAACGAAGAAAGGTTGGTTATAAGAAACAAATATATACTTCGTTACCCTAGACAGCCGAAAAGGCTATGAGGAAAGGCTTAACAAGAAATATTATGTAAAAAAAAACAGTTGTATACTTTGATAAATAAAGCCATTTATTATTAATTATTATTATTATACTTCGTTAGACGAGGGGTTTAACGGAGGTTCAACTCCCCCAGAAATTGTGGTGTGACAGGATGAAACACGTGGTTCAACCATGAAGCTCATTTTTAACGGGGTAGAGTCTAAACTTTTTAGTAGGCGTACTTCTTTACTGCTTAAAGGCGGTATACATTTGTACCAAATTTCAACTCAATTGGATTATTTTCCGATTTTGTACAATATTTTAAAATACGTGCACAAGTCATTTAATAAAAATTGAAATAATACTGATAATGAAATGAAATTTAGCATATATGTTAGTCATATACATAGCTATAGCTAGTCAAATCTAAATCCGATTGCGTCATTGTCCCCGTTTTATGATTTATCGAAATTTCCGCTCTCATTACAGCGGGTTAATGACGTCATAAAAATATTTTCCCGAATAGCACAACTACATCGGTGGACTGATATTTGTACAAAGTTTCTGCTCTCCTTCCTTTTTTTTTTGGGGGGGGGGTATCTGCTTGCACTAATACCATTTACCTTTGCTATTAATTTGGTGATCTGTCGACCAAAATTTAAAAAATTCTGGCGCGGTGGTCCGCATGTCGGGCGAATTTTCTTTGGATGCGTGTTTCCGTGCTTAACAACAATCCTGGTTGGAATGATAATTTTTATAGTTTTTTACATTATATATGTTTACAACTACTAAATAAATAATTCCGACGCGGTGGTCCGCTGTCGGGCGAATTTCATTTAGAATGGGTGTTTCCGTGCTTAACAACCCATTTCTTGCTTAAGGTTCCGGTTCATGCTTTAGAACCTATGAGTATAGTTACTCCATTGTCAAGCACTGCTCGTAACTCAATTTGTTTGTATTTATCAAAGGAAATGCGCTGAAACCTTTAAAGACAACTGACTAAGCTTAAAGATAAGTAACTAAGCTTTAAACCAGAGCAAATAATAGTGCTTACTTCTGATTGCAGAGGCATAGTTTTGTATAACCGACTGTATAATTATGCGCATTTCTTTTGAAAAATATTAACAAAATGAGTTACGAGCAGTGCTTGACAATTGAGTAACTGCTTAGGTTCTAAAGCATGAACCGAAATCTTAAGCAAGAAATGGGTTGTTAAGCACGGAAACACGCATTCTAAATGAAATTCACCCGACAGCGGACCACCGCGTCGGAATTATTTTTTTTTGGAGTTGTAAACTTACATAATGTAAAAAACTATAAAAATTATCATTCCAACCAGGATTGTTGTTAAGCACGGAAACACGCATCCAAAGGAAATTCGCTAAAAGGTGTTGCTATTTAATAAAGAATCTAGATCCTTGCTGTCGACTGATCGAAACTAACACTTAAATTAAACAAGACATATTAATAAAGACGTAACTATTGTATTTTAATGACAAAGTATTATTACACTTTTAACCTAACAACATAAATGTTTAGCTGTTACATGCATTAGTGTTCAAAATTCTTACTATCGATAAACGGAGAAATAAGAAAACAAAGAAGAATAATATGCTATGCGGGCATAGTATTTTTGAACGTTGAACGTTGATTTTTGACGTTGAAGCAAATTTAGTTATTTTTTTTAGCGTTTTATATCTTTAAATTGTACTAATTTTAGGTTGAGTAGACTTACGATTGCCTGTCTTTGCATCAATTTGTTCTCTGATAGTAAGTTATGTTTATATCTTTTCTTGTGACCGTGAATCGAAAATCAATCCTCTGTAAATGAGGAAAAGTTTGGATTCGATTATCGCAAGACAAAGGACCGGTGATTATATTTTGATTAAAGTGCTGTTAAAATGAGGGGTCAGTGTAGAGTCAGTGTTCCAACTCCCTCCTTTTATGGATGGATTTCCTCTCAATCAAGAGGAATCTATTTCAACTACTGTGCTGCAAGTCAGAGCAACTTGTTCTTTCATCCTGCCTTGTTGAATAATATCCATTACTAAGCAACGCTCAACAAAGAAAGCAATTTTTAACATTATTGCTCATGGTTGTTTTCCTACATCTGTTCGTCCAATTAGGTTTGTTGAGCGCGTTACTCCGGTGTACACTAGAGTAACCGAGGGCAAGATCTATGTTCAGGTACGTCCTCGATTCTACTCCAAACTGCCCTAAACTGCACTACGCTATATTTTGTAACAAATCTCGGGCAAGAAGAGTCTTACTCTAAACTGCACTTTACTCCTCTTAAAAGACCGTGTAAAGAAGAGTAAAATAAAGTTCTGGCGGGAAATCACTCATATAATATGTGATAAGAGTGATGGAGGTCCAAGGGCTGCAAAGCAGCCCCCAGCACCGACACCACATAGCGACCAAGGTGCGAAGCATTGAGGCCGCAGAGTGGCCTAGAGGCCAAACGCCTCTTGATCAGTACATGTTTTAACAGCCAGGATTACGTGAGTAAAGTCACGTGTTGATTCTATTCCTGTACATTTTGAATAAATAAGGCCATCCTTTTCTTTATCAAGATTCTGAATACTTGCATGTCATTATTAGGGAATGTCTATCATTACCTAAAAGGACTCTCAAGTTCTTTCTTTTCTCAATGGCTTATTTATGTCTATGTTTTGAGCGAAATTCAGTTAGTCAGTTAAACATGTATTGTTTTCTTTTTAATTCTTTAGCTTTGTAATAATATGTAAAAGGCTAATACTAAAAAGCCTTTAAATTATAAATAAATAAATAAAACAATTTTTGAAGAAATAGTTTTTGCTTATTATTAAAATAAGCTGATGTCATTTTGTTTATTTTATAGCAATTCATGCAGGTAGTAAAAGATGGATGAGGAGAGTGTTCAGGTAGAGGAGATATTTGCCCAAGTGGATTTGGACCCGGGTCAAGTTAATTTGTTGCTTTCTTCATTGAAACCAGTCAATCACTCAGTAAGTCTTTATGATGTCTAGTTAAATAAACTAACTCATAGTTTCCTCCCTCTGGTTGTGAAACTATGATAAATATTATGAACTTTGATAAGTCATGGTTTGTACAGAAATTTAGTTAATAATAAGTAATACTTACTCCTTATCTGTAAACTATAAGACTCTGGAAAATATTTACAAACATGTTCCTTAGGATAAGGAATGCGCGGGAGACACAGCTGTTGTCTAGTTAGGGTCAATTATATCTCACGTCCAACTTTGTTACTCGAAAAAATAGATTTTAATAATAATTTTGCTATTGATACTCCTATTTATGGTGGGTAAAAAATATCCAATACATTTTTTTTATGGTCTCTCATTCTTTTTTATGGTCCTCCGTCCCTTAAATTTAGTGATTTTCAACCTTCAGATAAGCAGCTGATTCTTGGTTCTTATAAACGGATCTGTTAATAAAGCTTTGGGTTACATTTGGCCCCTTGACACTTTTATTCTGTAACCGCTCCTTGGTGGGGGGGGGGCCTACAAAATAAAATAATTTGTAGGCTGCGATGCTTCTTCATGCTTTTATCTATCATAGAGGCCCATGAGAGCAATATGATGCCCTCAAAATTCATTCTTTGCTATTGACTTTATTGTTAAGAAAATGTATAAAATCACACTACAACAATTTATACAATCAAAAAGACAAGAATGTTTTTAGTAAGGGGTCTTTGTGATATACATTTAAAAAAATTATACACATCCAAGGGAGGTATAATTTATGGGAGGCTCTTAATTTAGAGTTCTTTACTTTATAAAAAAAAATGTTAAAATTTTGATATATTTTTAAAAAGTTTTAGTTTGTCAAGTATTTGTTGTTATGTGTGTCAAGTTTTTTTTTGAAAAGTTGAAGGTCCCATATGGGGGCAGTCTTCCATGGTATTCTGTATATAACATCATTTGGGCATATGAGATTAATTTTGAAAAAATATTTAATGTAGAAATTAAGGATTTTTTTAGAGTAGATGTTGTAGTCTTTAATTAAGTTTTTCATTTGACCACTCTAACCTTACGACCTTATTAGAACATATGACAAAACTTGACCACCGACCAGACAAAGAAAACTATCGTATACTTCATTCAGAACCACTTACAGACTAAAGGAAATTTTTAGAAATGCTCTATATAAAAAGCTGACAATGACAGTATTGAACAAAAAAAAGACATTAACTATCTTTAAAAGTGTTTATTATAATATTATCTTAAGATCTTAATTTTTCCTTTACCTTTTTTGTAATTTCATTTTAAATTTATTTACTTAGTTAGACATGTGACATAAAAAAACATTCAAAATTTTATTAATTTTCCAACTTTTATTTTTTAAAACTGAAGAAGCTCAGGATCCCTGGGTGAAAGCTCTTCGTCAATTTATTTTCAATAAGATTTAAAAAAAAGGACTGAAGTCTTCATTAATTTAATTGATATTACTAATTATAATAATAATTACAAAACCTTAGCTTCTAAGCATTACGCTTCTAGCAGGTATATGGAGGTCTCGTAAGCTATTGTGAGACCTCCAATAGCTTTTTTTTATGCAATCGAAATTCACCTTATTTCTTCTTGTTTTTATGTTGCAAGTGTTAAGATTTTCATACAGGAGGTCTCACAAACAATATTCTTGTATAAAAAGCTCATTAATACACTAAGAAATGTGACTAATTTCCCTTTTAAGAATCCTAAAAAAAATATATTTTATTTTATAAACCCAATTTTTTTTAATAAATAAAACTAATCAATAATAAAACTACTAATTATTGTATATTGATGAAGATACTTTATTTAAGTTGACCCACACTATATCCAGTTTACGAAAATAAAAGTTTGGAATAATTTTGGATGCATACTCTTATAGTCCAAGAGCCGGACCTGAAAAAATGTGACTCATTCTGTGCTACTTCAAACCAAATTTTTCTGAAAATATACCTTAAATTATAAAGAAAAACCATAGTCTGCTTATCCAGAGTGGAGTCCTTCATATGATTGCACATGCTCAATATTTTAGAAAATCGCACAAATTCAGTTTCTTGAAATAAGTGGTTCCCTGTGGGTCGTGTGCAAAACATAAGAGAACATTTTTAAAGTGATTAAATGTTCTATAAAACGATGTTTAATCATTAAAACGGAATTTCTGCAACCAAAGTTATGGCTCTTTCAAAAACTAACAATGTTTATTTATGCAGCCAGCGAATTTCTTGGAAAAATATTGACTTTTTGTGCATTTTTTGGCCATTTAAGAAATGTCATAACTTTAGTTGTAATTTATCAGATTTTGATAAAAAACACAGTCGTTTATGGAAATTGTATCTGCTTAAAAAAAGTTCTCTTCATCTTTTGCAATCGACCTACAAGGACCTCTTATTAAAAAACTGGAATTTGTACGATTCCTTATATTTTGAGTGAGCGCATTCATATGAAGGGCTCCACTCTGGATTGGTAGACTATGCTTTTCCTTCGTAATAATGGTATTTTTCAGAAAATTTTTGGTTTGAAGTACAAATGAGTCACATTTTTTGGCCTGGCTCTTGGACTATTACTGAATATCCACAATTAGCAACCACGGTTGGATCAATTTATTTTAATAAAGATTATGTTGTAATTAGGATTGGTAGTTTTATTATTTGACACAATATAACAGAAGAGAGGGAAGGGTTCCCCTCCTTTATTGCCTTAAGGCCCCATGTTTTTTTTAAGGACGCTACTGTACACACAGAGCACTATCTTATTTTTATCTACAAATTTAGTAAAACGAGGCCAATGACGTGTTCTATTTGCTATCTATTAATCTAATTACCATCGACTTACTACAAATTACACTGTCGTACAGGATGATGAGGTCGGCAAATTTGAGAGTGTGACTAATGATAATGATGACCTGGGCAGTGGTAAACCTGCGACTCTTTATTTACGTAATGATGTTACTAGACAGGAACCGATCAGCAACCATTGTTATCTATATCAACCGACAAAAACCCAGTTACTAGAGCACCCCGTGTGTTACTTAAGCAACAATCCACCAATTAGAACTCAGGATCATACTGGAGCACCTGTAAAGAACAATTTTAATAAAGAACACAAAACCAGTAGCCATGAAGAAAAAAGTGTTAATAATATATCCCATCAGCAAGCTGGTAGAAGTGGTGATTGCCAAAATCAAGGGAATAGACTGATTTTAAACATCTCTCCCCTACTCAGGCCTACTCCTCCACCCCCCAGTTCTAATATTAGGTATGATACTCATCTATTCTAAAGATATGTATATAAAGATATATATGTATATAAAGATATGTATATAAATAATACGGATGATAGTCTAAAGATAATTATGTATATAAATAATACAGATAATAGTCTAAAGATAATTATGTATGTAAATAATACAGATTATAGTCTAAAGATAAATAAATAAATAAAATAAATTTTCTTTGCATTAAGTACAATTTTAAAGTACAATGGCAACATGTCAATAATAAATAATCATAATTTACAATAGTAATTTTTACAAAAATATGAAGATAAAAAAATATGGAGAAATTATGTATTTTTTATAAAGATAAAAAAATATGAGATAATTATGTATATCACTGATTAGGTAGTTATATTTGGTTAGTATATATTCCTCTATAATGTATATAAATAATAAAGAGAATAGTCTGAAGATAATTATGCATACAAATAATTATAATAAAGTCTAAAGATAATTATGTATATAAATAATACAGATAATTATTATAAAGTCCAAAGATAATTATGTATATAAATAATACATATAAAAGTCTGAAGATAATTATATATGTAAATACACTAAAATGAAAACATCTGTAAATCAGTTATCAACCATTATCATTTCTACTTAAGATTCAAAAATAGTTGTTAAATCATTTGTTTGAGAAGGGTGTCTTTATGTTATGAGAGTTAGATTTACTGACAAGGGAAGTGAGTCAAGAAAAACTGACTGGAAGTAAAAGCATTCTCAATAGAATGTCTGACAAAAAAATCCGTTTTGCTTACCTGCGTCATAATAGAAGAGGATAGCATTGTTGCAAAAAAATTAACAAAACTTTTTTCATTGCTTGTTTGTGTTTCAGCAATCCACGTATGCTTTTACTTTTTAAGGTAATAGTTGTAATAATAATAGAAAAAATTATGACCTAGTTCCGAGGTTAAGTGGTTATAGCCAACGCCTCTTAATTAAGAGGTCCTTTGTTCAATAACATCTGGGAGTGGAGCCATTTCATTTGGGAAGTCTTTGAAACTGACCAACTCAGTCAAGTTTGCATGGTTTCGAGTTATAATACACTTTCATAAGCTAGCATAATTATTATTGTATAAGCATAGACAGAGTTGGTTCTGTCGATTCCGTAGACACAATGTATCCATGTCTCAAGCTGTTTTGAGTGGAGTTGTATCATATGTGCAAGGGAAAGTAGGTAAGGTTAAAAATAATTTAATGAAAAGTCTCTCCACAAAATAAAAACTTTATTGGCAAAGGGCTTTCAACCTAGAGACTTTTTATTTAATTATTTATGTGAACTCCATTCACGCTCATTCTCAAGATGTAGGTAAGGTTGTTATTGAACTATCAGTAGATTCAATCGAGGTGTGTGAACTGGGTTATAAATGTAGGTGATTTTACCCTCCTGAGATCCCTGGTTCAACCATTCATGTACACACCCAACCCTTTGTGTCCTCGCTATCCTGACTGTTTCCCAATCTGTATTATGATAGCAAAAATAAGAATATAGACATAAGAAACTTGTTAATTTCCTTTTAGGTCCATGAAGTAAAATTAAAAAAAAAATAAATGCATGAATAGAAAACAGGTTTAAATTCTGTGGATTATTATTAGAAAATGTGATTTTCTTATAATTTTATTAGAAAAAAATTTAGTTTTATTAATTTATTGGTAAAAGGTTATCTCTGTAATATAAAATATCTTGTTGGTAATATATTATTATTGTTTGGTTTGTTTAGTTTACAAAAATGCTGCCGGTGTGATTTCTTTTCTCTGTGTAGAGAAGGTTTAGAGAAGCATGAGTCAGCAGAACATCCCCCTCCCCGCCCTACCATACAGTGTATTTCCTGCTCCAATGTCTTCCTCTCCCTGCAGTCATTGAAGGTGAACTATCTATCTTACTAATTCCACAAAATATATTGATGGTGAACTATTTATCTTACTAATTCCACAAAACCCATTGATGGTGAACTATTTATCTTAATAATTCCACAAAACACATTGAAGGTGAACTAATCTATCTTACTATTCCACGAAACACATTGATGGTGAACTATCTATCTTATTAATTCCACAAAACACATTGATGGAATGTGCTAATCTATCTTTACTAATTCCGCAAAACACATTGATAGTGAACTATCATTTTATACTCCAAAAAACCATTGAGGTGAACTATCATCTACTATCCACAAAACACATTGTGTACTATTATCTTACTATTCACAAAACATTGAACTATTTTCTTACTAATTCCACAAACACACTTGCATGTTGAAGTATTTCATCTTACATCCAACAAAACCTGATGGTTACATCTATTTTTTTTCTATGCAAGTAATTGTTTTTCTTTTATATTTTAATATATATTTTTTGTTGGTATTGTAGGTGCATCTTCTGCTTGATCATGAAGTTCTGAAGAGTGAACTCACTGACATTCTACTTCTGACTCTGAGAAAGTGTGAAGAGTTCCTCCGTCTAACAATTCAGGTTGACTTTCCTTTACTTACTTGCTTTACTTAATTTTACTTTTGGAGAAAAGTCTAAAGCTTAATCAATAATTTTGATCACATGATGTTGTACATGTACAAAATTTAAACGCAATTGCCCAATTTTTTACAATTTAAAAAAAGAACGAGACTTGCCATCTGATAAATAGTTAACTATTGCTGTTTATGAGATGACACTTAGCAAATATGTTAGTCTTATACATGGCTACATGCGTTCTAAATCTCAATCTGATTGAAACATTTTTCAGCATTTTATGATTTCAAAAGTTTTACTGTAATTTTGTGGGTTAATGAGGGTCATAAAAATATTATTTTACGGATAGCAAAACTACACCTATAGACTGATTTTTGTTAATAGTTTTAACTCTCTACTCTAGGAGCTGTGATGATAATAGACACACACATACAGACAGACAGACATCTTTATGAAAACCACTCAGATGGCCTTAAAAACACCTGAATCAGATAATTCCGATTTCATCCCGGTTTCAGAGTTTTTTTGCAAACACAATACTTTTCCGGATAGTACAACTGCACTTATAGATTGATTTTTGTACAAAGTTTCAACTCTCTAGCATAAATGCACTGGAAGCTACGATGATAACAGACACACATACAGACAGAAAAGTTTGTAAAAATCACACAGGAGGCCTGCCTTAAAAACACCTGAAACAGATAATTCCAGTGACAACTGTTATGGATTTTTTCGCAAACAATATTTTTACTATATACCTACGGTATATAGTAAAAATATGTATATCCTCACTACACCTATATAAATGAGGAAAAGTAATAAGTAAAAAGTAATGTATTTTTGTAAAAATAAATTTTGTGAATTAAGTGTATTTTGTATAATTTCAGGTAGCACTAAGAAAGTTACAAGGAAAGAGGATTATACTAGTAAAGATCAAAGTTCAAACAATGTTTCCATAGAATTACCCCCAAGTCTGTTGGATCGAACCCACCCTCCTTTGCCTCTTAAATATCCCAAACCTTTGATTTCAACATCAAATATTTCATCTGAGAGCTCTAATTTTAATGATATGACTAGCTCTAGTTTGAAATCATACACCAAATCTAAAGTTTCGACATCATTTCATCGTAAGGGATCTAATTCAATTTATAATCGCTTTTTAGAATCGACTAACCAAACAATTCCTAGCTCTCAATCAAATTCAAAATCTTTGGACAATGTTGTATTGGATGATTCGGAATCGATGAGCCCAAATTTTCCTGTAGAAACAGTCAAAGAAACTTTGGCATCCTTAGATGCAGAGCCACTTTCAAATTCAAGTGTGAAAAGTTTGGATTTATCCCAATCTTTTGATCCTGCAAATCCTCATCTTGCATTACCTAGAGCCTCTAACTTGGATAACTGGAGTGGTGATCCAATGGATTACATAGACATATCGGACGACAGCCTGGATAAGAACACTCTGATGAATTTAGTTTCCGAAATGCTCCCTGAGACTTCTCCCTGTGAATTTGGACTGGAAAATGAGCTGGAGTTGGTAACAGACAAACAATCCCCTGTTCCATTGTCTCAAGGTACCCAACGTTTTTTTTATTAACAAAAAAATGATAGCTTAGGTTAGCCAAAATAATGTCTCCGAACATAAGGAGTGTATTTTTTTAAATTTTTCTCATAAATACAATAGAGTATTTGCATTTTCCAAAAAAAAAAAAAATGTTTTTGCTCATAAAATTATTAAATGTGTTTAAAAAATATGTGTTTTAAAAATGTGATCATTTAGAAAAAGCACCTTCAAGTATGATCAGTATGGGAAAAAACCAAAGCAAGTTCAAGACATACTACAATTTAATATTGGTGGATTTCAAATCTAAAAGGTTTTATCCATAGATATTTATAACTAGAGAGAGCATACCTTATCTCAATTTATTGAGAAGCTTGTAACATCTTTTAGAGGCTCTTTGTAACCTCTTTGATACCTTTTCTAAGACTGTGTAAGGCTGTAATAAATCAATTGTGGTCTGGTTGATCTTTTAAAATAAATCAAATGTTCTACTAACCTATAATAGTCCAAGAGCCCAGGGGTGATTTGTTAATAAAAAGTGTAATGGCTGGAACCGGTCTCAATTTTTCATAAATACCTTCCTGAACAAGGATCTGCAATTCTGCCGACTCGTATCGGATGGGTGTCCCAGGCAGAACGCACTTTAGGGGTCAAATTTACCACCGAAGTTAATAAAAAGTGCAATGGCTGGAAACGGGTTTAATTTTTCGTAAATACCTTCCTGAACAAGGATCTGCAATTCTCCCGACTATTATCGGATGGGCGTCCCAGGCAGAACGCACTTTACAGGTCAAATTTACCACCCAAGTTAACAAACAGTGTAATGGCTGGAACCGGTCTCAATTTTTCGTAAATACCTTCCTGAACAAGGATCTGCAATTCTGCCGACTTGAATCGGATGGGTGTCCCAGGTAGAGCCTTTGACCCCTAAAGTGCGTACTGCCTGGGGACACCCATCCGATACGAGTCGGCAGAATTGCAGATCCTTGTTCAGGAAGATATTTACGAAAAATTGAGACTTCCATTAAACTTTCAGCCATAAACTTTTTATTAACAAAACACCCCTGGGCTCTTGGTCTATAAAGGTTTACTGAAAAGAAGACAGCAGTTGAAAATAGTTGAGGTACAACGACCGAGCTTTCAACCAGGCTATTCATAAAAAGTTAACTTTTTTTGCAATGATAAAATTATATTTATTTTGAAAAGCTTTTGAGTTTGATCTAATAGATTATCAGCTGAGCAGGAAATATATAAGTTGTTAGTCTGTTTCCATTAGGTTCTTTTAAATTAACATTTCCTTGATTGTTTTTATAGGATTTAATGCTGAAGAAGAAGATGAATACTCAGACACAGATGATTCAGATATCATTAGTCTCTCCTCTCAGCCTGACTCTGATGAAGCCATCACTAAACATCTTCAACTTCTACTTCAACTAAAAAAAGATAAATTCAAAGCTCCCAGGTATTCAGTCAAATGATAAGGTTTTTAAGTTTTCCCATATAGTCATCATTGACTCCTATGTATGGATGTATGTGCTCAAGTACCTGACATCACTCTGGCTTAATGTCCCTTTCGAAGGATGCCACAATTCAAGATTTCCATCCCTTCTGTAAAGATCCTAGAGGCCCAGACCAGGATTTAGCCTGGACTCTGTGTGGTAGGCACATTCGCTAATCATAACCCCTCTCTCCCTCTCTTCCCAACTGATAAAATAGTGATAGTGATAGTAATTAGGGAGAGGTGAGATCATCTAGCAAGTAGGCCACCTTTTTAAGCTCTTATATAGAAGATATAATATTAATATATAATATAGAATATTCTATATAATATCTTATATAGAATATTCTATATAATATCTTATATAGAATATTCTATAGAAGATATTATAACTCCCTTATATAGAAGATAGTGTTCCACGATATAAGTCCTATTGTTTGCATTTTCTGTCTAATCCACAGAAGAGCCATGGCTTTAAAATAAGTTTTAATTGCTTTAACTAGAAACAACAAATGTCCCTCTTTCTAGACTTAGCTTTCCTGCTCTTAAAACTATTAGGCAGAAACATTTATATGTTTTTATTTTTCCTCATTTATACTGTAGGTATATAGGAATAGTATTGTGTTTGCAAGAAAATCCCAAACCAGTATGTCACCGTTTTAAGGCGTTTTTAAAACCACTTGAGTAGTTTTCACAAAGTAGCCTGTCTGTGTGTGTGTCTGTTATCATCGTAGCTCCTAGTGTATTTATGCTAGAGCGTTGAAACTTATTACAAAAATCAGTCTATAGGTGTAGTAGTGCTGTTCGGAATTTGTTTTATGACGTCATTCCCCCAATAATGACTAAGCAAAAATTTTTAAAAATCATAAAATGCAAAGAAATGTTGCGATCAATTTGAGATTTAGTTTGTAGCCATATATAAGACTAACATATGAGACAAGTTTTATCTCATAGTCAGCGTTAATTCAATTTTTATCAATTGACTTGTGTAAAAAATTGGAAAATAATCTAATTAAGTTGAAATTCGGTACTAGTGTCTTTCTTTGCATAATAAATAAGTACAGAAAGTTTCATTGTAATACGACAAGTATATCCATGATTTTTGTTGGATCACAAAAGTTATGCAGCATGGAGCATGGTCAATGCTGTATGGGTGATGGCTGAGTTTGAAATGGATGTACTGAAGCGAATCAGAAGTAGGGAGAATGAGTGTAGTGAATGCGATGTAATGAGGAAAAGTTTTAAGATACCCTGTAGTACCTGATTTTTAGCGAATTTCCTTTGTTTTTTATATAAACTGCTTTTGATCCTTGGTTCATTTAGGGTTAAGGATCTTTTACGACTACCTGACATTGCACAGGTTCAGAACCATAAGCTTGAAGTCTCTTTCGAAGGAAGGCACGTGAAAGGATTTCTATACCTCGCATTAAAACCTTAGATGCCCCAACCAGGATCGAAGATGTAACATCGAATAATAACGGTGGCTGATTCTTTTATTATTGTTTATTTTTTGTTGCAGATGTCTCCTATCTAATTGCAACATTAGATTTAAATCTGTAAATACCATGTCTTATCACAAGAAGTGCCACGACAAAGACAGTAGTAAGTTGGTTTATAAAAATATGTGGACAAGATTATGTGTTATTATGTGGACAAGATTATTTTGTATCATCTGGACAAAGAAGCTATAAAGAAAAAAATATTTTTGACTTTGTGTTATTATGCAGAAACAGATAAAAATTAGATATGTAACATAATTACAGCTGATGCGTTACATTATTGCATTACATTGCGTTATGTTACAAATGCAACTGAATTTGTCTCTAGTCTAACTTTTCTATGCAATATATAATATTATATATATATATATATATATATATATATATATATATATATATATATATATAATATATATATATATCACTATGCCTAGAGTAAGCATGGTTTTGACATTGTGTTTAGGTAAGGGCTGGATGTGTCCAGAGTGTAGAAAATCATGGACATCGTGGCATTCTCTCTCCCTCCACTTGTGGAATGATCACAGTATAGATATGGAGCTCTATTATTGTAACTTCTGCTCCTTCAGAACTCCCAAGTAAGTATTGTTAAAATATTTATATTTCATTTTTTTTAACTCTGTGCTCCTATGAGTCCAACAATACCTCACACTATCTGTTGCTAGCACAGTTCTTGAGATATTTAACTTAAAATTTTAGTCCCCAAAAAGATTATTATTATTATTATTATTATTATAGTTATAGTGCATACAGACGACTTATGTCCAAAAATTGCACAGTCAAACTTAAAACTAGGTACTAAGATAAATTATTATCACAAAAAAATATCATTCATTCCAGAACACTCAATATTGTTTCTTAATAAAGCTATTGATGAGCAGAATGGGTCTAGAAGAGCAGGAAGTGTTGAACATCTTCATGGCTTGTGTCATGGTGCTGCTATTTCCATAGTTGGTTCTGTGGTAGTCAGGAGCAAATAGATTTGATTGCGTGAAATTCTGCTGGGTACTCTGATTTACACATGGCAAGCAACTCAGGCACATCATATATGCCATTTATAACCTTGTAAAAGAAATACAATTAGTGATTCCACTCTCCTCTAGTAGAGATTCCAGGTTAAGGTTTTAAGCCTGTCAACATAGCTCAAAGTAGAGAGTCCATTGTTGGTGTCCTAGCAAATAATTAGTGAATCTCCTCTGAGTCCTCTCTTAGGATATTTATGAGTTTTAGCTAGAGGAGACCAAACGACACAGCAGTACTCAAGTAACTCCTCACTAGTGCATTAAACAGAACTATTCTGGTGTTAGAGTCAGTGAATTCCTTAGAAACACGAATGATGAATCCTAGATTTCTGTAAGCACGAACACATACTGCTTCAATGTGAGGGATGAAGGTCAAACCTTTATCAAATAGTACACCTAGGTCATTAAATATCTCGACTTCCTCCAAAGTAACTCCATTAAGGGTGTAAACACAAGGCTCAGGCTCTCTCTTCTTTGTAAAACTCATGACTTTGCATTTATTTGTGTTGAGAAATAATTTGTTTCTGCTACACCAAGCTGTTAGTTTTATTAAGTCATCTTGAAGACTCTTAGAATCATTAACATCTTTAATAATTTTCACCATTTTGAGATCATCAGCGTAAAGATAGCATATGCAGCTTAGTTCAAGAACAATGTCATTCACAAAAAGTATAAATAGCAAAGGGCCTAAGTGTGACCCTTGCGGAACACCGGAAGTAACAACAAAGAAGTGTGAGATGTGTCCATCTATCCTGACAGCTTGTGATCTGTTTGTTAAATAAGCTTTAATCCAAGCGAGTAAACTACCATTGATGCCAAGAGCAAGAAGCTTTTTTAATAAGATAGCATGAACCACACGATCAAATGCCTTGGAAAAATCTGTATAAACAGTATGGACAGTAAAACCACTTTCGATAGCTTTGAGAATAGTCTCCTTATACGACACAAGATTAGTAGCAGTAGAACGACCCCTTCGAAACCCATGCTGTTCATCACATATAACTGTATTAAATTTCTTTGACAAAAAGTCAGTAACTATAGATTCAAACAGCTTAGGGATTGCAGATTGTATGCAAATCGGGCGAAAATTACTAACACTGTCCTTTTTCCCTGATTTGAAAACTGGAGTTACATAGGACTTTTTCCAAATGTCAGGAAATTCACCAAGAGAGAGTGATTTACAAAATAATAAATACAGAGGTTTTGCCAAAGCACAAGCACAAGATTTCAATACAATAGGAGGGATACCGTCAGGTCCACTTCCTTTCCTCACATCCAGAGACTTTAATTTGTTGTAAACCACCCCCTCTGAAATAGGAACATTGCTAATATTTAGATGATTTTCCGGAGCTAATGTCGAATCAGAATGCTCAGAATTTGATTCTGCAGGAACATAAACTGACTCAAAATACTTGGCAAACTCTATAGCAATTTTGTCATAATCCTCTACTATTTCGCCATTTATTAGCAATGAAAGTTTAGTAGTTCCAGTCACACGTTTTTCTTTTACAAAATTCCAAAATAGTTTAATATTGTCTTTCATAGAAGACTCCACAGTTCCGGTATACCTTAAGTAGTCACTGTCAATTAATTCTTTACACCTACGCCTCAAGTCAGAATATTTCTCCTGCAATGATTTGTTATCTCTATCCTTTTTAAACTTGGAGTGAGCACGAAGCTTTTTTTTAATTGTTCGCCTTGTTTCCAATGAATGATTGTTTTGTTTATAATTCTTTAAAATATATATTATATTTAGAAGTTATTTATTTTTGTTATTAGTTTAAGTCACCTGAAAACATCTCATATTTGGATCCATGGTAAAGGAAAAACATTCAACTGTCCTACTTGTGAGAAATCCTTCAAAACCAGTAAACAGATGAGGAACCATCAGGTAACATGTGTCTCTGTATTAGCTGTAATAGACAACAAGACAGATAGAACATTGAACTGCCTGCCTGTTAATGTAGGGAAAAAGGCAGACTCTCCACTTAAACCGTATTGTTATCAGGGTACTTTGTAGTTTATCATTTGATTCTACAGAGTTTTGCAAAATATGAATAGTTAACATAATATAATTCTGAGACAGAATATAAGTCAATTTAAGCTCCCTGATGAGTTGACATTATGTCGTGCCATCAATAATAAGGAATTACGTAGTACTTCCCAGATGTGGCATAGCATTTTGCTTGTTAAATTTATTTGGTGTCTCTTGAACAGTTGCATTGTGCTTTGTAGTTCTTTTGAAACGGTTTCATCCGTTCAGCTTTATCAATTTTCATAAAAAAATGATACTTATTAGCATTTAAAGTTTGGAACTCCAACAGCTATTTTGTGGTTGTTGAGTATAGGGTTGCCCACTACGGAGTGAAAACTGTCTTTTCCTTATATCTATCTATTAAAGTCTGGAACTACATATTTATATTTAAATCTATTACTTATTTTAAAATAAAATAAATGAATATAATTTTACCGTCTTATTTGAAATCTCATTATATTTTAGTGTAATGTGTTACACTAAATATTTTTGTTGTTGTTAATTTATTTTTTTTTGGGGGGGGGGTACTTTAGGGTTTGAATAAGTGTTTACCCTCTAAAATTTAAACTGGAATTCATTTCTATAGGTAATGCATAAGAAGAATGGGGTGAGATACGAGTGCAAGGGATGTAAAGCGCTGTTTAGCCGGTGTCATTTGTTGAGACAGCATTACGATGCAGTTCATCAAAAAGTCAGGAAGTTCAAGTGTGAGACGTGTGGACACAGATCTGCATCCCAGTCTGCTCATAGCTTGCACCTTAGAAAACATACGAGTAAGTTCTCTATGGATGTTGGCCGACTAAGAGCTGATGACTTTCATGCTATGTGAAGACAGTTTTTAATAAAAAAGAAATCTTCAAGTTTAAAAATTAATCTTTTTACTTTGCCTCATTTATACCGTAGGTATATAGGTAATGTATTGTGTTTGCAAGAAAATCCGAAACCAGGATGTCACCGGAATTATATGTTTCATGTGTTTTGGCCTCCTGAGTCATCTTCAGGCATTATTACAAAATGTTTTAAATGATTATCACACAATTTATAAATTAATGATTATCTCTCTAATATTTGTAGAACTAAAACCTATAGTTTATACTATTTGTGCAATAACATAAATATAAACCCTATTGTTTATGAAATATGTGTGATGTCATTAACCCACAAAAATGACCCCACAAACATTTCAAAAAATCACAAATCTTCAGTGTTTAGATTGGGCTGAAATTTTGTACGCACATACTGCTACGTATGTTCTACAGGGAGGCGCGTGGGCCGTGAAGCAGCCCTCAGTGCTGACGCTGCTTACCGGTAGAAGTGCAAAGCGCCAAGGCCTCTTGTTTTTGATGAACAAGACACACACACCTGGTGAACTTAAGTGTTTCTACCACTATTATATTGAGGCTTAAAACCATTATAATTTTATTATGTTTCATGTTAGGTTATATTTGTTTAATAATTTAATTACATCTCCTACTTCTATTTCAAACCAATTTCCCAACCATAGCACTACTTTATTATTTTGATCTCAAGCATTTCAAGTTCTTAATCATCTAATGTTATTTTTATGTTTGATTAGAAGAGAAGAAGTATAAGTGTGGAGAATGCAACTATAGTACTGGAGACCACAATGCTCTGAGAAGGCATTTAGCAACTCATAGTGGAGTTCGACCCTACTCGTGTCCTCACTGTGCTTATGCTTCCATTAGTTCTAAATCTTTATTAAGTCATGTCAGCTCTAAACATCCAGGTATGTCTAAAAGTTGTTTAACTTTTTGAATGTGAATGCTCTGGGTTTTGAAACCAAGATATTTGAATTTCAACTGGCAATTGTGTAATTCATATTTTCGGTTTGTCGTTTTAACTTTATTATTTGATACTTTGCCAGATATCAAGCTGATAGTCCAAGACCCAGACCTGAAAAAATGTGACTCATTTTGTACTACTTCTAACCAAATTATTCTGAAAACATACCTTAAATTATGAAGAAAAAACATAGTCTGCCTATCCAGAGTGGAGCCTTTCATATGATTGTGCACAATCAAAATTTTATAAAATCGTACTTATTTCACTTTTTTTGAAATAAGTGGTTCCCTGTGGGTCGTGTGCAAAACATAAAGCAAACATTTTTAAAGGTTTAAAAATTTTCCATAAAACCAGTGTTTAATAATTTAATTTGGATAACTACAACGAAAGTTATGGCTCTTTCAAAAACACAAAAAAATTGTTAATTTATGCAAAGTCAGCGAATTTCTTTGAACAAATATTGACTTTAGTGAATCTTTTTAGCCATTGAAAAATCATAGTAGTAGTAGTAGTAGTAAGAGTGGGAGGTCAGCCTGGTGAGTAGACCACACCATTGGGTCCTTTTCACCAACCCCGAATCAACACCTATCACTGTACTTCCACTACTTTCTCCTCGTCGACCTCCTGCTACGATGCATGAAGTAAGAATGTCCTGCCATCTAGAGACTCCATTCCTCTTCGAGAAGCGTTCCAGTTCCAAATATTTGAAACCTGAGCCTTCCAAACCCTTCACACGTTGCCAAATAGTGACAGGCTGTTTCTTCCTCATTGTCATCACATATTGCACATATTGGGCTCTCAGTCACCTTCATTAGGCTAAATGCTATTAAGCCTGCAGTGCCAGTGATTACTCCTACTATAAGTCTGAGACTAGACTTACTCAAGTCAAGAAGCCATCTAGATTTCCTTCTATCTAATGTTGGAAATATCATCTTTGACTGTCTACATCCGGTGTTGTTTTCCCATGTGATTTTAGTTTCCTTCCAAATCCAACTTTTTACAATGGATTTGGCCTGCCTTCTTGTCCAATCTATTGCAGGCTCTGGCCCACAGAAGTAAGAAATATCATAACTTTAGTTGTAGTTATCTGATTTTGAGGAAAAAACACTTGTTCTCTAGGAAATTTGATTAGCTTTAAAAAATGTTCTCTTCATGTTTTACATAAGACCTACAGGGAACCACTTATATCAAGAAAACTGGAATTTGTGCGGTTTTCTAATATTTTGAGTGATTGCATTCATATGAAAAGCTCCACTCTGGATAGGTAGACTATGATTTTCCTTCATAATTTAAGGTATATTTTCAGAAAAATTTGGTTTAAAGTAGTATAAAATGAGTTACATTTTTTAGGCCGGGCTCTTGGACTGTGAGAAAGCACTTATCTACTTCATGTATCAACATAATGTACAATGCGTATCACCAAATAAAAATCTGATTGTTTCAGGAATGCTGGGCGATGTGGTGTTTTCATGCCCCTTATGTCCTTTCAAAACACTGAGAAAGCAGATATTTGTATCTCATGCTGCTAAACATAATCTGACTCAAACACCTTTAAATGCTGCCGCTATTCAGGTTGGTATTTCAGGTTTGTATATTACAACCTTACAACTATTAGTTTAGGAATGTTTGCTTTGGCTTGCTTTTTATGGTAAAGGCTATAAGAACTGCAGTGTTCCTTTTTGAGCCATCGTCGTGTTCCTTGCTTAAATCAAGCTCCTGAACAATTTATCTTTTAGAATGCATGCAATGTTGTCAGGAAGCCTTACTCATTTATGGCTATTATTTGCCAAACAAATGGAAACATTGCAATATATCAGGTATAGTATAGGTATATATTAGGTAGAGTATAGGGTATATATTAGGTAGGTATAGGGTATATATTAGAGTTATAGGGTATATATTAGACAGAGTATAGGGTATACATTAGGTAGAGTATAGGGTATATATTAGGAAGAGTATAGGGTATATATTAGATAGAGTATATATTAGATAGAGTATAGGGTATATATTAGGTAAAGTATAGGATATATATTAGGTAGAGTATAGGGTATATCGAAGAATTAGCTACCATCGATACTTGCTGTTGGAGGGTACGGTTGATACTTGCTGTCCAACAGCAAGTATCGACGGTAGCTGATTCTTTGACTGCTTCTTCAACTTGCGGTAAATACAACCTTTTTAATTATAGGGTATATATTAGGTAGAGTATAGGTTATATAGTAGGTAGAGCATAGGGTACATATTTGATAGAGGATAGGGTATATATTAGATAGAGTATAGGGTATATATTAGATAGAGGGTATAAATTAGGTAGATATGAGTGTATAGTATAGGAGAGTATATCCTGTGATACTCTGTACTCTTTGCTGTGGTACTCCATACAATAATTCAATTCTTAAGATGATTTAGCATTTAATCAATTAATTATAATGGCTATCAAGGACTCAAAATATGAAGCATGAACTACTCTTTCATTGAAACTAAAAAACTTTTGAACCGAAAATATCACTCTTTATTAATGCTGTTGTGAGGCCTCTCTATTCCCTTTCCAATCTCTATGATTCTTCCTTTTCCTATCTATACAAATACCTTCTAAACCTTCTGTCTTCATTTTCTATCAGACAGGCAATAATAGCAAATAAACACTGTGGCATACATTCCTAAAGGGTATGAGGTTTTGAGATTAGCATTAGCCTCACATAGGCCACAGTCCATCGTGGGTGGTCATGTAATCAGAGTTCATAAATAGAAGCTATAACACTTCTACTGAGAAGCATAGTGGCTTTTCATCTGCAGACTGATTCTTCAACTTGAATTTTTGATGTGTTATCAAATGCTCCTTCAATATCGAGAAAGACACCAACACATCCTTTGCTTTCAAAAGCAGCTTCACTCTTATTAAGAACAAGATGTAATGTGCTTTCGCAAGATTTTTCAGCTTGATAAGCAAACTGATATTTATGCAACGGCTTACTAATCAGTGCAGTTTCTTCTGTCCTCATACTCTCTTTTCCTATAAATTTCATACTTAAACTAAGTTTCCTGTCAGTTAATGTAACTTAAATGGTTTTATATTTCAATTGCCTCAATTAATATAAACTATGCATGTTTATAGATTGCTGCGTTGTGAAGTTATATAGTAATAAACAAATAACAATTAAAACGTTTGGCTGAACTTCGGTGTACGGTGCACCCTGTTATCAATACTATGTATCGATATATTTTTAGTTTAGAGATGTGACGTAGGAATAATCGATATATTCCTTTTCTTTTACGTTTATGAACATATTTTATTATTTTTTTAAATGTTTTTTTGTTGTTTGTGTTTTTTTTTATTTGTTGTAAAATGGATTATAACTATTTTCATATTTTTTTATGTTTTTATAATGTTTTAACAATGTTTTTATAAGAATAATCGATGATACAACACATCTAATTTTATGTTACGCGTATTTTTTACGTATTTTTGTGTTTGTTATTTTCAGGTTATTTATTATATTTTTGTTGTTAATGTTTTCATTTATTTGTTGTATGGTTTTTTTAATGTTTTAATTATAATTAATAATTTTACGACTCTGCTTATCTTTTAAGTACACAGTTTTCGTTTACGTGTCGCGTAACTAAAAATATATCGATATATAGTATTGATAACAGGGTGCACCGTATACCGAAGATTTACCAAATGTTTATTTAAGAGCCAACTTTCAACCACTTCTGGCCATCATCAGTCATGCTTGGAGTGCTAAGAAGTTAAATGTTAGTCCTTTAAAGGTCTGTAATTCAAGTTAAAAGGAAGTGCAATAAAATATTTTAATTGTGAAGAGACTGGTTATTTGTTTATTAATTTAAACCATTATTTAATACACACCATTATTTATTTATTAATATGATTAATAATACTTAACATTTTGAACAGGTTTGAAGGACCGAAATGCTTGGTTTATTTAGCTGTAGTCCTGTAATTTATTTAAACCATGTAGACCTTTCACATTTGAATGTATGTTTACACTGTTGTATTTTGTTAAGGTTTCATCAAGCTCAGATGTGTAAAAGAGTAGAAGGAGGGATAATGTTTGAACTCTGCAAATATGCTGTTAAATTATCCTAAATTAGAGTCAATTAGAAATCTATACTATGCAAACTTTCTTCATCACGCTTATCTTACAGTAAGTTTACTTATTTCCAATTATTTTCTATTTTATTTATATTACTCTTTATTTTATTGCATATTGTGGTAGACAACAAGCTAAATCGATTGGGTTCGATTTCAGGTAAATTGTACCATCCCAAGTGGCCCAAACATTATATATAGATATAATGTTGTATATATGTCTAGGTCTATGACCTCTGCGATATCTGTTAGGTTCAGTAATGCTAGATGGTGGAAGGGTGTTATAGAAGAAAGAACCTACCTCTTGTTCTGTCTTGGTTAATCTACCGACCCAGACAAACAGGAAAAAAATGGCTACAACGGAACTCAGCGATCTAAGAAGACTTGCAAACCGAAAGAACGTAGAAGTATTCTTGTTATGGGTGTAGGGATTCTAAAATGATTGAGACTGGTTTCAGCTCAAGGTCAAAAATTGCTCCGATGTAACTAAGCAGGCTGCTGAGGCAACGGACTTCTAAGTATTATAAAGTTTGTCATATCATAAAAATTGAATTGTGATAATGAGATGAAATTTTGCACATATGTTAGTCTTATATACAGCTAAATGCATTCAAAATCTCAAATTAATCGCAACTTTATTTTTGCGTTAAACGATTTTTTGATATATTTGCTGTATCATTTTTTCAGGTTAATGTCATACAAAAATTATTTTCCAGATAGCACAACTACACCTGTAGACTGATTTTTGTACAAAGTTTACTCTATCTATCTCTCTCTCTCTCTCTCTAGATATATATATATATATATATATATATTATTATATATATATATATATATATATATATATATATTATATATATATATATATATATATATATTATATTTATAAAATGCACATATTATAAATATGTGCATTTTCCTTGAAAAATTTATCAAATTAAATAATAAGTTTTGACACTACTGCTCAGGTTATTAAACAAATTCCGAACTTAAGCAAAAATTAGATTGACAAGGAAGAAAGCACGTATTTCAAAGAAAATTTGCCTGGCTTGCGGACGTCTGCACAAGTATTGTTAGTCTTTTATAGACTGTTAGTGATATAGCTGATGGAAATACTACATAAATGTTTAGGACCGTTAAAAGGTCTCGCTACCTTACTAGCGAGGCTTTTAGCAGGTTTATTACCTTCAAGCCCTGCTACCCACATGACATTTACTACAGTTAAATCATTTGATTTTCAGAAAGTGTTGAGTGGAGCACCAAGTGTTAAAATCATATTTATAATAACACTGGTAAATAAGGAGAGGCATCTTCTTACAAGCAGCCAGAAATCAATATAAAAACTTTTAAAAGGATAGTTCTGATGTTATGTTAGTTCTATGTTATGTACTTTTTGGATGAATTCAATTCTTTTCTTATAGACCTACAGTAGTAGGTGAGGAAAAAATATAAATATGCATCATATTTGGCTAATGTACCTGAAGCCTTCTCAATGGTTGTTTAGGTGTTAGTATACTGATCTTTGACTCCACGGAGGTCCAGTGATGTGTTACTATTGCAATATAACTGGGCAAGACAAATGTTTCAGGATCTGACAAAAAAACTTCAGAATCTGGGGTAAAGGGCTGAGTGAGTTCAGGCTCTGTTAGTGCCATTATGAGTTTGATGTAATGAAACAGAGTTGAACATGGCATAAGGTCGAGCCATTAATAATGTCAAATGATGGAACAGTTCCCATTGCTTGCTTCATTCGTAGGTGTGTCCCGCACAATTACACAGTGTCAACCATAGAGGAATACATTAATCAGTGGTGTCAACTATTTTACTATTTTTTTTGCAAAACCCATTTTAGTATCAAATGATATATCATGTTCTTAATATAAGATTATTGTTAAAATAAACTATCACTAACTTTAATGTAATGGTTACCATAACCACCTGAGGTTGTTCCTGTAGGGGTTATCTCTGTTTACCAATAAGACTGAACACCTAATATTATAAATTTATTCATGATTATAATGTGACTGATAAGTATAATCTATAATTTAATAATTGCATGAATAAATTATTTTTGTTGAAGTAAATAGTTCTTGTGTTTAAACAATGTTAGTCGAAGATCTAGACTTGAAAAATGTGACTCATTTTGTACTACTTCAAACCAATTTTTTTTGCTGAAAATATACTTCAAATTATGAAGAAAAAACATAGTCTGCCCATACAGAATGGAGCCCTTCATATGATTGTGCATGCTCAAAAAATTTCAGTCTCCTTGAAATAAGTTGTTCCTTGTGGGTTGTGTGCAAAACATAAAAAGAACATGTTTTGAACTTGTTAATATGTTCTATATAACGAATGTTTAATCATCAACCAAAGTTATGGCGGTTAAAAACGGTTAATTTATCCTGTCAGCAAATTTCTTTGAAAAAGTATTGGCTTTTGGTGCATTTTTTGGGCCACTTAACAAATGTCATAACTTTAGGTGTAGTCATCCAATTTTGACAAAAAAAAACTTATGTTTATAGGAAATTTTGTCAGCTTTAGAAAATTCTCTCTTCGTGTTTTGCACATGATTTACAGGGAACCACTTATTGCAAGAAAAATGGAATTTGAACGATTTTATAATATTTTGAGCAAGCACATTCATATGAAGGGCTCCACTTTAGATAAGCAGACTATGCTTTTCCTTCATAATTTAAGGTATGCTTTGAGAAACATTTGATCTGAAGTAGTACAAAATGAGTCACATTTTTTAGGCCTGGTTCTTGGACTATGTGTTTTAGAACCTTAAAACCCTTGGGACCCTGAGAAATCCTCTTTTTTCTCTTAAAACTTGAATAAAGTCTTGGGTTTTTAAAAATCTTTAATCATTTTAAATTTTACTAATTTTTTGGTAGTATGCATAATTTCACCCTTAATAATTAAATCCAACTTCTAGTTTTTACATTTGTATGTTGCTTTGTTTGCCCTCAAATTAAGCAAATATTTATTGATTATATATTATACTCTATAGGTGTGTTATACTACAGTATTACACATATCTTTAGAAGGAAATGATCAATAAACATGCTATTAAAATTATATAAGTTTAATAAAAATTCTTATAACAAATATCTTCTTAAATAAACAATATATACTAACAAGTATGGCATATGACTAGTAAATTTTGGACTGTAACTGAACAAATAAAACTTATATTAACAAACATACATACATGTTTTCTGTACAACATGCTTGGAAAAATGGTTTCCTGTTACAACAGGCCAGATAACACAGTGTTGAAAGGCATGTTCCCGGTACAATAAGCCTGGGAATATTGTGTTGAAGCCTGAATATTGAGTTGCCAAAAAAGCTTTTTTTGGCAACTCTAGAGAACACACATATTTAAACACAAAATATGTCATTCACAAAATTAAGTTACTCTCAATTTATTTTGGCTTTCTAGCAAATTTCCAATAGATAAATGAGGTTCTATGATGTAGTATGGATTTATTTTTTTATGTAAAATGTTATCACACTGTTTTAAAAATTTATAAATTAAAATTTTAAAAATATCTTACTTTTCAAATTGGCTATAATATAACACGGTTATTATCAGTTGACATCGTGACATTATTTGTGAGAAAATTATGTGAGGGAGCCAATGAGGTTAGTCCTGGATGTTATGGCACACCTACAATTTCATCTGAGGTCAACTGATTATAATCGTGTTTTATACTATGAATTTGTTTATCCATTTGTTGAGTCTTTAGTGCGGGTTAATGACGTTTTAAAATATTTTCTGGATAGCACAATACACCTATTTGTGCTTCTAATTCGCTGATAAGAAATTGACAACAAAAGGGTGATCAATGTTAAAGTTCTTATGGTTTTTCGTAATTGTGACAATTATTTATAATTTTTTATCAAAAGTGCTTTAATTTAATTTTTTAGGGCGTATGAACTCAGTAGAATCACTATTTCATTGAAAAATAGGGTTTAAATGGGTTGTCACAAGTATTTAAATTGAGTGACATGAAGGTGAAAATCATTATATAGTGTTTTATTTTATTTAATGATAATTAATTTTACTTTGCTCAAACTCACAAAATTACTTTTTTTTTTTATTGCATTAAATTGTTTTAAATTAGTTGTAGTTGAAATTAACTGATAACAATATGATCTGAACCATAATTGTGTTTTAATTTATTCATTGTTTATCGATTTTATTTACTCACTAAAATAATTATTAGTTCACTAAATTCTCTCTTTTATGTAAAATGTTTGTTTAAATTATCTATTTAGATTTTAATATTTCTGGGTTAAATCGGACAAATCCAAGTCTAACTTTCTATAAAGAAATAAAAAGAGAATTTCTATCAGCTCCCATGGTAACCCTATGATAAAAAAGTTTTGATCATCCTTTTGTTTTCCTGCCATTGGTATTGCCAACCTGACAACTATCTCTTTGAATCGCAAATAGACTGATTTTTTTATAAAGTTTCAACTCTCTAGCATAAATACACTGGAAGCTACGACAATAACAGACAGAAAACTTTGTGAAAACTACTCAGATAATTCTAGTGACATTCTGGTTTCGGATTAGTTTTGCAAACACAATACTTTTCCTACATACCTATGATATAAATGAGGAAAAGTAATAAAGAAGAACATTATTTCCATAAAACTCATACTTTTCCCGACTTTTTCCGAATTTCCATGAAACTCTACTGAAATGGGGTTTTTTATTTGAAAAAAAATTGTAATAAAAAATATTTACCTAAATTGAGTATAAAATTAATTAAAAAAAATATTGATGGAAAATTTGTTAAAATGAGGAAAACTATTTTTGTAGATTCAATTTGGTTTTGATATCAAATGTAGTATGAAATTGTTTTTAAATTTTGTTTTGAAATCAATATTACACTCAATTCAGTTCCGAATTCAAATTGGTTCAAATTTCAATAGTAAACCCCATTTGGTTGCAATTAAAATAATGAACATAAATTAATGTTTACAGTTATAAATCTGTACATATTATTTTAAAGTTATTCTTAGATATAAATATCTTTCAACATGCTTTATATACGTTTATTCCAATGGTTATGAAGCTTTTAATAGTTTAGGTTGTACCCAGTGGAGGGTTGGCTTTTTAAAAAATATAAGCATTGAAACACTCTCCAGGTTTGGTTAAGCCCATTCTTAAGATAACTGTTTGAAAGTCTCCAGTGTTGTTTCCATAGGAAGTAGCAACTTTTCTACAGCATCTACCATCTCTACTGACTCGACACTTTCCACATATTCCAATAGATTTAGTATTTTACTCGACAAAGCTGTTTTCCGTCTATCTAATGTTTCAATTAGAGAATCTAAACCAACTTCATCTCCGTTAGTTTGGTTTTCAAATTCATCGAGACTTTTATCACAGTTAATAACATTACTTAGATCTATATTACTTAAATTATCCGATTGTAATAAATCATAATAAATAACATTAGAATTCATTGTATTTTTAATATTACTTAAATAAAGACAAACTAAGTGGATATGTTTGCACATGTTCCAAAGAAGTGCACTATCAGTGCAAGAACACGAATACTGGTGCAAACAAGCATTACACTTAGAACACGAAACGGAACAACTGTGCTCCTTATCGACTTCTACAACCTTATGAATCTCACAGTTAGGAATACCAGGGAAGTCTACTAAATATGAATTTTCGTGTTCCATTATCCTAGCTCCGTTAAAAACACTCTCTGCTTCTTCATGCTTTAACACACTATCTTTAACTCTGTCCTCATGGTTTTCTTTATAATCATAACTATAGTTATCTCGCACATATTTCATTATGTTATTAATAGATTTATCGACATATTTAATATTCTTTTTATTTAGATATATGTATTTTATATCTGAATGAATTTGATTCAAATTTGAATTGTTTGTAAACCCTATTTTCTCTCTTTGCCAGTCAGTCCATTTTATATCGCTAATGATAAAATTGTGGATGAAGAAATCTTTGAAATCCCCATTATCTAAATGATTTAAAATTAAATTTAGTTTGTCATCATATGATTTCTCATCGTCTACAATAATATTTGATATTAAATTATATACTTGACATTGCTGCTGTCTGTTTTTGATTTTAATTAGATTTTTTCTTATCAACCAATCAACATGCCAGGGACTGCAAACATTTGACGTAGGCTCACCAAAAATTTGACACCATGCCTCGTAAATCGTGTTGTCCATATCTGAGGCAATGATTTGGGGTTTTAATAAACCTATGTGTTCTTTTAATAGATTAAAATAAAATATAAAATCATTCTTATCAGTTTTATTAGTAACGATGAAAAGACAAGGGAAGGGAACTTCTGAGACACTGTATAAAGTAATTAATTCATAGCCGAGCTTGTTTAAGCAGTAAGATCTATCAAGGCAAATCACTCTGTGATTCTTTAACAAAATATCACTTTGTATATCGTTCATAATTATAAGAGTAAAGTGTTTTGAATTCAAATCCCTGTAATGATTTAATATTCCAACTTTTTTGTAGAATAGGACACAGGAAGTGCTGTGTGAAGCGATATTAATGACCCAAGAGTCTACATCTTCATCTTCAGTTTTCTTGAGTCCGTACATAGCTTGGATGTTGTATAAATCTTTTTTTGTCAATAAATTAGCACGTGCCGAATTTGTATTTGATTTTAAATCATTAAGTATAGTGTTGAAAGGCACGTTATTAGCTATCTTAGAAGCAATAGTTAATCTTTCTCTCTCACTCAACCATAAATGTTTTATGTCATTATCGTGTCCAACATGAGTGTTGACAAATGTAACGTTAAACTTATCGTCTCTCTTGTTAAGTATGATACTTGAAGGACAGATCCCGTTTATTTTTCTTGTTCCTTTAGATTTGAGTTTTCTAATACCTTTTGATTTAGACACAAAATGACCAGAGCGGTGGCACCTGTATTCAGTTCTCGAGTCTTTCTTAGCAAAAACAACAAACCTTGAATTTGTCTCTTTTTCAATATCTTCTTTCCAAGTTTTGAAATGTTTTAAATGATTAAAAACCATTTCAGTTTTGTTAATATTTATGTTATGTGAGGTAATAAAATGGTCCATAATAGACTTCATGCTTGCTGGTAAGAGCTGAGGACAAAGGGAACACTTGTGTTTTAATGGTTCTTGAATAACAGCATTGTGAACCTTCCGCATGTGGAATTTAAAGTTAAATAAATGGTTAAACTTACGATGACACTGAGTACAGTTATGTTTAAACATTTTTTCTGGTTGTGACAAATCCGGATGCTTCTTCTTGAGATGCCTTACTAAATTGGCTTTGTTAGTGAAGATAGTATTGCATAGACGACAACAATCAAGGTTTTCAGACTTTTGATGCGATTTTTTATGATTTCCTAAGTCATTATGACAAGTAAAAGCTGCTTTACAAATACGACACTTAAATTTTTTATGAGAGTGAAATCTCTTAAAATGTTTAATTATTTCACTTTTTAATAAAAACTGCATGCCACAGGTGTCGCAAATGAAATCGCTATTGCTCATGTTTTTGAAGATGATAATTTCACCAAAGCTTTTATCTCATCAGACTTAGTGTACCAATCCAATTTAAATTCAATACTCCATAATCAAAGATGCTAAACAAAAATAAAGTATGAGATTGGTTGCAAGAGGTTTACGATGTTTTCACATACAACACAATATTCTGCAGAAATATAAAACCAACTCGAAGTCGATAATGTTGTAAATTGAACAAATAACAATTAAATTAAAAAACACTCTTAACTCATCAGAAACCGCGAAAGATTCATTCTGATAATTAAAAGAGAAAAATTTGTGAAACATATCTCTGGTCTAAAATTGTAAACATTAACTTTACTTCTTCTTGTTTTTCTTTCTTACATTTATTGTCTTTAAATAAATATGTTATACAATCCCAACTTAGATCAAAGAATTAATAAGTGTGATATAATTATCAATTTCCTCTTTTTATTTTTCTGTATTTGTTATATATAAATCGTAAATAAAGTCTTTAAATTCATAACCCATTATTTAAATTCATTTAATTTGTTTTATAATTATCGTTGTTAGTAATTTTCAATTTCAAAAATGGGGAAGCTGAACTTATTTTGTTAAAGGTAGCGCAGCGGCTCTGAATAAATATATGGGTGATTTCGTGGTATTTTATGGAACGAAGACCGATCGTTTATTTTGCCAGCTGGGCTGTTGTTTATCAAAAAAAATTGTATTGTGATAACGCTTTAAAATTTTGTGTTATTTTAGATTAAATTTGTTGTGTTTAATTAGATTTATTTAGATAATGCCTATTTCAGATAGTGTGCCAAGTTTAGTGTAATTATTAATTGATTAAATTGATGGAAAGGTGCTATCAAAGTTTCGGCTGTGTTTACTCCTGGTCGTGCTATGAGCAAAGCTAGTCAAAATGCTGCTAAAATTGAGAGAGAATGTACGCATTCGTGCAAGTCGAAGGTGCACGCTGCAGAGTGCATCGCTGCCGCTTCTAAAAGAGGAGTTACTGACAGACAGCTCGCTTCCTATCTCTACCATCTCTGTTCAAATTTTGCTAAGGTTTGATTTAGTTCATGATGAACAGTCAATTACTTTATCCTTAGAGTGAGCGTGAATGGAGTCCATTATAAATAATGAAAGAAAAGAAGTCTCTCCACAAAATAAAACTTTATTGGCAAAGCGCTTTCAACCTAACTAGAGGCCATCATCTGTGCAAAACCTAACAAACAAGCAAATTAAAAAAGTAAAACACAAAAAAATACTTAACAAATGATGAGCAAAAGTATGAAAAGGAGCTTAGGTTTAAAGTGCTTTGCATTTTAAACCTAATTGATTCTTTCATTAATCAATTACTTTGTTCACACGGTTGTCTTGTGAACGGGATTGAACACAGGGTTCAACCCTGAAACTCTGTAGGTTAAAAAAGGTGGGGTTGAACCCCATGTTCAATCCCTTTCGTATGAACAGTTAGGTTTGAACCCCCAAGAGGGTTGAGTTTATGGTTAAACCACCTGTCAAACCCCGCAAGTGAACAAAGTAACTATTACGACGTACACATAGAATACTAAATCCGTGTACAGTATCCGTATTTTATACTAAGTTTAGAACCGTGTAGAGGGAATTCAGTTGTACAGGCTAGAACTAGGAAGATGGAATCTATGAAATTATTATAAGAGAATGAAATAGTGGATGTGGTTAAATTAAAATGAAATGATAAAAAGTGTAGTTAAAAATAGTTCGTTTTGAATAGAAGAGATAAAATAAGAAGTGCCGCAGGGTGGGTAAAATAACCTGACTTACCCCACCTACACATCGCCCCTTGCTGCGGGAGGGACTTATTTCTTTCCTTTTACTGTCCCTTCTAGCTGATATTAAGGAGAATAGTAAGTAAGACGTGGGGGCTTTCGCCAAAATTGATGAGATGGATCTACACAGCTATTGTCCGGCCAAAGATCCAATTCGGAGCAATTGCCTGGTGGCCCTCTGTAGAGAAACAGTACAAAAGAAAAAATTAGGAAAAGTCCAAAGATTGATATCATTGGGCATTGTGGGCTGTATGAAATCTACTCCTTCAGCTGCCCTGGACGTTATTCTTGGGCTACCCCCCTTACATGTCTGGATCAAGAGAATAGCCATGGCTACCGTCTGAGACTGGAATCTAACAGTCAGTGGAAAGATGAAGGCAGGGACTATGGCATGTAAAAATTTCAAAAATAATTGAAGAGAAATTCCTATCCTAAAAGCAGGGATTCCCAAGCCACAAATACTCTTAAGCTTAAGCGATCCTTTACCTCTAGGATTCCTTCAAGAGACGAGTGGAAGTGTGGAGAGCACTCCTTCCCAGAGGGATCTCTCATCTGCTTTACTGACGGCTCGAGGATGGAAACTACGGGGTTCGCTGGAGCTGGACTGTATATCAAGGAGTTAGAGAGAAAAATATTACCCACTAGGAAATCTAGCAACTGTGTATCAATCCGAGGTCTTTGCTATTTAAAAACTTCGGAACTTTTGCTAGAAAGGGATATTCAAGATAAAGCATCTTTATATGCTCAGATAGTCAGGCTGCAATCAAGGCAATAGACTCACCCAGTGTCTCCAGTGCACTGGCAGGAGAATGTCAACAACAGCTAGAGTTACTTGGGAGAAAAATAAAGTTACACTGGTTTGGGTCCCTGGTCATTCTGGAGTAGAGGGGAATGAGACGCTGATGAACTAGCCAGGGAAGGCTCCTCTGAACCTTAAAGGACCAGAACCAGCTATAGGACTTACCAGAAGCAAAGTCAATTTCCTTTTAGATGACTGGCGATGGTGAAACCAGGGATGCTCTTCAAACCAAAGCTAATTGCAGACAAGCTAGGAAAATGTTGAAGAAAGCCAACAAAGCCATGAGTATATGGGCTCTCTCTTTGGGGAGGAAGAGCTTAAGATACCTGGTAGGTATCTTGACAGGTCACTGCTGGCTTCAGAGACATTTGCATACCATGAAAATAAAGCAGAGCCAACGTGTCCCAAGTGTGAAGTTGGGGAGGAGACGACAGATCACTTTTTGGGATCGTGTGAAGCATACGCTAGATTGAGGTTTAGTATATTTGGATCAGCCACTCTTCTGGACGACGACTTAGTGAAACTCCCATGGGCAGACGTTCTGAAGTTCATTAAGGAATCAGACAGGTTCAAAGAGAATAGAGATTCTATTAGGTAAGAGGTGAGGACGTTCTTGGGGCTGGCAAAAAGCGTCCCAGAGACATAATTGCTAAGATCTAGGATCTTCCCCACCTTTACTATTATTATTATTATTCTAGCTGATTTTTAGTCGCGTGACTATGTTGAAAGATATAGAGTGGCGAGTATACTTTAGTAATTACTTCATCTTTTACTGCTATTTTGAAATAGTTAACAGCTCAATAATCATTTGTTTTAATTAAATATTATCTTTTTTACAGAAGCAAGATGAAGTAGGCCGAAGTGTTTTGCATATAGCTGCTTCTTGTGGCAAGCATGAGCTATGTCAGTGGCTTGTTACATGTGCTAGTGCTAATGCTAATGTCAGGGACTATGAATCTGGCTACACTCCATTACACAGAGCTATATACTATGGACACATTAATACAGCTGTCAGGCTTATACAGGTAATCATTATTTCAGCCCTTAGAAAAATACTATATATAGAAGGAGCACTACTGATAACACAAAAGGCGGTCTACTGGTGCACTTAAGTAATGCTGCCACCCTAACGATATACAATTTTCTAAAAAAAATAGTTGGCAATACTTCCGTTGCTGAATTATTATTTTCTTTTATTAATTAATGATTGATTATTCATAAAATACTAATATAAATATCGGTGCATTACAAACATTTCAAATTGTAGTTTAACTTATTTATTAAAATTATATTAAAAGTAGTCCTCATCAACTAAATGTAGATTCTTGTATTCCGCCACCCTTTTGCCATCTAAGACCGGTTTTATTAAATACTCAGCTGGTGTTTTAAGTTATGATATTTGTTCTTTACGACCTTTCTTCATTAATAGATATTTATGACACATATTTAAAATAATGTTTTGTTGTTAGGGTGGTACCCCTACTTAAGTGCACTAGTCAACCGGCTTTCGTGTTATCAGTGGAATTACATTGTGTTTACGGTTCTGTGCTCCTTCTATATATAGTATTATTCTAAGTCTCAGCCAGAGACAACTTGTTGATTGTTTACTTAATAAATCAAATCCATCGGTCAATTTTGCCTCGTAATATAAAAACTTATTGAAATCTTGGTAGTGAATTTTGAATTTTTATGTCCCAATCATAGAGTATAGTAAACTAATCAGTGGACCCAATATAAAGATACATTGTCATAAAGAGAAAAAAAACTTGATAAAAAATAAAAAATTGTTTATTTAGAATTAGAATTAGAATCATTATTAGTTCCCGAGGTCCCTTTCGAGAAATAGGACAAGTCAAGTCTTAAAACTAAAAGATAAATAATAATAAAAAAATAAATAAGTGTGTCCGTTATTAGGCTAAAAAATCATTTAGCTCATAATAACCTTGTCCTAAAAGAAAAGAAATAAGTTTGGCTCTCCATTTTTGAATAATAATTTAAAGTCATCAGGAAGAGCATTGAATACTTGAATAGCTTTATAATGAAATTTTTAACTGTACGAGGGTTTTCTAATTGATCTGAGATCCTGATTGTTTTAACATCTTATTTTAACTTGATTGTATTTACCTTTTGACCTTCCACCTCTCCCTTTTAATTATACTACCGCCACAAATTGCACAAATAGACAGTTGGACTAAATTATTGAAGTTGGCAGCAGACTGTTGATAAGGACTATGATATGGCCTTCATATTCCCAAACAATGCCGTAACTATTTGAGGGATTTGCCAAAAAGTTGATTCATTTTAATTTATTCAATATTATAGTATAGCTCACAGCTAGAATCGATATGAAATTGTGGGTGAGGTTTGACATCCAGGACTAATCTCATTGGCTCCCTGGCATTATTTTCTCATGGTGTCAACTGATTTTTAGCCCTGTGTTACACTATAAGGGCAAACTTTTAAGGTTAAGACTAGGTTGTTTAGAAAATACTTTGTGGTGCGAACTCGGAAGCCTCTTCATAAGATAGTATACAGCTTATCTTTGTCCAGTTGTCCATTCGGAATGTTTTATGTTTAATCCTTGTGAATAAATCTCTTGGGAGAGATTTTTTTCAATAGAGAACAAAAATGGGTTAGTTAGTGGTTTGTATGATATTACAAATCTTGAATGGAGTTAAAGTATTGCGCACGGTTATAATTTGGAAAAATAGTGTTGAGGAACCAATGAGGTTGGTCCATTATGAAATTATGGGTGGGGTTTAACATCTAGAAGTAACCTCATCGGCTCCCATGAGGTTATATATATATATATATATATATATATATATATATATATATATATATATATATATATATAATATATATAATATATATATAATATATATATATTATATATATATATTATATATAATATATATATATATATGTTGTTGTGTCTGACTATACAGGTAATCTAGTGTAGGTTAGTTAGAGTGGTGGTTTTTGTGTTGTAGTTTGGTGCAAGCTTGGACGTGTGTGATAATGAGGATCAGACTGTGTTGGACCTGCTAGCGAAGGAGCATGAAGTAAAGAATGAGAGGTATAGTCTATCAATGCAGTGCCAGCCCTACGTGTGGGGAGTCAACAAGAACTACTCCCTCGGAACTGGTTCTGACAATACTAGGAAGCACCCTGAGTTGCTGGAATTCACCAAACAATCTGTCTCTATAGTTCAGGTTAATTTTATTTTATTATTTTACTTTTATATTCTTAGGCTAATATTCAGAATGATTAAAAAATCTCTCCTAGGTTGTTATTAGATTATTCTTTGCTTTACCGTCCTTAGGACTAGGAAGATACTCTTCCTCCTAGGTTTCTCCTAGCATTTTCCTATCTTTGCACTTAACAAGCTAGGAAGATCCAAGGCTGCTAGAGAGGTATCTTAAATTGTCTATAGGATGTCTATCTATTTTCTTTTTCACTTTTATTTATTTGCTTAAAACTCATTTTACGACAAAATGAGTGGATTAGAGTGAACTGATTTTAATTTTTTGATAGTGGCCCCAAAAATTATTTGAGTGAAGGGGGAGGAGCAAGGGGCCCATAAAGAAAAAAATCATAAAATCCGTTTCAGGCCAAAATTAATAACTTGTTTGGAGCTAATTTTGTTTTAAATATTAATGGGGCCGACACTCCAAAATTTAAAGAGGAAGGGGAGCTAAGAACACATATAAGTGTACACATGATCTTTTGACAGGATGACTTTACTAAATCTTGTTGTCCTAACTTTCAGGTTGCGTTGGAAGAGCTGCATAGTGTTTACGTAAGCTCTTGTGGTAAAGTGTGGACATGTGGCATGGGTCAAGGAGGTAGACTGGGTTCTGGAAGTAACAAGTCATTATTAACCCCTACGCTTATTAAAACTCAAGATAAATGTATCTCAGCTGCCATAGGAATTAACCATACTGTCTTACTACTAGATAACCATACTGTAAGTACTAATTTATAAAATATCTTTAATACTTTTCCTCATTTATACTGCACGTATCTAGGAAAAGTATTGTGTATGCAAAAAATCCAATACTGTGCTGTCACAGGAATTATCCGATTCAGGTGTTTTTAAGGCCTCCTGAGTGGTTTTTGCAAAGTTGTCTGTCTGTATGTGTGTTTGTCTCTGTTATCATCGTAGCTTTCAGTGCATTTATGCTGGAGAGTTGAAACTTTGTACAAAAATCAGTCTATAAGTGCTAAATTTGTTTTATTTTTTTACTCTATACTTTTAAAAATGGAAATAACTAATTTATTAATGTGGCAGGTGTTATCGTTTGGACTAAATGCTGAACATCAGCTTGGGGTCTATCCATGGGTTGAGTCATGCGTGTCTCCGAGACAAGTCTGTTCCAACAACTTCACGACTAAGAACCCTATCACTGGGATAGCTGCATCCAAGTATCACAGTGTTTTCTATAATAAGTCTGCTATATGGACGTGTGGACTGAATGGTGGACAGATGGGACGGCCCGTTGTTCATACACCCTACATCACCCAACCTATGAAGGTGAGGAGATATTAAATTGTATTTATTGATGGAAAATGTATTCACTTTGTGTGTAATTTTAATTCTGGGGGATGTTGAACTATAGAGTATTTGCATTTTTCAAGAAAAATAATGTTTGCTTATAAAATGATTAAATATGTTTAAAAAATATAATAAGCTGAAAAAAATATTTTATTTAATTTTAAATAGTCGAAATAAGCATTTAAAGATGGGGGAAGGGGAATGGGTAAGAGAGTGGGGTAAAAACAGAATGTTCTAAAGGTAGGGTCGTTTGAGGGACAATATTAGTAGGTCTTCAGATTAAACCTGAACCCAGGTTTAGTCTAAGTCAGTTAAAGCTTAATACAATGCAGGGTAAATATAACTTACAGTCTAGGAGTAGTCTACCCTTCTACCTATAGAATCTTACTCTACCATACACACTACACTACCTCCCCACCCGTATCACTCATACTATGTGTATCCTACCGCTATAAAATCGTATACGTGAGGCTATAAAATTGTAAAAATCGTCCAGTTTTCAAAATTCAAACGTTATTCACTTCTAGTGGCTACTAATAGTGCACAGTATAAATTTCAACTTGATACATAAAGTAAGAGCTGATTTTGAGAAGGTGAACAAAGCCGAGTCTCTCATGGAAAAAGCTATAAAATCATAAAAATTTTCTGATTCTCAAAATTCAAACGTTAAATACTTGCCATATTAGCGTATATTTTAGTTGAACATATTGTTTTATTTGATTACATAAAATAAAGTAAGTATTTGTAGTGTATTTGTGGGTTAATATTATGGTAAAATATTAGTATGTTAGTTAAAGACACAGTTTATCTATTTTGGATATAGTTCACAACAACTTACGCATAAGTTTATAATAGATTTATATTTTTATAATATTATTGTATATATTTTTAGAATAAGGCAGGATATGGGTGGGGAGGTATTGTAGTGTGAATAATGACTTAAATTATAAATTCTTTAAATTATAAAATTAAATTTCTTTGAATTCAGCTGACTGATTAACTATGCTAATGTCAAACTTATTTATGCGTTTAATACCCATAAAAATATGTACTTGTGTTTCACAGTGAGAGCTCATGTTTAGGTAGCAGAAATATTGTGCCCTCCTGTTGTTAAATTGACATTTTTTAACTTCTTAGCAAAATTCCTTTTTCCTGCCTAGTTAAATAATTATCTTGTTGAGAGTAATAAAATCTAGACCCTAACAATAATAAGATTGAATCTTGACTTGAGCCTATAAGACCTAATATTATTATGTGTGTGTTAATTGTGATGTGTTTGTGTGTGTGTAGGTGCCGATGACTCTGAATGAGCGTGAGATAGTGAGTGTAAGTACAAGTATTGGTGCCATAGTAGTGGCTATTACAAATGGAGATATCTATCTACTGCATAAGTTTCAAACTAAAAAAATACATTCTAAGTAAGTATTTTCATAAAATACAAGCTTTCTTCATTTAAGGTGATAGTGTTATGTTATCAATCATACAATAGTTTATTTTTACTGTAGGTTAAAGTAATATATAAACCAAGTAGGGAAACAAATGCGATTTCTGTCAGACCTGGCATGTAGTTCACATTTTGTCCACTAGGGTTGGCTCAAATTTTTCTATGGGCGCGGCCATTTTGTTTTACCCTTGTAAATGTAAACAAACTATTCAGGGTACTTAAAATTTTTGTTTTTATTGCATTTATTTGTACATTTTAGTATAAAATGTTAATAATTTGTGTAAGAAATACGTTTTGTCACATCCAATAGAGGTTAAAGTGCGTATCTTTAAATAATAGGTTTGTTTAAATTACTTCAAACAAGCGGCTTATAAACTTTTTTTTCGGGTGCACTTCTTAACTAAGTACATTTTTACGAATGATATTTGTTTTCCCCCTTTAAATATTAATTTTAATTAGTAATTTAACACAATATAATTGTGCAGGAGACACCTAGGAAATGTAACAAGCAAAATGCAATGCTACATCTGGGAACTGTTCCATCTTCGACATTCGTCATCATTGATGGCTCGACATAATGTCATGTCCCACTCTGTTTCGTTACGTCTAACTCATCAGGGCGCCGACAGAGCCTGAACTCACTCTGACCTTCAATTAATTCCGAAGAATATAATGTGAAGTACTTATCAGAGACGAGCGGTGCTCTCTTACCGCCATCATGCATGGCAAGCAAAACATATATCATTTGATACTACCGAGTTTTGCAAAACATGAATAGTTGACACAATATAATTGTGCGAGAGACACCTAGGAAATGTAACAATTACATTGCTAATAATGCTAACATTGTACTGCATTATATGGCTAATGCTAACATTGTAATTACATTACAATGTTACATTTCCTAGGTGTCTCTCGCACAATTATATTGTGTCAACTATTCATGTTTTGCAAAACTCGGTAGTATCAAATGATATAGTAATTTAACAACTTAATCAAAAATTTGTTGGATATAATAAAAGCAATCGTAATTTTGTTATATTTAAGGCAATACACTGTCGTCTGTATGTTCTTCAAAAACTTAATAAAAGCATGTGATTCCTTTACTACAGTTTCTCTTTTTCTTTAACTAATTTATTGTAACAATTATTTCACTGAATTTAATGCAAAATCATTGAACTCTCACACATACATATTAAAGTATGAAAACACGATAAAAAGTAAAACTCACCTAATATTATTAGGGTTGCCAATAAATTAAGTAAAAAAATGTAAATCCTAAAAGGCACATGTGCAGTTATTCCAATCTTAGCAATTTTTATTTTTGAGCCAGCTATCAGCTGATCGGGTATGTCTGCATTTTTTACACGGGTTAGTGTAGGAGTTTCCCTACTTGGTTTATATATTACTTTTCCGTAGTTATAGAGGAAAAGTATTGTGTTTGCAAAAAAATCCGAAGCCGGGGTATCACCTGAATTATCTGTTTTAGGTGTTTTTAAAGCCTCTTAAATGGTTTTCACAAAATTGTCTGTCGTGTATGTGTGTCTGTTATCATTGTAGCTTCTAGTGTATTTATGCTTTAGAGTTGAAACTTGGTACAGAAATCAGTCTATAAGTTTAATTGCACTAGCCGGAAAATATTTTTTTTAATGACGTCATTAAGGAAAATGACTAAGCCAAAATTTGGAAGAATCATAAAAAGCGCAAAACTGTTGCGATTTTATTAAGATTTCGCACATATGTAGCTATTTATAAGACTAACATATGCGCTAAGTTTCATCTCAGTATCAGCATTATTTAAATTTTTATTGAATGACTTGTGTAGGTTTTTTTTTTTAAATTGGAAAATAACCCAACTGAGTAGAAATTTAGTGTATACATACAAATATACACATACACCGCATTTCGTTAGAATACGACAAGTATATACATCATTTTTTTGGATCATAAAAGTTGAACAGCATCAAGTGTGGCCAATGCCTGGGTGAGTGATCGCTGGGAACGTAACGGATGTATTTACTATGTGAGAGCAAGCAAAGTGTGTGAAGTATAAATTTAATGATTTGTAAACTCTGAGGATGAGCAAAGCAAATATAAAGCAGAGTGGATGAGTGTAGCGAATTTGTTGTGATAAAAGAAAAGTTCTAAGGTAAACCATTCCCAATATTTATATAAATTATTTTACAACTATATTCCTTGGTAAATTGATTTTAGAATATTTTTATTAGGGAATTATGCTTATGAGAGTGTTTGGATGACTGAAGTAGAGAGAGGAATGAGAGAAGGGGATTGATTCTTCTTTGCCTCCTGATTCAATAATATATATATATATATTATTATATATATATATAATATATATATATATATATATATATATATATGTATATATATCTCATAAGAAAATTCGCTAAAATTTCCCCTTATCATTAGTTATTTTTTGAAAAATTCACTAAAAACATGACGGAAGGGTCCAAAATAAAATAAAATGGGGGGGGGGGTGATTAAAGTGGAGCAGAAAAAAGAAGGATTGGGAGAATACCCTGACAAATAAATTTTACTGATAAGTTGTGTTTATTTGTAGGCAGTTGGACATTGTTAAAATAGGGGTGTTTGGAGGAACACTGGAGTGCGAGGGGGTAACTGAACCTTCAAGTGAAGTTAAAATAATTATACTCAACTCTGGGGGAGCCATTCAACTGTGGAAGGAAGGACAACAGTGTCCTGCTAGGTAAATAGTGAAGCAATATTTAAACTGAGAAGGGAAACGAATGTGATTTTTGTCAGACGTGGCATATAGATCGCATTTTGTCCACGCTTGGGAGTTGGCTCAAAAATTTCACTATGAGCGTACCCATCTTGTGTAAACTTTACTGTTCACAACATTTTGTTTTTATAGCATTTTCTTTTTACATTTTTAAACTTATCTTCTAACATAGTTTTTTTTTTTTTTTTTTTTTTTTGGCATTGGTTGACTTGGACCATACAGCCATATAATATTATTCTAACATAGTTGTGCCAGCCAAAAACAACTTTTTTGAGATATCATTAACCACCGTTAAACCCGTTACAAAATTATACATACAAAAAAAAAATAAAACATTTAAATTTAAAAAAAAAAACCCAATTGGGCTGAGATTTAGTAGGAATGTATTACTTTATGCAAATAAAGTAATAAAAATTCTTTACTTTTAGTAAAGAAGCACTTTTCACTCCTGAGAAAGTAAAAAATAGCTTTTTCTCCCTTGGGAATAAAAAGTGTTTCCTCTTATTGGGTTTACGCCCAATTATATCAATTTTTAGGGTGAGCGGTATCCTTTAAATTTATAAAGGGTACCAATCAATTTTTGTAACACTTCCCGGGGGCAGGACTTCCAAAATTTATGAACCCTACAAATTGAATGACGTCAACATCTGGAGATAAAATTTTGTATGCACCTTGGGAGTAAAATGCTATTTTTGCCTCTCGCAATTACCTCTCTTGGCTTCTTCTTGGGAGTTAATAGTCATAAATCCCTTGCCATTGCCTTAGGAGTTAAATGCATTGGTTCCCTCGGCTTATGCTTTAGAAACATTTTAGAACATCTTTAGAACCTTTTTTACTCCCATGGTGCATAACTAACTATTCGCTTAGGGAATAAGTATGTCTGTAGTTTTTGGGATTACTGATAATATAAATAAAGTATACATGATATCAGGTGTGGATAACTTAAAAACATCTACTTACATGTTTTTTACTCAGGGTTGTATACGAGTTTTCCTACATTTCTTATATATTACTAAATAGATAATAGATATCTATTATTTATAACTTAAATAGATATCTATTATTTATAACTTAAATAGATATCTATTAGTAAATAGATAATATATAATGGAAATAAAAATAATGAATAACTGGACGAATCTTAAAGATAAAGCAGTCATCTGCAAGATTTTATCATTGTTGATAATAAAGACCAATAATTCAATGTTTGGCTTGAGATGTGGCTACTCAGATTTGGCTTGAGATGTGGCTACCTCAGATTTGGCTTGAGATGTGGTACTCAGATGTTGATTTGGCTTGAGATGTGGCTACTCAGATTTGGTTGAGATGTGGCTACTTAGATTCGGCTTGAGATGTGGCTACTCAGATTTGGCTTGAGATGTGCTACTCAGATTTGCTTGAGATGTGTACTTAGATTCTTGAGATGTGGCTACTCAGATTTGGCTTGAGATGTGGCTACTCAGATTTGGTTTGAGATGGGCTACTTAAGATTTTGGTTGAGATGTGGCTACTCAGATTTTGGCTTGAGATGTGGCTACTCAGATTTGGCTTGAGATTGCTGATTTGCTTGAGATGTGGCTACTCAGATTTGGCTTGAGATGTGGCTACTCAGATTTGGCTTGAGATGTGCTACTCAGATTTGGCTTGAGAACTTAGATGGCTTAGATGTGGCTACTCAGATTTGGCTTGAGATGTGGCTACTCAGATTTGGTTTGAGATGTGGCTACTCAGATTTGCTTGAGATGTGGCTACTCAGATTTTGGCTTGAGATTGGCTACTCAGATTTGGCTTGAGATGTGGTACTCAGATTTGGCTTGAGATGTGGCCTAGATTTGAGATTGTGGGGCTACTTAGATGGCTTAAGATGTGGCTACTCAGATTTGGTTTGAGATGTGGCTACTCAGATTTGGTTTGAGATGTGGCTACTCAGATTTGGCTGAGATGTGGCTACTCAGATTTGGCTTGAGATGTGGCTACTCAGATTTGGTTTGAGATGTGGCTACTCAGATTTGGCTTGAGATGTGGCTACTCAGATTTGGCTTGAGATGTGGCTACTCAGATTCGGCTTTGGCTACTAGATTGGCTTGAGATGTGGCT
This sequence comes from Microvelia longipes, assembly GCA_018340805.1. NCBI lineage: Eukaryota > Metazoa > Arthropoda > Insecta > Hemiptera > Veliidae > Microvelia > Microvelia longipes. Next base: position 18,272,566 of record JACMZG010000022.1, read on the forward strand.
ACTCAGATTTGGTTTGAGATGTGGCTACTTAGATTTGGTTTGAGATGTGGCTACTCAGATTGCTGAGATGTGGCTACTCAGATTTGGCTTGAGATGTGATTGCTTGAGATGTGGCTACTCAGATTGGCTTGAGATTTGGCTTGAGAATGTGGCTACTCAGATTTGGCTTGAGATGTGGCTACTCAGAGATTTGGGCTTGAGATGTGGCTCTACTCAGATTTGGCTAAGATAGAGTGGCTTGAGACTCAGATTCTACTCAGATTTGGCTGAGAATGTGGCTACTTAGATTTGGCTTGAGATGTGGCTACTCAGGATTTGGCTTGAGATGTGGCTACTCAGATTTGGCTTGAGATGTGGCTACTCAGATTTGGCTTGAGATGTGGCTACTCAGATTTGGTTTGAGATGTGGCTACTTAGATTTGGCTTGAGATGTGGCTACTCAGATTCAGCTTAAAATATGGCTACTCAGATTTGGCTTGAGATGTGACTTCTCATTCTTCAAACTTTAGAAAATGCATGGGTCACAGTCACACCTTTAATTATATCAGCAAATGGAATAAATTCAAATTTATATAAAAATAAGTTAGTATAAATATAAATTTAATTAAAAACCTTTATTAAATAAAACTAATTTAGTATCCAGTTTACCAAGCTAAAGCATCCAGCTTTAGAAGATGAAAAATGCAATTCAAATCATATATTTTATATAATTAACAAGTATAGAAATTTATTATTAAAATTAAGCTGCTCCAGAGTAATTATAACTACAGTACACCTTTGCCCATGGACTCATCACAGTCATGTTGTCATTGGCCCTCTATTTTTCTGGAGTATGTTGGTGAGGTGATTTTGACTTTATCCTACCACCCTAGGTTGAACAGATTATCTAAATGTTGAATTATTAGCAGATGGTAGTTTATGTACTGTGTGTTGCAGATGCTTGTTCGGTACAAAACAGTGTATAAATATAAATGATTTCTCATTGGCTAGTCAGTCTCTCATGTTGGTCACTAAGGATGGATCTGCATACCAAGGATCTTTTACTAACCAACCTCAACCTCTAGGTAACATTCCATTACCTTGATAATCCTTTAAGATGGGCTTCCAGCTTGTATAGGTTTGTTTAAGGTGAAATAACAATATCTATAAATGTTATCCTAATACATTCAGTCCATACCAATCCTGTACCACTGCCTATCTTTTGGTTTGTAATTTCCCTGAGCTAGTTATCCATATGATAGAGTTCAGCCATGACAGGCAAAGTGTAAAAATCGTGAATAGTTATTTTTAGCAAATTTTCAAAGAAAAAACGAGCTTAGAAGATTGGGGGTCATAGGGGGGGGGGGGTAGATTTTTTGAAAGGTGGAGGTCTCCCTGACTAGAATAAGGCTCGCTAGATTGCTGTAAGTTTATATATATATATATATATTATATATATATATATATATATATATAATATATATATATATATATATATATATATATATGTATGTATATATATATATATTCCTTACTAAAAATTCATTGAAATAAAGAAATAATAATTATGAACGAGGGAATTTCATAAAAACTAATCAATAAATAAAAACATTTTATTTGAAAGATGATTTGTTTATCTATTAAATTAACAAAGACTTCAGTCCTTTTTTTTATTAAAATTTATTCAAAATAAATTCACGAAGAGCTTTCGCCCAGGGATCCTGAGCGTAATTAAATGCTTCCTTTAAACTATGTGGCTATGTGTTAACTGTGTGTACAATGATCATTAGGTTTCAATTATCGTTTATTGCTAAGGTGCTGACCATCAATCTAAAGGTTCTAGGTTTAAATCTCAGCTGAAGTTAAAATACTTTATTAATTTCTTTAAAATTACATGGTTTGTTTAACTGTTGTATAGGTCTAGGCGGAGTAGATAAGTCCAGTACGAGGTCTAGTCAGTTCCACAAGTTTTACCATACCAACGAATGTTACAGTGTTAAACTCAAGAGACTTTCCAACATTTTCAGAGCTGTATCTGTGAGCTGTGACCCCAGAGGAAATAATTACGCCGTTATTCAGGTACTCTAATTGTTTATCTTTTTTACAATTTTACTTCTGTATCTTCTATAATAAGAGAGAAAAGTATTGTGCGAGAGACCCCCTAGGAAATGTAGCAAGCAAAATGCAATGCTACATCTGGGAACTGTTCCATCATTTAACATTCGTCTTCATTGATGGCTCGACATAATCTCGTGGACCGCTTTGTTTTGTTACGTCTAACTCGTCATGGCACCTACAATTAAAATTCCAAAGAATTTAATGTGAAGTACTTGCCAGAAACGAGCAGTGACCTCTTACCGCTATCATGCTTGGCAAGCAACAAGTATATCATTTGATTCTACCAAGTTTAGCAAAATATGTATTACAATCTCAATGTAATTGAAAACAATCTCAATATAAATCTCAATCTCTTGCCCAATTATATTGTGTCAACTAGTCATGTTTTACAAAAATTGGTATTATCAAACGATATATATTTTGCTTACCAAGCTAGTTTTCCTAGAAGGCAAAACTTGGCTTGATTTCATAAATTTCCAAAATCAAGGCTTTGTCATCTATTAACATCTTGCCTTATGCCAAGTTTGGTTTCAATTTTAGAAAGCCTATTTGTGTTATCATGGCCATTTTGAAACTTTTAAAATTTTGGGAAGTAGTGCAGGTAGCTCTTGGGAAACCCCTAGAGTCTGACCTGGGTGGGTTGGGCCTAGGTTCTAATTTCCAGGTTTGGGCCTGATTCTGGGTTTAAATCATGTTTACTCTATATATCTTTATATTGTAATATTTGTGTGTATATACTTATATTCTTGAACCTCAGTTTTTGAGACTGGGGTGAAGAAGTCCTTCACTTTTGATATTCATGTTATCTAGACCTAGACCGATGTCATTAGATAACTGATGACTTAGTGTTTATTGTATAGCATCCTCACTAATTCCACGATAAGATAACATTTTTGACATCATGTGTTACAATAAGAGAAAAAAATATTCATCTTTCATTATCAAGTTAAAAATAATGTTTATAAGCTATATATCCCTTCATTTATTACTCATCTCTCGTAAATAATATCTAATATACAATTTCTTACTTATCGCAAAAAATTACCTAATTAAAATAAGAATTTTCATAAGAATTTAAGAGCCTGTTTTACTTGGCGGGTTTGAAAAATAAGCTTAACTCGGCGGGTTCAGGTTCCCTAAACAAGATTCAGAAAACTCTAGTGACAGGTAGCACAGCCTTAATATTTGTCACTCATAAATGTACTTCCTTGTATTCTAATGTTATGATTTGTTTTTAGAGCCATCCCAAGACTTGGCTGACAGATATCCCAGTGATCAGTGAGTCTGAAATGTCACAGCAGATGTCTGACTTGCTGAATGAAGCTTCAGAAGACGATGCTGTTCATGATGCTATTTTTAAGGTTAACCCATTAGTCTATATTATCATATTTAAATAATTGAACATCATATTTTTTTACAGTTCAATATAAATACCCAAATCTTAAACGAGTGTTTTTAATGTTAATTACTTATTTGTATATCCTACCCATACTATTTAAATAAATCCAACATTGTGTAAGTATTGTAAAAAATATGATTTTAACGAGGGGATATATTTTGCAGGTATCAGGAAGGATCTACCCTGTGCACTGCTATATACTACACTGCCAAGCTAAGCTCCTAGCAGATGAAGCTTATCGGGACAAACTAGTTGTTCTTAAAGATGTCAATTATTATATTTTTGAGCAAATACTCGAGTTCTTGTACTCCGGGACTTGCCAGTTGCTTTTACCTGGTCCATTTGATACCAAGTATGTTTATTTAAATACCTATCCTCTGTCTTTGGTGTTAGGGGTAGGTTTCTTGTTGTGTAAAGACATTCATACATACTCTGTTTTAACTTAGATTACTTTGTACTAACTAGTCTGTGTCTTTAAGGTTAATTTATCTTTTTGTATAGAGGTTTGCCAGACCTCTTCTATGTATCTTTTCACCTATAAGGTTTGTTCAGCACATGAACTGGAGCACACTACTCTACTATGCTCTATTCTTCATTAGTCTCAAATTTTTCTTTTTGGAGTAATCTAGGGTAAAGTAGAGTAAACTCAGGATTAGATCCCTGTGCAAACAGAAAAACGATAAAAAGTGTGAATAACTAAAAAAGTGTTGAAGAAAGAAAAATCTCAGAACATTAAGGGTGCACTCGCAAGACCCAACCTTGCAGAACATTTGGAATAAAAAATTTTTATGCAGTATGGATCAGGTTTAGGGGGGAGGTGCAAAAACAGAGCTTTAAAAGCCGGCCAAGCCAAAAAGCTAGTGGAGGGGCTGTACGAAAGTAATGTGCCAAGAGCTCAATTAGTTTGATCAATTTTCTCCCACTCCATTGATAATAAAACTTTCTTGGTGGGAAAATTAAAAAGCTAATATAATTTTTTGTGTCTCATTTGTCGGCCCTATAATTTTTTTAATACAACAGAAAACTGACAATGCCAATAACCAATGTGACTCATCAAATAATCATACAAGATAGTTAAAATACACCCACGAGATTGATTCTGGTCATTATAAATCCCTCTACCCTTTTCACTTCTGAACATAATAATCAGAGGGCTCTAAACAGTCAGGCGTCTGCTAGATTTAACATCGGGAGACTGCTAGATTTCTTTATTGTCTTCTGTTCAATTTGACCTGGATTTTATTCTCTTCTGTTCAGTTTTACTTATGCGATGTTTTACATTAGTTTTACTTATGTAAGAGCACTATGTTTAATTTTAATACGACTTGTTTATTATGGTTTTTATCAGATCACTATTGTTAAGCCTCGTTGAGTGTGGTTAGTACCTGCATGGATAATTGCTTGTTTTTATTTCGTTTGATTTGTTTTCCAGGAAAATTGGCAAAAAAGATGATCCATTGAAGCTGTGTTTTGAATTTTGTAATAGATATAAAATCCAGTCTCTATCCAGGAAACTTCAGAAGTTGAGGTAAAGTATTGTTGTTTAGGAATTACCAATAGAAATGACCTACCCCCCTCCCCCTCCCCCCATAGTGTAGGGTTGGGAATAGGAGGGATCGATTTATGCTTGTTTTTACTACCATTAATGCAGTCATACCTTTTTTATATTTCCTTTATTAAAAAATACATAATTATAATGACAAACTTCTAAAATAATTATTATACATCAGAGATTTCAATACCTTTAAAACTAAAATGTTTTTGAGCATATACATTATAGTCTAATGTATATACAAAATAGAGTAAGATAGATAGATAGATATGAAATATTTATATTAAATATGTATAATATTAAATACAAAATAATAAGAGGTAATAATATATATATTAAAGAGAGAAGTTGGTAAATATTATGAAAACGTACTCCCTGCTAATAGACATTAGTCTTGAACCTCTTCTTGGAGTTAACATCACTTAAATTGTTGTTTTTTATTACCTGCCTATAGGACACAATCTTTTCTTAAATTTAACCCATAATCCTTATAAATTTAGAAAAAATCAAAGAATATATAAATAAAGAAATAAGACCCTGGGATTTATTATTTTGGACCAGAAAAGTTAAATTCCATAGATATTTAAAAAAAAATAGTTAACAGGAGCGCTAGTGTGTAATTTGGTAGTTTCACTCTGCCAACTATGAGAATGCACCAATGTCATCTTATTTTCAGCAAACAACTTCTGTCACTAACTTAGAAAAGTAGGAAGAATGTTATGGTAAGGAGAGTTAGTTTGAGAGCTGCCACTAGATGTCATTACTGAGTTGACTTCCACTTTCTGTCTGACTCTTTTGTATACCTTCTGACATTCTTTACCTATTATGTTCTTTGGTAAAATTATTTTATTAAAAATTAATCAACATAATAATAAAAATAATTAACATTACTTTGTAAAATACTATTTATAACTGTGCTTAAAAATAAATAAAAATAACAAATGAATATTAACAATTTGTAAAATGCTAATTATTTCAATGCTTAAAAATAATAAAAAAAAATTAATAATAATTAACATGACTCTGTAAAATACTAATTATGACATCATTAAAAAAACATAAAAAATAATAAAATTAACATGACTCTGTAAAATACTAATTATACAACATTAAAAAACATAAAAAATAAATAATAATTAACATGACTCTGTAAAATACTAATGACAATCATTAAAAAAACATAAAAAATAAATAATAATTAACATGACTCTGTAAAATACTAATTATGACAATCCTTAAAAAAATTAATAGCAATTAACACAACCTTTGTAAAATACTAATTAAAAAACATAAAAAATAAATAATAATTAACATGACTCTGTAAAATACAATATGACATCCTTAAAAAAATAAAAATAAATAATAATTAACATGACTCTGTTAAATACTAATTAGACCTTAAAAAAAATTAATAGCAATTAACACAACTTTGTAAAATACTAATCATGACAATCCTTAAAAAAACATAAAAAATAATAATAATTAACATGACTCTGTAAAATACTAATATGATCCTTAAAAAAACATAAAAAATAATAATAATTAACATGACTCTGTAAAATACTAATTATGACAATCCTTGAAAAAAATTAATAGCAATTAACACAACTCTGTAAAATACTAATATGACAATCCTAAACAAACATAAAATAAATAATAATTAACATGACTCTGTAAAATACTAATTGACAATCCTTAAAAAAACATAAAAAATAAACAATAATTAACATGACTCCGTAAAATACTAATTATGACAATCCTTAAAAAAAATTAATAGCAATTAAAACAACTATGTAAAATACTAATCATGACAATCCTTAAAAAACATAAAAAATAAATAATAATTAATGACTCTGTAAAATACTAATTATGACAATCTTTAAAAATAAAAAAATTTATAATAATGAACATGACAGTCCCTCCACAAAATTTAGAACTATATTTACAAAGCTGGCTTTCAACTGAATTAATAGCCATAATCGGTGCCTACAACCATGATGGCTGTTAACAGTCGAAAGCTGGCTTTGTGAATATAGTTTTACATTTTTGGAGTGTCTGTATTTAATTACTACCTCCACAATTCAGAATGTTTAAATATAGCAAGTGTTTACTTTTTCTTTTATTTTTAAACTTTCGGTAGGGCTCTATAGATGTATTATTTTTTTAGGTATGAGACTGGAAAAATATTATTAAGAGATGGCTGTGACCCACCTGTTGCCGAAGGTGTTAGGTTGGACAGGAAAGCTGGAAGTGAGATGTACGACGTCAGTATTAAGTCAGAAGACGGGTCCACTATTAAAGCCCACAGATGTGTTCTTGTTGCTAGACTTGATTACTTTCATAGGATGTTCCTAGGTGGATGGTCTGAGGTAAGGTACCTGAGACAAACACAATACAGCGGGTGAAAAATTTTTCATGCGCCTATATAAATTAGGTGAAACATGGTCCTAAACTTCATAAATTAGTTGAATGGTCTTGGATCCTAAGTAAGTTGACCTCTCAAGACTACAAATTTTCCAATAATGCTCTTGTAATTGACTTTTAAAATTTATAATTTAAATTTAGTGTTACGAACATTGTAACAATAAATTTAATTTCGATTTAATTAATTTCCATTGTGTTTTGCACAAAATTTTAAGTGAGAAATTAAAGCACTATAGCATTTATAATAATAATTCAATTATTCACATCATAAGAAAGTGATAAAAAATATTACAACATAAAGTTGATAGAAAGTGAATTTTTACAACTAGGTTCATAAAATTCTGGCGCGGTGGTCCACACGTCGGGAGAATTTCCTTTGTAATGCGTGTTTCCGTGCTTAACAACAATCTTGGTTGGAATGATAATTATTATAGTTTTTACATTAAATAAGTTTACAACTACTAAATAAATAATTCCGGCACGGTGATCCGCTGTCGGGCGAATTTCACTTAGAATGCATGATTCCGTGCTTAACAACCCATTTCTTGGTTACCCATTCATTCCATTCCATAACCTATTCCAAGCAGTTACTCAATTGTCAAGCACTGCTCGTAACTCATTTTGACTGTATTTTTCAAAGAAAATGCGCATAATTATCCAGTTGATTCTACAAAACTATGCCTCTAAAATTAGTACGCACTATTATTTGCACTAGTTTAAAGCTTAGTTACTTATCTTTAAGCTTAGTCAGTTATCTTTAAAGGTTTTAGAGCATTACCTTTAAAAAATGCTGACAAAATGAGTTACAAGCTGTGCTTGACAATTGAGTAACTGCTTAGGTTCTAAAGCATGAACCGGAACCTTGAGCAAGAAATGCGTTGTTATGCATGGAAACACCCTCCGCCCTCACTAGCCTACTGTCCCAGACAAACAGGTCAAAATGGCTCCCATGGAACTATGGTGAGCTAAGCTAGTGGCTTCTTATGGTTGTCAGCATTCTAAAACCATTGTGACTGGTTTCAGCTAAATCAGACCATTCTAATGGCACAATGGGCAAATAACTTAAGTATGACGTCATCACCTTTGAGTAAAAAAAGGTTTCTTTTATTATACATTATATTTACATAAATTCAGGCACCCGGAATTTTTATAGCTAATCTTTATGTTTTGATAGCATCTGAAAACCGAATCTGAGTGGAAAAAAGATATTTTAAATGAATTAAAAGTTAAATTAGATTAGTTGCATTTAGTAAAATATTCCGATTACATTATGACCTTTTTGTACCTGCCCTAATCCTTAAAATAAGATTTGTTAAAACTTAAGTTTATGTTGATCCCTCTTACCAGATGAAGGGGAGTATGCAATGTTATGTCATAGTGGCTAAGAGCCCAAGGCTCGTATTTGAATAGGCTAAGTTTAATCTTCAATAATGTGCCTCTGCCACCTCAATAATCATAACTGAAGTATATAGTAAATTTATCTGTTTAGACAGGAAAAGACTGCATACTACCACTGCCATTTACTTGTAGAGTACTTAAAGACTTAATAGACTTTATTTACACTGATCAAGTACCTCAGGACTTATCTCCCGAAGAGGACTTGGACCATATTATTAGGTATGTACTAATAATATGTTACGTTTGTTGTATTTAGCAATGGTTTTAACTTTAAATCAATTTGAGCAATGGTTCAGATGTTACATGAAATATCCTCTGTTGTTTCCTTTTTCCTATAATTGAAAAGGGATAATTTTTATACTATGATGGTGATAATTTGACTTCCACTTTTTTGCATCATAAAAAATTAAGGTGGGGGTTTTTAATAAAATTATAATACAGCAGGGTTCTTATAGTTAAGTTGTAGTGCAGGGTACTGCACAGGTCCTGATAAAGATTTCTCTGCCCTCTCTTGCATAAGTTTTACATGGTTGTGAATCGTTTGGAAATTTTTGTAGTTTCTGTTGAGCTGTTTAAAAAATTTAAACTGAATGCTAAAATATTCAAATAAAAAACAAGATTAGATTAGATTAGATAAAATTTTCATTATCAAGGATCCTTACTGGGTATGACAATAGTAAATTTAAAATTTAAAAATTCATCTACTGAGTAAAAACAATTTTCTTTCAATACTTTGCAAATGCAGGCTTTAAACTACTTTGTTTCTAACAATTTTATATTCTATGGAAGAGCATTATATAATTTACTACACCAGTAGTTTACACTATTCTGTGTTTACACTATTCTAACTAATCAGTGTTGTGGATAAATTTTTAACTCTAGCATACATACACTGGTACCTACAATGATAAAATACATCCATAAAACTTTAAAAACTGCGTAAGTGGTCCTAAAAATCAACTGAAATTTATAATTTGTTAGAAATCCAGTTTTGATTTTTAGTGGAAAAATCAACTGAAATTTATAATTTGTTTGAAATCCTAGTTTTGGATTTTTAGTGGGAAAAAAATCAACTGAAATTTATAATTTGTTTGAAATCCTAGTTTTGGATTTTTAGTGGGAAAATCAACTGAAATTTATAATTTGTTGAAATCCTAGTTTTGGATTTTTAGTGGGAAAAAATCAACTGAAATTTATAATTTGTTTGAATCCTAGTTTTGGATTTTTAGTGGGAAAAAACATGAAATTTATAATTTGTTTGAAATCAGTTTGGATTTTTAGTGGGGAAAAATCAACTGAAATTTATAATTGTTTGAAATCCTAGTTTTGGATTTTTAGTGGGGAAAAAATCAACTGAAATTTATAATTTGTTTGAAATCCTAGTTTTGGATTTTAGTGGGGAAAAATCAACTGAAATTTATAATTTGTTTGAAATCCTAGTTTTGGATTTTTAGTGGGGAAAAATCAACTGAAATTTATAATTTGTTTGAAATCCTAGTTTTGGATTTTTAGTGGGAAAAAAATCAACTGAAATTTATAATTTGTTTGAAATCCCAGTTTTGGATTTTTAGTGGGGAAAAAATCAACTGAAATTTATAATTTGTTTGAAATCCTAGTTTTGGATTTTTAGTGGGGAAAAATCAACTAAAATTTATAATTTGTTTGAAATCCTAGTTTTGGATTTTTAGTGGGGAAAAAATCAACTGAAATTTATAATTTGTTTGAAATTCTAGTTTTGGATTTTTAGTGGGGAAAAAATCAACTGAAATTTATCGTTTGTTTGAAATCTCAGTTTTGGGTTTTTAATAATAATAATAATAACCATTTATTAAATGTATATCAAAATTATAATAAATTGATTTATGTGACAGAGTAAATACATTTATCAGCTGGAGCTGAGGTTTTTAAATTACTTTTATAATACATGCAAATAAATTAGTTATACTATTTGATTATTATTTTAAGTAATTAATTGAGTTTAAGATAATTAATATAAATTAAATAAATTTTATAATTTACAATTAAAATGATTCGGTAACAAACAAACAAAGTCTCACAAAAATAAGTTTTAAGAAAAACATGCAAAAAATATTTTTTATAAAGTCTTAAAAATTACATAAATTTATAATATGTTTGAAATCCCAGTTTTGGATTTTTAGTGGGGAAAAAATAATTGTCCTAAATACCTACGGTTGAAATGAAAAAAAGTAAAAAAGAAAAACATAAAAATTATATTTTTTACATAAAATTGTCAACAATACATTAGAGCATCAGTAGTACCTGTGAGAAGCTAAGAAGATGTTAATCAATATACTTTGAGTGTTTATTTTGGCAAATCCCTTAATTATAACTATTCACAATAGGAGTGTTTATGATTACTAAGGCTCTAATATATTATTGATGCTTGTTTCAAGTTTCTTCTTGTATTTTTATTGTGTGTTTAGACTGCTGATAGCTGCGGATCAACTGCTAGTGACAAGGTTGAAAGAGTGCTGTGAATATTTGCTGATCAATGCTCTGACATTGCGAAATGCTCCTACTGTGCTCCACCTTGCTTCCATATACAACACTCCACAGCTAAAAGCTAGTGCTATTCAGTTTATATCCCTTAACCTGGCATCCTTCTTACAGTCCAGGTAACCATCTGCCTGACAGCCAGATTATGTATATAGGCTTAATATAATACTAGTATATATGAAACACGAGTATGATACACGCAATGGAATTCCACTGATAACTGTTTACTGATGGTCTTGGCTAGGTTTGCCAAAGACACTAAACGCTATATAAATGCTTGTAGTCCAAGAGTCAGGTCTAAAAAATGTGACTCATTTTGTACTACTTCTAACCAAATTTTTCTGAAAATATACCTTAAATTATGAGGAATAAGCATAGTCTGCCTATCAAGAGTGGAACCCTCCATATGAATGTGCTTGCTCAAAATATTAGTTAGTAAAACAAGTGTTTTATGATTCATCAAAATCATATAACTACAACTAAAGTTTTTAAAATCGGTTAAATGGCTAAAAAAGCCAATATTTTTCCAATGTATTTTGCTGAGTTTGCATAAATTAACTATTTATGGTCTTTTTGAAAGAGCCATAACTTTGGATGTAGCCATCCGATTAAACGCTTGTTTTATAGGACATTTAATTAGCTTTAAAAAATGTTCTTTTCATGCTTTGCACACGACCAAGGAATCATTTATTGCGAAATCATATGTGCATGCTATGGTGACGAGTTGGGCTCTACTCTAGATAGGCAGACTATTTTTTAACTTAATAATTTAAGTTATATGTTCAGAAAAATTTGGTTTGACGCAGTACAAAATGAGTCACATTTTTATCAAGTCCGACTCCTTGACTATATGTGTTCTTCCATGCCGCCTTATTGCTTAGTTGTTTGTCGTGGTTTAGGTTACTAGAAGTACTAGATGATGAAGTTCTGAAAGAATTGACGGATTACTACCGAATTTATACTGAGAAGGAATACAGGGTTCTCACTCCGTTCCCTAATGCACCGCTTGATGAGGAAATTATCACCACTCCTCTCATTCCTTGGCCAGGTATATTATATTTTAAATTCAATCAGTGTTTAACCAGTAGCACTTAAGATTGAGGAAAATTTGCTAAGTGAGGTGAAAACATGTTATTTATCTAACAATATATATATTGTTAAAATATACAAAGTACTATTTGATTTAGAAGGTTATAACAAAGGAATAAGATGTAAAGCACTTTCACCTTATCAAGAGGTCATCATCAGTGCATCACAACAAATGTATCAAGCGATAAAATAAAACGAGGTTTAAATCAGTTGACAGCATGGGAAAAAAGTGTTGAGAAACCAATGAGGTTAGCCTGATATGAAATAGTGGGCGTGGTTTAACATCTAGAAATAACCTCTTGGGCTTCCTCCCATTATTTTTCCATGCTGTCAACTGATTTTAACCGTGTATTATACCTGGTAAAATTTTAACCGTTTTTTTACCATGTATTATAATTTTAGATTAGTTTTAAAACATTTGGTACTGGGTACTCTATTGGAGAGTTTAAGAGGCATCAACTTTCCCCTCTGCTAGAAGCCTCTCGCTTATAAATACAATGGTATGAGAGATAGAGTTATGGCACTTACAATACTAATTAATAAAATTAATTGATCTTAGTTATAAAGCATAGATCGGAATCCTAAGCTAAAACAATTAAATTAACGAAAACTTCAGTCCTTTTTATTAAAATTTATTCAAAATAAATTTACGAAGAGCTTTCGCCCAGCTTTTTCCTTTACCTTTTTCTAATTTCATTTAAAATTTATTTACTTAGTTAGACACGTGACATAAAAAACATTCAAAATTTTATTAATTTTCAAACTTTCTCATTTTTTCATTTTAAGAACTGAAGAAGCTCAGATTTGACAAAGACAGTATGAACAAAAAACAAGACATTAACAATCTTAGCCATATTTATTATAGTATTATCTTAAAATCTTAATTTTTCCTTTACCTTTTTCTAATTTCATTTAAAAGTTATTTACTTAGTTAGACACGTGACATAAAAAACATTCAAAATTTTATTAATTTTCAAACTTTTTCATTTTGTCATTTTAAGAACTGAAAAAGCTCAGGATCCCTGGGCGAAAGCTCTTTGTAAATTTATTTTGAATAAATTTTAATAAAAAAGGACTGAAGTCTTGGTTAATTTAATTGATATCACAATTTAAAACAGTCCAAAAAAGCTCTAAAGTTATTAAAAAGTGGATAAGCACAGAAACACACTTCAAAGGAAATTCCTGACATGTCCACCACTGCGCCAGAATTTTTATTTATTTAAGTCATGCTTTTCTTATCTTAATTTAATAATTTATTTTAATCTTAATTTTTGCTGTAAACTATAAAAATTAAACATTTTAAAGAAAGATATTCTTATGTTTATTTTTCAGCTTTAAGTAGATAAAATAGTATTTGCTACTATTCCATTTTGCTGCCTAGTAGCATAATGTGCGAGTTTAACTTTATAATTATAACTTACAATTATCACAGCTTATAAATATATAAATTCTTTATTTCCACTTTAGAAATACAAAAGGATAGTACAAAAAATACAAATCATACAAAAAAGTACAAGTACAAAATTTTTTGTTAAAACAAGCAGTATTTGGAGTATTGAATGCAGGGGTGGAACCCACAAGGCTGCAACGCCTGAGTGTGGGGCTACAGATTAATATGAAAAAGATGATGTGGTAGGGTTGCAAAGCTGCTATTGGATTAATAATCTAAGTAAAAAAGTTAAAAAGACAAAAAAGAGTAATTTAAGAAGATAAAGAAAAGGTAAATTTAAAATTATTTACAGAAAAACAGATGGCTTGTTTACAAAAAAAAACATATATACATAAAACAAGTAAAAAAAGAGTGATGTTCTCGTCAGATTGTATATTGTATATTGACAGTTATATTTAAAAATAGAAAAAGTTAAATTAAATAAAGGATATTGGGTTAGTTATAAGTTTAAGGTTTTAAAATTTATAGAAAGGTATCGAAATAATTATGATTAGCATTGCGTTATATTGTTACTACGTATGGGTTTGACTAAAATAGAGTTATTGATATTTCAATACCAATAACAATGAAGATTATTTTGTTAAAAAATACAATATTTGAATTAGCTCATTTTACTAGTCTTAAGTAATTTAGTCTCTTAAATTTATTATTTTAAGTTTTTACTTTTCCTCATTTATACTGTAGGTATATAGAAAAAGTATTTTGCATGCGAAATGTGCAAACAGGATGTCAGTTGAATTATCCGTTCCAGGTTGTTTTTAGATCTTCTGAGTGATCTTCATAAAGTTGTTTGTCTGTAAGTGTGTGTTTTAAAACTCAAAACACACACACAATTCATTTTGTTTTAAAACTCAATTGTTTTTATTATTTTACTGTAACCATGCTTAATGTATACCAAAAATCTCTGACAAAACAACTAATGGAATTGTCTTAGTACGACTAACTAATGTTTCAACTAATTTACTAATAACTAATCTAACTAATGCTTGTTGTGATGCTTTTAGATGAATTCAATCTCGGAGATAAGACAGAAGTTCCATCTGAGCTGAAATCACCTCCCTCTGTCTCGAAGAAGAAGAAAACTCCCAGGAAATCCCACCATGACTCATCACTCGATGCATCAGAGCTGGAAATTGGTTCACCGCCCTCTTTGGCTCTTCCAACTACTCCAGGTATCTTATTCAATTCTCTTTTCTGTGGTAATTATTTCGTTATGATTATTTTGTACTTATTTAAAATATAATAGAACTGGCCAAAGGAAAAGTAGTCCATCATTTTTTTTTTTATTTTGATGTTTTTACATGATGTTATTACTACTACTATTACTCTTTATATATCTATTTATGAAGGAAAGAGGCGTTACATTTTATAAAGTCGGATTAATATGGAGAATAGTGTTATCCCTCTAAACAAAAAACCATGTGTTTGAAGAAATAATGCTATAATTCCAAAACTCCTCCAATATCTGGCCTGGTAAACCTGTTAAATACACTGTCATTCCCAATTTTCAGACCCACTAAACCTCTAGTTTTAAGGCCGTTCAAAGACGTTTCCTAACACTCCTAACTTTTCCTAACATTTCCTAACTTTTCCTAACTTTTAACTCCTAACACTCCTAAACATTTTCCTAACATTCTCCTAACGTTCTCCTATCGTGTTTTAAAAGTCTTCTAGAGGCATCGCATGATTTTATTTAGTAAGAACCTAAGGTAGATATGTCAAAAAGTGATACCAATGTAAGTAACGTAATATATCGCAAAATATCAATGTTATTAACTTATTACCTGGATTTACGACACACTTTGTCATAAACAACAATGCGGCCTCGCTTTGGCGAATGTTAAATATATTAGAAACTTTATTTACATATGTTTTCAGTAAACAGTAGAGTTAATACAAATACAATGTTCAATTATGTAACAGCTTTCATAAATAAAAGCAGTATCAAGCGTTTCAAGTTTGAACATGGACCACGTTGTACGAATCCAAAGGTGTCTAAATGAAGACCTGTTAATCAGTGCAACACTGTTTTCATTTTGCTAAATCATTTACACAATTTTGTTTTTCGTATTTTGTCATCAAATTCATTTTTGGTTGTGTAAAATTTTGGTATAATAATGGCTGAATTATTCACACCGGACCAACTGAATTTTCCTCTTTGAATCGATAGCCGCCACAAACTGACCATAGAAAATAAAAAATCTGATTGTGTTAAAAGAATTTCAGGGTAAACTCCCTAATAGTAAGGTAAGTGGATTAACAGTATTATGTAAATTTATGTAGATAGTTATAAATACGACAAAGTGTGTCGTAAATACAGGTAATAAGTTAATAACATTGATATTTTGCGATATATTACGTTATTTACAATGGTATCACTTTTTGACTTGACTATCTTAGGTTCTTACTAAAAAAAATCATGCGAAGCCTCTAAATGACTTTTAAAACACGGGAACGATCATTTAAATTTTGTGGCTTAAAAACATTTCCCTTACCTAAACCTAAGGTGGAGTGTTTAGGAGAATGTTAGGAGTTAGGAAAATGTTAGGGAATGTTAGGAGTTAGGAAATTAGTGTTAGGAAAATGTTAGGAAAAAGTTAGGTGTTAGGAGAATGTTAGGAAAATGTTAGGAAAATGTTAGGAAAACGTCTTTGAATACGGGCCTAAGAGTTTCCGTCTAGAAATACTTAATTTTATTTAAGTTGTGGCTTTTTATTTATTTTTAATAATATGTCAATCTATGACTTATCAATTAATTTTTATATATCGTAACCATTTTTTTTCAATTTAAAATAATTTTATTATTAAATAAATATTTTTGCCTACTTTAGCAAATTGTCATCGTGAAAATGATACTTATGATGTTGTTCGGATGACAGAAGTTAAGGAAGGAGTAAGGGGGGAGGGGTCAATTCAGATTGGCTTCCTGATACCAAATATATATTTATCTCTTTTTTTTGTATTGTGAAAGATAACTCTCGAATGCTTTCTCAAATCGATACAGAAATTTGCATATCACAAGGTGTTGGGGAGGTTACAAGGCCTATTGTTTGTAAAAAATGATGACGTCATCAACACACTTTATGGCAACAATAAAATAAATTTAAATAGTTGATCTAAATGTTTTACTAAATGCTACTTAAAGAACTTTACATGGCCCGATGGAGCCGTTCAAATGGAAATTTGCTTTATATATGTAGCTTGTAATAATAATGAAACAATGAATAAAACAAAACATCAAGAGTATGGCTGCAAAGTGGCCACAAGGAGCCCCCTGGGCCTTGAAGTGGCCCAAAGTTCTGATGCTGCAGAGCAGCTATGGGGTAAAGGCTTGTATTTTTTTAAAAACTATGTAGTTTAGAGAGAGTTATCTAATCTTAAATTATTATACTTTGGTAATTATAATAATTATCTGCCACCGTGGCCGTAATCGTAAAGGCGTTCGATTCGGCACCGGAGGTCCGGGGTTCGCATCCCGGGCTATGCTCTAAGATTTTATGAATAGTATTTGTATTAAAAAGATTTCGCCAACTTTAATTAATTCTTAGAGTGTAGTAGATGCTACCCCACCTGAGGTGGTTCCCGCAGGGTGAATACCCTGATGGGCGGAAAGGCCCTAAAACGGGCATTTATTTATTTATTTATTTATTTATTATAATAATTTATTAATAAATTTATTAAAATATAACTTATTTATTAATTAATTTACCTCAATTATGATAGCTCATTCTGTATGAGTATTAAACCCTGAATTGCAAATTATTTTTTTCAGTAAATGTACTGAAAGATAGAATTATTTAAAAAGTTAAAAGTTAGTTTTAACTTTTTGTTGAGTGAATAATCTTGGAATAATCTTTAATCTTTCTAGAAAAATGGAGAAAAAGCAGAATTCGTCATTTGAGTTCAAATTGGCCGTGTTAATGATTCTCAATCACAATATATTTTTGTATAAAATTTGAATATTTTGTCAAATAAAATATATAAAAATCCTTTGAAAAATGTTTTTGAACATTTCTATTTTAGGTTAAACGCTAAACCTTTAATGCCCGAAAGATTGTAAAAGTGCTGTTAAACCTCTGTTCCTCTGAAAACAAACAAAAACAATTTTAATCAGTATATTATTATTACACCAGTTGAAACTGTTCAGTTGTGCCAACAACAAAAACAAAGTAGTCATAGAATTTGAAAGTGGTCTCAGGTCTCATTTCCTATTAAGTTGACTCTGCTTACTAAGGGTTGATATAATTATCGTAAGTATAGCAGCAAGTATTATCCCTGTTTTTGGGTTAAATTTTGGTACATCTAAAATTATCTGCCTGGTGTATTAAATTAGCCGAAGGAGATTAATATAAAGAGAAAAAATAAATGGATCTCTAATGAGATTTAGTTTATGGACAAAGTGGCTTTCAAACTGTGTTTTTAATCTTCTGGCTTTGTCGGAAGTGAAGTAAAGAATTTATGAGACAGACTAACAGAATAGACCTGATGCTAACATCTGACCCTCATGTAAGATCAGTTTAACCTTTTCACTCATTAGAACCAATGTGGTAAAAGTAGAAGTATTTTCCAACAAAAAACAAAAAGTGGTAGTAGGATGGCACAAATTCATTGCGAGATGCCCCAAATGAGCTAAACTATTATTTACTTGTGTATACATTAATAAGAACAGAATTAATGAATAATAAATAATTATATTTATAATAATTATAATTATTTATTTAATAAATGAGATTACCGCTCTCCAATCATCTCTGGTCTCAGCTAAAGTTTTTAAAAAATTGTTTATGATTTTTAAAATAAAATCAAAAAATAAACCAATACTAAGTTTTGTTACATGACAACTAATCTATGGTTTATGTTGGATCATAAAAGTTAAGCAGCATATAGCGAGGTCAGTGCTTGGATGGGTGACGCTGGAAATAAAACAAATCTATTTACTCATCCAAAGTAGGTAGGATGAGAGAAGGGACTCCAAAGTAGGTAGGATGAGCGTAGGGACTCCAAAGTAGGTAGGAAGCTCCAAAGTAGGTAGGGTAGGACTCCAAAGTAGGTAGGATGAGCGTAGGGAGTCTAAAGTAGGTAGGATGAGAGAAGGGACTCCAAAGTAGGTAGGATGAGCGTAGGTAGGATGAGCGTAGTGTATCGGATGCAATGAGGAAAAGTTCTGAGGTATCTGATTTATTGTTGAATGTTTGTAAAATAAAAGTTTTTAAATTTATTTATTAATTTTAAAAAAAAATTGTAAACTTGAAATTTAAATTTTTCAAATTTATGAAAATAAAATTTACTTTACAAAATATTTAATTTTTATATAATTATTAAATTTATAATTTAATTAATTATAAAGTATTTGGTACAGTTATTGAAGAGATGGTGAAGGAAGAGTTAGTTGAAGGAGTAGAAAGACTGGCCTTGTCTCCTCCCAAGTCTAGACCAGTGGACAGTGTGGTTAAGAATGTATGGAATATATCTCAGTTCCCTACGTTGGATAGTCAGACTCAAAGAACATCTGGTAATAGAGTCCTCCAGCCTGTCCCTCACAACAAGTAAGTTCAACTCTTACTGAATTGAAAAACAGAAAACTAAACCAGGTAAGGTAATGACTGGTTATATGGATTTTGAACAAATGTATGATGATGATGGCACATTAGGGAAACATGCCGACTCCTCAAGTTTTTAAACAAGACATCCACTCTATACTCAGACTGGTACTACTCTATGACAGCCATTTAAAAAAGTCCTTTTTTCTATTTCCTTATAATAATTATCAAATTCTAATGAATATAAGTTAAATATAGTTATATATACACACCAAGGGAGTAAAGATAGACATAGTTTCTTGAGCAATGAAGTTGATTTCCTGAGGCAAAGGCTAAGAGAATTATAGATATTAAGTCTTGACAGGAAGTCGAGAGACTTAAATGCTAGTTCCTAAGGCTACAAAGGATTTAATTTCTTAGGCAAAGGTGAGATAATCAATAATTACTTTGGGAATAATGTGGTTTTACTTTAGTGGTGAGTACTAGATTTTAACTTCAGAATGGAGCAAACAAAACACAAATTTATAATATTGATAAATGTTGTGAAAAAAATAAATTAATAGAACTATAAACAAGTCCTATAGCTCAGTGGTAGAGCACTCGTCTTTTGACCTGGAGGTTGAGGGTTCAAATTCAGCCGGGAGAGGACCTCAATATGAGGTTATCCCTTGTACCGTACACTCGGGAGGTCTTGAACTCAAGTCCAACCAAACCAGCCAGGGTTTTAAGTGGTTTCCTTGGCTACTAATACGCAAATGTGGGTTTAGATCCTGTTTCATCAGACAAGTCTGGATCCTTGTCTCTAGCTCACAAAAAGTTAATGTTCTGCGGGCTGGGGGAGATAAAGGTCGAAAATTTATACTAAGCCTTCGTACACTTTACACTCTGCAAATCAGGCTTTAAACCTGGGTATATACAACTGGAATTTACCATGGTACTTGTATATACCATGGTATATATTAGTATATCTTTACTGTAAGACTTAATTACTGACACTTTTAAAGAACCCCTCTTTTTACTTTTGATCCCGTCTGCGAGTGTATGATTGTGATGTGGTTTATACTTTGACTCCAGAGTTGAAAGCAGCAGTAGGAAGATGTTTGTCAAGTTATCTCAGAAGGAGAGGAAGAGGTTGAGTTCAGAGGGGGAAAAGCAACATGATATCCTCCTCGCTGCATCTCCTCCTAAACCTGTTAAGACTTGGGCCGTCCTTCCCCCTCTACCAGCAACTAATGAGTAACTATCTATTTAGTATTGATTAAATGTTTATAAAATTTAGCCTACTTTATTGGCCTTGTGGTAAGACCCGTTTTGAGTAGATCATGCATGTTGAGGAGCATAGGGGATAGTAAGCACTTGGATGGATGGCTGCCCCATCCTGCACTTGTCACATTGGCTTGTTGCAAATTTTGTGTTAATGTGACCTGGATACACATGGCAGCCATAATTTTATATAATAATTAGTTTTTACTAATTGTAAAAGAATTTACAAGATAAAGAACAATTGTAATGTACTTTAGATACTTAGCGTGTGAAGCCAGTACTTTATACTGTGTATTATTAAAAACCACAATGTTGGGAGCAAAGTGAGCCCCCTTTTACTATGTAATATTCTAAATAGATGCAATCTAGTGAGAGAAGGAAGCCCCTTTTTAATATGTAAATTCATATATACACGCCTTCAAGCGAGCCCCTTCTTAGTATGTAAGATTATAAACATAAACAATTAAGCGCGAAGCGAGCCCTATTTTTCTATGCAGAATTATTAGAACATCACAAGATAGTGAGCAAAGCGAGCCCTTTTATAGCATATACAATGCTATATATACGCAATCTAGCAAGTGAAGCTAGCCTTTTTTACCATGCATTATTATAAGTATATGCAATCTAGCGAGTGAAGCAAGCCTTTTTTACTATGCTTTATTGTAATTATACACAAACTAGCAAGCAAAGTGAGCCCTTTTTTAAATTTTTGTGCCATTTTTTTAAAGTTGGTTTTTTAAAGTGAATACCGAAAACTTAAGCGAGAATGGATTGATAAGCAAGGAAGCTTGCATTTTAAAGGGAATTTTCCTGGCTTGCAGATCTCCTTGCTAGAACTATTTTTCATAGAGAATCATCATAAAAGGCCGATCCACATAGCCTACTTGTTAATGACTGTCTCTATTTGTAATCAAATCAAAATTATTTAAATTTATTTTTCTTACTTATGCAATTTTAAATTTTTATGCTGACTATATTATTTATTTTAAAAGAACAAGCAGTAGACAGGAGAATCAAGTCAACATTGCAGATACTAATTTCACCAGTATTATAGCTGATGATAGGGAGAAGAGAGCCAATCTGGCCAAAATGAAATCCAAACCTTTCCACCTAACTCAGGTTAGTTTACCTTCTTATTTCTTCTCTAGACCAGATCTTTTGTGATGACTTCACTAGATAAGCCTCTTGTGTTACTAATGAGTCATCACATTTACATTTTTTTTAAAGCTAGCGTTAAAAGTCTTTCAAAAATTTCTCTAAAAACCCCTCTCATTTATTTTTATTGATAAAATTATATTAAACATATTCTTAGTTAGGAAAATATGCTATATGGCCTCCTGCAGCATATCATATAGAATATTTTCATAGCTATAAATATTTTTAATCTACTTTTATTTAATTAAAAATGTGGATTATAATGAAATGATAGTTGGTAACTCTCTTGTTTAGTATAGTTTTATTGCTGTTTAATTGAATTATTAATGATTGAAGGTACAAAATAATACATTTTTCTGAATAAATAAGAATCATTTTACTACTTTGGTGCATTTTTAATTTTTTTTGAGGGCGTTTACAATTATAGTTATAAACATGGTTATAATCAGTTGGGAAAATAATGCGAGGCAGCCAATGAAGTTAGTCTTGGATATTGAACCACACCTATGATTTCAAATCAGGCCAACCTCATTGGTTCCTTAATAATATTTTCCCTTGCTGTCAACTTATTATAACCGTGGGTAATGATACAAAACTAAATGCTTTGATTCACTCAGAGGGGCTACAATAAGGGGAGCTGATGAGTTAAGTAGTGGACTTTGTTATGAGTTATGTCCTCTGGCTGTAAAAGTAATTTCTTTTTTGCTTAGCTAAGCAATTAAATCATACTTAATTAATTTTGTAGCCTTCTGTTTATTTAGGCCCTCCAGTGGTTAGACCTCGTATATGTTGATAATGAATCCGACCTTTAGTTTCTACAGTAAGAGGCAGATTTAGGAATGTAGGATGACCTGATGGATGAAAACTTGATAAACTAAACTCAGTTTTTTTCACCTTAGTACTTCAGATCTGTAGAGCATTGAGTATTCATTCATCCATGGGTTGTCCTACGTCCCTAAAGATGTCTCGTTATTAATATTATACTTATTCAAGTATTATATACTTGAATAAGGCAGCTCAAGTGGAGTATATCTTAATAAAAAGCATTTTTCACAAAGTATATTTAAATAGCAAACCGGCTTTCAACATACAAAGGTGTCATCATCAGGCCTAAATAAAACAAACAATAAATAGAAGTTAGCAAAACTATAAAAGAAAAAGTTAAAAAGTCGCATAGATTAAAAAAATAAAAAAACAAAATAAAATTAAGAAAATCGTTAAATAAAATAAACATTAATGAAAGAATTAGACTGACCAGCGAGAAGAGAATTAAAGAACCTGTGAGTCCTTGTTAGTTGTGACTGGGACTGAAGAGAGATTTATTTTATCAGGTAGCAGTACTTGCAAGCGTCCTTATCAACATAGAAACCGCCCCTCTTAGTATTTGATTTCAGATTAGTTAAGTTTTTCGAAAGATTACTTATTAAATTTTTTTTTTTGTTTTTTCAGCTGGAGGAGAAAGCTATCGATGAACTGCTGATGTTCTACAATGCTGCTAATGAGTTTGATGAAAGGATATCTGTCGAGAGAATCACTACTCACAATATTGATAAACCTCAGTGGATTACTTCACAGTCGACTAGTAAACAGTAATATTTAACGCACTAAGGTTGAAGGTTGGTCATCTTACTTGCAGATGAGTGGTGTCTTGCACCCTTAGGATAGATGTATTACTTGTGAAGGAATATGGTCTTTATATAGGGAAGAGATGACTTAAGTTGAAAGGATTAAAAGTCTTACACAAAGGAGAGATGTCTGGAAGGCAAAGAAAATATGTCTTATACTTGGAAAGATGTCTTCCACAGAAAGGAGAAATG
This sequence comes from Microvelia longipes, assembly GCA_018340805.1. Lineage (NCBI taxonomy): Eukaryota > Metazoa > Arthropoda > Insecta > Hemiptera > Veliidae > Microvelia > Microvelia longipes. The sequence continues at coordinate 18,296,267 of JACMZG010000022.1, forward strand.
TCTTATAACAAAGGATAGATATGTTACTCACAAAGCAGAGTTGTTTTACAAGCTAAAGAGAAAAAATGATGTTAAAAGAGCTTTGAATAAAATAATAATCTTACTTGCAATGGATAGATGTCTTACGTGCAAAGAAGAGATTTATCGTAAAAAAAGAGGTTTTACTCCCAAGGAATAGATGTTTAATATTCCTGGAACTTTTAATTTAAAAACTACTTAAGACTTAATCTACACAGTTAAAAATGGTGTTGACAAACACCATATGAAATCACGGGTATAGTTTAACATCTAGGACTAACCTCATTGGCTCCTTTGTATTATTTCCCATTTCCCACCCTGTCAACTGATTATAACCGTGTGTTATACTATAGTATGTATCCTCTCTTTGCTGTCTTATATTTGGAATGAAATTCTCTATCCATTACTTTGTTCCATTTTCTTCTGTGTATGATAAATTTTGTGATAATATTTGTTTTATTATTTCATTAGACGTGCCACATTGGAGGTTTATATTCTTTTAAAATCTTAATTTTATGATATTTATTTTATTTGTGTCAAATAGATCCATCATAATGCTTTTACGCAAAACGTATCTTGGTCGAATTATTTGAAACCTATTAAAATATTGTATTGGCATGCTGAGCAATTGCCTCAACGGAGAAACCTATCTCTTTCCTAAGCTTCTTTATTTTGGTTGGAGGTTGTAACTGACACGTATGCTCTGCTTACTCCGCGTTAGTACACTATATTTGTGCAACTCCTAACTAAAAACTTCATTTAGGTTTCAGTATGGCAGAAGTCATTTTCCATTATTTTTGACAAAAAGTTGTATTTTAATTTTTTAGTTTTAGCAAATTTAAGAAAAAAACTGTTTTTAATTTTAACAATTACAGATCCTCTTAGAGACTTTTATAATGTATTTTCTTGTTGTTTACTAACAGATTTAGTTTATAATTGTTTGGTTTTATGTACTTCAGTGTTGGTTTTAACCATGAAAGCTGTTCATTTAATGACAAAGGATTTTAAACTGCGTAGGCAGTTTAAATCTTCATGACAAAGGATTTTAAACTGTGTAAGCAGTTGAAATCTTGAAGACAAAGGATTTTAAACTGTGTAGGCAGTTTAAATCTTCAAGAAGACAAAGGATTTTAACTGCATAACTGTTTAAACTGCGTAGCAGTTAAATCTTCATGACAAAGGATTTTAACTGTGTAGGCAGGTTTAAATCTTCTAGACAAAGGATTTTATACTTTAAAAATTAATTCATGAACAACTTTTGGGCTCAATTATAATTTACTGTCTAGGTAATCAATCCAAGTTTGACATTCAGGTAATAGTTTAGCCAAGACTCGAGTATATTGTTTTACGAGTTATTGTGAGATGAGTATGACAAGATAACATTTGTTTAACGACATTGGTTCATAGCAATAACGATTTCATATATTCGAAGCCTCTTATATCATTAGTTCCAACCAACCTACCTTCTACCAGTCTTATTAATATTTTTATTTACTTACACACAAACAAATATATAATATATATATAATATATTATATATATATATATTATTGTGTGTGTCTGTGTTTAGGAGTTTCTACCCTTGCGTATGGCACACAATAAATCTTGAAGACTTTCTTAAATTTAAACAAAATTAGCATAAGGCGAGATGTTAGGGAAGTTATGAAGCCTGTATGCTTCATAATTAATAATGCTTTGTACTTAACTATGCAAAACATGAATAGTTGACACAATATAAATGCTCGAAAGACCCCTCGGAAATGTAAGAAGTGAAATGCAATGCTACATCTGGGAACTGTTCCATCATTTCACATTTAAGGCAAGAATCCTAACTTTGAGGTAGAAATCCTAAGCTTGAAGTAGGAAGTCTAACTTTTAGGCAGGAACCTTAACTTGTAAACAGAAATCCTAATTTTGGGGCAGGAATCCTATCTTTGAGGTAGGAAGCCTAACTTTGTGGCAGAAACCCTAACTTTGAGAGAGGAATCCATCTAAACGCTCAATGAAATTGCGCGTATGGTCAATATGCCGACTTCAGTAGTGTAATTTTTATTAAAATTCTCTAAAAAAGGAATATCATTTGTCTTGAACTTTTCTTTGCCAATAAACTCTTCTACAGTAATTTGTCAAACAGTGCACTGTCACCCTTATCTAAATTTTTACTTACCTTTATACTAACTATTGCATTTACTGTGCATTGATTTAATGTTTCTTTAATGATTTGTCTTAGTAATTTTATATTATAGTTCATTATTAATAATTTTATTGAATCAATATTGCCTGTCTGGCAATATTACACCTATCTATATACCACCTGTCTGGTGGTAAAACAATGCAAAACATGAATATCTCCTAGGAGATAAGTAAGATGTTTCCCCACTTAAAATTAGTTTTGATAGTGCTGCCGACATTCTAACTAAAAGTTCATGATCAGTGTCTACCTGCAAGTTACAAAAATTAACTAACAAAATATACAAAAAAAATTGGGTAGGTAGTACATCCAAATTTTTTCTCACCACATGGGATTACTACTTCGGACTCGAAGTTGTGTCCTCAGAATATACAAATAGCCCAACTGACAATAATTTTAACAAAATAACCATTTTTTCTATATTTCGAGCAAGATTGCAGTACAAGTACAATTTAATTTAACTATAAAATATGGCTGATGCAAACTGAATATATTTAAGGTATATTTAATAACAATTAAAAAATTTAAGCTATGCCAAGTTTATCAAGTCTGACTCAGACTAAATTTTATTATTTTAAAACAGAAAAATAGCTTTTATGTGCTAATTACAAATTGGGATAAAATTAGCAACTTAAAATTCTACAACATGAGTGAGGTAGTTGGGGGAGGGATATAGAGATGAATTCTATTGTAATTAGTTCTGTTAAACATCCCTATACATACATTGAAGTCGATGTAGCAAAACTTTGTAACTCTACAAATATTTGTATTTTTTTGATGGATTTAAACCAAGAATTTTGGAGAGTTGTAAAACAAAATATTCAATGACTAACTTTCATTTTTACTGTCTTGCCAAGAAAGTTAATTTATGAATTACTTAGGGAGATTTTTAAATTGTATTTTTAACATGTATTATAACACATTTCTACTGTATTACGTATTATTACATAATAAATGTATTATGTATTATTACATAATAACTGTATTATGTATTGTTACATAATAACTGTATTATGTATTGTTACATAATAACTGTATTATGTATTATTACATAATAACTATATTGTGTATTATTACATAATAACTGTATTATGTATTATTACATAATAACTGTATTATGTATAAATACATGTTTAAATTTATGTTACTTGCATTGTTGTTGATTGTATATTATGTAATATTATTTAAATAAATAGCTAATAAATTTTAACAAATAGTTTTTTATGTTATTTCCTCAAGTTGCCAGGAACATTACAATTAAAAAAAATTAAAACAATTTCAATTGTTATAATTCCTGAGCCTTCAATTTATTATGTAACAAGATTTATTGTCTTACCTCCACACTTTTGTTTCTTAGATTTATGATATTAAACTCAAAATACACTTTGATGAAGGTTTCTTAAAATTTGTTATGTACCGCTGTGAGCGTTTGGGAGCGTTAATGATTCAACAAGAAATCATAAATTACATAAATATGTTTTGATGGACTTGAAAATTAGCATGCATGCAGATATATATATAAGACCAATGAACGTGAAGTTTCATTTTATTATCAGCATTGGTTCAAATTTTATCCGTGCGGATATAAAAATTGACTGTAATATTTTTTATTCAAGAGCATTTGTTTTATGTTGTTTAATATTACACTGATGTTATGACTATCATATTATTTGACATGTAACATACCCACAAATTCCATTTGGGTTTTAATCATAAGTCGGATCAAAGGAATTGTGGACCATCTTTACTGGAATTAATCAAAATGGTTGATAATAAAGTCCTGTTGTTTAGTGTTAGTTGTGGACATTGACTATCAAATGTGATTAATTATTTAGTTTTTCAAACCACCAGATGACATTATTACTGTGCAATAAGAACTAATTAAGTAAAAAAAACTTTATTTCAAAACTTAAAACTTCAATTATTCTAAAATATCTAACATCTATAGACTCTGTTGATTTTTTGGATATCATAACCTGTAGGCCCATTCCTCTGACCCAGCTTCATTGAAGGGTTCGTCTGAAATTATAACAATAAAACAATTATTTGCAGATTTACTGCTGTATTCAAGACGGCCAACAGTGAGGCCAAATGAACTTGTGGATAGTATGGCTGGTTATACATATGGGATTTTGTAAGTAGATCTCTGCTCTTATTTGGTTTGTATTCCCACTCCACCCCCCAAGTCCTATCTAATATAAGTTCTAGATCAATTATGAACAAGACACTTAAATGACTGACATCGACCATTTGCAAAATAATCTTAGGCCTTCTTTAAGTTTATCATTCTTGTAAAGAAAGGCCTTAGTCTGACTTTTGGCCTCTACATTATCATACATGTTACCACACTATTTCCAATTTTAAAGTTAGAAAGAAAAGCCCTGAGGAGTCTTAAAGTTTCAATTTAGAGAATTCCATTTCGTCTCCCCAAAATGAGGCCTTGAGGGATTATAAATACACCATGTATATGCATACATACGTACACAATGAAATTGTTTCCAATATACAATTGGAAACTGATTGATATATCAATTGGAAATTGATATTGGCGTTTGCCAATATCAAGTTTTGGTAAAAATTATTTGTTTTTCACTAAACTGACGATTCTCTTGCTCAATGGACGCACTTCAACTTGCTCTAAAAGCTATGGTTATTGAGATAGTTGTGCTTTGGCCTTCTCAAGTTGTTACATTTGCAGAATAATTAGTTCAATATTTACGTAAGCCATTTTAAACAAGTTCCCCAACCGAAAATTAGGCTTATGGGGTTGATTTTTTAAAGAGTTAAACAGGGGCAAAAGTCAGACATGGGATCTATTTAAAAAATATAGTTATGTGAGCAATTAAAAATGCCGTAACAAGATATCAGCATTTATTTGGTTTAATACTAAAAGGCCTATGATTATTTTGCCTTTGAGAAAACGCAGTCCAATATCATTCATTTTAGTGTCTTTTTCATTATATTGACGATGACTAAAGGGCCCAAATCATGATTATCTCGTAAAGTGTTTTTAAAACCAAAATTGGAGACTAATTTTGGAAAAAAATACCCAGTTGGATGAAATTTGACTTATAAAAGATAATAAAGGAAGGAAATATACTCAGAAATACTAAACTCATTATCCTCAAAACTAACATTTCTGACTTTGGCCCATCTAATAATGCACTGATTACATACTTTATAAATACGGCACCTTGTCCACAGTCGTAAAGAAGTCTCTCGTTGTGCCTCAAGTTTTGGTTATCTTAAAAAAGACCGAATTTAATTCTTAATTATGCATATACGTAAACAATGATTAATACGTTACCCTGTGCACAATTGTAGGAAAATTCCTGTTTATAGCAAAGTCGTAGTTCTCGTAATGCATCAAACTTTGGTAGTCGTAAGGAAGACCGAATGTTGTTACTTGATTTGTGGTCATCTTGTTAAAGTTGTGCCTCATGTCTGTTGGTTCTGCAATTGTTGCATTCATTAGAAATATGTTTGGTAGGAATAAAAGGAAAATATTAAAAAAACGTAGGCTTCCGTGGTTGTGTTCTAGAAATTTTAAATCTTCCGGCACATGAGGAAGTTAAAATTGGCAACGTTTAATTGCCAATTCCCTGCTTGAAGGAACTATAGCAGTGTCATGCTCCGTCATGATAACTTTCACAACAAAGTACTTTGCTCAAAGATAATGTTGACTGAAAATCGTGCTAAATAACTTGTCGCCAACACGAAGAAGCATTTATGCCTGTGAAGGTCATTGGCACAAAATATCAGCAACTTCTCCTCATTCCTTATTTACGCTACCTCGGCCGGAATTTTCACAACTTTTAGATTCTGACCTCTGAAGCTGATGAACTTCCCTGACAGCCTGATCATATGTCGTTTGTTATTAATAAATAAACAAAATCACCGGCCTATCAAATAGCCTGTCAATTAAAAATACGATTATCCTTGTAGGTACGAGTACATTTGAAACTAAATTTGTTTATCTACTCACGGCAGCAAAATTAGCAATTACTGGACTGTTTTTAAGCTGCAAAATGTCATTTTATCTACACTGTCAAACAATACGGGAAATATTTTAAAACAGTACGCAAAATGTTTCAAAACAGTAATGAAAAAAGTACTAGGGAGTTATGGCTCATTTAAATAACATGGGAAACAAGTCAAAACTCCCTAGGCGGGACATGAATGAGCGGAGGTTATTATTTTACAAATTATTGCGTGAATTTCGGTATTGTTTTATTTTGTAAACTATGATTTATTCTAGCTTGTTTCTAGTGTGTAACTTTCTTTATAGTTACTTAAAATTACGATATTATTATTAAATGTTTAACATTTGTTTATCTAAAATTAATGTTTTGGAAACAAATTGGCAACACTGATAATTTTGGCATTAAATTAAATTATTTATCAGCTGTTTATGAATCGACAGATTTTTAATGTTTAAGTCGTCAGATTTTGTATTTCGTGTTGTTATATTTAGTTTAAGTATATAAAGTTACAAAAATAGAACGTTATCAAAAACTAAATCTGTAAACTAAAGTTAAGTTACTAAAACATAATGAGTGACAACAACAGTGAAGAGAATAAAGATACAAACATTGTTGACATTGACGAGTTATTGGACCACACTCCACCTGATATTGTCAGCGTTGCATCTACTTCAAAGCAGTCTTTACTGCCTGTAAAATCTCTCAGCAAGTATTTAAAATAATCTCTTGTGTATTTTTTCTGCCGTTAGTAGATAAAATAGTATATGCTACTATGCAGCAAAGGAAACATTGTAGACTCGTGCAATTAATTACCTGCCTCGGCTTACGCCTCTGCAGGTAATTTCCATAGCCCATCCTCGCCTTCGGCTCTGGGGCAGATTTATAAAACTCGTCTGCAAAGTTCCATTTTGCTGCCTAGTAGCATAATATACTATTGTTTGAAACTGTTGAAATTGAGTCACAATTTCTGATCCGACTGCATTTCTTCCCCTCAACTGTTCCGCCATGCACGAACTCGATAATTACTATTATTTGATTCTCAAGGGATGGTGTTGATTTTTAGTCTTCTATTGACTACAAATAATTGGTTGAGTTACGAAAGGAGGCTTTGCTTAAAATTCTAAATTAGCCAACAGGACGGGCATATTATTTTCTGTCGAGTTTCCATTACTGATCTTACTGAAGTTATTTATGTATGTAACTCTTTAAGTTACTCGAGTTACTAGGCTTGGCGATGTTGAGATCTTACTAAAACAGTCAAACGATCTTCAGTATAACTTACGTGTCTGTATATTATTCCAGTTGATAGTAACATAGTTATCTCTATCAGGTCTGGACTGCTCGTGCCATAACCCAGCTAAATGTAGTAGTTCGTGCTCAGTTATGCCTCTAGGATTGAGACACCCAGGTGACTCTAGGTTGGTGTAGGCGTATCCCTGCTGATCTAGACTGTAACCTACTACTGACCAGCAACCACCTCCTTGCTGTTTACTGATGATAGTAACAGGACCACGACCATTCCATTGGACAAATCTGTAAAATCATCAATTTTGTGTTTTTTCAGGTGAGAATAATCAAGGCTGTTGCCTTTACTGAACGAACCGAAACTTCTTGTTCCGCCTTATAAGAGAATACTGTAATGAGTTCCATTAATGAGACCTTACTCATTTTGTTATTTCCATGTACATCCTTAAGAGGTCTTATACTGCATTTATAATCCAATTTAATCACATCCACTGAAAGTCAGGTACTATTAACCCGCCAGGTAATAATAGGTTAAGGTTAGTTTTCTCGGATCTAGAATCCAGAACATTGCTAATGTTTAAGTAAGACATATGTGAACCAAAGTATAATTTGTATTTAAACCTATAGCGTTATGCTATGCTATAATTTTGATGTAAACCATATACGTCATGATCTAATCTAAAATACCTCCTTATGCCAAGAAGATATTTGGAATAACTCTCTATGATAAAAGAAATCTGACCTTATACAAGTTCTGGCTTGAATCGTCTGCATGGCTTGGTAGACTATTTGTCTCTCTTGACTAGCTGGAAAAATTAAATTTAATTGATTAGTTAAATGGCTGCCCTGTTTCACGAAGATACATCGCGTATCTTCGTGATTTAGATATCGCGTCTCTTTGGTACTATTACTTCTGGTATCAATAAAAAATTGATGTGAAGAGTAGAACTTTGGGATCTGTTGAATTGTGTGCATTTCTCCTTTGTTAAGGATTTCTACAGTAGATATCATCAGCACTATGTCGAAATTGTGTCAAAAGGTTTATTGAGGAACTAATTGTTCTGAAGTTTTATTAAAAACTTTTAATTTTTTAGTTATAATTTAAAAGTTTGTTAGGTTTGTTCGGCACATGAACTGGAGTACACTACTCTACTCTGTACTATTCTTCTTTACCCTCAAATTTTTCATTTTGGAGTAATCCAGGGTAAAGTGGAGTGAACTCAGGATTAGATACGTGCACGAACAGATTATCTAAAAAAGAAAATGTGTTCGAAAAACTCTCAAAGCTGTGAAATGTTTTATTATATACAATGGTTAATGGGATTGTAATTTTTGTTATTTTATTTTGGACAAACTTTCTGAACTTTTTTCCATTGGTATTAGAAGAAAACGGAAGAGGAAACATTTATAGAGCCGTTTGTCTTCTTTCTTTTTGATCTCTTCATTATTTATCGGGACAATGGCCGATTCAAAGATACAGTTGGAATTTTGTTTTCCCGTCTAAAGAAAAAGTTGCCAAGCTAGTGCTCTGCGGCTAAATTTAAAGCTATAATTTTGCATAATAACTTGTAGTTGACTACGTCATATGTAAAAATCATAACGTATGATCGATTTGCCGTTGATTTATGGTGGAACAAACAGAACAATTTCACGCTAAACTGACAATATTTAGTTTGTTTACGTTGTAAAAAATGATATATATCATTTTTAACTTGAAATAGAGATTAAACCAATAGAAACTTATTTTTAGACAATTTAGTTAGCTTCAAACTTTATTTGATAGAATTTATGATATTTTGTATTCCTACCAAGATATTAAGGAAAACATGAAAAACGGGGCACGTTTTGGTCCACTACGGTCGCATCTGTGATGCAAAGTTAAGGGGCTTTTTTGGTGGTATACCTATACATGTCCAAACAGATTCCCGAAATAAAATTATTTTGACTACTTAAAAATTCACAAAATACCCGTTTGTTGACTAGACTTAAAGATTATTTTTCAATTTTAAAAAAAAAATGTATATAAGTCATTTGATAAAAACGAACCAATGTATACTAAAATACTAATATATACTAAATTTCTATAATATAAAATTCTATAAAAATATAAATATAAGATATGGAGAAAACTCGAGCAGAGCCCTCGCTCTAGATGAGCTTTACATCTACTGAGGGCTCTCACCAAATGAAAACAGTTAAAACAATTAAAACTTAAAGTTAATCTTTTTTTTATTAACATAAAAGAAATATGTTTTTGTAAAAATATTATTGTAATATAATTTTTGGGTGAAAATAGAGAAAATTATTAACAAAATACTAAAAATTTGGCACATATGTTAGTTTTTAGATATATAACTATATATAAAAAGTTTTATAAATTTTCGATTTTTTTACCTTATTTAAGATTTATTCTATCCGAAAAATGATTATCTATTAGGGCAAACATACCTTAGTCTCTTTGCATCTTAGTTTGTCTAGGATTGCATGAGATTTAGTACATACTGAGCCAAATTAGTTGGGCGTAATGTATAGTTGTTGCTATGTGGAATCAAATACGTTTCGAGAGCAGATAGTTCTCCTTTGGTCAGGTCGGTGTAATATGTATTAGGTGTCATGATTTCAACCTTACATTATAAACAGGCATTTCAAGCTGAATTACTTACTGAAAGACTGGTGCAAGACGTAAGGTATCTGGGCATTAGGCCATTGTCCTCTAAGTATAGCATTCCTTGAAAATTCCTCATCTGTTTCATTGTTAGGTTTGGCGATGTCTCCCTCTATCAGTTCTAGCTTCGGTACGTCTCCTTCAGCGAAACATGCTAAACCCCCGAAACAACAAATTATTAATAAATACATTAAGCTGTGAAGAAAGGGTTCAAAGAAACTTCTCTCCACTGATCCGAATACTATGTATTGTATAGACATATTATTCCAATCAATGGAGTGATGTTTCTTTCAATCCCTTTTACTGTTTGACTATACGAAGTCAAAAGACTTTTAAACGTCCATCCAATCCATTTTTCAATATTACAAACGTATTGAAAACTGTCTTTGTCATTACAAATTATTCGAATCAGTGGAGGAACTTTTCTGTCAATTTTATTTTTAAGATATGTTCATGTTGAAATCATTTCATATTTTTCTACGATAAAGCTCCATGTAGCTACCATTTATAGCTCCATTTAGGCTATAACCATGGGATGGTAAGTTTGCTCCTATTTCTCTATCTCATAAAACGTCCATGGGGTCAGAGAAGTCCCCTTTTTTTTGACATCCCGTTAATCCAAGATCCTTGATGCCAATATCTCAAAGTGTGGTAAAAGTGGTTTCTGCTTCTCATAAAATTACAGTCAATTTCAAGCCATAATAAAACCACTAAAACCCTCATTTTGAATATGAAATTCGTCACCAACACAATATGATACAGCCTACAATCAATCTATTTATACTCACCCTGGGCATCGTCTGGACAGGAGATCCTAAGATCGCTTCCCAATCCTATTCCAATCAGCCCTAACAAAACTACTAAAAACTTCATTATCTATCTAATATTTGTCACCAACAGTGATAATAAACTAACAAAGCACGCTATTTATACAAATTTTCGTGATTACTTGCTACTTTCAAACAAGTGTTACTTAACTCAAATTCACGCACCTTGAATAGATCTAATTAACAACTTTTTCTGCTGTATCACTTAAATTTTCCAGGTCTCACGCTCATCTGTAAAATTTTCCTAATTGCTTGCTTCATTAGTTTCTATTTTACTCCTTTAATAGTTCTATGAATGAAAATTCATGTCATGCTATTTTACGTTGTAATAGAACATTTGATGCATTCATATTGCTTTATTTGTTCGCATTTTGCTTTTTACGTTCTAAAACAAATGAAAAGTATTATAATGTTGAAAAATACGATATAATTATCTTCAACTACATATTTGCTTAGTACTCCTATTGTAGTGTTTAGATTGTATTTGCTTTTATAGCCACTCGTTAGTAAAACCAAATATTTATTCGTTTAAAGTCGCCTTTAAATAGTTTGCTTATAAAATAATATTTATTTACTTCTTTATTATTTAGCCAGCTGGTAAATGACCCGAATAATTCTGGGTAATGATTGTTCTCTGAGCATAGAGATATATATATTTTTTATTGAATCAAAATCCGTTTCAGGTAAAAAAAAGTTGTTTGGAGCAATACTATTTTTTTCGGGGCAGCACCCCCAAAATTTATAAGGGAGTCCGAACCAAAAAAAAAAAAAAATAAAATACTACAAAACGTATTAAAATAAAATCAACGTCTGGAGATAAACTTTTGTAAACACAATGGGAGTAAAATGCTACTTTTTCCTCTCGTAATAACCTTCCTTGGCTTCGCCTTGGTAGTTAATAGTCATAACTCCCTCGGCTTTGCCTCGGGAGTTTAGCCAATAAATTCCTAGGCTTCGTCTCGGGAGTTAAATACTTTGGTTCTCTTGGCTTACGCCAAGAACTGCTCAGGGAAACAATAGCATTCTTTACTCCCTTGGTGCATAAATAACTATTTTAAGAAGCTTAAGTTTAAAGAAATAGTTGATTTTTCGTAACAACCAGTACGAGCACTATGTCAAATATATTTATTGTAGAAAATTATTAATAAAGTTAAAAAAAGCTGGTTTCTTTATGGCAGTTTGTATGGTCTGACACTTAGGTTGTCGGTAACCATAGAGATATATACTAGAGGGGACATAGCCTATCTCAATACATTGAACGGCCTGAAAACATCGTTTTGGGGCTCTGTGTAACCTCATTAAAACCTCCTTCAAAAGAGTGTTCGAGTTATTATAAATCAGTTGTTTTCGGCTTCCCGCAAATTGTTTGTGTCTTGATCTGTAATTTTAACATTCTACTATATGAGTTATTGTAATTTTGTTCTGATTATTTGATTATATTTTTAGCGATTGTGGTCAGGTTACTTTTTCGATGGTTCAGAATTCAACCAATAGGGCCCCTCTAGTAATAATATACAAGGAATATCTGCGTTTCTTTCACGTTCCAGAAATTTGTAGCATTTTTTATGCATAAGCACCAATTAGATAACTGAAATGAATACGAAATTCAAACTGTTCAATTCTATTAAGTAGGTACTATTTTATGTTGCTTCTTGTTTTTCACTGTTGCTGTACTGTTAAATAAAATAAATATAATATCAACTCATTACTGGCCTAAATAAATATTATACGTTCGTAATAACTAGATAAACTATATAACTAAACAACTTTATATAAAAAGCTAGCTGCGGTGCTCTAATACTATAACGAAAATGACATATCTAAAATACTTATATTTTAAAAATTTAATATTTTACAATGATTTGCATTTATTTTAGTTACATTGAATCACTTATTAAACTTATTTAAACAGTTTATTTCCCGATACCAGCGTGAGAAAACAAAATACTGTAAGTAACACGCAAAGAATTATTATAATTACAATTATTATGGAAAATAATTAATATTACTGAGACATAGAATTCTTGTTTTTCTTTGCTTCGCCGAAGCTGATAGAATTTATAACATGATTCACTTTTATGAATGAAATAATTTTTTTGACTTGTTAGGTTATAGTCAGGAATTGAATTGAATTACAAGAATAAATATTAAATTTTCCTAATAACACGTCAGGTTATAACCTCCAAATGATGACGCATTAAGTCGATTTGCCATACAAAATAGTGACCCCATCGAAAACCAAAAAATGGAGAGAATCCAACACGAAACACATGTCAAAAACCAATTCCACATGCTTGGTACAAACTGCGCATGCTTATAATTTTCATAACAGCGCAGGTCTTAAATTTTAGAGGCAACCTTACCTCTCAATGGTTCCCCATTGTTTATTGCTTGAAAAGATTATAAACACGCTTGATGATTATATTATCACCCACTGAAGTGGCGAAGTATAGTCCAAAATTTAAATATTTTTGTACTTTTTTATGTTTTTAGTAATATTTTTGTACTTTTGTTTTTAGTCTCTCTGAAGATCAAAAAATTGTAGCCTCGAAGTCGTTCTTTTCCAGATAGTAATGATCCTTTTATAAAAAATAGAGAAAAGTAGCTTTCTTATAATTTAAAAATTAAAAGGTTGCTATTTTTTGTTAAATTAAAAAAAATCAAGTAGTAACAATTTCATAGCAAAATAGTATAAAGTTAAGCTGCTCATGATAGCTTAGGAGCCTGAGTTGAGCAGCTTTGTTAACAATCCAATCCAACACTATAGTTTCCAGGTAGTGCTAGGAAAGGTAGGCACTCTAGAAAGTTTCCATGATGTACTTGGATCCTACATAGTTATATGAAAAATAGAAATTTTTTATTAACAAAAACAATGTAAATCTAATGTAAACTATTTATTTATTTAAAATGGACTACATGGGTACGATGGTCAGCTATATCGCCTTTATGTCATCTTCCACTCGGTGGACTTGTAGTAGTTGGCTCTTTCGTTGTAGAAGTTGGCTCTTTCGTTGTAGAAGTTGGCTCTTTCGTTGTAGTAGTTGGCTCTTTCGTTGTAGTAGTTGACTCTTTCGTTGTAGTAGTTGACGTTGTAGGAAGGGGCCTACATACCAGATGACAGTCAGTTATTGGAGTTTCCTCATCCGAGTAATCACAGGGCATGAATAGACACATCCAATCTGAGTAATCGTAGTCATCGCATGTCGGGGCTTTAGTAGGGCATACCCATGTGCAATTCTGTCCTTGGAACTTCAACATAAATAGTAATTAACGTATATAATTTGATACTACCGAGTTTTGCAAAACATGAATAGTTGACACAATATAATTGTGCGAGAGACGCCTAGGAAATGTAACCAGCAAAATGCAATGCTACATCTGGGAAGTGTTCCATCATTCGACATTCGTCATCATTGATGGCTCGACATAATGTCATGTCCCACTCTGTTTCGTTACGTTTAACTCATCAGGGCGCCGACAGAACCTGAACTCACTCTGACCTTCAATTAGATCCGAAGAATTAATCGACCTTCACATTAAATTCATCGGAATTTATTGAAGGTCAGAGTGAGTTCAGGCTCTGTCGGCGCCGGATGAGTTAGATGTAACGAAACAGAGTGGGACATAACATTATGTCGAGCCATCAATGAAGACGAATATCGAATGATGGAACAGTTCCCAGATGTAGCATTGCATTTTACTTGTTACATTTCCTAGTGTCTCTCGCACAATTATATTGTGTCAGTAATTAACACCTTAATAATTAATTGAAAAAGAAACGTTTATAATTTGCTAGCTTCAAAATTATGTCTGAGAAATTTTAATTTTGACGTCGAGAAATAAAATTAAAGTTAATCTCCTTCTTTGAATGTTTTATTTCATTCTATTCATTCTTGCCAAAGTAATCTATTTCATCTAAACGATATTAGGGTTGAAGATTTAGGTCTTCCGGTGGTGACCCTGTCAATGTAGATGAAAAGACCGACGTTTCGCTTCCACTGTGGGAGGCATCTTCAGGGATGTTGGACATCATGGATAGAAATACAATGCTCTACAAAACTGAACTGAAGATGAAGACGATATTAGGGTATTTGATTTGATGTGTTATTAGCGTAGGAAAGCAACAATGTAGCAGCTATGAATCTCAATGGTCTTACGCTCTTTATTGGTATTTTGTTTATTATCAGAGATGTTTCAATTTAAGTCAATTTATTCCCTCCCACTTTTGATGGAGTCTAAATGAACCCAAAAATAAATAAAAATATTACTTACTCCGTCTTGGGGAAATTGTTGGCTTTTGTTCACTAATACCATTATTATTACCATTACAAACAGTTGTTGAGAACAGAATAATCTATTCATGATTAAGTGATGAATGATGTAGGTAACTGTAAGAAATTTTAAATAGAAAATTTAAGTAGTGAGAACTTGAAGGAAAGACTAAATGTAAAGACACTAAACTATCAAAAAATCGGGTACGGGGTACCTCAGAACTTTTCCTTATTACATCGGATTCACTCATCCTCCTAGCTTCCGACTCGCTTCGCTCGTTCTCAGAATAACAAGTCGTTAAATTTACACTGAAAAACGTCTTCAGACTCGCTTCGCTCGCCCTCAGATAGTAAATAGATTCGTTTCATTTCCAGCGGTCACCCATCCAGGCACTGATTTCGCTTCAATACTTGTCGTATTCAAACGAAACTTAGTGTACTTATTTATTAATTCAAGGTATACACTTGTGCCGAATTTCAACTTAATTAAATAATTTTCCGATTTAATTTTTTTTTTAAAGATGTACACAAGTAATTTAATAAAAATTGAATTATTGCTGTTATAATACGACACACGGCTAAAATCAATTGACACCCCGCCAAAAATCTGTGAGGGAAAGAATTCTATTGGTTCAGACCGACCCCGCTCTTTCCCCCTCCACTTTATGCCAACCTCGGTATAAAAAAATACCTTTTTCGTAAATAAAATCATAAAAAGGCAACACTGGTTGTAAATATTTGAAACCTCGCGTCGCTTTTATTTCCCTCATTGTACATATTTATCTGTTCGAGTTCGTTTCGTTATATTCCAATCTGTTTAATTCATCCAATTATTGCAGAGTTGTAATATGATCTGAGTGCCTATATTTGACGCATGGACATTGATGTATTCTTCAAGCATTTCTTGCTATTAGAGTACAGCGCAGGGTTTGGGGTCTGTCAACCAAAAGACAGCATTTTTTTCGAAAATGCCAATGTCTTTCAATAGATGACAGTCTTGACTTTTTTAAGTCATGAATGCATATTGTGTCATATTATTTTTATAATATGAAACAATAAGCATTCAATTGTACAAACATGACACAAAAAAGCAGTTTATTTTGGAAAAAAGTAATTATAGCTGACGATTTATTAAAATCGTCAAACTTTTATCATAGAACTATTATGATCCATTGCATTACGTAATCAAAAACTTTAACTTCACTTAATTCATACTTCCCGAACAAATTTAATGCAACACTTTGGTAAATTTATAAGATACAACGATATTCCTACTTAAAAAGTAAATAAATAAATTTTTAAAAATAAAAAAAATACGATATCAAATAAAAACAAATCATAAAATTCAAAACATAACCTGACTTTCAGTGTTGCCAGAGTAGGGAATTTTTTTTGTTACTATAAAGAAGGGATTTTTTTATTTAAAAATGAGGGTTGAAAGCATTGAGATTTTGGCGGGGTGTCAATTGATTTTAGCCGTGTGTCGTACTATAATGAGATAAAACATGGCACATATGTTAGTCTTATACATGGTTAAATGCTTCCCAAATCTCAATCCGATTTTTCATAATTTTTCCGTGTTTAAATGATTTTGTTTGAAATTTTTACTGAGTCATTATTGCTGGTTACTGAAGTCATAAAAAATATTTTTCAAGCAGCTCAACTGCAGCGGTGGACTGATTTTTGTACAAAGTTTAAACTTTCTAGCATAAATACACTAGGAGCTACGATGATAACAGACACACACACACACACACGTTCAGACTAACAAAAACAACTTGGTAAAAACAACTCAGGAGGCCTTAAAAACATCTGAAACGGATAATTCATCCCGGTTTCGAATTTTTCGCTAACACAATACTTTTCCTATGTACCTACGGTGTAAATGAGGAAAAGTAACAAATTTCAGTTACTGTTAATCAATTAAACGTAACAAATCGGGTACAGAATATATCTTGAACTTTTATCAAACATGTCGTATTCGTTTTCATCGTCCTCAGACAGTAAAACACATCTGTTTCATTCACAGCGTTTACCAGGTACTGATCCCGGTCAAAGCTATTTGTCATTGTTCTAATGAAACCGTGGATATAATAGCCGTATTGTAATGAAATTCATACTTATATAACTTATACTTAAAGTTCACTCATTTATTAAGAGTTACATTCGTCACAAATTTCAACTCGATTGTATTATTTTCCGATTTTTCATTTTTTTTTTCAAAACTTACTATGTTTCAAAACACGTATACATGTCATTCCATAAAATTGAACTAGTGCTTAAAATAAAACGAAACTTGGCAAATTGTAGGTCTTATGTAGGACCTATATGCTTGTTAGATTAATTAATTAATTCATTCATTCGATCGTTTATCCTATTTATGAAATTTCCACTGAGTCATTAATAGCATTTAATAAGGTTCAAAAATATTTTCTGGATACCACGACTAAACCTAAAATTAATTTTTAAACCAAGTTTCAACTCTCTAAAACAAACAAAATGGGAGCATATGATTATAACAGAGAGAAACAGACACACACATACAATTTGTTAAAAACCACTCAAGAGGTCTTAAAACCACCTACGGATATTAAGTTATTTAATATGCGTAAGTTGTTCAATATCCCCGTTTCAGATTATATTATACCTACGATATAAATGAGGAAAAATAAAAACATAAGATAGATGTAAATAACACAAAAGGAACACTCATAGAGAATACAGATTTTTTTGCTTATATAGTACACACAATTTATTTCGTTAATAAATTTGCACTTATCAAGTTTATTTTAGTTTAAATTTACGACTGTAATATAAATAAGTAATTCCAGCGCGGAGGTCTGCTAGTCGAGCGAATTTTCTTTAAGATGCGTGCTTCTTTTCTCAACAATTCATTCCTTACTTTGTTGTTTTTCAGTCATGCTTCATTATCTAAGCAGCAGGTATACTATTTGTTACTTAATTGTTTTCATTTTTTGGAATTTTCCAAAGGAAAACTATGATCATGATTTAAAAATCGGCACTGCGAATTATTATTTGTGCTCAAATATAGCTTAATTTTTACTATTAAAAAAGCATAAACTGTTCATAATATTGTGAGAATTCGCCTGGCACGCAGAGCACCGGGGACAAATTTAAACTTGATAAGGGTACATTTATTAATATAAAAAAAAAGTTTTTAACATATAAAACGGACTTCTAAACGAAATGAAATGCAATGAATGTAATAATACGGATTTCTAAACATGGTGTAAACCAATAAATATAACAAAACGGATTCCTAAATGAGATGTAATGCAATGAAACGTATTTTTAAACCAGATGTAATGTAATGAAACGGCTTTCTGACCTGATCTAGATGTAATGCAATGAAACGGATTTATCAACCAGATTTAATGCAATGAAACGGATTTCTAAACCGGATGTAATGCAATGAAACGGATTTCTATACCAGATATAATGCAATGAAACGGCTTTCTGACCTGACCTAGATGTAGTGCAATGAAACGGATTTATCAACCAGATGTAATGCAATGAAACGGATTTCTAAACCAGATGTAATGCAATGAAACGGCTTTCTGACCTGACCTAGATGCAATGAAACGGATTTATCAACCAGATGTAATGCAATGAAACGGATTTCTAAACCAGATGTAATGCAATGAAACGGCTTTCTGACCTGACCTAGATGTAATGAAACGGATTTCTAAACCAAATGTAATGCAATGAAACGGATTTCTAAACCAGATGTAATGTTATGAAACGGATTTCTAAACCAGATGTAATGCAATGAAACGGCTTTCTGACCTGACCTAGATGTAATTTAATGAAACGGCTTTATCAACCAGATGTAATGTAATGAAACGGATTTCTAAACCAGATGTAATGCAGTGAAACGGCTTTCTGACCTGACCTAGATGTAATGAAAGGGATTTATCAACCAGATGTAATGCAATGAAACGGATTTCTAAACCAGATGTAATGCAATGAAACGGCTTTCTGACCTGACCTAGATGTAATGTAATGAAACGGCTTATCAACCAGAATGTAAGTAATGAAACGGATTTCTAAACAGATGTAATATAATGAAACGGATTTCTAAATTAGGTGTTATGCAATTAATGTAATTAAACAGATTTATAATTCTGATGTAATTCAATGATTGTAATGAGACGGATTTTTAAAAACCAAGATATATGCAATGAATGTAACGAACGGATTCCTAAACCATAAGTGATGCAATGAATGTAATGAAACGGATTTGACAGTCTCCTGACTTCAATCTTCGCCATGCCAATTAGCGAATTTTTTAAAGGTAATTCGCTGACAACAAATTGTTAAAAATGCAATAAAGTTTTTAAGTTTTTACGATAATTATCTACTTTGAAACGAGTTGTTGAGAGCAAATTTATGGTTTATGTTAGGATGGTTGACAGGTTTTCTCCCTTACTTTGAATTTTTTCCTAATTTATATCTGTTAGATAAACATGCGAGGAAAATAAATTTGGTAGTCAAGGCTGAGCCTTAGGACTTAAATTAAACAATGGTCTTCGGCCCCTGGTTCTTTCACGGGTCTTCGGCAAGCTCAGAATAAGTCTCTTGTGTATTAGTCATTGTTTTGAATTCAAGATATAATTAATTATTATTATTATTTAGTGCAACAAATTTGGCCATTCTTTTAGCGTGGTCCCGAAGGGGTATTGTACTGTCTGATTGGAAAAGTAGCCAGACAGAGGTGGGGGCAGGGGATCAACTTTTTTAATTTTCCTAATTTATATCGTAGGTATATAGGAAAAGTATTGTGTTAGCAAAAAAGCGAAACCGGGAAGTCACCGATGTTATCCATTTCAGGTGTTTTTAAGGCCTCCTGTGTGGTTTCAACAAAATTGTCTGTATGTGTGTGTGTGTGTCTGTTAACATCGTAGCTCCTTGTGTATTTATGTAATTTATGAAAGTTGAAAATTAGTGCAAGAATCAGTCTACCGCTGTCGTTATGTTCTTTGGAAAATACTTTTTCATGACGTAATTAACCCGCAATAATGACTCAGCAAAAATTTCGAAAAATTATAAAACGCGGAAAAATGATGCGATCGGATTGAGATTTAGGACGCATGTAGCCATGTAAGACTAACATATGTGCCAAGTTTCATCTCATTATCAGCATTAATTAAATTTTTATCTAATGACTTGGGTAAGTTTTTTTAAAAAAATTGAAACTTCGGAAAACAATTCAATTGAGTAGGAACTTGTTACAAGTGTATACCTTTACTTAAATAAGTAAACTAAGTTTTGTTTCCATGCGACAAGTATATCTAAGATTTTTTTTGGATCATAAAAGATAACCAGCATTAAGCGTGGTCAGTGCTGTATGGGTGACCGCTGAGACGGATGCATTTACTATCTAAGGACGAGCAATGCGAGCCCAAAGACAGGCTGCTGTAAAAATTAGGCAAATTGCATATTCCGAGGATGAACGAAGCAAGTCCGAAGCTGGGACTTGCGTAGCGATGTGCCGAAGCTAGATGTGCGTAGCGAATAAGATGTGAAGAGGAAAATGTTTTACTTGTATTTTATAAGGAATTTTTTTAAAATACAATGGCAAAATGTCAAAATAAATAGCAATCATCAATTGCAATAATAATTTTTACGGAAAATATGTTTTTAAACAGTGTCACAAATATAATAAAGTAAAGAAATATAGTAAATATTATAGTAAAGAAATTTAAATTTATTAGAAAAATAATTATATATTTTATTTAACTTCTGGACTGCCTCTCTATCTATTAGGATCTATTAACCATAGAATGTTTTAGAGGTAATTGACCTAGATGTATATATTATATATATATATATATATATATATATATATAATATATATATATATATATATATCTGTGTGTGTATGTGTGTGTAATTTTACATATAGTCCAAGAGCCGGAAACCAAATAATATCAAATCAATTATTATACCTTAAATTATGAAGAAAAAATCATAGTCTGCCTATCCAGAGTGGACCCCTTCGTATGATTGCGCATGCTCAAAATTTTAGAAAATCGCACAAATCTTATAGTTTTCTTGTAATAAGTGGTTCCCTGTGGGTCGTGTGCAAAACATAAAGAGTACATTTTTTAAAGCTGATAAAGTGTTCTATAAAAAGAGTGTTTAATCATTAAAATCGGTTATGGCTCTTTAAACACTGAAAAAATGATCAATTTATGCAAAGTCAGCGAATTTCTTTGCAAAAATATTGGCTTTTTGTGCATTTTTTGTCCATTTAAAAAAATGTCATAACTTTAGTTGTATTTATCCGATTTTGATGAAAAAATACTCATTTTATAGGAAATTTTATCAGCTTTCAAAACAGTTCTCTTCATGTTTTGCACATAACCTACAGGAAACCACTTATTACAAGAAAACTGGAATTTGTGCGATTTTTTAATATTTTGAGGCAGACTATGCTTTTCCTTCATAATTTAAGGTATATTTTCAGAAAAATTTGGTTTGATGTAGTACAGAATGAGTCACATTTTTTTAGGCCTGGCTCTGAGACCAATATGTTTTATCTTAAAAAAATACCAAACAATTTTGTACAAAGTTTCATTCAAAGTTAATGAGTATTTGGTCATATCAACTAAATCTGTGTACGACCAAACTATTTACGTA
Organism: Microvelia longipes; assembly: GCA_018340805.1. Lineage (NCBI taxonomy): Eukaryota > Metazoa > Arthropoda > Insecta > Hemiptera > Veliidae > Microvelia > Microvelia longipes. Next base: position 18,318,130 of record JACMZG010000022.1, read on the forward strand.
CATCCATAAATACAGACATATTTTTTGTTTTTAGAATAACTTTGTTTGATGAAAAACATTGTTGACACAATTTCAGCTATAAAAAGTTTTTCTGATATAGAATATAAGGAAGCAGATAAGCACTCAAATCGCCAATATAGTTGCAAATAATTAATATAATAATTCACTTAATAAAAACAAAGTCATTCCCGATTTATTAAAAAAAATATCTTGAGATAGATTAGCAACACGAAACATATTTTAGAGCTAATTATCGCAAACATGTTCTATTATATACTTATGTCAATAATTAAAATCTTATAATAAATAAATATATCAATTATTCGATCATGTTTCATAATTATTTAACATTTAATTTAATCATTTATTTGCTTAAATTAATTGTGTTGTTTATTTTATATACGTTTATTCTTCTTCTATGTATAAAATTAAATTGAAAAGGTTACAAAAAAAAATGTTTACATTTTGTAATTTACTTGTAGACTATTTACTAATTATTTAGTAAATTTAGAGTATTTATTCATTTACATGGTAAATAATTTGATAATTAACAATAATTGTATTATGTATTTTTCTTGTTTAAAAATAAAACAATAGCGGAGTGGTTATTATAAAATTTATTTTAATTTTTCAGCTAGTAATAGACATAAAAATAGCTAAGAATTATATAGACACCTATATCTTATGCAAATTTTATAGACACTAAGACAGAAACATGGAGTGTCTTATTCTTGGTTTAATGACTGTTATTACCTGCAGCTTACCTTGAGAGTTTCCCAGTTGTTGGTAACAAATTATTGTTATTTCATATTCAAAGAAGTTAAGATGGTCAGATTGATTTTATACTGTTTTTTTGCTTTTATTCTATTCAAATTTCGTCATTGTGCCAAATTTCGTAAGTTTTTTTTTATTTGTTTTGGAAATGTTTCGTGATAATAACTGTTGGAATAGTCGAGATAAATTTAGGGACGGGCGTACTATTAAAAGCTTTTGATAATAAAGAAGTAGCTTTAGGGATGTTTTTCGTTTGACACTGTGGACCACGGTTTACTGCTGGATAAACTGTTCAGGTATGGCGTAAGAGGTAAAGCCCTTGATTGCATTCGATCTTTTTTAAGAGATGAAATACTGAGGTAATCAATTTTGTTGCTGATTTTAATGTGGCAGTTCATAATCAAAAAAATAAAATAGCCAGTCAAGTTAAAAATGTGTGCCAGAAGGCTACAAAATGGTCAATATTAAAAAAAATCAAAAAGAGGCAGGCAGAGGCAGACGGCTAAATATTAATAAATTAAAATTAAACGTTGATAAAAGTAAATGCATTCTTTTTAAATCTGGTGAAAATGACTGCAAAATTGACTATGCATCTGAATAAGTGAGAGATGCAAAATTTTTAGGGTTTTCTATAGAGTTAAATGGGATGAGCAGCTAGATTATTTATGTAGCTACTTAAGCAATAAATACTTACTTATTTAGAAAATTTAAGTGCATTTATGAAAATGCACTTAAATTAAATATTAGAATAATATTTAAATTATTCTATTATTGACACAATATAATTGTGCGAGAGACACCAAGGAAATGTAACAAGCAAAATGCAATGCTACATCTGGGAACTGTTCCATCATTCGACATTCGTCATACTTTATGGCTCGACATATGTCATGTCCACTCTGTTTCGTTTACGTCTAACTTATCAGGGCGCCGACAGAGCCCTGAACTCACTCTGACCTTCATTAATTCCGAATGATGGAACAGTTCCAGATGTAGCATTGCATTTTGCTTGTTACATTTCCTTGGTGTCTCTCGCAAATTATATTGTGTCAACTATTCATGTTTTGCAAAACTCGGTAGTATCAAAATGATATATATTCTATAATTTATCATTTATGAAAAATTATTGATTCAAGCTTACTATGCGTTAATCTACAGTAAAATTATTTATGGCATAGTTATATGGGGCTCATCTTATAGTTTAGAACAAGTATTTCTACTCCAAAAGAAATTTATAAAGATCATTTACGAAATGAAATTTTTAGATTCATGCAAAGGCAAAGGCAAGTTTAAAAAGAATAAATTACTGGCGGTACCATGAATTTTTGTTTTAAAATGTCTTTTATTTGTAAAAAAGCATTCGGAATATTTTGCTGATGTAATAACGGATAGATAGGATTATAGATAGGAGATAGAGGATAGAGGATAGATAAGATTATTATCAGAATCATTCGAGGCTAAATTAAGAACTAAAAATTATGAGTACGCATATGTCGCTTTTTAAAGACGAAAAGAATATGCAAAGGTTGGAGGCATGACTATTAAGTTAATAGAGATTAAAATCATTATTAAAATTTTAGGTTAACACCAAGATAATTTTAGCGCGAGAAAGATCTTATTTAATATATTTGAGGCGCTGGATAAAAAAACCAGTCTGGAGTCGATATAACCTCTAAGAAACATGTAATATAAAACAAATCCCTATTACCGGATTATCACTAAAAAAAAGGAATATCAAAAAGTCCGAGAGTAAGGTGTCGTTTTCTTTTAGGGAACTCTGAGTCGAATAAAGCGTGTCTAGAATATTGCAAAGTAGTAATACTAATGCATAGGCAATAGTACTGTAAACCAAAATCTTAAGCAATAAATGAGGTCCGATATCCGGACCTCTTAACCAGATACTTTTCTAATAAAATTGAATTCAGTACTGTTTGCGTATTTAATTTTGATTATAATCGACAAATACGCGTTTAAATTAATGAAAATAATATGATTGAGACGAGAATATAAGCACTATAACTACTTCAGCAATGCTCAAAATCTGATAATAGACGAAGCAAATGTATATATTCCCTTCGATTTTAGTGTATCAGCGCGATAAAATAAATCCAGGTTTATTCATTTTTATTAATTATTTATTTTATTCCAAACCTTTTAAACATGTTTTTTCGAACATGTCTAAAAAAACGGCAAATAAAGAGATTAAGTTGTGACTACTGATTTAAAGGGAAATACTTGTTGAATTTTCTCTGAATCCCGACAACCTAAAGCTTTGTTTGTTTTATGTTTAGTTAATTAAATTGAATTATTAAATTAATTGAATTCGCCCGACATGTGAGCCACTGCGCCAGAATTTTATGTCCAAATATTTTTATCTACAGTTATATGATACTATCTACTATGTTTATTATGTACTTACTAAAAAAATACTGAAAATTATATTATTTATAATTTTTACCTATGACTAATAATTTGAAGCATATTTCATGAAACATTAAATTTATTAATTTGTATGAAATTTTTTAAAGATTTCCTACAATACTAAATGTATGGCCCTAAAAATTAAATTTCTTGTTGATATGAAAGTTTTTTTGAGGTAAGCGAGCGACACCAGAAGAATTAACTATATGCAAATTACCAGTAAAACGATTTGGAATCGGAATAACAAAGTAATTCTGGCGCGGTGGTCCGCAAGTCGGGCGAATTTCCTTTGGTTGCGTGTTTCCGTGCTTAACAACAATCCTGGTTGGAATGATAATTTTTATAGTTTTTTACATTATATAAGTTTACAACTTCTAAATAAATAATTCCGGCGCGGTGGTCCGCTATCGGGTGAATTTCATTTAGAATGCGTGTTTCCGTGCTAAACAACCCATTTCTTGCCATGCACATTGCGTGGTTCCGGTTCATGCTTTAGAACCTAAGCAGTTACTCAATTGTCAAGCACTGCTCGTAACTCATTTTGTCTGTATTTTCCAAAGGAAATGCGCTAAAACCTTTAAAGATAACCGACTAAGCTTAAAGATAAGTAACAAAGCTTTAAACTAGTGCAAATAATAGTGCGTACTTCTAATTTTAGAGGCATAGTTTTGTACAACAAACTGGATACTTATGCGCGCATTTATATTATAAAGTTATGTAGTTACTTAATATCAGAAGTTAATTTATTTTATTAACTGTTAGCTTTTATTATTTAATTTAAATTAATTAACTTAACGTAATTATTTTAATAGAATCCAAAAAATAATTATATATGATAAATTAAATATTATTAGGAATTACGTTAATAAAACGAATGATATATTCAAATTAACTAGTAATAACTAGCTAAATAAAGCAATTCTATATAGATTTAATAAATCTATATAGAATTACTTTATTTAATAATTAATATTTGTTAATTACTTACACTTAATTAATAATTAATTATATAAAACAATATAATAAAATCTAAAAGAATAGAGCTACTTATATTTATATGGATAAATATGGAGTTGTATGGATAATTAATATATTAAAATAATAAACATAATAATTAAAATAATTATTATGGAAACAAATATAAAATAAATTAAAATAAAGAACATAAAATAAGTTAAATTAATGCGAAATGTATAAATTATAAAACTGTTTAAGTAAAGAACTGTACCGAACTCAGCTTGGCTAGCGAGTAACCACAGCTTTGGCTGAATTAATTTTTTTTGTGTGTTAAAATATACTGAATGTTAATTGTTTGTGTTAAAATATTAATAAATGGTTTATTATCATTAATACTTATAAATACTATTAATAGGTAATTAATTAATATCAAGCATATTTTAGCGAGGATACTGTGATACTATAGTATGTCACACGGTTATAATCAGTTGACAGCATGGGAAAATAGTGTTGAGAAACCAATAGGGTTGATCCAATAAGAAATTGTGGGCGTGGTTCAACGTCCAAGATACCTCATTGGTTCCATTGCATTATTTTTTACGATGTCAACAGATTATAACCGTGTGTTATACTATAGTTTTATTTACAACAGATAACCTTAAGCAAGAAATGGATTGTTAAGCACGGAAACACGCATTCTAAAGGAAATTCGCCCGACATGCGAGCCACCGCGCCAGAATTTTATGTCCAGATATTTTTATCTACAGTTAAATGATAACATCTACTACGCTTCTTATGTGTTATCATTTGTCTTATATTATACAGGGTGACTTACTCTTAATGGGACAAAATAAAAATCTTGATTCTATGGACCAGGATGAACAAAAAATGTCATGTAAGCATAGGGTCGATTCTCAATAGTTCTCTAGAAAAATCGATATATCGAATTATTCGATACTTTACTATCTAATTCTCTAAAACGATCTACAACTTGAAAACTACTAAAGCTAAAGAGATGCGGTTTTCACTATTCTCAAGGACATTAAATTCCCTTTAAAATGGTATACTTTATTTCGCAATCATCACAATTAAACTTTACTTTATTTGCATTTAAAATAAAAATTTTTATTAGTACTAAAAATGTAAAAAATTTTAAATGCCAAAATCTTCGATATTTGTTCACTCATAGTTGAAACCTAAAAATCTTAAAAACAGCCTCATTCCATACCCTTTAAAATGATATAATATAATCTATGGCTTGTTTTTAACTTTAACCGAGATATTCTTAAAAAACTTGATGTAAGTCGCTTAGATTCTAAATTATTCACTATGTAAACAAAGACATTTACATTTAAATTATTTCAATTTGATTTACAAAATAAACTTTATTTTATTAGTTATAACTATATTATTAATTATTCTATGTTTTGTTAATCATAGAAAATAATCAACCCCCTCCCTCCACTCCCATATAGCTTAAAAAACTTAATTTAAGTCTCTTATAATAAAACAAATGCAACAAAAACATTTCTTGAAGAATTTTGTTGAAAGAATACAAAGTAATAGGTATATTTATACATAATTAAATAATAAATAAATAATTAACTTTTTACTGCAAGGGGAATTAAAAATCATTCTTCATGTAAATCACAAGAGAGATTCAAATCTTCCTCATTCAACTCTAATACATAGTCTACATCTTCTTAACAATGATTGTGTAGCTTCTTCAATTTGTGCTGCAGTTATTACAGCTCTTGACTCATGCACTTTCAGCATCAGGTCATCTCGATATTGTGGGGCTTGCCTGTATACTTCATCTTTCATTGCGCCCCAGGGAAAAAAATCTAGAGGTGTAAGATCAGGAGATCTCGGAGGCCAGGCTATTGGTCCCTCTCGTCCAATCCAGCGATTGGGATAATTTTCATTCAGCCCCACAAAATCGAGATGACCTGATGCTAAAAGTGCATGAGTCAAGAGCTGCAATAACTGCAGCACAAATTGAAAAAGCTACACAATCAGTGTTAAGAAGATGTAGACTATGTATTAGAGTTGAAGGAGGAAGATTTGAATCTCTCTTATAATTTACATGAAGAATGATTTTAATTCCCCTTGCAGTAAAAAGTTAATTATTTATTTATTATTTAATTATGTATAAATATACCTATTACTTTGTATTCTTTCAACAAAATTCTTCAAGAAATGTTTTTGTTGCATTTGTTTTATTATAAGAGACTTAAATTAAGTTTTTTAAGCTATATGGGAGTGGAGGGAGGGGGTTGATTATTTTCTATGATTAACAAAACATAGAATAATTAATAATATAGTTATAACTAATAAAATAAAGTTTATTTTGTAAATCAAATTGAAATAATTTAAATGTAAATGTCTTTGTTTACATAGTGAATAATTTAGAATCTAAGCGACTTACATCAAGTTTTTTAAGAATATCTCGGTTAAAGTTAAAAACAAGCCATAGATTATATTATATCATTTTAAAGGGTATGGAATGAGGCTGTTTTTAAGATTTTTAGGTTTCAACTATGAGTGAACAAATATCGAAGATTTTGGCATTTAAAATTTTTTACATTTTTAGTACTAATAAAAATTTTTATTTTAAATGCAAATAAAGTAAAGTTTAATTGTGATGATTGCGAAATAAAGTATACCATTTTAAAGGGAATTTAATGTCCTTGAGAATAGTGAAAACCGCATCTCTTTAGCTTTAGTAGTTTTCAAGTTGTAGATCGTTTTAGAGAATTAGATAGTAAAGTATCGAATAATTCGATATATCGATTTTTCTAGAGAACTATTGAGAATCGACCCTATGCTTACATGACATTTTTTGTTCATCCTGGTCCATAGAATCAAGATTTTTATTTTGTCCCATTAAGAGTAAGTCACCCTGTATATTATGTATGTATGTATACGTATCATATGTATTAATATCATTTTGTCTTGGAGCATAGTATGGTGCACTTAGTGATATCCGTGTGTTGCTCTGATGCCTCGTAGTCACAGTATTGCGGCATGACGAGGCAGAGTAGAGAGTAGTCATCGTAATACTCCGTACTCTCTTCTGAATCTGTTGCTGTGCTGTTAGGGCACACGAACTTGCACGATATGCCTGTCTCCTGTAATCAGTATTAGCAATAACCTTAATTCAGATGAAATTATTTTATTAACTACATAATAATAACAGTATTGTTTTCGACCTTGAGAGACCTCTAAAAATCAGGAAAAGAAGGAGTAATTTATTTGAAAGACACTATAGGGAATAAACATAAAAAACACACTCCTTACTCCATATACTAAACTATATTATAAAGGGAACAAAAAGAATGTTAAAGGATAAAAAAAGGAGTTTTTTTATTGGTGTATGCTGATCTTCCTAGAAAGTGGGGTCTGTAGAAACCAATAGAATGGCTTTCCTAACTGACTTTTGTTAGTATGTGAACTGATAACAGCCAAAACTCTTCTTTTGTTGTCGAATAAGTTCAGGTTCGTAGTTAGCTGCTCTAGAAAGGGAAATATAAATGTTGGCGAACTAATGCCAACATATGTTCTTATATGTTCCACATGACGGGACAATTTTCTCCCGTCCTGGCCCTTATCTTTTAATTGCCCTGTATAATTATTTTGAGATCTACACGCGTTGCTACTATGTAACCTCTGTATAGCAACAATATACTTAAACTGTGTAATAAAATGTAACTAAATAATTGAACTTACAAGTTTCAAAGACTCATCTTTGCTGCCTGATTTTCCGTTTAATTCCCATTTTTTGCTTGGATCTTTTTTAGCTAAATCTGATTTTTTGCTTGAATCTTGTTGGGTTGAATCTGATTTTTTGCTTGGATCTTGTTTGGTTGAATCTGAATTTTTATCAGGGTGTTCTTTAGTTGAATCTGATTTTTTGCTTGAATCTTGTTTGGTTGAATCTGATCTTTTACTTGAACCTTGTTTGGATGAATCTGATTTTTTGCTTGAATCTTGTTTGGTTGAATCTGATTTTTTGCTTGAATCTCCTTTCATTGAACCAATGATCTTGCTTGTATCGTCTGGTTGTTTACTTTGGTCTTCTCTTTCTTCAGTTGGACCAACTTGTTTGTTTGAATCTTCTTTAGTCAAATCATCTACTTTGCTTGGATCTTTTTTTGTCGAATCATCTACTTTGCTTGATCTTTTTAGTTATCATCTACCTTTGCTTGGATCTTTTTTAGTTAAATCATCTACTTTGCTTGGATCTTTAGCGAATCATCTACTTTGCTTGGATCTTTTTAGTTAAATCATCTACTTTGTTGGATCTTCTTTAGTCAAATCATCTACTTTGCTTGGATCTTTTTTAGTTAAATCATCTCTTACTTTGCTTGAGATCTTCTTTAGTCAAATCATCTACTTTGCTTGGATCTTCTTTAGTCGAATCATCTACTTTGCTTGGATCTTTTTTTGTCGAATCATCTACTTTGCTTGGATCTTCTTTAGTCGAATCATCTATTTTGCTTGGATCTTTTTTAGTCAAATCATCTACTTTGCTTGGATCTTCTTTAGTCGCATCATCTACTTTGGTTTGATTTTCTTCAATCAAGTCATCTACTTTACTCTGCTCATCTTTCAACTTTTCATTCTCCAAGTCTTTATCAACTTCTTCCCTATTTTCTTCATTTTGGCAGCCACATGCATTTAACAATACAACTACTATTAATACTGCTAACTTAAAATGAACTCTACTCCTTTTTAAGATCATACCGGTGATTATTTAAACTTACCTATTATGACCGTTTATCAGTCGATAATAAGAATAATCTCAAACTTATTACTCCTTTATATAGTTATGCAGTTTTATTATTTGTAATCATCTTATCTATTCTTAGTATTGTTTCCTTATTTCACTTTAGCTGTTAAACGCTTGAATTTAACACATTATTTGTCGCATCATTTACATAACATAACCCAGAGCTAACTGATAACGCAGAAATAAATTATTTAAACTTCTGTCATAACGCATCATCTTTTTACGACTTGGTTTCTACGAAGTTTTATTCTTCCTCATTATCTATTTTTTTATAAATAAGGTTTTTACTTGCTTACTATCATGGTATTAATGATACGGATCAGTCTGTGATTTGGCAGACTTGGTGGAATCGCCCTGTTTCCACCAAGTCTGCCAAATCACTTTAACTTTTTTTAATATTAAAAAGTTTCTTATTCGTGGACTTGTAAAACAATATATAAATAAAACAGATTAGTTACACAAAAAGTCCTTTTATTTTTTAATATATATATAATAACTAAGCTTTCGACTAAAAATTAGTCATCATCAGAGTTTAACAAATATAAATATAAATGAAATACAATTTTACAGACTACTTCATTGCACCTTGGTATGTTTTGGTAAGCTATGTTTAAAAAACCGTTTAAAAACTGTTACATTAAAGAATTTTAAAAATATCAGTGTTACCAATAATATAAGTTGAAAAAACAATATTTTAAACTAAATCAAGAATTACAAGATTTAAGAGTTCCTTATTAAATTTGAGTAAATGGAGCTTAATTTTTCTACATCTTTTTTTAAAATTAACATTGTTATCAATTTGACTATATTTATCATTTCTTTAACTTTCCTTTTTTGCCAATTAGGTTCATTTTGTAGAATTCGGGTATTGTCAAAATCAAAACTGTGTCCTGTATTATGTTTGTGGTTAGAAAGTCCAGTATTATTTTTATCTTTTTTGCAGTCATATTTATGTTGGGCCAGTCTTTTATTTAGATATTGTTTTGTTTCACCTATATAATATTGGGGGCATTGAGAACAGGGAATTTTATATACTAATCCGGATTTTTGTTCTTTTTGGTTTTTTCTTTATGTTTTTCAAAAAATGGTCGGTTTGATTTTTGACTTTTTTGAGCAATTTTAAAGTTAGGTAGACTTTTTGATATTGTCCTTTTTTTTTTCAGATAAGTTAGGTACATATGGGATTGCAACGAATTGATTATGAATTATAGGATCTTCATTATTAGCATTATAATTATTGTCAATATTTTATTTGAATTTTATTTTAGAATTATTGGAATTGTTTATATTATTAGAATTAATGATTAGAATTTTGAATTATTATTATTATATTATTAATTATTTAATTTTGCATTTTTTCTTTGTTTTGTTTATAAGTTTGTTTATTAGGTAATTTGGGAAATTATTATTTGCAATGTTTTTTTAATATCTAGTATTATTTCGTTGTGGTATTCAGGATCAGTTAATGTTAGAGATCTACGGATCAAGTTATTAGCACTATTTATTTTATATGACTGAGGTTGTTTTGAATTAAAGTTGATCATTCTATCTGAAGCTGTTGGTTTTTTATAAATTTTAGTTTTTATATTTCCATTACTATTTATAACTAATACATCTAAAAAGGGAATTTTTTTATCTAATTCTTTTTCTATTGTAAATTGTATTGCACTATCATAGAATTGAATAAACTTAATAACTTATCTACAGAATTTTTTTTATTATAAAGAAACTATCATCTACATATTTTTTGGTAAAATATTTTATTTTTATGTTTCTTTAAACATTTATTAAAAATATCATCCTAATAATATCAGCTATAGTACCAGACAGAGTCCACCCATTTGGAGGCCTCTTTGAAGATATATCTTATTATTAAAAGTTAAGTAGGCATTATCTATACATATTTTAAATAAATCCATAAACTGTTGTTTATTAAGATTTGTATTGGTTCTTAATATTTTTCCAATTATACTAATTATTTTTATTGGCTAATTTTTAGGGATAGAAGTAAACAAGGAAACAACATCTAACGAAATCATGACCTCATCCTCTGCAATACTAATATTGGATAATAATTCTTTTAAATCATAGGAATTTTTAATGTTATATTCTGATGACATTCTTAGGGTTGTAAAATATTTGCTAAAATTTGGCTAATTTTATATTGGGGGAGTTTTGAGATGATACAATTGGTCGCATTTTATTTCCAGGCTTATGGACTTTTGGTAAAATAATATTTTGGTGCTATTGCATTAAATGTTAGTAAGGAAAATTTTGTTTTATTATCAATAACCTTTTTATTTTTTTTCTTGTTTAATTCACGAATTTTGGATTAATTTTGAGCTTGAATTTTGTAGTTGGGTCTATATTAGTTAATTCATAAACGTCTTTGTCAGATAACATTGATTCTACTTCTGTCTCGTAAGTGTTCTTTCCATTAATACCGTCTTTTGTCCTTTATCTGCTTTTGTAACAATAACATTAGGATTATTTTAAGAAATTGTTTTTGTTAATTATAAGAACGCATAAGGTAACTACTAATTGGATCCAAAAAAGTTTGTTTCTGTTTAGCGTTTGATAGTATGTTAGTTAGTTTTCCTCGTAAGGTATTTTTACTATTAATATCCAAATCAGTCTTATGTATAATAAATTCTAAGTCAGCTAACATATCACAATCGGTATTTCGTTTTTATTAATAGGGAAACAAAATTTGGGACCTAAACTTAATATGTACATAATATCTTTTGGTATAGTGAGACTAGTTTTATTAAGGAACCATTTTTCAATGCATTTATCAATATTTAATTTTCATAAAGGAATATTTTTTTTTCAAAATATATCGAATTTTTTAATATGTCTATTTTTAATATTATCTTTCTGTTATGGCAAATATTGTTACAATAAGTTAAAAATTCGTTGAACAAATCTTCATCCAAAATAGCATTTAGTCGGGCATCTTCCTGTGTTTTTAAAGTTGTAATTATTATGCTCCATCTTGATATGAATGTTTAACAGTTTTTTACAGGTAGTGTGTTGCAAATCTTTAAAAGTTTTATATGTTTTTTTAATTCTCTTGGTAAAAAATTCAAACATTTGTCTTCTATAAATCTAGGAGTGAGATTGTGTTTTTTACATTTAGTTAAGAAAGTAATATTCTTTTGTAGAGATTTGTTTCTTCTTTAAATAAAATACACGTTTAGCTATACCTTAGTGTGTTTAGAGTAGTTGTCTTGAATTTTCTTAAAAATATTCATATAGATTCAGGGTCAACCATTTTAAAATTAAAAAAGTTTCTTATTCGTGGACTTGTAAACAATATATAATAAACAGATTAGTTACACAAAAAGTCCTTTTTTTTTTAATATATATAATAACTAAGCTTTCGACTAAAAATTAGTCCTCATCAGAGTTTAACAAATTAAATATAAATCAATACAATATTTTACAGACTATTCATATTGCACCTGGTATGTTTTGGTAAGCTATGTTTAAAAACCGTTAAAAACTGTTACATTAAAGAATTTTAAAATATCAGTGTTACCAATATAAGTTGAAAAAACAATATTTTAAACTAAATCAAGAATTACAAGATTTAAGAGTTCCTTATTAAATTTGAGTAAATGGAGCTTAATTTTTCTACTCTTTTTAAAATTAACATTGTTATCAAATTTGACTATATTTATCATTTCTTTAACTTTCCTTTTTTGCCAATTAGGTTCATTTTGTAGAATTCGGGTATTGTCAAAATCAAAACTGGTCCTGTATTATGTTGTGGTTAGAAAGTCCAGTATTATTTTTATCTTTTTGCAGTCATTTTTATGTTGGCCATAAATCTTGTAATTCTTGATTTAGTTTTATTATGTTTTTTCAACTTATATTGGAACTGATATTTTTTTTAAATTCTTTAATGTAACAGTTTTTAGGTTTTTTAACATAGCTTACCAAAACATACAAAGTGCAATATGAAGTAGTCTGTAAAATTGTATTTTCATTTTATATTTGTTAACTCTGATGATGACTAATTTTTAGTCGAAAGCTTAGTATTATTATATATTAAAAATAAAGGACTTTTTGTGTAACTAATCTGTTTTTATTTATATAACTTTTTTTAGTTAATAAATCATATAAGCTTTATGTCAAATACATATTTATTGAAAACAATTAATAAATTTAAAAAAAACAAACAAGTTTTATCAACAATGCAACCTAATTTAATTTTTTTGTTTTTTGACTCTTTGGTACAATAACCAATCCAGATACAAAACAATATAAATTGATATAAGATGGGTTTTTAAAGATGAAAAACTTCAATAATAAATAATAAAAAAGAAAAGTCTCTACAAAATAAAACTCTATTGGAAAAGCGCTTTTGCCAATGATAACGGGTTTGGACTGATAATGGCCTCTAGTTAGGTTGAAAGCGCTTTGCCAATAAAGTTAAATTTTGTGGAGAGAGTTATCTCTTTCATTACTTATAGTGAACTCCATTCACGATCATTCTCAAGATGACAGTAAAAAATGATTTTACAGAAATAAGGCTGCAATAGATACGATATTTATTTCCTTGTTTCAGCTGAGAAGTGGACGCTATGTCCGAAATCAGGCCCTGAGCAAAGAAACTGTTTAATGAAAGCCACCGAGTTCGCTATTAAAGATCTTAAAGACGGTAAGCTTATATAGTTAGTTATGATGGCCAAACTAAAGCTGATAATCGCACGAATTGATAATGACTTTATTTATGTTTACTTGTATAACAATAAATATGCAACATCGGAAAACGTCATTACTTGAATAGATGACCACCCAATATAGTTCCAGTTAAACAGAGTATTTCGGAACATGAAAATGTTAATGTATGCAGGGATATATTCGTTGATATTGATAACTTGATAGCCACACACACACTCACAGATATAATATATATATAATATATTATTATATATATATATATATATATATATATATATATATATTAATATATATATATATATATATAATATATATATATATAATATATTATATTATATATATATATATATATATATATATTATCGCTCAAAGTGATTAGATTATCTTAACAATAATCTTCAATAAACTGAGAGCGGAACTGGGATGCGAACCCAGACCTCCGTGGGTGTCAAAGGTCAGTGTAAAGACTAACGCCTAAACGACCTCGGCCGAGGCGGCACATATATATTTATATATATATATATATATATATCATTTTGATACTACCGAGTTTGCAAAACATGAATAGTTGACACAATATAATTGTGCGAGAGACACCAAGGAAATGTAAAAGCAAAATGCAATGCTACATCTGGGAACTGTTCCATCATTCGACATTCGTCATCTGATGGCTCGAATAATGCCATGTCCCACTCTGTTCGTTACGTCTAACTCATCAGGGCGCCGACAGAGCCTGAAACTCACCTGACCTTCAATTAATTCGAAGAATATAAATGTGAAGTACTTACCAGAGACGAGCGGTGCTCTCTTACGCCATCATGCATGGCAAGCAAAACATATATCATTTTGATACTACCGAGTTTTGCAAAACATGAATAGTTGACACATATAATTGTGCGAGAGACACCAAGGAAATGTAACAAGCAAAATGCAATGCTACATCTGGGAACTGTTCCATCATTCGACATTCGTCATACTTGATGGCTCGACATAATGTCATGTCCCACTCTGTTTCGTTACGTCTAACTCATCAGGGCGCCGACAGAGCCTGAACTCACTCTGACCTTCAATTAATTCCGAAGAATATATGTGAAGTACTTACCAGAGACGAGCGGTGCTCTCTTACCGCATCATGCATGGCAAGCAAAACATATATCATTTTGATACTACGAGTTTTGCAAAACATGAATGTTGACACAATATAATTGTGCGAGAGACCAAGGAAATGTAACAAGCAAAATGCAATGCTACATCTGGGAACTGTTCCATCATTCGACATTCGTATACTTGATGGCTGACATAATGCCATGTCCCACTCTGTGTCGTTACTCGTCTAATCCGACAGAGCCCGAAGACTGACTGACCTTCAATTAATTCCGAAGAATTATAAAAGGTAGACTTACCAGAGAAGCGATGCTCTTTACCGCATCATGCATGCAAGCATATATCATTTGATACTACCGAGTTTTGCAAAACATGAATAGTTGACACATATAATTGTGCGAGAGACACCAAAGGTCGGGCGCCTGATGGAGTTAGACGTAACGAAACGAGTGGGACATGGATTATGTCGAGCCATCAAGTATGACGAATGTCGATGATGGAACAGTTCCCAGATGTAGCATTGCATTTTGCTTGTTACATTTCCTTGGTGTCTCTCGCAAATTATATTGTGTCATATATATATAATTTATATATATATATATATTATATATATATATATATATATATATTATTATATATATTATTATAATAACAGTTAAAGTTTTTAGCATTCAATATATATATATTATATATATTATATATTATATATTATTATATATATATATATATATATATGCTTGAATCCTTTTCCCTTAAATATCCAATTGATATTTCTATTGAAATATTGAATGCTAAAAACTTTAACTGTTTAGTGTACTCTTAAATTACTGGCATTCTTTACCTGTTTAATTTTAAGATATATACACATTATACATAACGCTAGACCAACATTCTCATACTTGTTTAAGGATAGCCAGCTCTAAAGAAGACACTTTACAGGAGCAAGATTTTTATTAATGTATTTCTCAATTGCTTAGTATACATGCTTTATGCTTAGGTTTCAGACAGCTTCAGCTGCAACCTGTGGACCCACTACACTTTCAAGTGCTCCGTGTTCAGCAGGGAGGATCAAGTGCCATCGCGATTAATTTGACATTATTTGAAATGGACTTAATTGGAACAAGTAGACTTACTGTTATGGATGCTAAGTGCGTAATTTTAAGTAATATGTGATACCTACTTATAAACATAAAATTATAAGGATGTAAATAAAAAATCCAGTCACAAATAAATATCAACCGATATAAGATAGCAACTCCAGTATTAAGCCTAAAGCAGATTATCATCAGTACCTACAAACAAGATGACGATAAAATTCATGAATACAAAGTACAACAAAAAAAACTAAAAAAATCAATAATCTTTATGTTATGAATACAAATATCCTAACAAACATATACCTATATATATATATATTATATATATAATATTATATTATATATATATGTAAATTGTTAATCGAAAGATATAAAAGACCAAGTGGTGCAATCGATCCCTTCTCTCTTCTTATTGCAAACCTCTTGCTTTTTCTTTACTTATTTTGTGGGGAGATTTTCCATCTTTTATTAATTACTTGAAGATCTCCTCTCTAGATTTCCTTCTTCTAAACGAATAAAACCACAAAAATAGGTTCCTGATACTTATTGCAGACTTAAGCAAACATACTTAAATAGCTTAATCTCTTGCTCCTTTTCTTAATTCTAATCAAATACTTTGATGGTTTTTGCAGAGCTGATTGGGATAAAGTTGAAATATCGATCGATTTCAAGATAAACGGTCCTTTTATTGTTGATGGCGATTATGCCATAAGTGGGAAAATGCTGGTTCTGCCTATTCAGGGCAACGGAAAGGCCAACATCACATTTGGTAAGTATATCATTGTTCAGCTGTATAACAAGTGAAGAATGTGCCTTGCTGCTGTCTTCTCTCAATGTCCAAAATAAATTCGTTTCTTGTTCATTATAGTGACTTGAAATTTTGCACAGGTTCCAACGAATATAACTGTCATATAATGTCAGAAGGTATACGAGCGCGTCAGACAGAAGGGTGAGCTCAGTGCTGGTCTCTAGCGGCACCTCTAAAACTAAAGTGTCTTACCAAAACATTCTCAATTTTTTATTAAGTTAATTATTATGAAATCACCTCGTTTTTTATTAACCATCTTTACTTAAAATTGGTCATTAATAAATTGAAAAAATATTGAGATAAATCAGTTAAGTGCCAGGAGTTATAATTTTCAAAGACGGCAGGAGCGCATTCTTGTAGTTGACATTGTGAAACTACCAAATTATATACTAGCGCTCCTGTTAACTGACTATGGAACTAACATTTTCTTGTCCGAAATAATAAATCCCAGGACTATCTTTCTTTATCTTAATATTGTGAGACACATGCGTTTCCAAAAAATGCAACTTTTATGTTATTTTATTAACGATAGCACATAAGTCTTCTTAGATGAGTCCTTAGTGCGAACATGATAATTTTTCGAATCAGTATGCCAAATGCCTTAAAATATACTACTAGCTTCCTTAAACGCCATTTCAAATTTTGAAATAATTTTGATGCCTTTAAGTTGGGTTAGTAATGAATTTATTAATAAACTAAACGTAAGCATATTCCAAGGCAATAATTTAAAATGTTGCAATTATATTAAGTTGTTTTTTTCTTCGCGGTAGCACACCCTATATCCTTAAATTTGATTTTCTTTTCTGAAAAAATAAAAATAGTTTTGTAAACCATTTACATTTCAAAGAGAAACGTTTAATAAAACGTGTGATATATTTAATTATTATTGTGTAAATAAATGAAACGCTAGGACAAGATATGAATCAGGAAGTGCCATGATGTTTAATAAAAAAACACACTAGTGATAGAGTATTAGGCACTTCTGAGGGAATTATAATACTCTTTACAGTCTAACTATATTTCGTCCCGTTTCATCGGGACATTCTCAAATAAATATTCAATGTTGTAATATTAATAATTACTTTTCAATTATTAATATTACAACATTAAATATTTACTTGAGAATGCCCAGATGAAAGGGGGCGAAATATAGAAATACTCTGTAAAGAGTATTGTTTTTTTCACATACGTATTTGCCCAACGCTATATTACTGTAATTAAAAAATGGGAAACAACGACCAGCAACTTAGAAATAAAAAAAACACACTAGAATTGAAAACAATTAATAGATTGTCAGCCACAAAGGTATAAATAAATTTGTTTTGAGGTAGTACGTAATTGAGCACTTTATTGGACCGTTTTTAGGATGAGAAGCCATCATTATTGTTTAGGAGGTTATTTAGTACTTTTCACCTCAGGACAATAATGAATGCAAAAAAACTCCTAGGACGTAAAGTAATTCATATGTTCCGCCATTACTGTAATGTAGCGTGTTCAAAAAACAATCTGTGTTAAACCTTCAATGAGTTTTTTTTTAAAAACGTTCTTTTGTTTCTTTTTTGTTCGTAGAGTAATTTTTTTTTTTCGTTTTTAAAAGGTGTTCTAATTGACAATTTTTGTGTGTTTTATTTGTAAAGCTTTTACATTTTTGAGTAAAGTGTGAAGCTATGGATGAATTTATGACGACGATAATATGGAGTTAATTGGCGTTTTTTTTTCAAATATAATAGCGCTGTTTATTTAATGAGTGCTACCTCAAAAAATATTGTTATGCCATCCGGCTGAGAATGTCTTTATGTCTTGGCAATTTTTCCGACTCGCTTCGCTCGTCGGTAAAATTTGCCGTGACATAAAGCACACACTTCTCAGCCTTATGGCAAAATCTCCGTCATAACAATTAATGGTTTAATAAGGAAGTAGTTTGATGTTGGTTTCTTTATCTGTTCCAGATGGTTTATAGGACACATTAACACTTTCTGGGAAGAAATTACCAAAGAGAAAAGAAATACTTTGATATAGAACAAGGAGCGTTCTCAACTGAAGTCAAATGTTATATAAGCCTTAGTAATTGTTCATGGTGTGCTAACTTAGGTAAGTCAATTGATTATATAACCTGCATGAAATATTGTTTATCTACTCCTTGTATTGTTAAGTTCTACTTACAGTCTTGTTATCTCACACTGTAAATGTACTTTTACTCCCTAGGGAGGAAAAGTGAAAGTGTTGCCAACTTGAGAGAATTTTTTAGTACATTTTAGGAATTTTAGGAATTTTTTAGGATTTTTGGTGTTATGTTGGTACTACGGGTAGAATATACAATATTGCTAATGTTTAAATTACAAATATAGTATTACACATTATTCTATTGACAGCTTACAATAAATTAATGTGAAGATAGTGGCTTTATTCTTCTTCATCAGAGTAATTGACATGTAAGAATAACTAAACTATCACAAATAACAATAAGGAGCTGAAGAATATATTAATAGTTGTTAGTATTAGTTCTCTAGTCGTAGATAAAATTAATATGCAACAAGGGAGAAAAGTTTTCAGCTCTCAATTATTCCCTCGGCAAGCCTCGGGAGCTAACTAGTTTATTCCTCGCCTACCGCCTCGTGAGCTAATGAAGTTTCCTCCTTCGGCGCTGCCTTAAAACGTAACTTTAACTTGAGCTGTAAAACTTACTTTCATCCTTGTTGCATAATAACTCTTAGTTCAGTGGTTCCCAACTTTTTATACTTGGGGACCCTAAAATATTTTGAACTACTTCCCGGACCCTTACTATATATATATATATATATATATATATATATATATATATATATATATATAAATATATATATAATATATATATTATATAGTATATATATATATATATATATATCGACTAAAAATATATATATTTAATATATATATTATATAATAATATATATATATTTATACATAAAATATATATATATAAATAATATATAATTAATAATATATAATATATATAATATATTATATATATTATATATAATATAATATATATATATATATATATATATATATTATAATAATAATTATTATATATATATTAATGTGTATATTAATATATATTATATTATATATTATATATATATATATATATATATATATATAAATTGTTGAAGTAACACAAACAAAAAAAAAACTATTTTTTTACTTTAACAATATAGTTTGTAAATTGCTCCCGGGACCCCCTAAATATTTGGCCCCAAGGGGTCCAGGACCCTGGTTGGGAACCACTGTCGTCTTAGTTGGTACCCTAAAGTTATGTTCAACATCCAAGATGAAAGACAGGTATAGGGTAAATCAATTCAATTTAAACAAACCAAGTGCAGTTGGAGGTTATAGCCTGTCTATTTATGAATGGCTAGTGACGTTATTGCAGGTATCGGTATGGGCATTGATCATTTTCTATACTAACGCCTGCAGTGACCTTACCATCGATCTCATTAGGAGACGCTCTATTCCCTTCTTACTACCTTAAAGTCCAAGAGCCAGACCGGAAATAATGCGACTAATTTTGAACTATTTTGTATACGCTAAATTATGAAAAAAACATAGTCGGCTTATCCAGAGTGAAGGCCTACTTTAAATTTTTTAAAATGTTATTAAATGTTTTTAAAAATTTTAAAAGTTTACAAAAATTTTATATAATCGCACTAACTTCAGTTTTCTGAAAAAAATTGGTCCTCTGTGGGTCGTGTGCAAAACATAATAATAATAATGCCCGTTTAGAGCCTTGCGGCTCATCAGGGATAACCCCTGCGGGAACCACCTTTTAAAGGGGATAAAATGTTCAATAAACGTGTTTATCAAAATCAGACAAAAACAACCAAAGTTATGGCTCTTTCAAAAACACCAAAAAATTGTTATTACATGGGAATTTCTTTGAAAAAATATTGGCATTTTGTGCATTTTTTGGTCATTAAACAAATGTCATGTCTTTAGTTGTTATCCGATTTCGATGAACTGTTCTCTTTATGTTTTGCACACGACTTGTAGGAAACCACTTATTGCAGGAAAACTGAAATTTATCCGATTTTCTAATATTTTGATCGAACGCATTCATATGAAGAGCTCCACTCTGGATAGGTAGACTATAATTTCCTTCATAATTTAAGGTATATTTTAAGAAAAAAATGGTTTGAAGTAGTACAAAATCATTTCGTACTACTTCAAACCTAATCACATTTTTTAGGCCTGGATCTTGGGCTATAAAGGGCGAATCCCTTGATTGATTCGAAAGCCTATAAACAGCTTCCGATATCTTTTTAGGTTCTTTTTAAGGTCTCTAATACCCCAGTAAACCAGATAATAAATGCCTGTTTAATGTTAATCTGACTACAACTGTTACAGAGTGATAATTCTTGCTTAACTTCTTTTAAGGAAGTTAATGAAGAAGAAGTTGATAAGTTACTTAACTTACTCACTTAAGTAAGAAAGTAAAATAAGAATCGCTCAGTACCAGTTTTAGCCTGCTGAACATTTGTAAGTCCCTTCATTTTACATACTCTGCCCGTTTCAAGATCTAAACGTGGAGTGGACCTATTTTATTCAACTGTATTAGTATTATTCAAGAACAGAGGCAAAAATAAGTTCATTATATCATCATCATCTAATTCATTATAATAATAATAATAATAATAATAATAACCATTTATTGTAGCTTAAATACATATACATAAGATAAAAGTAATAATTCAAAAGTATACAAAATTAAACTCTTCTTTTTACAAATTATATAATTTTACTTTTTATTTTGTTTATCTATTACTTTATTTTATCTATTTTTTATTTTATTTTTTTTTTTTTTTTTTTTTTTTTATTTTATTTTTTTTTTATTTTTATCTTAAATAATAATTCCATTATATTTTAGTAAAATATAGAGAGTCAACCGTAGTGTAGTGGTTAAGGTACGCGGCCAATACACAGAATGAATGGACTTTAAACTTCTGAGTTTATTTGAAAAATGGGTTCCATCCCAGCACGGGCATATGGGATTTTTATGAGAGGTATAAAAATTCTGCCTATCACGTCCTTTAGAAGGGACGTAAAGCCGATGTTCTCGAGCCTTTGCGTTGTCAAGTACTCGTTAAAGATCCCTTACCCTAAATGAAGCTGGGTGTAGGCAAAATTTAGGACCCTCATAGTAGATTCATTTTAATACTATAGTGTGTCTGCCTTGTAGTTTAAAGTTTATGGAGGTTTGTTTTAACAGCGAGGGCACGTGTTGTTCCTAGTTTTAAATAGACTATAAGAGTCAGTGAAAATATGTATGATTGCTTGAAAAAAAACATGAGAGAAACCATAGAAAACCACGGCTCTTCTGTCTAGATTAGATGAAATAAAGCTACACTTGAAATTAAAAGAAGTAGAACACTCTCTTAGGGAGCCTGGTAACTACCAATCCCCCCATATTACTACTACTACTATTAGTAAAATATAAAAGAAATGGTCACACATTTTATTTTACAGGTGATAGTATGAATAAATTCATGAACGAAAACTGTTTGGTTATTTTGGACGAGCTGAAAACACCAATATCCAATGTGATGGGGACAGCAATCCAGCAAATCGCCAACATGTTCTTCCGTAGGTTCCCTTTGGATGCGCTCTACACAACGTAAAATTCAGCTTCCATTTTTCTGATAGCCTGTATTTATCAGGCTAAGAATTCATAGTAGCCTCAGAACTATTTGCTCCCGCTATTGATGCTAAGTTGCATTACAAACCTTCTTCATCTTTCAGTATCTTTAATTTTTAATATTTTAGAAACTTAATCACAATTTCAGTGTGATTAATACATATAAAATATGTTTATAATATTAAAATATTAGATCATGTATTTTACATATTTCAAGAATTAAATATTATTTAGGTGAAATTAATCTTGGTTAATAAAAATCAAGTTACTCAGCTTTTGGCTTTACAAGTAATATTAAGTCTTTATCAAGTAACATTATATTTTTAAATTAATGAAAAAACAAAATTTCGGGTACAGGGAACCTCGGAATTTTAGTTCATTACTTTGAAATTGCTTTATTTGTTCTCATAAAAGGTGTAATAACAGTACAAATAACCTCAGACAAGATCTAATCAATTAAAATCATATATATAATATATATATATATATATATATATATATATATAATATATATGTATATATATATATATATATATATATATATATATATATATATATATAATATATATATATATATATATATATGTATATATATATAGACTGGAATGGTAGCGTTCTTAGCAACGGAGTAGCGCCCGGCCGCTGATCCCAGCCCTAAAGCTCTTTTTGACCTCGGTCAATTAGCCCAAAGAGAAGAAGGGATACACTGGGTCAGTGTAAAATCCGCGGGATGAGTTGCAGTGCCAGGGGCGCCTGGATTGGGACCTGCTGCTCACCCCGGGGGGCTTTGACGCGGCCGCCAGGTCTGACCAGCTGTTGGAGCAATTCCAGCCATCTGGTTTAGGGTTTGAAAGTAAATCCTACACCTACTCTTACACACCATAACATAACACATATGCACTATTTTTCTAATAATTTCAGCCATTATGGATTACGATAATGAAAACGAAAAGTCGACTGATGCGCAAAAGTCGATGGGAGTCCCGCCCCAACCTACTAGTGAGATGGAGAAAGAAGAAGCTGTGAAGGAGACTATAGGGAATTTATCCCTAGCAGAAGAGGAGGACCTCCTCAAGAGCCCGCTCCTTCGCCGACACCCCGAGATCCCTCCTCATCAGAATCCTCCTCCGAGGAGTCAGATGGAAAGGGCAATCTTGGGGAGGCGGCGAGGGCCAGGTTCTTGAAGGAGAAAGAAAGGAAGAAGATGCAAAGGAAGCGCAGAAGGCAGAAAGAGAGGGATATGAGGAGGCAATCCAAAAGTGAAGGATCCAAGGAGAAAATACAATGCCCCAGGGAATCCTCCACAAAGTGATGGGGAGTCTGGCCATGGCTCATCTGGACCATGGGCAACATTACCACCAAACCCAAGAAATCCTGGCCGTTCCGGGTTCCCTAGCTTGCAGGAGGCACGGTATGCATCCAGCAAAAAAGGGACCCAGAACCAAGGCCCAAGGGGAACAACGAGAGGACCTGGAGCCAGAGACGCAGCTAGAACTGCTAAGAAAGAGGCTGCTAAGCCAATTCTCCCCAAGGCTCCAAGATCATCACTATTGAGAGACGGTTTGCCCCTTCCACCACCACCACCACCTACTACTCCCAAGAGAAAAAAGGGATTCTGCCTCTATCACCCCTGAAAACACTCGCCACGCCAAACGACCACCCCCTGCTGGCTTTGGAGGTGTATCCCCTCTTAAGAGGGATGTAATGATGAAACCTAATCAGGGATCTCGACCAGGTAACCCTTTTTCAGGTAGAGAGCGAGCAGGTGGCAGTAGGGATAACAACCTCCAGCCACCAGCTGGTGCTCAACAAGTGCACGGTCCTCAGTACCCAGGTGACGGAGAGCAGACGGGAGGCAATGGTTCATCTGGCCTAATGCCTCCAGGCTGTCCTCTTGGATCTGACAACTCAGATGCCGCTAAGGGCCAGCAGGAAGCCAATCCTGCCCAACCTGGACAGGATAGGCACCCAGCTGGTTCTAGGCAGCAATCCTACCGAGATGTTACTAGGAGCAATCCACTTCAGATTGTTGTTCTACGTGACAGCTCCAATATTCCTTTGTCTAGATCTGAGGCTGACCAACTTAGACGCCACTTAGATGATAGCTCTATGAGATCATCTAGATGGTTAGCTCTTTATACCATCGGAATCGATCCCGGTTCCAGGTATACGCTACTGGACCTCAGGGGCTGTTGAGGGAAGACCTGGAAATTGGCACGTTTCCTATTTGGCCAGGACAGAGGATTTACACCATCTAGAGGAAGCGGGATGGAGGTTATACTTTGGGTTGATCTCGCTGCCCGTTCACCGGCCGCGCAATTGGTATGGGACTCATGTAGTCCCTCCAACTGACGCGATCGAGCACGGCATCGAATCTAACCCAGAGCAGGATACTCCCCAGACCGATGACCAAAGACCTCATGATGGTGCACTTTAAACAAATTAATTTGCACCACAGCAAGGAGGCGACTGCTGAACTAGTACGCCTTTTAGCAAAGAGGTCTTCTACAGTGGTTCATTCAAGAGCCCTATGTGTACCGTGGTAGTGTCAGAGGTCTGGGAGGATATGGTTTAACTATTTTATCTAATGCAAGGAATGACATTCCAAGAAGCTGCATTGTAGCAACCAAGGATCTAAAACTTTCTCACCTCTCGGAGTTTGGATCCAGGGATGCAACTGCAGCTATCTTGGAATGTAAGGCTAATGGTCAACCCTCTAACATTCTGGTGGCGAGTTTATACTTACCTTATGACTCCGCCGCCCCTCCTCCTTCGGGAGAGATGTGTAGAGTGGTTGGCTATGCTGAGGAAAATAACTTAAATATGATTATAGGATGTGATGCTAATGCTCACCACGTCGTGTGGGGCAGCTCTGACTGTAACCAGAGAGGGGACTCATTACTTGAGTACCTTTCAGGGACAAGCTTAGAGCTGCTAAACCGTGGCAAGGAAGCGACCTTTGTCAATCGAAGAAGGAAGGAGGTCATTGACATAACGGTTACATCCATAGCATTGGCTCAAAATATCAAAGATTGGAGAGTCACTATGGACATATCAACTTCTGATCATCGTATGATAGCTTTTGATTTGCCTGCTGATTCAGAGCAACCCTTACTTAAGCGCAATCCTAGGAAGACTGACTGGGTGGCTTTTGCTGAAAAGCTGTCCTCTCTTCCAGAGGAGATGCCTGGGGACTATGGCGACCGCCAGAATTTTCTGGAAGGTGCCAAAGCTCTCTCTGACAATCTGAGGAATACTTATGAGGAAAACAGCCCCTTAGTTTCTGAACCAGTGCGTAAGGTACGGTGGTGGAGTCCCCATCTTTCTCGTTTGCAGAGGAAGATGCGAAGGGCTCTAAACCGTGCTGTTCGATCCATGGATCCTTTGTGCTGGGAAAGTTACAGAGGAGCAAGAAGGAAGTTTAAAAAAGAGGTGAGGAAAAGCAAGAGAGCCAGCTGGCAAAGTCATTGTGAGGAAATTTCCTCCATGGCAGATGCTGTCAGGCTTTCAAAACTGCTTGGTGAGGAAGGAAGGAGAGCAGTGCTTGGATCTCTTAAGAGATCTGATGGTACATGGACTAAAGGAGAACACGAATCCTTATGTCATCTCCTTAAAGTTCACTTCCCGGGTGAAGGTCAGGTCAATAAGGAAACCACTCCAGAGGTTTGCTGTGTACCTGATTGGAACTTGGCTGATAAGGTTATCACTGATGGTATCATAAAATGGTCATTCAGTCAATTTCAAGCCTTTAAGGCAGCAGGCCCTGATGGGATTCCTCCAATCGTGCTTCAGCGGAGCATGGATGTAATTTACCCCTCTCTGAGTAAATTATTCCGAGCTAGCGTAGCATGGGGTGAGGTTCCCTCTGAGTGGAAGGCGGCCAGGGTGGTCTTCATTCCCAAGCCTGGGAAGACGGATTACACCCAGGCCAAGTCATATAGACCCATTAGCCTCACCTCATTTATAGGCAAGGGCCTTGAAAGGATTGTGGAATTATATCCGAGAGGAACTTCTTTCCCGGCACCCTCTTCATCCAAACCAGCATGCCTTTCAACGACACAAGTCGACTGAATCGGCACTCCACTCTCTGGTTAGCAGGGTTGAGAAATCTCTGGACTCCGGAGATTTTTGCCTTGCTCTCTTCTTCGATGTTGAGGGTGCCTTTGATCGGGCAAGAATTAAGGTTATATGCAAAGCTCTCAGTGAGAGGGGGTCCCCAAAGGCCCTCACAAACTGGGTGATCTCCCTGTTGGAGGAAAGACAGGTATCCTCTGGTGACGGAGGTGCGGAGGTTCAAGTGACTGGCGGCTGCCCCCAAGGCAGCTGTCTTTCGCCATTGCTATGGTGTTTGGTCATGGACAGCCTTCTGAGGAAGCTAGCGGCCAGAGGTTTTTACGTTCAAGCGTATGCCGATGACGGTGTTGTCTTAATCAAAGGACGCTTTCTTAAAACTGTCTGCGAGCTTATGCAAGAGGTAGCCTCTATATTGGAGGGATGGTGCCGAGAAGTGGGACTCTCCATCAATCCTTCCAAGACAGAGTTAATGTTGTTCACGAGGAAAACTAAGTTAAGAGGTTTCATTGCCCCCCAACTGTTCGGAAGTTATCTACAGCTGAAGGACAGAGTTAAGTTCTTGGGCATTTTCTTGGATCCTAAACTTAGCTGGAAATCCCACATTGAAAAGGTTACTGATAAA
The DNA here is from genome assembly GCA_018340805.1 of Microvelia longipes. NCBI lineage: Eukaryota > Metazoa > Arthropoda > Insecta > Hemiptera > Veliidae > Microvelia > Microvelia longipes. The sequence goes on from JACMZG010000022.1 coordinate 18,345,139, forward strand.
GGAGTGGCAACTTTCTGGCAGCTTAGACGCGCAGTTGGAAGGACCTGGGGATTTACTCCCAAAGTCGTTCACTGGCTCTATACTGCGGTAGTCAGGCCAAGGATCCATTATGGATCTGTTGTCTGGTGGCCGCGGGTGGAGCTTGAATCTGCTGCTAAAAAGCTGTCAAAGATCCAAAGACTTGCCTGTCTTGCGATTACTAGTTGCTTAAGGACTGCCCCTTCTGCTGCCCTTGAGACCTTACTAGGTCTTCCTCCCCTCGCTAGTTGGATTAAGTCACAGGCTATGGCGACCTGCCTGAGGTTACGCTCTGCGGGTCTATGGCACGAGCCACGAGCGGGGGTTAAAGGACACTCAAGGATTGCAAATTTATTAATAAAGGAATTACCAATTACTTCTGCCTCTAGCAGAGGAATTGATGATAAATTGACTTTTAAGAGGAGATATTCCATTACCTTTCCTACCAGGGAAGAATGGAAAGAGGGTAATGTAGAATTCCCCCCAGACAGCATCATTTGCTTTACTGACGGCTCCCTACTGGAGACTGGAAGTGCTGGGGCTGGTCTCTACATTGAAAGGCTTAACTTGACTAAAAGCTTCCCTTTGGGATCCATGACCACAGTTTTTCAGGCAGAGGTATACGCCATCCTCGAGGTAGCGACCACTCCTGAAATGGTCAGGAGCCCTGGGAAGGCTGTCTGCATCTGCTCGGATAGCCAGGCAGCCCTCAAAGCTTTGGCTGGGTATAAAACAAATTCAGCCTTAGTAATAGAGTGCATAAAGTCATTAGAGGAACTTGCATCTTGCAAAGAGGTAAGACTATACTGGGTCCCTGGGCACACAGGCATCTATGGCAACGAGCAAGCTGATATTGCAGCTAAGCACGGCGCCGAAGAGCCTTTTTGTGGACCAGAACCTGCTCTCGAACTCTCCAATGGTTTTGTAAAGAACCTCCTCAGAGGGTGGAGGCAAACCCAGTTGGTTAGAATGTGGGAGAATACTCAAGGTTGTCGGCAGGCTAAGATGATGATAGCAAATCCTGACTCTGCCAAGTTAAGATGGCTTCTGAGCCTTAACCGCCACTCATTAAGTATGATGGTTGGGATCTTAACAGGTCACTACCATTTTAATTATCACCTTCAGAAACTAGGTTTGGCTAATAACTCAATTTGCCCCAAGTGTCTGGAAGAGGAGGATTCAGCTTTCCATTACTTAGGAGAGTGTGAGGCGTATGGACGGTTAAGATTCCAAGTCTTTGGATCAGGAACCCTCCATGAGGAAGATCTTAGGACCCTTCGGTGGGGGGATGTCTCTATCTTTGCCAAAAGATCTGGGAGATTCCCCAGCCGATTTGAGGCTCTGTAGTCCAGGGTGGCTGGTCTGGTACGGGGTTGGCAAAAAGAGCCCGACGTGGCTTGTTTGCCTGGCTTATGCCTCCCCACCCTTGTTACTACTAGACTGCGCAATGTATTCTCCTCAGAACGTCCTGAAAATGGTTTAAACGGATAATTATAATGAAACCTCGGTTTCTGATTTTTAGGGTGAACGCAAAACTTTTCCTCATACCTAACGGAAGTAGGTAAGGTAAAAGTAAAAATGTATTTTAAGACCAAAAAATTATTTCTTTAAGATTAGGTTAATAATAAGTAGCCGTCTTCGTGTTCAGGTAATATGAAACAAAAAGTGCACCAACACCAAAGTATGTGTGAAAACAATATATTCCAAAGGCATGTATTCATTTACTTTTATAAATAAATAATTATTTATTCTGTTCCTTGTCCAACAATTTAATAACAAATTTATTTAAATGATTTCTTATGTTTTCTCGAGGTATTAAAAATTTAAAAATAAATCTGGTTACATAATATTTAAATTTGGATTTAAATTGCATCGTGTCGTAGTAATCATTAAAGTCTAGATTTATGCTGTAAAGGAGGTAAGCCAAAGTCGTCTCGAAGAGTAGATTTTTGAAAATCTTGTTGATACCACTAAAAGCACAGATGGACATGTGTTGCCAATACATGCCAACATGAGAAAGACATGGTTTCAAAATGCAGTCCAGTACGCATTGATTTTTTATTCTGACGCTGTCTAGGTCGCCCGAACATTGATTATATTTGTCTTCTATTCCCAATAAATAACCTATGTATTTCCACAAGTGTATAAAAGAGATTAATTCGTCCTCATCAGGATAAATACCGAATTTTTCAGGATACAAAAGGATTAATCCCATGAATCCAAATTGAGTCACAGCCATGTGTGTTTGATTCAGATGTATACATGAATCTAATACGGCAAAGAATTCATTGTTATATTTAACGTTGTTCGATTTCAGAACCTTATTAATTTCGCTACAGTAATTATTATTATTGTATATTAAATTAGGATTTATCTCCGATTTCGAGACGAATTCGTCTTCGTCCATGGCGTTCAATTTGGATGATACGTCTAAATGAAAGTTATTGACTTTTTGGATGTTTCTACGAGCTACACTGCCGTAATCTGTTAAATCGTATTCGTACCATGATCGAACTCGATTTATAGTTGATAAGTATCGTTTGTAAGCGGAATCGAAATCAGACGAACGATTTGTATAAATTAAAGGCCTTAGGCTACGATCATGAGCGAATAATAAATATAGAGATATCATGTTGGAGTAACATATTGAGAAGTAATATTTTAGACAGAACGCTTGCCCTTTCTCCAACAAGTCTATGTTTAACCAATTGGGAAATGAATTGATATTTTTGATTTTACGCGAGTTCAATCCAATATTAGTTGCTTCTATGAAAATGGAGAGTTGCTCCTCGTAAAGTTCGAATGGATCTGGACCTTGTTGAGGCGGCCGTTGAGTTGAAACCAAAGAAATAAAATACGCCAAAACGTTTTCAGGAAGGTGGTAAAGTAACGTTTCTACGAGTGATATAGCCATAGTAATTTCTCTATCTCTCTATGCCAGTGCTAAAACAAACAATATAATTAAAACGAAAGTGTGTTAAAATGTACATATTAGTTCCTATAGTAAGTAGAAACCCCCAGATAGCTACATTCAAGATATGTAATGTATCGCTCGCTCGGATTGAACTCTGAACAGATTTTGAAAGATGAAATCTTTAAGAAATCACATTTATTGCCATGAGCGTAGCCAGAGTTGCCTTTAGGGGGGGGGGGCATTATATATATTATATAAATGTATGAATGTATTACAAACAATTAAAAGAAGTTTTTGTCTGGTTTAGAAAAACAAAGCACTTAAAGTAAAAATCAAACTAGTTTTATTCAAATAGACTTAAAGAATAAAACAAAATACAAATTATTATTGAACTGAACTAAATATGGCGGACATTTTAGTTTTTATTTTACTAATGATATCACAACAAAGTTAGTACGTCGAACTAATAAAACAAATTTAATTTTTTAAGACAAACGTTACCTTTAAGCTCTACATTATTATAAATAAAGATTATAAAATTAATTAATTATTTTATAAATTTAAAAATAAATTTTAAAATAAACTTAAATTTTAAAATAAATTTAAATTAATTTTATAAAGTTATTTAAAAAAAATCCTTGCCTGAACCATAGTTTTTATATCATTTTTGCAACAACCTTGCTCGGCTAGGGGGGGGGGGGCCTGGGTACGCTCTTGTGTATTGCTTGTACCAAAGAGACTTAGCTTTCTTTTTAACTTGTAAGAAAAAAACAATGGCAACACAATATAACAACATAATAACTTATTATTTTGCTCTTTTCATGCCTGGGTAGCTTGGTACCACAACTGTACATTGGTGACGTCTTTTTTTGATTTTTCATAATTAAAATTTCACGTAAATAATACATTATTCTTGGAATATTAATTAATATGAATTTAAAATAAATTGTTATTATGTATGTATTGTTTAATAATCTGTGTTGTATAAAGTGATTTATTGTGACGTCACTGAAAAATGTCCGCCGTTTGTAGTACATTATAAATTTGTTCGCCTAGAGCCTAATATAGTGGTACTTATAGTCTGTACTTGTTATATAGCTGTACTTAGGGAGACTTCCTTAAGTACAGTTATGGTACCTAATGGATATTGTCACTACATTCCTGGATGTTGAACCAAGCTCAAAATTTCATATTAGGTTAACCTGATTGGTTCCTCAACCATATTATCCCCACGCTGTCGACTGGGTTATAACTGATTATAACCGCGTGCAATACGTTCATTTCAGAGGGGGGGGGGTATCATATCAAAATGAGTATTGTCTATAACAATTTCGAGGGAAAACCTTTTGAAGTCTATAAGGGTTTGTTATGAGCGGCATAAATATACATATCTCAATACACTGAGAGACTTAAACATATTTTGGGTCTCTTAGGGATTCTGCGAGTAACCTCATCGAAACCTCCTTCAAGAGTGGGTTATGGTTATAATAAATCCATTGTTTTCGTCTACCCGCACATTATTTCTGTTTTGATTTGTATTTTAATGTTACACTGTATAAGTTTCTGATTTTGTTCCGATTATTTGATTAAATTTATAAGCGAAGGTGCGATCAGGTTGTAGGGCCTACCTTGTAATAATATTTCCAATACTCTAAGTATGTGATAAGATTATAATAAATCATTCGTTGACGGCTTTTCGCTTATTGTTTGTATTTTAAGCATTCTGTTATATTATTAGTTAGTACTGTCATTTGTATTGTTTATTTGATGATACTGTAGCTTCTTAACTATCTTAACTCTATCTTACTACAATAAATAATCTGGACGACTTCTAAACTCAGACTGATTATATTTTAAGAATAATAAATATTTACTAGTCGTAATGTCATGACGTATAGGATGTGGACCTGCCACAATACAAATCGGAGTTAGTCAGGTTAGTTTTTCTATTTAAGCAATCAGGCCTCTATGGTTATAATATCTATATGTTTATACATGATAATCATTATTCATGATAATAAAATCTATAGAATAAACATGTTTATACTTAGCAATATAGTTGACAATTGCATTATTTAGAATAAAAAATGTTAATTTCAATATCAATCTATAACAACGAATAAAGATCTTGCTCTTATTAAAATAAAATTATATTAGCGCTCTTAAACAGATGTTAGGTGTCCATTCTACAAAGCTTCCTATTTTAATTTCTAACTAAAGTCATTTTGAGGACTCACAGGTTTTAACAATTTGAACAGGGGGTTCAATGCTGTGTTCAACCTCCTAGGAAGTTCACCCACCCCCACTCTCAGTTGCCGTGCGAAAGGGATAGAACAAGGGGTTCAACTTGAAACATTTTTTCACAGTGAAAAATACCTCGTTTCGATTTCACGGTTTATCAGTCAGACCGGCTCCACTGATAACCCGTACGTGTAAATGCAAACTTAATTTAAATAAAAATTGCAAAATTGACAAAAATATGATGCGTGCCTGTGCATCAGTTAGTACTCACAGCGGTTATACTGTTCCGGTTACGCATTACGTCAGCTTATCTGTCTCATATAATCATAAACTCACCGTAAAAATATTATTTTAGATTGTATAATATACTTGTAGATTTATGATTCGAGGGTATACAGTGTTCATTGTAAAGATCAAGGCTAAAATATCGAATTTTAAAATTTTAAACTGTATGTGTTGATTATATAGAGATAGATGTGACAGCTGAGGAGTTAATAGTTCGACACATAGTTCGCAGCGCGGGAAAATAGTGTTGAGGAACCAATATGGTTGGCCTGATTGAAAATTGAGGGCGTGGTTTAACATCCAGGACTAACCTCATTGGCTGCCTTGCATTATTTTCCTACGTTGTCAACTGATATTTTAGCCGTGTGTCGTATTGTAGTAAATAAAACTTGTTCTTAAGGAAATTCGTTAAAACCATTGTTTGGTGCTTCTTACAAATCATTATAAAAAAACCAAGTATTACTTAAATTCTGACTAAATGTTTGTATGCTACAATGCACTATTCACTATCGAAGTGTGTTCGATAGTGTTTTGTTTGTCACCGTGTTTTTCGAGAGTGAGTAGACTTTATCTTCTTCCACTCTCCCTCAAAATAACTTAAGTTTAGACCGACGCTGACCGACCGTTAACTTGTATAGTTGTGGATAGTAACTTTTAATATTAAATATATTAATAATGTCGACGCGGGTTATAAAGAAAGTGATTAATTTTACGCTTACCGGTATTATAATAAAATAATCATCAAAATATAACATAAAAAAATAACAAAATAAATTGGCAATTAATAATAATGAATACTTACATGCAATAAGGTTATTCGATTATTTTTGATGGCTGTATAAAATGCTATTAAAATACTTGTCTTTCAGAGAGGTATAAAAAATGTTCACAGTGACATCATGATCACAATAGCTCTGCTTTGGATTTTCGATACTTGATATTTTTTAGAACTGCTGCTTGATAGTGCTCGGTTTTGTTCGTTATTCCTCGATAATCTTGGGTACAACTCAGTTTTATTTGTTACTCCTCGATACTTTTCGGCACTACTCGGTTCTACTTAGTGTTTTTGATTACTACCTGATACTTTTTATGTATTGTTCATATAAAACTGCACGATAAAGCTGTTAGTTCGTAGTTACTCTGTGCTACTATGACTTGTTCGGCTCTGCTCGTTTTTGTTCGATACTGCTCGATACTACTTGGAACTTTTCGTAACTGCTCGACACCTTTAGGTACTGCTCAGTGCCGTTTGTTACTCTTCGATATACTGCTCAGTGGCGTTTGTTACTCTTCGATATACTGCTCAGTGCCGTTTGTTACTCCTCGATATACTGCTCAGTATTGTAATATTACACATTAAAATTCAAAACTACTACGCGATACTTTTACATTGCTATACGGCTTGAGACGCAATTCTATTTATATTTTTCTCAATGATATGTATTTTTATTTAAATATATTAGTAAATTATGTAACTAATCATGTAAACTACAAAAATATACAATTAATCAAACCATTTGCAGGTGGATGCACTTTTTAATTCTTTCGGTAATCACGTCAACAAACATCAGGTAGTAAGTTATTTAAATTGTATTCATATACGTAGCAATTCATTTTAGAACTGAATGCATAGTTAATATTACAGTCATATTATTAATTTTATAATTATTTTAATACTGTTCTTCGATAATACGTCAACATAAAACTTAGTTAAAATTTCGTCATATCTTTTGTAAAGTATAAATAAACTAGACTGGGAATCAGCTGATAAACAGATGTTATGGTGGTAGGGATAGGTGGGTTGAGAGCGCAGACGTAAACAAAAGAAATCAATTTTAGTAATGGTGTTTAGAGTTTAGACTTAATCTGCAATACATGTAAGTTGTGCGGGTTTAGAAGAAGTAAGTGTTATCAAGGCGCTTATAAGTTTTACCGAATTACCATTTGAAATTTCCCCCAATAGGAGAGGCGTCACGACGAGAGCCGAGATTTGGTGTACGGCCATGATCCGTTTATATTCTTAGCGGTCACCCATCCACTTATTGATCATGTTTGAAACTGTACTACACAATTAATACGACGAAAACCATGGATATTCTATATTAAAAAGAAACCTTTTAGTGAATTTTTAATATTAAATGATGCTTATTAAATACAAGAATGTAAGCATTACACCAAATATCAACTAAATAAAATATTACAATAACTAATCTTACTTTTCCTCATTTATAACGTCGATATACAGGATAAACATTGTGATTGCAATAAAAATCCGAAACTAGATTTTAATAATGTTCTGATGACGTCATGAACTGACAATAATGTACTCGATTTTTTTCATTATAGTAACTTTTCGTTATTAAACGTTTTTAAAGTCAGCAAGTTCTCCTAACGCATCATCCCCCTCTTAAGACCCTATAAAATTGCTCACACTTTAATCATGGGACTATCCAATATTTACATTTCAAACTAAAGATATCAAGTTGGTAACACATGACGTAACAGAGTGATCAAAGTAATTTTAACATGACAAATAGAATATTATGCAATTAAACAAAACAGTGAATTTTACCTAGTTTAAGAAATAACTTACTTCACAGTCATAGTGATGTAAAATATGATATATATATATATATATATATATATATATAATATTTATATATATATATATATATATATATATTTATGTATGTATGTATATATGCAATCTTTATCTTCGTAATTTCATTTATAGTATTTTATTATTATATAAGTGGAAAAAAATGAATGTTATGGTAGTAGGGAGGGTGAGCTGAGAGGTCAGACGTAAAATAATTCTGGCGCGGTGGTCCGCATGTCGGGCGAATTTCCTTTGGATGCGTGTTTCCGTGCTTTTTACATTATATAAGTTTACAACTAGTAAATAAATAATTCCGGCGCGGTGGTCCGCTGTCGGGCGAATTTCATTTAGAATGCGTGTTTCCGTGCTAAACAACCCATTTCTTGCTTATGCAAGAACCATGCCCATTGCGTGGTTCCGGTTCATGCTTTAGAACCTAAGCAGTTATTCAATTGTCAAGCACTGCTCGTAACTCATTTTGTCTGTATTTTCCAAAGGAGATGCGCATAATTATCCAGTTGGTTGTACAAAACTATGCCTCTAAAATTAGAAGTACGCACTATTATTTGCACTAGATTAAAGCTTAGTTACTTATATTTAAGCTTAGTCAGTTATCTTTAAAGGTTTTAGCGCATTTCCTTTGGGAAAATACAGACAAAATGAGTTACGAGCAGTGCTTGACAATTGAGTAACTGCTTAGGTTCTAAAGCATGAACCGGAACCACGCAATGGGCATGGTTCTTGCATAAGCAAGAAATGGGTTGTTTAGCACGGAAACACGCATTCTAAATGAAATTCGCCCGACAGCGGACCACCGCGCCGGAATTATTTATTTACTAGTTGTAAACTTATATAATGTAAAAAGCACGGAAACACGCATCCAAAGGTAATTCGCCCGACATGCGGACCACCGCGCCAGAATTATTTTTAGTTGTAAACTTATTTGGGAAAAAAACGATAAAAAATTATTGTCCCTACTAGGATTTGAACCCAGGTACTCTGGGTTTGAGAGCTCACACCCAAAGGAAATTCGCCCGACATGCGGACCACCGCGCCAGAATTATTTTCTAGTTGTAAACTTGTATTTAGTAAAAAAAAAAAACGATAAAAAATTATCGACCCTTCCAGGATGTGAACCCAGGTACCCTGAGTTTGAGTGGTCGTATTGACTCCAGACCACTGCCATTCAACTCAGAGGCCCAAAAACATTGAAAACGACACCCTACTCGAAATTTAATTTTTCAACGACCGTAATGTTGGTTTCTATATTTTTTTGTGGTTTTTTCGACTTTTTGGTAACTTAAAGTGGTCGTATCGTCTTCGGACCGGTTTCATTCGATTCAGCGCCCAAAAATACATAGAAAACGACACCCTACTCGAAATTTATTTTTTATCGACCTAAATTTTGGTTTTCGGTAATTTACAATGGTTTTTTCGATTTTTAGGTCACTTAGAGTGGTCGTATCGACTTCGGACCGGTTTCATTCGATTCAGCGTCTCAAAAAAACATACACACTGACCTTTTTTCGCGGCAAAAAATATTAACCCTGAATTTTTCCGATTTTTTTGAAAATTTCGCTGACTCAGCAACCGGGTTAATGACGTCACAAAAACCTGGTTTTCAATAGGGTTCGTGTCCTCCCGAAGGTTGATTTTTGTACCAAGTTTGGTTAAAAAATATTAATCCGTTCGAAAGATAGAGTGGTTACAAGAAAGTGTCTAGAAATACATATATATATATATATATATATATATATATATATATATATATATATATATATATATATATATATATATATATATATATAAAGTCTCGCGAAAAATTTTTTTTCGTCATTAGGGACCTCTGAAACGGATTTGTGTCGTGGTCCGAGGTTCGAATTCCGCCATGACGCCTATCCCATTAGCGAATTTTTTCCCAAAGGAAATTCGCTAAAAGGAAATCAATTTTCATATTCGTGTATCTGAGGATGGAGATCTCAATGATTTTTTGAGAACCATATTTTTAACTCATTTTTGTTGCTCCTGCGGCTGTGCAATAAAAATGTTTATTTTTTGTGTATTATTGAAAAAACATACTTTTTTGACTCTATTTAGCTTGATTCCAGCACTAAAAAAGACTAACAAAATAAAGTAATTTATTTTTGTCAACCAGCTATTCAACTTCATATTCCATGGATGTTAAATTCTTTAAAAAATATTTTTTTTTAATACTCATTACCGGTAGGTGTAATAAAAATAATTTTTAAGTCCTTCTGATGAAAAATGTTTTTTTTTATTATGGCTATTTCACAGCCTACCTATGAAAATCTTCTCTTAAATTTATTTCTTTCGTTTTGCAGCTTTGAATGTTTATTTCGTTTGGTACTTTGTTGGTAGGCACTGATGATGAGCTGTTAAGTTTGAAAGTCGGCTCTGTCAATAAATATGTACTAAGTGGAGAGACATCTTTCTTTTTTCTCCAATTTGGAACCTCCACAACTCATCTTATTATCATCTGAAAATCTTAGTTGCAAAAAAATATATAAAATCAACTTCTAATTATAGATCCATAAGAATTACCACTCTTCTGTTATTAATGAACAGCGAACAGTAATGCTACGCTTTAGACAAGTTTGATTTACAAAAATACATTTATACTTACAGACGCCTATTTTTACGATTGTTGAACAATATAAGACGATTTCTACACAACTTAATTGAGGCTTACTAAAGAATACTGTTTCTCCAGAAAGGTATATAAATTGAAAATAAAACCAGTAGAACATAAAAATAAAAATATATAATTATAAAAATACAGTCTCATAAATAACGATACGTAAAATAATTTGATTCGTTTGTAATATCCACTAATTTGTTAATTATTAAATAACTAATGAATAACTATAAACTAAACTATTTAATAACTATGTATTTTTAAGTTAAAAATACTATCTATAAGGAAAAACAAATAATAGATGAAATATATAGCCGCGCACAAGCTATAGCTTATGCGGCTTTTAAATAATTTATTATTTTCATTAGTTTCATTTGCATATTCCATTGTCAAATAGACTTTTATTATTATATTACTTATAAATGTTTTTATGCTTATTTTATATTATACTGTATGTATGCTTTTAAAATAATAAATAAATATTATTAAATTATTAAACCCCCCCCCCTGAAAAATCGATTAACATCGATTAGAAATCCCTACTTCCTATAAGCCGTTTATATTTTTATATATAACTCTAATTGGGCTTTCCACAATTAGAAGTGCTGGTAAATACAAGTAAATAAATATCAACTTCAAATTCATCAGACAAACTTAAATTGGTTCCCTTAATGTGGGGAAGTTTTGTCTCAGAAAATTATAGAATCCTTTTATGAGTCCAATTACTTAAAAGTTTCTAAGTAATACCTATTACTTAAAAAATAAATTTAATTGAATATGACTTAAGACAAAGTTCGTCCAAAACCACCTTTTCTTTTTCGTTTTTTAAACTTCTGTTAAAACAAATAAAGGTGGATTTACAGAAATATTTTTTGTTACCTAAATTCGGGACTAGAGGGTCCGGTGTTATGAGCGCTTGCGGCCGTAGCCGCAAGCCCTATTGTCTTTCCTATTATGGGACCACCATTTTCCGCATTATAAAGACCGCTATAATGTTCGTCCTTTGGCACTTAACGGACGGACACATCACATATGAGATGTGTGTGAGACGCACACATCCTTAAGTCCTGAGAGGTAAGATGAAGTATAAATATATGGTTTGGAGTAGAGCTATGATTTGGAGTAGAATTATATGGTTTAGAGTATATGATTTGGAGTAGAATTATATGGTTTAGAGTAGATATATAGTTAAGAGTAGAATTATATGATTTGGAGTAGAGCTATATGTTTTGGAATAAAGCAAGAGTTGAGAAATGGCTCGGTAGACCTATATAGGTTCAGAGAAGAGGTATATTTTATCTAGAGATAAATTATGGCTTGGAGTAGAGCTGATCTAGAGGTATCTTTCTGAAAAAGCTATTAGCTATCTGTTTATGAGCAATTCCCATGGCTTCAGAAATACTTCCTTTAAGTTCTTCCAGAAGCAGCTTCCAATTCTCATTCAAAAATTTATTCATCTGCTCGCCTGAAAAAACAGAAATCTTTTTGCATTGTTTCAAAACAAAACTTTGATACATAATTAAAATAAGATAATTGACCAAACTATTTAAGCAATATTAACGTTATGAGATAGAGATCAGATGAAATAAAAAACAAAGTCTGAGCTTTCGGCCGTAAAGTAGGCCTTCTTCAAAAATATTTTCTTACTTACTGAATTCGATAAGACAGAAATAAAAAAAGATTAGTTACAATCATCGGACAATAATAGCTATTTGTATATTGCCATCGAAGAATGACACCTAGATCGAGTTCAAAAATCCATAACTTTAATTTTTAAACCAAGAAAAAAGCTACCATATTTCGACAATAACTATAAATTAGCAAACAGAACAAACGGCAAATGATGGACTAATTTTACACCTACATGCATTAAACATTCTTATATACTTAAATAAAACCTGTATATTTAAATTAGGCAAGTTTGATATTCAAATATTTTGTCCAAAATTTTAAATATTCACATAATACAAGTCTTCCTTGAATTATCATTATCTAAATTTAAAAGAAAGGCCTAGCATTTATATATATATATATATATATATATATATATATATATATATATATATATATATATATATATCTGTGTGTGTGTATCATACACACATACATAGATACTACCGAGTTTTTGGCAAAACATGAATAATTGACACAATATACACAAGAAACACCAAGGAAATGCCATCTAGGAAATCTTCCATCATTCGACATTCGTCATCATTGATGGCTCGACGTAATGTCATATCCCACTGTTTCGTTACGGCTAACGAAATCAGGGCGCCGACAGAGCCTGAACTTACTCTGAACTTCAATTAAAATTCCGAAGAATATAATGTAAAGTATTTTTCGCTCCCCTATATATTAATGAGAGCGGTGCTCTCTTACCGCCATCATACTTGGCAAGCAAAACATATATCCTTAGGTATCCTTAAAACAAACTACCGCGTTTTGCAAAACACGACATTCCCCAGATGTAGCATTGTATTTTACTTGTTACATTTCTTAGGTGGATCTCGCTTAATTATATTGTGTCATATATATATATATATATATATATATAATATATATATATATATATATATATATATATATATATATATATATAATATATATAATAGGGGAAGAAAAGTTGCATATTAGATTGACTTTTAGCATAAATGGCCCACAATAAAAAATAGAATTTATAATATGTATATATATGTATGTATATATATATATATATATATATATATATATATTATATATATATATATATATATATATATATATACATATATATATATACATATTATAAATTCTATAATATTAAAATAAATTAATTAATTAATTTATTAATTAATTTAATAAATTAAAAAAATTTAATTTAATTTAATTTATTAAAAAAATTTAAAAAAAAATTAAAATTAAATTAAAAATTAATTTAAAACCATATATATGGTTTTATATGGTTTTTTTTTTTTTTTTTTTTTTTTTTTTTTTTTTTTTTTTTTTTTTATTTATTATTTAATTTAAATTTAATTTATTTATTAATTTAATTTATTTTTTATTTATTTATTTATTTTTTTTTTTTATTTTAATTTTTTTTTTTAATTTTTTTTTTTTTTTTTTTTATTAATTTATTAATTATTATTCTTATAATATTAAATTCTATTATATTATTATTATATATAATATATTATATATATATATATATATATATATATATTATATATATATATAATATATATTATAATTCTATATTTTTATTGTGGGACATTCATGCTAAAAGGCAATCTAATATGCAACTTTTCTACCCTTTATTTTTTTCAACTAGAGGGACTAAACTAAAAACCCTTGATTAAGACAAGTGTAGGAGACTAGTATAACGGTCATGGTAAGGACAAGGTCATGAAGGACTTACCTAAGTTTGGAACTCCACCGAAAAGATTTTCGAACCAGAGGTAAAGTCTCTTTGGGTTCATGATCCAGTAAGCTTCGTCCACGTGTAGATATTTTTTACCGTCTTTAAATATTTCACTGCCTTTGAATTTAAACGTTAAGGTCATATCCTCTGAAAAAAAAAAATAAATAAAAACCAACGATGATACAATATTAAACAACAGATGGTGGATCCATCACTTAGAAAACTTCCGTAGCGTTTTTATCTAATCGCTTGGTCAAATCTTTTTCACGAATTCTGACGTTATTGGTAATTCAGAGAAATAGCTTAATATGGTTTTAAAAGTTAAGGGTTACCTTCCGGACCGCACAACTAAACCTTAGGTCTCATTTTTGTGCCAAGTTTCGGTTCTGTAGCGTATATCTATTACATAAGGCATCAATATGAGTAAAATAAGTAAAAAATTAGAATTAGTTAGGTAAGCTTTTATAGAGTTCATGTATGAACGTTGCACAAACACACATCTCTCTCTCTCTCTCAATATATAATATATATATATATATATATATATATATATATATATATATATATATATATATATATATATATATATATATATATATATATATATATATATATATATATATATATATATATATATATATATATCTTTTTAAGGTCTTGTTTAATTGACGGCTACTACTAACTTTGTATGTAACCTTAGAAAGAAGTACAAACTTACCGAAAGTGAAGTTAGTTTTTCCTTTCCCCTGTATAGGCAACACTAAGACTTTGCCATCTACTGTATAATCACCTACCAGATATGAATAACCTGGAACATGGAACTCCAGCTCTCCCTTGTATCGGTCCCAGTCTATTCTGAAAATTTAGATCGACATGGGAAAAAATAAAATTTTGAGTCACATTTGGGAACCTTCCCTTGAAAAAAAATTGATTATAAAAAAGCCAAAAATAAGCTGGCTTTGATTCAAACATGTAAGCTTTTTAATGCGTGTCAACAAAGAGTCTAAATCAATTTTGGTCTCTTTTTATTTCGGTTATCTCTTTTTGTTTAGCTCAATAAGTCTCATTGAGACTTACAACAAACTTACAACAAATCTTATTGATCAAAGAAGAAGGTTTATTTTTTTACTAAGATTTCACCCATGTTAAGCAATGTTAAACTTTTTTGGACCCTTAAATAGAGTCTCGTGGGGTAAGAAGTATATTAAAATCGATCTAACAAAGCTTTGCATTTTACTATGGAAGAACAGCAAAAACACTAGAGTTATAGTTTACGCCTTGATAGACCAGAGAGATATGGCTTGTTATGTTTGAGTTTTTTTTTTAATTTTATTTTAATTTAAACATCTATTCAATTTTAATCAAAATCGTTACATTTACAATAGTACTTTAGTCTAAGAGCTAACCCTAAAAATATAACTTATTTTGTATTACTTCAAACCAAATTTTCCTGAAAACATACTTTATTAAGGATATTTTATGAACATATATAAAATAAAATATATAATATTATATAAATATATAATAAAATATAAATATAAAATTTAAAGGAAAAGCATGGTCTGCCTATCCAGAGTGCGAGCTCTTCATAGGAATGCTCTCGCTCAAAATATTAGAAATTTGCACAAAGTCTAGTTTTCTAGTTATAAGTGGTTTCATGTGGGATCATTTTTTAAAGCTGAAGTCCTAAAAAACGAGTGTTTTTTTATAAAAATCGGATGACTACAACTATAGTTAGTTGTTAAATGGCCCAACATATTTTTTCAAAGAAATTTGCTGACTTTGTATAAATCAATCATTTTTTGAAAAGCTTCATAAACTTTGGTTGTAGTTATCTAATTTTGATGATTAAACATGTATGTTTTATTGAACATTTAATCATCTTTAAAAATATTCTCTTCATGTTTTGCACACGAATTACGGGGAACCACTTATTTCAAGAAAACTGAAATTGTACGATTTTATAAAATTTTGATCAAGCGCAATCAAATGAAAGGCTCCACTCTGGATAGGCAGACTATGTTTTTTCTTCATAATTTAAGGTATATTTTCAGAAAATGTTGGTTTGAAGTAGTACAAAATGAACCACATTTTTTTCTGATCAGGCTCTTGGACTACTTGTGATAATACTAGAGAACGGAGAAAATGTCCGACATCTATACTTATATTGTCAGCAATAACTTTTCCGTGTAATAAAATTATTTTTAATTTTTCAATCATTTTTAAAATTTCCTAGAGTAATAAAATTAGTAGACTTATCAAAGCACTTGTAATACTTAGGAGGAATCATAGCAGACGAAATGTAGTCGTATAAAGAAGTAAAGAGTTGTTTTATTAAGTACCGTGAAGTGTCTAAATATTACTCATAATACCTGAATGCTTAGGAAAAGTTTATAGATCCGGAAAATGGACCAATATCTTTATAATCTTATACGTTTTATTATATGCATTATACCCTTTTATTTAGAGGACTTTTTCGAGTCAACTTCTCGAGGTGCAGAGCCCTAATAGAACTACAGTAATACTTACTTAGCAGACGTGGTGTGAAGTTTGTTGTTGTAAATAATATCGAAGTTGTAGAAAGTTAAATTTACAGCTACAGGACTGGAAGTACCTTGAGAGACCTCCATACGCTCGAAATGGAGTGGGTTTAGTGGCAGAATACCGAATTGTTTGTTGCCTGAAAATCATGCTAAATTAGTGAAGAATGGTTAAAGCTAATTTTCAAAGAGCTGATTTGATTAGAGTCCATCGATTAAAACGAAAAGGGAACATGGGTTCGGCATGAGTATGATTAAATTGAAATTCTCCGTTTGAGAATGACCTCTTCAACCAAATTATGTATTTATGTTCGACGTTTGTTGGGGTTTAGAGGCTTGTATCTATAGCTTAGGATATATAGCAGAGCACCGCTAAATTGTCAATCTGATATTCATACCTGTAGCCAGGGGTATGATTATATGGGGCCAGGGGGGGGGGCCCTCTGACGAAGTTTTTTTAGTAGAAGTCCCTTATAGATGTGTGAAAATCGCCCCCTCTGGAATTGGTTTCGCCCCCTTACAATTTTGGCCTGCTGCAACGGGCCTACAACGGTCCTGCTGCCATTATACCACCAAAAATATTCCGCTTAGTAGAACATTTTTTTAACAAACTTGTTGGACATAAGACCTGTAGTAAATGCAATACTTAAGGGTTTCTTAAAAAGCAGAAAAAGAAAACGCATAGAGATACATTACTAGAGGGGCCTTATTGGTTGAGTTTTGAAACATCGAAAAGTAACCTGAACACCTTCGATTATCAATATAATCAAATAAACTGAACAAAAATACTCAGTTTAACAGTTTAAAATACAAATCAAAACAAAAAAAAAATGTGAGGGATGACAAAAACAATTAATATATTATAACCTTAACTCACTCTTTAGAGGAGGTTTTAATGAGGTTACACGGAGCCCCTGAGAGCCCCAAAAAGATGTTTCAGGACTCTCAATGTAATGAGATAGGCTATGCCTCCACTAGTATATATCTCTATGGGAAACGTATTTTAATAATGTCCTAAATATATATTTTATTCTTTTTCATTTATCAATATATCTTTTATTATATTTATTATTTTACTATTATCGACTAATGAACCTTACAATAATCTTTGTAAAGAAGATTATTGTTGTCCTGCGCCTCTGTACGGTCACTGGATTCATTCTCTAACTGTCTTTATCAAGTCACTGAAAACTGTTTACTTTATTACTTGGAACAATTGTTTTTCGTTTCATTCAATAAAAAAAATAAAATATGATAACATATCTTGGAAACAATTGGAAGCAAGAGCCGTTGTAAGGATCAAATATTAATGATTTTAATGACTCGTAAATATGATGTAATGATAGAATGAAATGCAAGTTTGCAAACAATGCTTTTGTAAGCAACTGGTTGCCAAGAATAGCGATGAATTGCTGTTTGTTTTTAAACGAGGACAAGCTTATTTAGAAAACAATGAAGAATATGATTGGCTGAATCTGTTTTGCTATAAGTCAACATTCATACTTCATACAGTGAATATTCATGTATTGAAAATTCAATCAATATTGATGTAGTGTATATTCAGTGAATATTCATGTAGTGTATATTCAGTGAATATTGATGTAGTGTATATTCAGTGAATATTCATGTAGTGAATTTTCAACCAATATTTATGTCATAAATGTTAACTGCCTTGTATTATTCCTATATTTATTTTTTATTTCATTATTTAGTTTTTAGCAATTTTAATTGTTATGAGCAATTATATTCTAAATTATTAAAGAATGTAACTGATGTCATTTAATGTTCTATAGTTTTTTTTTTTAATTTAAAAATTTAATTAGTTTTAAACATTCATTACTTTACTCAAATGAAATATTTTTATTATCATTGTTTCGTAATGAAACATAAATATTACAAATCCAACTTTTTTTAAGCTTCTAAGAAAAAACTACACAACCGTTAAATTCGTCAGTTATTGTTTTTAACACACCTAAAGTTTATATTTTGTTTTAGATACCGAGGCTAAAAGCCTCAGCTTAGGCCTAGCTGATGAATAGGATTTGAGTGCAGAAATACTTTGGACCTATGTGTAGTTTATTATTACTATGTATATTACTATGTAGTTTATTATTTTTATTTACTGTTTAAAGTTTATTTTTACTTTGTTACTAATTTTAACTATTCTCATAGTTTTACTCATTGAGGTATATTACTAAAGGGGGAGGGGGGCATAGCCTATCTCAATACAGTAAGAGGCCTAAAAACTCATTTTATAGGGCTCTGTATTATCTTATTGAAACCTTCTCCAAGTATGAGTTAAGGTTATAGTATATCAATTGTTTTAGGCTTCCTGCACATGTTATGTTTGGATTTGTATTGTACATTTCCTAGTATATAAGTTACTGTATTTTTGTTCTGTTCATTTCATAGTGTTCACCAGGTCTGTAGCCAGGTAGGGGCCCATGGGGGGGGGGCCTAGTCCCCTGGAAAAATTTCGTCCACTCTTAGGAAGAGGTTCTCGGTGGAAGTCCCTTATAGATGTTTTAATATAAGAAGGGTATCAATAATACCAATCCGTCTAGGAATGGTTTCGCCCCCCCCCCCACAAGTTTTAGCTGGCTACGGGCCTGTACTATTTCGATGTTTCCAAAATTTAAAATTTTTACCGATATTTAATAATAATAACAATTAAATTAATAAAGACTTCAATCCTTCATTAAAACATTTATTGAATATAAATCGATGAAGAGCTTTCGCCCAGGGATCTTTAGCTTCATCAGTTCTTGAAATTGACAAAAATTAGTAAGTTTAAAAATTAATAAATTTTTGAGTGTTTTTACATTTAACAGACCAAAAGCTTTAAAGTTATTAAAATATTTAATATTTATTCAAAATTTAAACAGAATATATTTTTCCTAAAATATTAGGGCCTCTAGTAATATATTTTTATGGTTTTACTATTTAGATTTATTTTAATTCAAGGGTCTTGAATAAAGGGGATGACGCACTAAGTCGATTTGCCATACAAAAAAGAGACCTCATCGAGAACCAACAAATAGAGAGATTTCAACTTTAAACGCACGTCAAAAACCAACTGCACATGCTTGGTACAAACTGCGCATACTTTCTCACAACTCTTATGACAGCGCAGATCTTAAAATTTAGAGGGACCTCTCTATGGTTGACCATTGTTTATTGTTTAAGAAGGTTATAAACACGCTAAAATTATCACTCACTGTAGTGGCTAAATATAATCCAAAAATTAAAAAAGCGCAAATGACTTAACAAGCACCACAAATGTAACAATCACGAGAAGCACAGAAGAAAGTTGAGAAACAAACTTGACAACCTACATAACCTGCGTTTGGCGCCTTTTATTTCATTATAACCATGGGGAAGGTAAGTTTGCTTCTATTTCTCTATCTAATACAACTTCCACGGGGTTTGAAAAGTTCCTTATTGCGTCATCCCTTATATTCGAGATTTTTAATCTAACACAAAAAGGTTCACACACTCTTGTAGCAGGTTTCCATAAGGTAACACAGAGCCCGGTGTTAAACTTGGCATAGACGAGTTTGTGTATGCTACGAATAGACAAGTTTAGAGTTATTGAGATATTGTGATGACAGAAGGCCTTTTAGCTGAAATTTAAAAAGTCGAAAAGTTAACCTTAGCTCCTTTAATTAACTGTATAATGAAATAAACTGCACACAACAGTTTACATAGAGCTATATTACTAGATGGGCCCTATTGGTTGAATTTTGAAACATAGAAAAAGTAACCTCAACACCTTCCACTATTAATATAATCTAATAAACAGTACAAAATTACAGAAACTTATATAGTAGAATGTTTATTATACAAAACAAATCACAGTTGCATAGAGATATATTACTAGAGGGGCCATATTGGTTGAATTTTGAAACATTGAAAAATAAACATACCACCTTCGACTATCAATATAATCAAATAAAAAGAACAAAATTACAGTGACTTATATAGTAGACCGTTAAAAATACAAATCAAAACACAAACAATGCGCAGAAAGTTGAAAACAATTGTTTTATTATATCCTTAAGTCACTATTAGAAGAGGTTTCAATGAGGTTACACAGAGCCCCTAAGAGCCCCAAAAAGATGTTTCAGGTTTCTTAATGTATTGAGATACGCTATGCCCCCTCTAGTATATATCTCTATGCACAGTTGTGTAAAGCAGACGACAATTGATTTATTATAACCTTAACTTACTTATTGAGGAGGTTTCAATAAGGTTACACAGAGCCCCTGAGAGTCCCAAAAAATGTTTAAGTTCTCTCAATGTAATAAGCTAGGCTATGTCCCCTCTAGATAGGGATCGTTTGTAACACAAAACACACACACTTTACATGTTTACAACGTAATATGTATTATAACCTTAACACACTCTTGAAGGAAGTTGAAATGAGGTTACACAGAGCTTTTAGGGGCCTACAAATATGTTTCAAGTATCTCTCGATGTATCAATTTGGGGTACGTTCTCTCTAGTGATATGTCTCTAAGTATATAATTGTTTCAAACACAAATATAAAGAACAAGAAAAATAAGGTTACACATGCTTACGTAGTTATCTAAAAGATTAAGTTCATTTGTTAGTATGTAGTATATAGGTGTAAGTTTATAACATGTCAAAAAATATTACTAAATTTAATTGTATGCATACCGAGACTTATGACGTTACAAACACATAAATACTTATCTAAAAACTTAACATAACAAGTAAGTTCTCGTACGCATATGATTTCGTAAAAACTTATTATTTCCAACAAATAAATCTCAACTTATCATACGGCATGCTTTATTAAATTAGTGACAAAATCAAATTATATGGGTAATATATTTATGCAATCATTCTCATACGCTTTATATAAAAAAGTGTTGAATTGTTAAAACCTGTCAATATAATAATTTTTGCGATGACATATATATAGCTTCTGATAATATCAGAAAAATATAGTTGTTAGTATAATGAACAACTTTAGGTTCAAAGACACTGAAATATTCTTAGAAACGAAAAAATAGACGTATTTAAAAAGATCTTAACGCGTATTTAGTAAGACGTGTTGAGCAAGTATCCAGGTTTCATTACAAACCTGCATTTGTCCTTTTTAGTATCTGTTACGTAAGTATACTATCTCTTTTCTTTTATTATTAATTTTAAAATTATACCTACATTAAGAAGACTTGAATATGATAATAAAATAGTTTAAAAACAAGGCGCCAAGTATGGTACTATGCTTCTCTAAATTATGTATTTGCCAACAAAAAGTGATTTAAGGTCTTGAAATGGAGTAATATCAATGGATATTTTCTCCTTCTATGTTATGCCACGATAATATAACTTATAACACAAGTACTATTAACAATTTTATTGTAGTCGTACTTAACTAAATAAACAAAAATAAATAATGTCTCGGAACTGTCCAAGTCACAGATCTGAACAAAGAGAAGAACCGTGAAGCATTTCTTCCGAAAAAGGAAGAATTGCGATGATATTAGTTTTATTTCAACTATAATGGTATATTTACAGAGGTATTATTACTAAAGGGACTCTATTGGATGAATTTTAAAATCGGAAAAATAACCTTCAAACCCTTGACTATTAACATGATAAAAAAACAGAACAAAATTACAGTGACATATAGGGCGTTTAAAAAACTAAACAAAACACAATGTGTGAAAAGCAGACGACAATTTATTTATGACCTTAACTCACTCGTCATTGAGAAGGATTCAATGAGATTACACAGAGCTCCTAAGAGCCATAAAAAGATGATTCAAGCTTATGTATAAAAAGCTTGAGATAGACTATGCTTCTTTTAGTAATATATCCCTATATGTGTATCAAAGTGGTGGCCATTTGAGAAACTTGTTGGAAAAAACCTGAAATTTTATTAATTCCTCCCCTCATGAAACTAAATGGGATTTCTTTTCTAAGTTTCATTTCAATAGGTTATACTCGTGATCACCGGACAGATTTTTAGATCTTTACCGAGTTAACAAAAATCCTCTGATGGACCCTTCCTCTGTATTCATCCTTGATTCATCCATACATACGTAAAGTCTAAATACAACTTTTAGGTAAGGTAGGCGTTAACACATTGACTTCTGATAAAAACAGTAGCCTAAGTGGAATCGATCCCCCACTTACTTTTTCAAATTTATCATAAGACCTCTCGAAATATCATAAGAACATTCTCATAAAGGTCATTTACTGATCAAAATTCGCAACAAGTGAGTGTCATATTTGTTGCTAATACGATGCATCCTTTCTGTTTTAGGCGATAGGGAGGCAATGACACAATGGTGTTTGATTTAAAATTTGTAAATTTTTATACTTATATTATTAGAAATGGTCCTTGAAAATATTTGACGTAAGAACATTTATAAGATAGGCGAGGTAAAAGTTCTCATTTTAATTTTACATGGAAGCAAATAAAAAATTATAGAATTGCATCAATCAGGCTGGCGTGATTGTATCATCTGACTCACTGACACTCGATGATGCAACACTAATTTAGAATTTTTTCAAAGTCACGTGTCAAGTGTAAACAGTAGGGTATTGCAATCGGACAATTAGCGCTTGGATAAGCTAATTAGATAAGATTAGATAATTAGCGATCGGATAAGATTTACTAGAAATGGAATTAAAACTGGAACATTTTGTTCATTACTTGAATTATAATTATGAGGATGTGGGATTCCTAGAAAGTCAAATGTGTAATTCAGTATTATGGAGACTGGGTGTCGACTTACTGGTATCTGATTAAAGAAGTGAACCTAATTAAATTTCATATAGATCGGTAAAATTATCGATTTTTAAAGATTTTTTTTAAATTCCGATGACTCAGCAAACTAAGTCATCGTAGTCTGAAAAATATCATCTTCCGGGGAACAGAACCACACCTAAATCTGATATTTGTACTAAGTTTCAACTCCTTGTTGAAACAGAGAGTTGAACAATAGCGAAATTAATTCTATTTCACTGTTTGTGGCTTAGCAATTTATTTTTTATGGAGGATTACGGGTTTAGCATAACAATAAATAGTCACCCCTGTCAAATTTGCATA
Organism: Microvelia longipes; assembly: GCA_018340805.1. Taxonomy (NCBI): domain Eukaryota; kingdom Metazoa; phylum Arthropoda; class Insecta; order Hemiptera; family Veliidae; genus Microvelia; species Microvelia longipes. The sequence goes on from JACMZG010000022.1 coordinate 18,368,879, forward strand.
AAATTAAAGACATTTTAATTGGATTTAAATTCGAAATTAACAGTTCATAATGCAAGCGAAGCCAGATAATTATCCGATTTCACAACACTAAGAAAGTATCTTACATGATTAAATTACCAGTTTTACCGTCATGGCCATGATAGGTGTTGAAAGAGAGTACGAGCTCTCTTCTTCTTTGCCCATATTTGCATGGTGTAGGAAATTTAATTTTATGAGTAATAATTGATTAACAAATTAGTGAAAAGTAGTAAAGAAGGAAACGTTACCATTTCTGAGATCATTAACAGCTTCCTCTACGGCCATCTTCAAGCACTCTTCGTTTCCTTTCTTTGGACATTTCTTCCAGTTGCTTGCTACAGCATAAACAAAGAACTCAATCAGTAACTATAACAGTTTATATAATAAATTAATTCTTATACTAATATTCGTATATACTATACTCCAATATTAAATGCCACTGATGTCTCATTGTAAATTCGGTTATAAAATGGAAATATTTTATTTTTATATTATATTTTGTAATAAAATATTTTATAATACAAAATTTTGTAATAATATATTTTATGATACAATATTAGCCTGTTTCCGTTCTAAACAAACTATAAGGGCTAGTCTGCAACTCAATATGGTTTATAATCTTAAGAATATAGACCGATTCTATTAAATATTTATACACATACAGATCTAATACGTGCATTTATTAAATATTATATTCCATAGGATTTCAGAATAAACTAAATCTAAAGTCATCGGATTTCCTAAAAAATAAAAATTTCCTAAAAAAAACTAAAAAATGTCAAAACCACCATTTTTGTCTCGTCATTAACCAAATACTCAATAGCAACTTCTCCCAAATCTTCCGGCATATTTCTTCATACTGTTCATTAGGAGAGCAGTACTTATTTGTCCGCACACCTATAAATAAAACCCGGCTCATTTCTCAATTAAGACTTTTGCTAACCAACTTTACCCTAGATTATACCACAAATCCACCTCCCACATATTTGACTCTAATGTATATTGTCCACGCTACTCACAATATCCAGATCAAGGATCTTGAATAAAGGGGATGACGCACTAAGTCGATTTGCCATATAAACAAGTGACCCCATCGAAAACCAGAAAATAGAGAGAATTCAACACGAAACACACGTCAAAAACCAACTGCACATACTTGGTACAAACTGCGCATGCTTACAATTCTTAAAACAGCGTAGGTCTTAAAATTTAGAGGCAAACTTACGTCACAATGGTTTCCATTGTTTATTGCTTGAGAAGGTTATAACAAAACACGCTTAAATTATCACTCACTGAAGAGGCAAAGTATATTCCAAAATTTAAAATTATATAAGCACAAATGACTTAACAAGCACCACAAATGTAGCAATCCCGAGAAGCACAGAAGAAAGTTGAGAAGCAAACTCGACAACCTTGCTACATAACCTGCGTTTGGCGCTTTTTTCATTATAATCAAGGGGAAGGGGTAAGTTTGCTTCTAATTCTCTATCTCATACAACTTCCATGGGGTCAGAAAAGTTCCTTAATGCGTCATCCCCTTTATTCAAGATCCTTGATCCAGATACCCTCTCACACTTACTCATTTCTTGCTACTCTCTATCCGAGAAACGAAGTTCCTACCCTTTGTTCTCTACAAATCCTGAGTTAACATTTCTTCTTTCTGATATTGATAAAGATAATATAGACGCTCTGTTCCATTTCCTAAAATCCAACAACCTAAATTTCTTTTATTTAAATTCTTAATTTTAAGCACTATCTAATTTTATATATATATATATATATATATATATAAATTAATAATATATATATATATATATATATATAATATATACATATATATAGTGTGGTGATAAAACTGTTCTGCAAAAGGCCTAATTTTTACGGCCGAAGGATCAAATATTTGTTTTTATTTTATCTAACATCTGCCTTATAAATTTAATCTTGTCTCTCATTCATAGTTTTATTGAGCTATAAATATCATTACTATGAGGTAAACTATACGGCTTACTTCCATGAAGTTTTTTAAGGTTAAGGTGAGATAAAGACAAGAATCAACAGGTAAATTTATACGGAGCGGTGCGAGATTATCCGGGAGATTAACTCCACGGATCAAATCCGTGATCATATCAAGTAAGAATCCTACTTATAAATTACATAGTTAAATTTTAAAATTTATAAATGACTATGTTTTAACATTGCGTTATACAAGACAAATATTTACAATTTTATATCTTTAAATATGATTATGCCATGCAAAGTAAACCATATAATATAAATGATTAACTTTGCACGGCATTAATATAATGGCTTTATGAAAGAATAAAAAATTAATTAATTCATATTAATCAGTGTTATGATTAATAATTATAGCTATTATTAAGTCTATTAAAAAAAGCATAAACAATCTGGTTTGTCAGTAGCGCCAAACTATTTAAATTTTAAAATAGAATTACTATTATTCAATGATAAATTTATTAATGTACATTCACATTGTTATGTAAATTACATTTACTAAGCGAATTTCCCAAGGAAAAATGAGCCAGTGAGGTTGGAGCCTGTTTTTAAATGAGGTTTCATTATTATGTATATACGTGTATACATGTATATATATATATATATATATATATTATATATATATATATATATATATATATATATATATATATATATAATATATATTATATTATATATATAGACAACCATTACAGAGTGTAAAATATAAATGAGATGAGATATTTTATGATAATATAAAAGAGATGATTCCAGACATAATTGCTAAGAATTATTATTATTCACCCCTTTGTTTCTCCGATTCCTAACTGAATTAGTTTCCGATTTTTTTACAATTTAAAAAAAAAACGTCTACTGACTTGTATCTTATCGAATGACCATTCGATAAAAATTAAACTAATGCTGATAATAGGATTGGCATATAAGAAACTTGGGACGAAAAACTAAGAATGTAAACAAACTCAAAATCCATAATATAAATATATATATATATATATATATATATATATATATATACATACAAAATATCTATGTAAGGAATTGTGGACCAGTGCTTATCCCTTAATCTTTACCTCATGAAACACTCCCACATTAGTTTCTCCGCATAGTTTTTTGGATAAAACCATACGTCTAAAGAAATGCGTGACTGTGATACAAGAAACACATCCATTGTTTTGATGGTCTGTGTCATTGTCAAGGTGACTCAGGTCATTACGACTAAATAGAAAACAAACATGTGAGTATTTGTCTTCCAGGATGTCAGATGTGTTTAATTAGCAACCTATTAGCTTCGCTATCTCACTGTCTGTCTGGAATATTACCATCCTAATGCATTATAAAAAATTTTAGCGAGAGCTTTTTTCAATTTTGCATTGTATAAATTATTTGACAGTGATTACTGTAAAATATTCGTCATAATTATGAGCAATCAGTTCATGGTTCAGAAGGGCTATTGTATTAAGGCTCATTGCTTTACATTCTCTCAGCTAAATAGATTGTCTGACTTGGCTAGGGATTAAATCCCGGTTAGGACCTCATCTGGGAGCACATTTAGGAAAATTTCGCTTATAATGCTGTTCGGATGTCTAAAGGGGAGTGAAGGGGGGATGGTTTCGCTGGTAAGGTACAAGGTGTAAATACGTAGTCTCATAATTTTTTCAATTAAAAAGAATTAAATTACATTAATTACATCAATTAAGTTAATTTTAATTGAAGTCGCACCTAGATCAAATCTTATCTTATGATTTGAGAGAAGTCTTAATTTGACCCTCTGAACGATTTATTTCAAATTTGTCGGTGTGAATGTGTAATATTTGGCGTACTCCATATAGTTTAAAGTATTAATGCCCAACGATGCCTTTTGTTTCACATTTGTTTAACATTTGTTTTCATTTGTTGTTCCGTAAAATGTTGTTTTATATTTTTCTCTATATTTTTATCTTCATTAATCTGAATAAGCAGTTATCAACCTGGAAATTAAGACTGTAGTATTGAGTGTTAGACTTTGCCTGACCTTCATATTGTTTTAGCCCAACCGACATGTCCGTTCAGCGATTGAGACCCGTGTTCGAAATTTTTGTTTCGGAATTGATCCGTCCTGAAAATCTTACAGGTAATCAGTAAGATCAGCTTGACGTATCAAGCTACATACATCGTTTTCAATGTATCAAACGAAGTCGAAGGTCCCGAGGTTTCGTTACTGCACATAAATACATCTGTAGAAGTGCAGCACAACATTAAAAAACACTCCGAATTTAAACGACGCAATACACTCTGAAATCGATACGTCGGAAATTTCAATTTACTTGTGAACGCAATTTTCCTCGGAAGATTTTGTACCCCTAATTATTAACCGCGGAAGTCTAGTTTTCTAATTGAATTTAGGTTACACATTTTTACAGGTAAAATTATTTGTCAAAATTGTTTGTTTGGACGACCTTCAAACAAAAAATTATAACCAGTTTTCAGTAATTTTTTTTAAAGAAGATTGCCGAAAATACGTCAATACTTTGAACATTAGGTTCATCTCTAATTATTTTGTATACAATACACTGGGGTTTTATTAATCAAACTATGTAAGTGGTGCTTAAGTACTTAAACCTTGTGCTTAAGTACTAAACCTTTTTTATTTGAATAATAGAAATGTGCTTGTAAGTTCTAGAGTTCGCATTTAGACAGTATATACGCTTATTTTTTCATTTACCGGACATTTTAGGTCAATTTTCATTAATTAAAAAATACTTAATAATTAATAATTGAATTTTATACTCACGAAATTTAGCGGCTAAAGCGTAAGTAAATAAAATAGAGAACAAAATAGTGTATTTAAGCATGGTCGGTGAGATATTGGAAACTGGCTGATTTTGATGTAACGTCTGGGTGACCGATAGACGGTGACACAATCCGATCGAGGAGAGGGCACCGGTACTGAGGTAGGGTTTGGTCGATATGTACCCAGAGGTAGGGTTCTACATGTATCACCTGTGAAAGGGAACCTTAACCGTAGTGTGATGTAATGCAACTTATCAAGTTAACGTGATATATATACATATATACTAGTACTTATCAAATTAAAGTCCAGAACAGAATTTGTATTTTAAACAGAGGTATAGCAAAGATTGTAAGGCTTGCATGTAGGGGAGTTGTCGAATTAAAAATGTTTGCAGATGTAAAAAAAGATGCGAAGAAATAGGTAACGATAGATATTAAAAAATAGAGAAAGAATGAGAGAACTATAAAACGAAAAAAAAAGTAAATTAAGCAAAATAGATCCTCATCACACCTTTCAACGTCCGTTTTCCGAACATTATGTGGTTCAGATGCGTATAAAACATACATAGTAACATTATGTCATTTAAAATTTTATATTTTTAGTGCAAATACTTCACATTTCCTCTATACTTACAGTTCAAATGAGAAAAGTCAAAGTATATATTTTTATAATGAAACACAAAATATCAATAAAACGTAATATAATATCACATTCCAGAAGATTTTTTGTTGTTTTAATAACTATAATAATAAGACATGATAATAGTATTAATTATATATAAAAAATAGGTATAATGACAGTAATTAAAAACCAATTGAAAATAAAATTAAACATTACATAGCATGCCAGTCAAGTTATTTCCTGCCCTAAATTACTCTTTTTAAGTTTAATAAACTTTGTAATTCACATTTTTATACCGAAGTAATCTGCAACTCTCTACCTCGACTTCGACATTAAAAGATGAATTCACATGCGTATTGAAGGCATACATATTCATAATTATATAATATATATATATATATATATATATATATATATATATATATATATATATATAATATTATATCCTTCTAGAGAGACAAGTCCCCATTTTTCTTACCGGTCTCGCTTCGCTCGTCGTCAAAACTGTAAAACATCATGCAATTCCTAGGAACACCCATCCATGGACTGACCCCGCTCGATCTTATACTAGCCGTATTGAAATAACATATCTTGAACATTTTTATCAAATAAAGAGGTACACTCCCCATTCCCAATCATATATCCCAATAGAACATAGAATAAGTCTCTAGTTTTGGGAAAAAAAATAATTTGCAAAAAAATGAATTCATTTCATTTGATTAACTCTCATTACACATACAGACAAACAACCTGGTATAAACTGTTCTGAAGGTCTCAAAATGCCTGAAATAGTTCAGTAAAAATTTTGGTTTTAAACGTTAGAGCAAACAAATTACTTTTCGCATATATTACCTACGGTATAAATGAGGAAAAGAAAAATATAAATTCACAAAGAAATAAAATTAATATGACAGACAAGCGAAGAAAATTAATGACTTGCGATTTTTCATTATTTTTAATTATATTATCCTCTCATATTTTCAATTTATTTAAATTATACTCCAAACAATAAATCCAAAAACTCAATTAATCATGTTTATACTTACGTAAATTTAAATCCGCAATGATAGCAAGAAGAAAATAAAAAAGATATAAATAAATAAAGTTAAACAACCCATAAAAGATATTAACTTAATGCAGTTGTATATATGTCATATGATAAAATGTCAGACATATTTCATTTTGACGATTTATGCTTCAATATTATTTTTATACCACTTGTGTTTACACTGAATGGCTACCTATAAGTTATTTACAACTAAATTGTTGTCTAATGTGCTATAAAGTCATGTCGATATATTTTTTAGCTTAATAGCATGAAAATAAATTACTCGTAATTATAATAATAAAATTGTCATGCCGAGGATCGCAAGTCTGGCGAATTTAGTTTAGAATGCTTGTACCCTAGATCTGTTATTATTGAGAACTTTGTACTATATGTATATATATATTTAAATTATTTAATTATTTATATTTATAAACAGGGTAGAATAAATAAGTTTAACTTCATCACCCCGAGTAACTCAGCTTCTAATAGAACTAGCGTTAAAAAAATAGTATCCACATCCCCACTAAGTTGACGACCATGAGCTTCAATAACCAATTATTCTTTGGTAATCGTCTTCCTAGTATAGCAATCAGGTTGCCGAAGTGGGTTTTCCTACGATAACTTTTTTGAATTTCAAATTGGAGCACACCGTAATATGGATTAATTCAAGAACTGCACTGTTTGCTAAATAATTCTACATCTTGCTTGAGCGTACTTAAACTCGCGTCTAGAAGTTGACAAATTTGAAAGCTAGCTCTAATTTAAAATTTACACAACTTAAAAAGTAAGTAATAACTTAAATTTCATAAAAATAGGTGTTATTAGCATTATATGTCAAACTATAAATAATCGTATAAAAGAGCTGAGTTACTTTTTTTCTCTAGAACAACTTTATATAAGTTATGGTTGTATAATATAATGATAAAATTTGATAGAATATGTCTGATTTTAAAAGCTGCCTATCTTATAAACATGATAACATGAGAAAACATGAAATTTAAGGTTTTTTGCATTTTAAGGTGTAAATTATAGATTTTTGTTGTATTGTCGGTTTAAACATGTATATCTCTGGTTCTATTAAACCAATTTTGATGGTTAAAACATTGGTTTGTCACAAATTTAATGGACTTAAAAATACTCTTTAATCTTTCTTGATAAAACCAAAAGAAAAAGCGCAAATGGGCAAAAATTGATTTTAGGACCATTTGTCGTACTTTGAAGTGGCCCAGGAGCTAACATTGCCCGATCTGAAATGGCAGACCACCTGATCCTATATCACGGAGCCACAATAAATCAATTTGGCGGATTTAACCTTTGGGGTTGGACGGTCACGAAATATGCAATTGGCTCTTGGACTTATGACACGTATGACGTATGACAAGCGATAGCTGTATTAACAAATAGTGTTTTTCTGAATTATTTTATTCAACATTATGCTCCTATTTTAAATTTAAAAGTTATCGTAGAATAACACACTTTGGCAATCTGAATGCTATACTAAAAATACGATTGCTAAACAATATTTGGTTATTCAAGCCACTGTTAGTTAGACTAAGTAAGTGTAGATACTATCGGCTACCAAAAAGAACTTACTAACGGAGAAGTTAAGGGCTGTGGAAACTAAAGCTGAAAAATGAATGCGAAGCTGAAGACGTTGATATAAATGCTAGGCTCTAACCCAGGGACTTGAGACCGGACGTGGAGGTATAATGGATCCTTTCAGCAAAGTTATAACAGGTATTTGCAGACGAATGGCGCTATTACACTCACCTCGCCAAGGACTCATAACGTAAAAGATTGGAAATCTGTAACGTAAAACTCATGTAGATCCCAGAAGACAATGAGTAGATCCCAGATCAACTATTGTATCCGAATTTAAAGCCTATGTTGAACCACTGAATATACATATACATCCATACATACCAACACACACAGATATATATATATGTATATTATATTATATATATATATATATTATAATATATATATATATATATATATATATATATATATATATATATATATATATATATATATATAATCTAATCCCTCTCCCCCCTCCTATTTTATGTTACCTATCGCAAAAGCGTCATTGTGTATCGAAAACTCACTGAAAGTTACATTAACATAAGCATTAATAAAAGTAATAATAAGAATTCAAGGTCTAAACATCATGTTTAGTTAATTATAATATAAAATATGGTACTATCAATATAAATTATTAATTTTCTATCATAAAAAATTTATAAACTTTTCAGAAATTAAATTTGCATGAATTAATGTAAATTAAAAATTGAATATATATAAATCAGTATATGAAAGAATTAAAATGAATGTTATATGCATAAATGTCTATATTTATTATGAGATAAATTGTTGAAAAATTAATTAATATACTTGAATAAATATTACTTCCACGCTTCATACGTTGTAAATAAATAATCAAGAAGCTATGCGTGTTAATCAATAATGTGACAGGTCGACAAAAAAGTTTATTTATCATGAACCAATTATTGCTTGTCTTAAAGATTTATTAAATGTATATATTATACGTATAGGTATGGGATGGTATACGGAAATAGGTACGTATACGTAAAAGTATACTTATTGGTACTTTCAAAATACTCTTTATAACACGTATAGGTTTTGGTGGGTGTATATATGGGATGGGTATTTATTATTATATAGGGTATTTTAAAAATATCCATAAGTATACCTATACGTATACGTATAGGTATACTTCTAAGTACAATTAAAATCCCCTATTTAATACGAATAGGTATGGATATACGAATTGGAATAGGTACGTATACGTATAGGTATACTTATGGATATTTTTAAAATACCCTATATAATACGTATAGGTATGGGTATACATAAAGGAATAGGTACGTATACGTATGGGTATACTTATTTGCACCTTTTAAAATACCTAAAATAATAAGTATAGTGTCCTCGATGACTTTTTAACTTTTTCATTTCTGCACCCGCATCTACGAAGTTCCTTATCTCAAAATTTCAGGCATTATAGAAAAAAGGAATTGGCGGCACGGATGTGCCTCCGCCAAGTCTAGCGATCATTGGCGTACCATCCTTGACTGTAGCATTTCTTAACCTCATTGATTCGCGACCCAAAGAATTTAATGATATTCCTTAAATACGGCCCTATTTTTATATTTATATAAAAACAAGTTTTGCGGGCTTAGTATTTTATAAGACTTTGATACTTACGGAGTAATTTATTACTAGTATATTAATTATATGTATATTATATTATATGTATTAGTTGTATATTATTATTTTCTTATAACATTTTATGTTATAAAGATATTAAATAAGCAAAGTCCAGAGTTGTTTATTATGATAGAGCACGTGGCAAATTATAAATTGGCAAGCATCTACAAGTTTTACTGATGTTTAACAAAGTTTAAACTAGAAAATGAACTTAATATAATATTTAATATATGCCATGGCTGGTCCTTGTAAAAAAATGATACAATATTTTTGTTTGATACAATTTTTTTTCAATTAGTGTACATGTTACGACTCATGTTTTTGCGACCCAAGAGTTAAAGATTACGCTAAAAAAGAGGCACCCAATAAGACATAAGAATTAACATTTCCCTAGGCAAAAATGTTTTATGACAAAGATTTTGCTTACTCAGCAAGCCAGTTACTTAAAATGACGTCACAATAACCGGGGTTCTAATAAAAATCATAATCTCAAAGGATACAGGAAAATTTTTGTATCAAGTATAACAAAAAAATATTATTGACTAACTCCTGTGTTCAAATCCAGCCATGCTTATCATCTCAATTGCGAATTTTCGTATAATGAATTCGCATGTAATATAAAGTTCGAAAATTAATAACCAATGGTCCCAAAATACCTTACGGTAGGGAAATAGGTTCGTCAACATTGGCCTTGAAGTTTTGCATGTTTGTTATAAACCTTTTTTTTCAATATACGTTTGGGCATTATATATGTCAATATATAACATCTAATACATACGTAATAAAACTCATCTAATAGATATATTTTTTTATGTTGATACTCATGTTTATTTTTAATTACTTATATTTTCATTTATGTTATTCTGATTATTAATAATTACGTGTATTATTATTCTTGTAAATTTCATTTTTCAAAGTTGCTAGCACTGAGTAATTTACTCTCAACCAGAAGTTTTTGTTGAGTTAAACTATCAAGTCGTATTTTCCCCATCTCCCTCAAATCTTTTTGTAACTCTTTTAATTCGTTCTATAACTCCCGCGAGTACTCGACCTATTGTATAAAGTGATAGAATGAAGTTGAATAATAATTTTATTTCTCTCTTGGGAGTTATATTTATTATTTCAGTTCAATCAGTTTCGTCTGCTAAATTTCGTGAGTACATTATAAGATTAGAATTAAAGAAATAATATTATTTTATTTATTGTAGAATTATTTATATTCCAGCATTGACTTGGGCAATATTAGGTTAATAAAATGTTTATCGAAAATAAAGCAGAAAATTAATTTTATGCCCTGACTGTATATATAATGTGAAGTTTATTGCATAGTTTTTAGGGAGTAAAGAAGCACTTTCACTCCCAAGGGAGAAAATAGTGTTTTTTATTCCCAAGGGAGAAAAAAGTGTTTTTTCCATTCCCAAGGGTGAAAAAAGTGTTTTTTATTTCATTCCCAAGGGTGAAAAAAGTGTTTTTTATTTCATTCCCAAGGGTGAAAAAAATGTTTTTTTCATTCCCAAGGGAGAAATTCATTATGTTCTGGTGTGTACCTTTTTAACAATCATTACCGTGCTTTATTACAACTTTTGTTATATTCACTGGATTGCACTTTTGCTTTTAGGAATTTCTCAGGATATTATTGCTCTTTAGAAACATATCAAGACAAGTAAAATTGTAATAGTTTAAAATACACTTCACTTCAAATTTACCATTACCATGTCAATTAATTTGTGGGATAATCATGGGTTTTAATTATTAGGGTTTCGAAGATAATCTTCGAAACCCTTATACTTTCTGTCGAGCGTCTGTCTGTCCGATTTCTCATCTCAGGAACTACAATAGCTAGGAAGTTGAAATTGGTATACATGTGTAACTATTTTATCCAACAACAGGAAAAATATAGCCAACTATATCACATGCGCATCTGTCGATTTATGAGCGAATGCGCACATTCGCCAAAAAAAAATATTTTTTTGAAAAATCATGTGGGGTATCAAATTGTAGGTATCGATGGGTAGTACACAAATATGCTACGCTTTTTCAAAATGGCGGCTATTACACCCGCCAAAAATCTCAAAAACCACCAAAAAATGCTTGTACCCCCCCCTTTTAAGGCATAAGGAGAAGCCCTAAAAATATGGGACCAATAGCCAATAAAAGCACTTTCCGGGCCATAGAAATTCTTCGGAGAAAAAGTTTCAAAAGTTAATTTTATCAATTTCAAAATCGCCCAAACGCGCACGCGCCAAAAAAAAAATATTTTTTTGAAAAATCATGTGGGGTATCAAATTGTAGGTATCGATGGGTAGTACACAAATATGCTACGCTTTTTCAAAATAGCGGCTATTTACACCCGCCAAAAAATCTCAAAAACCACCAAAAAAAGCTTGTCCCCCCCCTTTTAAGGCAAGGAGAAGCCCTAAAAAATATGGGACCAATAGCCAATAAAAGCACTTTCCGGGCCATAGAAATTCTTCGGAGAAAAAGTTTCAAAAGTTAATTATATCAATTTCAAAATCGCCCATACGCGCACGCGCAAAAAAAAAATATTTTTTTGAAAAATCATGTGGGGTATCAAATTGTAGGTATCGATGGGTAGTACACAAAATATGCATCGCTTTTTCAAAATGGCGGCTATTACACCCGCCAAAAATCTCAAAACCACCAAAAAAAGCTTGTCCCCCCCCTTTTAAGGCATAAGGAGAAGCCCTAAAAATATGAGACCAATAGCCAACAAAAGCACTTTCCGGGCCATAGAAATTCTTCGGAGAAAAAGTTTCAAAGTTAATTTTAGCAATTTCAAAATCGCCCATACGCGCACGCGCAAAAAAAAAATATTTTTTTGAAAAATCATGTGGGTATCAAATTGTAGGTATCGATGGGTAGTACACAAATATGCATCGCTTTTTCAAAATGGCGGCTATTACACCCGCCAAAAATCTCAAAAAACCACCAAAAAAAGCTTGTCCCCCCCCCTTTTAAGGCATAAGGAGAAGCCCTAAAATATGAGACCAATAGCCAACAAAAGCACTTTCCGGGCCATAGAAATCTTCGGAGAAAAAGTTTCAAAAGTTAATTTTATTCAATTTCAAAATCGCCCATACGCGCACGCGCAAAAAAAAATATTTTTTTGAAAAATCATGTGGGGTATCAAATTGTAGGTATCGATGGGTAGTACACAAATATGCATCGCTTCTTCAAAATGGCGGCTATTACACCCGCCAAAAATCTCAAAAACCACCAAAAAATGCTTTCCCCCCCCCCTTTTAAGGCATAAGGAGAAGCCCTAAAAATATGAGACCAATAGCCAATAAAAGCACTTTCCGGGCCATAAAAATTCTTCGGAGAAAAAGTTTCAAATGTCAATTTTAGCAATTTCAAAATCACCCATACGCGCACGCGCAAAAAAAAATATTTTTTTAAAAAAATCATGTGGGGTATCAAATTGTAGGTTCGATGAGTAGTACACAATATGCATCGCTTTTTTCAAAATGGCGGCTATTACACCCGCCAAAAATCTCGACGTAAGGCACCAAGCAGTAATATAACCAAGCAAATAAAGGTGAGCGAAGCGAGCCCTAAAATATTATGTTATGTTTTTACTTTATGCTATAAAATTAGGTTCTAATAAACATATACAAAAAGGCGAGTTATACAAACTGTGTTTTTTATGCCTTTCTTAAAATGTTTCTCTTAAAGTAGATATTGACAAACAAGCACATAAAGGCGAGCGAAGCGAGCCCTAGTATTGCATGGTTATTTTTATTATTTAATACTCTTAAGAAGGTACTGATAAACATATACAAAAAGGCGAGCGAAGCGAGCCCATGATTTTCATGCCTTGCTTAAAATGTTTCTCTTATAATAGATATTGACAAACAAGCACATAAAGGCGAGCGAAGCAAGCCCTAGTATTGCATAGTTATTTTTTTTATTATTTTATACTCTTAAAAAGGTACTGATAAACATATACAAAAAGGCGAGCGAAGCGAGCCCATGATTTTTTGCCTTGCTTAAAATAATTCTCTTATAATAGATATTGACAAACAAGCACATAAAGGCGAGCGAAGCGAGCTCTAGTATTGCATGGTTATTTTTATTATTTAATACTCTTAAGAAGTTACAGATAAACATATACAAAAAGGCGAGCGAAGCGAGCCCATGATTTTCATGCCTTGCTTAAAATAATTCTCTTATAATAGATATTGACAAACAAGCACATGAAGGCGAGCGAAGCGAGCCCTAGTATTGCATGGTTATTTTTATTATTTTATACTCTTAAGAAGGTACTGATAAACATATACAAAAAGGCGAGCGAAGCGAGCCCATGATTTTCATGCCTTGCTTAAAATGTTTCTCTTATGATAGATATTGACAAACAAGCACATAAAGGCGAGCGAAGCGAGCCCTAGTATTGCATGGTTATTTTTATTATATACTCTTAAGAAGGTACTGATAAACATATACAAAAAGCGAGCGAAGCGAGCCCATGATTTTATGCCTTGTTTTAAATTGTTTATGCATGGTTTTTTTTAATTTATACTCTTAAAAGGTACTGATAAACATATACAAAAAGGCGAGCGAAGCGAGCCCATTTTTTGCCTTGCTTAAAATAATTCTCTTATAATAGATATTGACAAACAAGCACATAAAGGCGAGCGAAGCGAGCCCTAGTATTGCATGGTTATTTTTATTATTTAATACTCTTAAGAAGTTACAGATAAACATATACAAAAAGGCGAGCGAAGCGAGCCCATGATTTTCATGCCTTGCTTAAAATAATTCTCTTATAATAGATATTGACAAACAAGCACATAAAGGCGAGCGAAGCGAGCCCTAGTATTGCATGGTTATTTTTATTATTTAATACTCTTAAGAAGGTACTGATAAACATATACAAAAAGGCGAGCGAAGCGAGCCCATGATTTTTATGCCTTGCTTAAAATGTTTCTCTTATAATAGATATTGACAAACAAGCACATAAAGGCGAGCGAAGCGAGCCCTAGTATTGCATAGTTATTTTTATTATTTTATACTCTTAAGAGGTACTGATAAACATATACAAAAAGGCGAGCGAAGCGAGCCCATGATTTTCATCCCTTGCTTAAAATTGTTTCTCTTATAATAGATATTTGACAAACAAGCACATAAAGGCGAGCGAAGCGAGCCCTAGTATTGCATAGTTATTTTTATTATTTTATACTCTTAAGAAGGTACTGATAAACATATACAAAAAGGCGAGCGAAGCGAGCCCATGATTTTCATGCCTTGCTTAAAATGTTTCTTTATAATAGATATTGACAAACAAGCACATAAAGGCGAGCGAAGCGAGCCCTAGTATTGCATGGTTATTTTTATTATTTAATACTCTTAAGAAGGTACTGATAAACATATACAAAAAGGCGAGCGAAGCGAGCCCATGATTTTATGCCTTGTTTTAAATTGTTTATGCATGGTTTTTTTTAATTTATACTCTTAAAAAGGTACTGATAAACATATACAAAAAGGCGAGCGAAGCGAGCCCATGATTTTTTGCCTTGCTTAAAATAATTCTCTTATAATAGATATTGACAAACAAGCACATAAAGGCGAGCGAAGCGAGCCCTAGTATTGCATGGTTATTTTTTTATTTAATACTCTTAAGAAGTTACAGATAAGGCGAGCGAAGCGAGCCCATGATTTTTATGCCTTGCTTAAAATAATTCTCTTATAATAGATATTGACAAACAAGCACATAAAGGCGAGCGAAGCGAGCCCTAGTATTGCATGGTATTTTTATTATTTAATACTCTTAGAAGGTACTGATAAACATAACAAAAAGGCGAGCGAAGCGAGCCCATGATTTTTGCCTTGCTTAAAATGTTCTCTTATAATAGATATTGACAAACAAGCACATAAAGGCGAGCGAAGCGAGCCCTAGTATTGCATAGTTATTTTTATTATTTTATACTCTTAAGAAGGTACTGATAAACATATACAAAAAGGCGAGCGAAGCGAGCCCATGATTTTCATGCCTTGCTTAAAATGTTTCTCTTAAATAGATATTGACAAACAAGCACATAAAGGCGAGCGAAGCGAGCCCTAGTATTGCATGGTTATTTTTATTATTTAATACTCTTAAGAAGGTACTGATAAACATATACAAAAGGCGAGCGAAGCGAGCCCATGATTTTGTGCCTTGCTTAAAATAATTCTCTATAATAGATATTGACAAACAAGCACATAAAGGCGAGCGAAGCGAGCCCTAGTATTGCATGGTTATTTTTATTATTTTATACTCTTAAGAAGTACTGATTAACTATACAAAAAGGCGAGCGAAGCGAGCCCTTCTTACGAAGGTACTGATAAACATATACAAAAAGGCGAGCGAAGCGAGCCCATGATTTCATGCCTTGTTAAAATGTTTCTCTTATAATAGATATTGACAAACAAGCACATAAAGGCGAGCGAAGCGAGCCCTAGTATTGTATTGTTATTTTTTTTTTATACTCTTAAGAAGGTACTGATAAACGTATACAACAAGGCGAGTGAAGCGAGCCCATGATTTTCATGCCTTGTTTTAAATGTTTCTCTTAAAGTAGATATTGACAAACTAACTTCTATAAGCGAGCGAAGCGAGCCCTAGATTGTTATGTATAAGTTTGATTCTATAGTTTAAAATTGGCTAGTACCAAACATGCACCTCAAGGCGAGCGATGCGAGCTCTAGAATATTATGTTATGTCTTTACTGTATGCTATAAAATGAGGTTCTGATAAACCAATACAAAAGGCGATTGAAGCGAGGCTTTAATTTTATGCCTTGTTTTAAATGTTTCTCTTCAGGTAGATATTGACAACCAAGCACAAAAAGGCGAGTGAAGCGAGCCCTTAAATTTTGTTCTGTGTTTTAAATTTTCTCAAAAATTAGGTATCGACAAACAAATATATAAAGGCGAGGGAAGCGAGCTCTAGATTGTTATGTAAAAATGTAGATTCTAGATTTGAAATGTAGATTGTGTAGATTCTAAATTAGGTACTGATTTCTGATACACAGAAACGCATGCGTAGCGAGCTGTGGAATATTTGGTTATAACTTATTTATTTTTTCTAACATTAGGTATCGACAAATACTAACATATAGGCTATTGAAGCGAGGCGTAGAATATTGAGTATAAGTATGATTGTATAGTATTAATACATTATATTTATGCAAATATCTGAGAAACCCTTATAATGCTTGCAAAGCAAGCACTTTGACGGATTTTTTTTAAGACCGCACGGTAATGACGAATATACATTGTAAACTATTGTTCGTATGAGAGTAAACTATATTGTTGATTTGGGAGATTACTATTTTTAGAAGTCATTTTGCCTCCCAAGTCGAAACTAATTATTTTTAATTTATTTCTTTAACTTTCATTTTATTTAAATTTTACTTCAGAAAGTTGCCTATAGTTTGAGAATCGCCTGTACATACATAAGTGTTTATTTCACATGAAATAAAAATAATATATAAAATGTATAATTTCTATCACGAGCAAAAAACATGTGGCCGCAAAGCGACCACAGGGAGGCACAGGGACCGCGACGTTGACGCCGCTATGCTGCCGAGAGGCCTCTTGTTTTATTATTAATGTCAGGGCGTGTCAGAACGCACCTTCCGTTTGATAGTAATATGAACCATTCTTGTATTGCAGCTAAGGGCTGGAAGAAATGTCCCAAGACGAACAATGAAGAGTGTTTGAAAGCTGCTATCCGACAGGTCATCAAGGACCTCGCTCCAGGTTTGACTTTTATTTGCTTACTTTAGAGCATCTGTATTATTTAAGTCAGAAGTAAACCTAGAATTTCTTATTATGATGGAACTCAGATTTTTTTTTTTGGGGGGGGGGGTGTAACGTTGCATTTTATACAGGGTAAACATAACATACTTAATTATTTTAGGAACTTAAACTAAGATTTACACTACCATTATCCTAATCTATAAGGTTTAGTAGGTAAACCGACAAAGTAAGGATTTTAAAAATAAAAATAATTTTTATGGACCATTCCATCTCAAATCAGGCAAATGGCCAAAAATCTTGTCAGGTCACCCTCCCCGATTTTCTTGAAAATTTGGTATGATGTTCTATTCAGGAGTGAAACTAAGTTGCCAAAACGGTTTTGCTGAAAAAAATTTTTTTTTGGGAGTTACGGGGGGTCAAAGTTTGAAAAATCATCAAATTTCGTTCTTTTTAGGAAAAAATTATGTTTCATAAAAACCGTCATAAATAAAGAACTAATATTGATAAAATGGAGTTCTTGGTCTCATTTTGAAGGGGAAGGATGGGTCTATAAAGAAAATTATGTATCTGAGTTTCTACATATAGTTTTGACTGGTATTTTCTTGGCTAAAAACAACAATAAAAAAACCAATTTTCACAAATTTTAAGATTTTTTTTGCCCCCTTAAAAAAGTGCTGAAACATTATATGGGTGCTAATGTTTATCGTTTATAATAGCAGTATTCAGGTAATTTTTGTCAACGTTCTAGGAAAAACGGTATGGCTTTGAGAGAGTCTTGAAAATGACAATTTTCACTTTTAGATGTGTTTTTGAAGCAATGTTATGAAAAAAGGCCATCTTTAAAATTCTTGAAAATTGGCTAAAATGTCCTTCATATAGTCTACTTTAATGATCTCTATTAATATTTGTACATATATTTTCTCAAAAGTCCCTAGATGCATTTATATACGAGTAAAAAATGGGTCCCACAAATCTTCCTATTTAGTGACTTTGTAAGCAGTTTGATGCATTAAAATAACAAAATTTAAAAACTGCTTTGTCGTATTACTTAGAGGACTCCAAAGACTGCTCTTTTATAATGGACATCCATCCAGAAAACGGAAAAATTAAATAATGCTATTTAACGAGAGCTGAAAAGGATGACAAATTTTCATTGATATTCAAATGAGTTAAATATCATCTCTTATGGGAATATTACACTTGTCTGTATTGCTGTAATTTAAAACTGATTTCTGCTTCATAATAAAAATAAAATCTGTGGGGTTTAATTTGGAGCATCAAAGACTTGATAGTCTTATGTGTTTCTGACTCAGAAACTACAGGTGAATGATGATATTCAATTTAAGCTGTTAAAGAGTAAAATACATATTTGAACATTATTCCAATGAAAGTTTAGCACTACATCTAGCAATGTGATTGTCCAATTTTGAATTGCAAGGCTAAGCGATTCTTGTTTTCTTTATCTTAGCTATGTACTCATCTTGAATTTTTTAACCTAAAATGTTTAACACCTTTTTCAGTTCATTTGTTTCAATGTTCCAAAAACAATTCCAAAAAAAACATTTTTTAAAATTAAATTGTCT
This sequence comes from Microvelia longipes, assembly GCA_018340805.1. NCBI lineage: Eukaryota > Metazoa > Arthropoda > Insecta > Hemiptera > Veliidae > Microvelia > Microvelia longipes. The sequence goes on from JACMZG010000022.1 coordinate 18,387,927, forward strand.
CCTTTCTATGTAGGGAAAATTATTATCATCTTCATTTTATTTGTTTGCACTATTCTTTTGTATTTTTAAGTGGAAATAAAGAATTTATTTACTTATTTATTATTATCAAATTCCGAAGGTTACATAAGTCATACAGCCTAACTTTTGACAGCTTATACATGCTCGAAGCCAGCACTCTTGTCTTTCTGAGTCACAAACACATACGACAATCAAGTCTTGGGGGCTCCAAATCAAATCCCACAGATTTATTGAATCAGAAATCAGTTTTAAATTACAGCAATATAGACAAGTGCAATATTCCCATAAGGGTTGATATTTAACCTTGGGTTAATATGAGCAAAAACTTTGACATCCCTAATTTTATTTCTGAGTTGTCATCTTTAAAATGAGAATACGCCTTCTTTTTTATTTTTTCCCGTTTTCTGGATGGATGTCCATTATAAAAGAGCAGTCTTTGGAGTCCTCTAAGTAATACAACAAAGCAGTATTTAAATTATGTTATTTTAATGCATCAAACTACTTACAAAGTCACTAAATAGGAAGATTTGTGGGACCCATTTTTTACTCGTATATAAATGCATCTAGGGACTTTTGAGAAAATATATGTACAAATATTAATAGAGATCCTTAAAGTAGACTATATGAAGGACATTTTAGCCAATTTTCAAGAATTTTAAAGATGGCCTTTTTTCATAACATTGCTTCAAAAACACATCTAAAAGTGAAAATTGTCATTTTCAAGACTCTCTCAAAGCCATACCGTTTTTCCTAGAACGTTGACAAAAATTACCTAAATACCACTATTATAAACGATAAACATTAGCACCCATATAATGTTTCAGCACTTTTTTAAGGGGCCAAAAAAAATCTTAAAATTTGTGAATATTGATATTTTTATTGTTGTTTTTAGCCAAGAAAATACCAGTCAAAACTATATGTAGGAACTCAGATACATAATTTTCTTTATAGACCCATCCTTCCCTTTCAAAATGAGACCAAGAACTCCATTTTATCACTATTGGTTCTTTATTTATAACGGTTTTTATGAAACATAATTTTTTCCTAAAAAGAACGAAATTTGGTGATTTTTCAAACTTTGACCCCCCGTAACTCCCAAAAAAAATTTTTTTCAGCAAAACCGTTTTGGCAACTTAGTTTCACTCCTGAATAGAACATCATACCAAAGTTTCAAGAAAATCAGGGAGGGTGACCTGACACCCCCCTGCCTGATTTGAGATAAAATGGTCCTTATTAATACTTGTGTGTGTCTCTATAAATACTAGATGAGAATTAGTTAAGGGCCCAGAAGAGACTAGATTTCATTAGATTAAATAAACTATATTTCTCTACTTAATGATTTAGCTTCAGTAAATATAAGTATATGCTATGTATAAGTACAGTGAAATGTAGTTTATTTAATCTAATGAAATCCAGTCTCTAAACTGAATTTTAAAAATATCTTTTAGTCTTCCTTCAACAAAAGTTATATTTTGTCAATATTGAATAAGCAGCACCGTCTGATACCTGGCATTAAACATTTTCGGAAAAATCCCACTTCGACAAGCATTAATATTGACTCCCCTCAGCTGTTTTGTACTATTTATGATTTATTTAAAAACCAAAATGGCATCCAGAAAAATAATCATATACTTAAATTTTGTTATGCCTGAGAGCTTAAACCACTTTTCTTCCGGGAGCGCCATTGAGCAAAGTTAAGAAATGTTTAAACTCTCCGCCATTTAATTTTTACCAATTAATTCATTGTTGAATGATTAGTAAGCAATCATTCAACATAAATACATAAGTCTTTGTTTTTCTTTTTGCTTTCGTCAACATTATGCACATAATTGTAGTTTATAAGTTCTCATATTAATATCTTCTTCGTTGTGCTTCATAATTATGAAGCAGTATAAGTATAATTATACTCAATAGATTAATTTGTATCACATAATAGAAACAATTAGACATTAACAATACGAAGAGGTAAGGTTAAAACTCTTGCAAGACTTTACAAAATGGAGCTACTTTTCTAGCTTCAGCGAGATGCAGCTTCTGCTGTATCTCGCTAGCGCTGCAAGAGTATAGCTTACCACTTTTTGAAAAGGAGTCATTTTTATTTGAGGTTATACCTCATATTTACCTTTCTTACCGTATTATACCTTACTTATCCAAATCTTGTAATACGTTTACGTTGTATTATCTTAGATTGTGAGAATGCTTAGAATAAAACAATATTATATTGAAGAAGCATGACTGATAACAGCAAAGCCGGTTCAGTGGTTGGTAATACTTCCGGTTGCTGCATTATTTAATTATTTTTATAATTACTTCTCGATAATTAATAAAATACTAATACACACATTAGTGTAATATAATTTTTGAAGCATTGTAACTTGTATTTTAACGTTTTTAATAAAAAAATAAGTTAAAGGTAGATTTCGTAGATTCTCGTACTCCGTTAACCTTTTTCCTATCTAAGACCGATTTTATAAAATAATTACTGGTTTTTTTAAGTTAGTATGTGACTCTTTTTATTAATGTATGTTTATGACACATTCATTACATAATGTTTTGTTGTAAGGGTGGCACCCCTTCATTTGATCATTAGAGCTGGCTTCAGTAGAATCAGTAGTAGAAGTCTATTCTGTTTACAGCCCTATGCTTCTTCTATATTATTAATATTCTAAGTGCCAATGGTCAACAGTTCATATCACAAACAAAAGTCCAAAAATTTGGAAATAACGTGTTTTGCTCAAGCGTTAGAATTCCCACCACAATGTTTCATTCCCGGCGGTCATCTTGCTTCAAAGCAGCTTCATTCAAGAAAACGTTCTTACAACTTCATTGAAGAAAACGTTCTTACAACTTCATTCCAGAAAACGTTCTTACAACTTCATTCCAGAAAACGTTCTTACAAATTCATTCATGAAAACGTTGGCGTTACCAAAACAAGCCTTACTATATATAATTCAATCCAAATTGTTTTCTTCTTAAATAAATAGGTCAAGACCCCTAATAACTTATCAAGTAGTTCCTTGGTACGTATTATCAAATTATTTAAACATCAATGTCTTAGATCAATACATAGGTGTCTTCCAGACGTGCAGTCACACTTAAATGAGAATATTAAGTCCTGAACTTGGTCGACATTCACCTTGTTTTAAGTCATTGTTATGCTTGAACTCTAACTATTATGAATGATCTTTTTTAAACGATCTTGATAATTAATGATCATACTGTTTGCATTTATAACCATTCATCTTCATAACATTGTTTATGTATATCACATTACTTATCTTAATTTAGCATTACCTCATAATTTCTATACTTCAATTATGATTTCAAGTAATGACTTAAGTTTAAGTTAAGTTCTATTCTACTTGCACTTTATTTTATATATGTATAAAAACATACACACACACACACACACACACACACACACACACATATATATATATATATATATATATATATATATATATATATATATTATATATATATATATATATATATATATACATATGCATATAACTGTTAGTTGCATTTAAACTGTTCAAGCTAGAAAAGTGAAATTGGTAGTGCATTTTTATTTATATTAATTTCACAAAACTCCAACAGATTGCAGCTCTTTATCATAATAATAAAACGAATTTGTTGCAATTACAGTTTCATATAAAATATAAAAAAAAATATAAATGGCAAAAGATAAATTAAAATCAAATAAATCAACTAATAATGTGCCTCAAACTGAATTTATTACAACAACAAAAGAAACATTAATGGCAGCATTTAGTGAGATGTTGGACCAGAAGCAATTAGCAACATCTAAAGATGTCGTTATGCTTAAGGATATTATTTATAAGCTTGGAAAAGAAAACATGGAATTGAAAAATGAGATTTGTCTATTAAAGGAGCGGGTAAAAAACCAAGACAGGAACCTAGAAAAGATTCAAAATGACCAGTTAAGCAAAAATATAGTCATTTACGGTGCTTCGTACAATGAAGATAATGCTAAAGATCAGGTTAAAAAAATCTTAAAAGAAAAACTGGAAATTACCAGGGACATTAAAATAAAGAAAATATTACTCCCTTCAAGTAATACAAAGGAAACAATTTCTGAAAAACCAATAAAAGTTACCTTTTGTGATAAAGAAGATATTAATATTATTTTTAAAAAGTGTAGAAAACTTAAAGGAACTACCATAAGCTTTCAAAGAGACTTAATACCTTCATCAAGAAGAAGCTTGCCAAGATGATTAAGATTAAAAAAGAAATAAACAAGAAAAATCCTAGAATTAAAACTGGAATAAAAAGAGACGAACTTATAGTTGAGGGCAAAGTATTTTTTTGGATTGAGGGAAAAGGAGTTTTCCATGTTAATAAACATAATATTATCGATGGTCAGCATCATCTTCAAGAGATAACAGGAATTAATGTGAAAAACGTCATTGAAACCATTTTAAAAGAGGAAAATGGAAATAAACTGCTAATGACTGATGAATAAAAACTATGTTTGGAATAAACTATAAGATTAAAATATATCCATTAGGTATATACAATAAAATTATTTTACCCTCTGTTAATATTTAAAAATAATGCTAACTCAACAAAGAACAAAAGAATAATTAATAAAAAAAAAAATATATAAATATATAAATTTATAGTATATAATATGTGTATTAATGTATGTATGCAATGTATGTATGTGCGTATAAGTGGGAATTTATATGAAAATATTTTCATAAAATTGCAAATAAATAAATTTCAATATAAATAAATGAAAGAAATAAGTTATATATTGTATTTAAAATAAAACAAAAATAAATCAAAATAAAATTATTATGAAAAACATTGAATTTAAGTACATAGGAAATTGATAAAAATAAAATAAAAGTTTAGTTTGTACAAGATGATAAAATTAATAAATAATTAATCACAAAGAATTTATTATAATAACTAGTGAATAATGTTTTGTAATGTAATTATTATTCTAAATCAAATCAAAAGTGAAAACAAGAAAAGTTTAAACCTTAAACTTAACAGACCACAGCTTCGGCTGATTTAGATCTTAAGTATTTTATTAGCAAATTGTATTTTTTTAGTTGAATTGTATCTTATGATCTAATAAATGGTTATTCTATTCTATTCTATTCTATTCTATATATATATATTATATATATATATATATATATATATATATATATATATATATAATTATATATATATATATATATAACATATGCATATAACTGTTAGTTGCATTTAAACTGTTCAAGCTAGAAAAGTGAAATTGGTATCGCTGGAAAACAGTAAAATTTCTAATGTTTTTAAGTGTAAAGGGAAAATATGGTCCTATGGTCCTATGGTCCTATACTATCGAAAAGTGAAACTCAACTAATGCGCCACGTAAAACAAAGGCAGACGTAATCCAAAGGCACGAGGCATGAGGCCTATGACTGTTAAATAATTTAAAGTTGCGAATATCACATATCATTAATAATGTTTGTCAAGATGATTGTTTCCATTTAGTAACAAAGGGCCCTCAAACTAACTATATCACAGATTCTTCCTCGTATAATCAGAATTAATAGTAAATTGAGAATGACATGAGACTTATCTGCTGACAGGAAACAAAGGAGTGAATGTTCTACCATTGGATCCACTACACATGAAGCGAATGGAGATCTCTCAGGGAGGAGCCAGCCCTGTTAATATCAACCTAACATTCTACGATGTTGATCTTATAGGACACAGCACACTCAATATCAAATCTGCCAAGTAAGTATTTTCCTTGTCCTAGTGAAGTAGTTATTAAACTAGTGCATAACATACCAAAGGAAAAGTATTGTAATTATATTATGTAAGTAATAGTAATTGCTAATTTGCTTAATATAGTTATTATGTAAGAAATATTAATTGCTTAATGTAATTATTATGTAAGTAATAGTAATTGCTTAATGTAATTATTATGTAAGTAATAGTAATCGCTAAATAGCTTTTTATTGAGTAGCACCTTTAATTAATTGGGTATACTTTGTTCAACATTACGAATATGTATTGATGGTTTAGTATCGCTATTTTACTACGTTTAACCTCCTGTCTTCGAATCGAATGCGCATCTCTGAGATTAGTCCAGAATGAAAGCAATAATGTCTTTAAGAACTTCATTTTCAAGCATTAAGCTTTAACTTAAGCATCTCTATAAATATTTTACCCCCCACATGGGACTCCTAGAAGCTCTACCTTTAAGTCAACAAGGAAGTTGATAACACTGTCAGAAGGACAGTTAAAATTCAAAATCTTCATATACCTTTCAACTTATATTATAAGCTCTTTATAAAAGTAATTAAGCATTTCATTAACCATAGTACTGATTGTAAAGGTTTGCATAATTATGTGTATCCACTTTATTATTGTTTATATTTATTTAACCTCCCTAGGCTAAGCTATCTATCGACATATATCACTAAGAAATACAGTCCTCTTCAGTAATCCATTCTTTAAGTTTGATGAGCCGGTGCACTTATTGCAAGTCACTCTCACGGCAATCATTATGTAAGTAATAGTAATTGCTAAATTGCTTATTGTAATTATTAGGCATTCTAAAGAAAAATCGCCCGGTTTGCTGACGCCCACGCCAGAAATTTGATATTTATAAAACCATTAAATAAATAACAGCCTTAAATCTTGACAGTCTATTGATTTTATTAATTTTTAACTTAAACAAAATACTTTTCCTACATTTCTACGGCAGTAAACGAAGAAAAGTTGAAAAATGGAGTGAAACGACTGTAATTATGATTTGTAGTTTTATTAACTAAGCGTGTATAATTTTAAATATTGATTTCCTTCATAATTACACTCAATCGTATATTTATGCAAATTTAGTTGCATTAAACATAATAATAACAATTGGACAACAATTGTTATACAATTGTTAAACAATTATAACAAAAAATGTACAAAGAGGAAAAAAACTTGTTTATTTAAAGAACCTTGCATGCGTAATCTAACATAATTTTCTTGATCTCATAAAAAATCGTTCCGAATCGGGCCAATAGAGAACTGAATGGACAAAACATGTAAATCTGTCTTTAATCTTAATATTTAGTTTTTTAGGTTATTTTTGTTTGTAATCTACTTAATAGCGGTAAATGAAAAATGACGTCATAGAAATATTATTTATTTGGAAAGCACAACTAAAACTAAAGATTGAATTTTTTTTCAAGTTCAATCTCTCTATAGATTAAACAAAACTAGGTGCTACGATGATAACAGACATGCAGTTCACTTACCTACAGACAGTTAGCTTGGTAAAAACCACTCAAGAAGTCTTAAGAACACCTGATACGGATAATTCTGGTGAATTCAGATTCGGATCTTTAGGGCAAACGAAATACTTTGCCAAAGTCTCTCAATAAAACATTAAAATTATAATAAATAGAGCCGGTTCATAATGAATGTATTGTAGAGAGAGGTAGTGTTATTCTTCACCTACGTCTCTTAATGAAATATTAAAATTATTGTAAACAGAGCTGATTTATAATCAACGTATTGTAGAGTGATTCAGTGTTATATTTGTGTAGTATATACTAACTACTATTTTATATAATTATCGAAATTGCATTAATGTATTGTGCGTTTTAGAGCTGAGTGGGAGAACTATAAGATAGACTTCAGCTTCATTCTGGAGGAGAACGCTCACGTCTACGGTGATTATACTATTGATGGAAAAATCCTAGTGCTGCCTATCCAGGGCAATGGAAAGGCTAACTGTACTTTTGGTAAGTTTAAGTGACCAGTTATACGACGCATGTACACAAAAATATGATCAATTAATGGTGATGATTTTTCACGGAGAAATCCAGTTTTCGTATTTGTTAAGTTCTGACCAACTCCTTCAGGCCGGCGAGAAGAGAAATAAAGAGCCTGTGAGTCCTTGTTAGTTATGACTGCGATTCTTTTGTGGAGAAACTGATGCTTTTTATTAAGATTTACCCTACTTGCACTGCCTTATTCATAGTAACTAATCTATGTTGACGTTTATCCTTTATGCCTTCCTTTAGGCTTTATCAATGATAAGAATTTATCTTTAATTCTTTAATCCAAAGCAAAATTATGAATCTTGCTGTTCTCTGTTTGCAGAGGGATTTGCTGTTGATGTTTCGATGGAAGGAAGCGAAATGATAAAAGATGGGAAAAAATATTTCAAAGTAGAGAAAGTTGATTATAGGATCAATCCTAAAAAAGTCTGGATCTGGTTTACTAATCTCTTCAATGGAGTGCCTAACTTAGGTACATGTTTTATTTTATTGCATATTTAGTTCTAATTAGTTTAACATTTAATAGTCAGATATATTTACGGTTAATTTCACATTCACCAAGAGTTACCTGAGTTGTGGATTTGGTTGGAGACATGTATAACTTGACAGTTACAGTATACCTCTAAAACTTATGAGTGTATCTCGAATATTTTCCACGATAAAAAAAGACCAAGCAATGTGGGGCATTGAGAAAACTTCAGGTAGTTCAGCATTAAGGAAGATATCACCTTAAAGGAATATATATATATATATATATATATATATATATATATAATACTTAATTATAGAGAAATAAATAGAGACATTTAGAAAACTTAAATAAAAAAACGTAACGTTTCGAACTGTTTAAGTTCTTCCACAGACAACGAGAGACTTTATATACATTATATATATATATATATATATATATATATATATATATATATATATATATATATATATATATATTATATATATATATATATATATATATATATATATATATTATATATATTATATATATATATATATATATTATTATATATATATATATATATATATATATATATATATATATATATATATATTATATATATATATATTATTATATATATATATATATATATATATATATATATATATATATATATATATATATATATATCTACCAAACTAAAGGAACTATTTGGGTCAATCCATATGAAATTAACACAAGTAAAACCAGTTAATGCCTTAAATTTAAATAAAATTTGCCTCAAAGGTAGGCACTATAGAAAGAACATAATCCCGATTTTTATTGTTGCAGCCTTATTGTTGCAGTAAAGTGTTAAGTTTTCTATTTTTCATATTTTCTTTGACTACAAAAATGGCTGTATCAAATAAAGCTTAGGGTAAAAATTTTATTTTAGAACTTGGGGCTTTTACTTGGATTGTACTTACTCTTGGATAGTTAGTAAGTTTTAATTAAAAGCATATTTAAATTAAATTTGCTTATACTCTAAAAGACATTTTTTTAAAAAAAAGGTCCCAAAAAGAGCTGACAACCGTTAGTAAAATCCACGAAGTTTAATTTGGGTCCTCCGTGGGATTGGACAAAATTGAATATAACGTTTGTCTAGATGCCAAAGTAAAGAAATTCACTTTAAAACACTTAATAAGAAATTTCAATTAATAATTTTGCGATAAATTAATGAATTTATTGGTTATAGGTGACAACATGAACAAGTTCCTGAACGATAACTGGAGAGTGATCATTGACGAACTGAAGGAAACCATTTCGCTGGCTATGGGTCAAGCTGTTCAGCAAATCGCAAATAACTTCTTTATGGCTGTGCCAGTCACTGATCTTTACACAGAATAACACGCCCAGCACGTATCTACAGTTCTGGGTTTGATTTGTTCATAGACCGCCTATAAACTGCGAAAGAAAAAATTCTATCAAAAAATATCCTAATCCCTCCTCTTCGGGGATGATTGGTCTGATATTAGCACAGACTAATGACAGGCAGCTATCTGATCAAACCCATTATTATAGCACAGCTGTTTAACAATTAACTACTTGTTGCTGCTTATAGCTGTACCCTTTTTTTGGATTTATGTAAAAAGTTAGTTTGCCTAGATTTGATATTATGATAATGCTTCAGATGTCTGTGTCTGAAGCCAATCAATGCTTACTTTTTGCTTATGTGTACAATTACTTTTTTATATGAGATTACTCATTATTTGTGCTTGTAATTTTCAATTTTTTTTTATTTTTCATAATTGTTTCTTTAATCAAATACATTTTTTTTATTGTTTGTATTTTTTTTTGTACATGAGTGCATGTTATTTGTCGACACAATACAAGTCAAACAATTGAACTGTTACTGACGTAACATGATAGTATCAGTTTATCATACTTGACTAAGAGAAGAAAATATGTTTAAAATTTAGTCAAAGCCAACGTAGCGTCTCAATGTTGCGTCATCTTAGGAACAAATATAAAAAACTCCGATCAAAATCTACTATTTAGTTATAAAGTTACAAGCGAACTTAATTATTAATCAGTGCGACACTTTTGTTAAACGTAAAAGTTTGTTTACATTTGTCAAGGTTACAAATTTCCGCCGAAAATTCAAATAATTTTATAAACCGAGTAAAAATCGGAACTTTTTCTCATTTAAGATTATGCGAAGTTTAACGTTCTTGTATGCTTTTTTATAGAAATTAAATTATTATTTGTTAAAAATAATCGAAATATCGGGTACAGGGTACCTCGGAAGTTTAAAAACCCTAGGCTATTTGCTTACCATCCTGTTCTGAGGACGAGCGAAGCGAGTCCGATGTACATAAACTCTAGGCCATTGGTAACCATCCTATTCTGAGGACGAGCGAAGCGAGTCCGAAGCACATAAACTCTAGGCCATTGGTAACCATCCTATTCTGAGGACGAGCGAAGCGAGTCCGAAGCATATAAACTCTAGGCCATTGGTAACCATCCTATTCTGAGGACGAGCGAAGCGAGTTCGAAGTATAAAAAACCCTAGGCCATTTGTTAATCATCCTATTCTGAGGACGAAGAGTGAGGAAAAGTTCCAATGTACCCCGTACCCGATTTTTTATTACTTGAAATCTTTTGTTAACAGTTTGAAATAGAGAGTAAACCAATAGACACTTATTTTCATAATATGTACTTAGTTTAAAACCTTATTTGAAAGAATTTTTTGAAATTCTTTATTCCATCCAAGATATAACGAAAAAATCTAAGTGGTTTTTCTCTTCCAAAAAGTTAGCACAAGGTCTGCAAGGTCCAAAATACAGCATTGTCATCCCAAAGGACCCCCGAATGACCAGTAAAAATTTCACAGATTTCCAAATTATTTTTTAGGCAAAACTACCTAGTTTCTGGATTAAAAACGGAGATAATGCTTTCTAGACGTCAAAAGTAGCACAGGATCTGCTCAGAATTAAGCTAGAATAGCTTAATTTATAAATTAAGCACCCTTCCCCTCACATGTAAGGGGCCAAGCTATCCTATCATTACAAGCCAGCTTAGCGTGTTTAGTATATAGAATATAATTTAAGGCGAGCCGGTAAACTTATTTTTATTGAAAATTAAACATATCGACATTAATAATTTACTTCCCTACTTCCTAAGATGAGAGGGAAACATTGCTATAAAAATCAAAACACCTATTAAGTGTTGACAATTCAGCGCCTTCTGACCCCTAAAATCGAAAAAATGGTGAATATAATGTGAATGAAATAGTGGGTGAACGTATAAATGTAAAAGAGTATAAATATGCGCATTTCTTGTAAACCTACAGATGCTCAAGCGGCTTATCTAATTTTAATAAAACTTAATAAAAATAATGCCTTATAAGAGTAAGAACTGATTAGATGTAGGGACAAAGAGTCTGATACTTAAAGAGAGGATGGTTTGGATTGGAGGGCTACACTGATTCACTGATCAAGAATATACATATATATATATATATATATATATATATATATATATATATATATATATATATATATATATATATATATATATATATATTATATATATATGTGTGTGTGTGTGTGTGTGTGTGTGTGTGTGTGTGTGTGTGTGTGTGTGTGTGTTTGTGTGATTTTTTATGTCCTAGACGTTTCTATGGGACACGATAACTTTAGAACACTTTTACGGATAGAAATGAAACTTTGTACGAAAATCAACCTTGTAATATCCCCGAATCCTGTCGTTTATGAAATATGTGTGACGTCATTAACCCACAATAATGACCCTACAAACATTTAAAAAAATCACAAGTCTTCAGTGTTTAGATTGAGCTGACATTTTTTACACATATATTTCTATTCACGGTTCACAATAATACGAAGTTACATTTTATAATCAGTTCTAGTTTTGGTTTTATTGATTGTCATATATATGTCAAACAAAACAATTTATCATTAATTGACGTAATGTAAACAAATCAATTTTTTTCTTTCACACATTTGAAAATTCGCTTATATTGTGGCAGTATGCCACTTATATAACCATGATATATAACCATTGCCACTTATATAACCATTGTAACCATGATATATAACCATTGCAACTTATTACCATGTAGCCGCGAAGCGGCAACCTGCTCCGACACTGCAGAGCGGCAAAGAAGCCGAAGACTCTTGTTTTTAAAAAAACATTTTTAAAAAAACAAACAAACCCCAGAAATTCAATAAAAATTAAACTAATGCTGATAATAAGATGAAACTTGATTGGATTTAAGAAATCTTGAGCTATAAAATATAAACAAAAGTATATAATAAATAAATAAAAATGAATAGCAAAACTATCCTCAAGCAAAAAAAAAATAATATTAAAAAAAGGATACCGTGATTACACCTAACAACCTGTAATGTAATGTAAACAAACCTATTTATTTACATAACCATATATTCTTTGAATAGATATTGCATGTCTTGGTCATATTTATTATAATAAAATTCTTATATTTAACTTATTATTATAAAATTATGTTATGAAGTTATTTTCTCATTAAATTATAGTTATTGTTCTATAGCAATTAAAATACATTGCATGTTCTTTTATAATTTAGCTATAACATAAAATTAAAAATTTATAATTTTCTCTATTTTTTTTAATTGTTTTTTGAGCCACTAAAATTTAGGAACACATCAGCTTTCCGCCCCGCCAAGTCCAAAAGAAAAGTTAAAATACCTCGATTAGTCAGTAAAGAAAAGTCAACACCCTACTAAAGGTGCCAGTGTATTTAGGAACGCAGCAGCGTTCCGCCCCGCCAAGTCAAGAAGAAAAGCAAATATACCCCGCTTAGTCAGTAAAAAAAGTCAAAAAACCTACTTAAGCTGCCAGTGTATATTATACTAGACGCAACAAAGTAGGGTTCTTGAAGGTCTGTAGCGTGAAAACGGCTACAGGTACATAAATAATATTATACCATCATTTAAGGGCATGCCTTGTAGATCAAAAATAAACAAAAAATATCTAAACCTAGAAACATCACTTTGAAACGCCTATGATCTTCTCCATCCAATACGGACATGACTTGGCGGGACAGAAAAATTGATTTCCCTTCTTTTTTGGACTATTGACTAGGCGGTGAGTTTTTTACCACATAAGTGGTTTTAGGTAAGATATTATACTGTACAACAAAGTAGGGTTTTTAGTGTCTGTAGCGTATGAACGGCTATAGGTACATAAATAATATTATAATATCTTTAAAGGGCGTGCAATCCTACTTAGAAAATATAAAACTCATCATTCCTACGCTGAACGCATTTTGGTGTTTAAGGACTTTTGGATTTTTGCTGAAGCCTTTTAAAATTCCTGTATCAATAAATCCCAAATTTATAATTCCTATGTTGTATGCGCCGCAGAAAACAAAGCTTGAGAGTGGTATATACAATACCTTGACACTCTTTACTGCTTTATTTACTACACATATCATGTTTACTTCTGTTTTTACATAAAACAGGAGCCGTACAAAAAGTCATGCAATATTACCAAAATCCACTTATGTGGTAAAAAAAAAAAACTCCTTGCCAAGTCATTAGTCCAAAAAGTAGGGAAATAAATTTTTCTGTCCCGCCAAGTCATGTCTGTATTGTGGGTGAAAGAAAAGAGTCTCTCCACAAAAATATTTTATTGGCAAAGCGCTTTCAACCTAGCATGAGGCCATCATCAGTGCCTGTACAAACAAGTCAAAATACTAAAACTAATCAATAAAATAAAACAAAAAAGTAACATAAATACAAAACTAAATATAAAAGATATCAACAAAGCAAATAAATAAATAATAACAGAACAAAAAATATAGGGAAATAATACAAATAAATAATAAACAGATAATTAAATAAATAATTAAATAAACAATAAAAAATTACCTTATAGCAAAGATGAAATTAACAAACCATGACACAAATAACATTAAAAAACTACAAATAACTACTTCTTCTTCTTAGATGATAAAAGCTCGGTGAGCCGTGTGTAAGACTAACTTGAGGTGGGGGAGGAACCTTCAGTAGAGTACGAAAAAGCGGCGAGCTGTCCCCTCTTATGTTTAAATTTAAATCGCCTACATTGTGCTGACTGCGCAGTATTTCGAGTTTTTTGAGGAAGTCAAGTTTCCGTCCTTTATCAACAAAATGTAAAAAACCGGCTTCGTGAGGCCCTTCGTTATGTTCTTCCGAACTTATGTGTTGATAAAACCGACTACTAGTGTGCTTAGTATGCTCTGCCAAACGGATGCTTAGACTCCTCCCGGTCTGTCCTAAGTACTCAGAGCTACAGGTACCGCATTTAATTATGTATACGCCATTTTTCGACTTAATAGGGACTACATCCTTGACCTTGCTCAACTGAGATCGTAAAGTGTTACTGGTGGTAAAACTAACACAATAGTTGTTTTTCCGCAGAACTGAGGCTACTCTGTTGGACAAGTTACCAATATATGGCACCATCTAAGAAGAAGAAGTAGTTATTTGTAGTTTTTTAATGTTATTTGTGTCATGGTTTGTTAATTTCATCTTTACTATAAGATAATTTTTTATTGTTTATTTAATTATTTATTTAATTATCTGTTTATTATTTATTTGTATTATTTCCCTATATTTTTTGTTCTGTTATTATTTATTTATTTGCTTTGTTGATATCTTTTATATTAGTTTTGTATTTATGTTACTTTTTTGTTTTATTTTATTGATTAGTTTTAGTATTTTGACTTGTTTGTACAGGCACTGATGATGGCCTCACGCTAGGTTGAAAGCGCTTAGCCAATAAAATATTTTTGTGGAGAGACTCTTTTCTTTCACCCATAATGAACGACTCCACTGGTGCTCAATTTCATCTAAATGTCTGTATTGGATGAAGACGGTCATAGGCGTTTCAAATTGAAGTTGCTAGGCTGGCAATAATTAAGGGCCCTATTTACATTGAGAGGCAATCATCAGCTTCTTTTCCTTGGCGGCGTGCCAGAAAAGTGAATCAGCTTTAGAGGTATTGCTTGTAAATAGGGTATAGTGCCTGATTATATCGTACCCTCATCGTTTTATTTATTCATTCATTTCTACCCCTTTTGTATACTCCTAACATGACATGACTTATACTATAAGCCATGTCCGTATTAAGTGGAGACGGTCATTGGCGTTTCAAAGTGAAGTTGCTAGGTTGCCAATACTAAAGGGCCTTTTTCAAAGTGTGGGGCAATCATCAGCTTCTTCTCCTTAGCGGCAAGCCAGCAATGTGAACAAATTGTATTGCTTCTTTTACTATACATATTTTGAGTTCGTGGAGATTAATCATAACAGATTTTAGCAATTGTCATAATTGCAGAAGTTTTACTTTACGATAAAGGTACGATATAATCAGGCACTACACCCTATATACCATTGCCAACACTACCTTTTAAGTTGATTCACTTTTCTGGCACGCCGCCTAGGAGAAGAAGCTATTGATTGCTTCAAACTTTGAAAAAGGCCTTTTAGTATTGTCAACCTAGCAACTTCACTTTGGAACACCAATAACCGTCTCCACCCAATACGGACATGACTTGGCGGGACAGAAAAGTTGATTTCCCTACTTTTGTGGACCAAGGACTTGGCAGGGTGTTTTTACCACGTAAATGGTCTTTGAAAGATATGTATAATATAATTTTTTTCCTACGCTCATCCTCACTGCTTTAGACTCGCTTCGCTCGTCCTCAGATAGTTAATACATTCCTTTTATTCCTCGGTCACCCATCCAGGCACTGACTTAACTTTGCTGCACTTTTATGATATAACGAAAACCTTAGATATAATTGCCTTATTAAAACGAGACCTAGTATACCTATTTATCGAATTAAAGGATACAATAAGAAAGATGCATGTATGCCAAATATATTTTTATTTAAAGTACCCACGTTATTTTTTAAAAAAGATAGTGCAGATTAGTAAAGTAATAATTATTTACCCAAATTCTTAGATATAATTTTATAATTTGTTATAGGTAAACAACATCAATTAAAATTTTTTTTCACTTTATCCAAATGACTGGGAGATACTACCTATATATAATATATATATATATATATATATATATATATATATTATATATACGTTTGGGAAAATCACTTAGGAGGTCTTAAAAACTTCATAAAAGAAAAATTCAGGTTATATCAAGGTTTCTGATTTTTGCAAACACAATACTTTTCCAATTACCTACAATATAAATTATGAGAAGTAAAAATTTAATGAATTTAATAAATTCGCTTCTTATAATTCAATGCTAGCAAAATAAATATAAAGTTATAAATAAAAGTAGTTTAATAATATCCTGTATATTTAATTTGTTGTATGAAATTATTGCATTATGTATTATGAATAAATAAACTATAATAGTCTTTCAAGTATTATCACCTGTATTTGAGATGTATATCATCAAAACCCCTAAAATTATGATTGCGAATCACAAGAAAAAAATAGGATTCAAATCAAAGAAAAATAGCGATATCCAAACTAAAAGGACGAATAATAAGTAATATTCTTAGTACTAGTATTACTTAGTATATTCTTAGTAATAATAGTATTATTCTGGCAGGACAAGAAAAACACCTAAAGGGTATAATAGAAAATAATGCTAGTATAAATTGATTAAAAATATATAAATTGATATAATACAGCTTTGCGGCGCGGTCTTATAATTCACTAGGTTATACTACGGGTAACTTGTAGGTCTAAATTTCGATTTTCCGAGAAACTATAATAAAAAATTACACATACACGTATTTATTTTCAAGTTTGAAAACACAGGAGATACCTCTAACAGGGTTAGTTGGGGGGAATACCCGATGTAAGAGACCGCGGGTGGATGGAGAGGTTAACGCTAAGGACCTAGATGTCGAAGCGGGTAATCCGGGCAAAAAAAAAGTAATATCACATTATATTACAATATCCACAAAATCAAGAAGGTTAAGAATTTTATGATGTTTATGTACCTCCCAAAGTTCTTAATGTTTTAATCATTAGGACATAATTTCAATCAAATTCCTAAATAATATTAAAAACTCCAGTATGGGGTGCCTCGAAACTTTTCCTCAACACATCGGATTCGCTACGCTCATCCTATCCGTATTCAGACTCGCTTCGCTTGTCTTCAGATATTAATTCAATTAGTTTAGTTCCCAGCTGTCATCTAGCCAGGCCCTGACCCGGCTCAATGCAGCTTAACTTTAAGACTTAACATAAGCGAGTCCAAACTAAATAGGATGAGCGTAGCGTATCCTTTGTGTTTAGGAAATGTTCCAAGGCACCCCATACCCGAGTTTTTAATATTATTTTGGAATTAGATTGAAATTACGTCCTAAATATTAAAACATTACGAACTTTGGGAGGTACATGAACATCGTCAAATTCTTAACCTTCTTGATTTTGTGGATATTATATTAGAATGTGAATTTTTACTATCCGTCTTTATAGTTTGGATATAGTTATGATCCAATAAAAACCATAGATACACTTGCCGTAGTGAAACATAACTTAGTAATCTTGATACTTATATCTTATGCTTACTTAATATACTTGAGAATGTATGGTTTGTACGTTTTATATTGACAATAGTGTGGACGAACCAATAGACCTTTCTTAGTATATTCTTGTATATAAATAAGACAATAAACTTTACGCTATCTGTTAGGTTCAGCTGTGGTTAACCTTTGTTTCGCCTTGGTTAGCTTATTGAGCCAGACATACAGGACTAAAATTAATCCAATGAAACCGCGGCGATCTTAGCAATTAAAGTATTTTTTCCAAGTAATTATTTTTCTTTTCCTTTTTCAGGTAATTTTTTTCCTAATACTTTTTTATAGTCATTTTTTCGTTTGTAATTTTTTCCTGAACTTTTTTTCCCCGAGTCATTTTTTCCGGATAACGGGCCCAAAAGGTCCTGACCTACCTTACAGAAGGCCTGAAAAAATAGTTTTACAAATAATTGTTCAATTTTTAATTCAATAAACTGTGACAGAAAAATATTACCATAACAGGAAATTAATTACAGAAGTTATTAAATTAATTAAAATGCAACAACAAAAGAATATAATAATTAAATAGAAGCATGACATGCGAAGCATATTAAATAAATTTATTTAAAGGATATAAATATGAGTTGAAAAATTAATTATTATGTCAAGTTTAGTTCGACCACATCTTATCCTAGCTTTTAAATATATTTGTAAGCCCATTCCATTATTTATTCCTAAGTTTAAGATATTACAATTAAGTGACTCTTAAGTGAGTTTTGAGTTATACAGCAATATAATAAATGATTAAAATTCACTAAGATTATATTAAAAGAGTTATCTCTTGACGTATATAAATCTGAATCAGAGGTGACGTATAAGTGTTGTGATTTGAGGAATTGTTAGTGTTATGACAGAAGCTGAAGCCACCAGTTTCTCCGTAACCGCTTTAGTAGTCACTTGTTCAGCAGTGGGAAAAGTAAAACCCTTTTTATATTTTATTTGCCAATTTTTTTCCGTTTAAAGAAATATTTGATTGAAAATTATTGTGTTAGTTTAAGAATTTACTCGAAATGTATAGAAAGGATATTTTGTTCACCCTATAAATCTGAAACCAAGATTTACATTATCCTTTTCAGCTAATTTTATGACCTTCTGAGTGGTTTGTATATTTTTCAAATATTTTTCCCGCAATTAGAAGGTCAAACAGTTGAAACCTCGAGATAAACGGAGACAAAAAATAATTACGGGCACATTAAACTAAAAAACAGAATATAATGAATTTTTACTGCAACTTGCTTTAACCGTCCACTGTGTCTGTACTGCAACCATATTACAAGAGTTGCACCATATTTTTTTATTTATTATGTTTAGCAAAACTCGGTAGTATCAAATAATATGTATTTTTTTTTGTATTTAGTAACTGTCCCACCAACAACACGACTTCACGAATTCACTTTATTGTTTTTGTGTAATTTCTAAAATAGTTGTCTATTTAATGGTTATTATAATTGTAATGAATTTTTAATATTTTTTAGGAAACGTTGATCCTTAGTATAGAAAACGTCGGTGTTGGAAGACCAATTATAACAAAAAAAAAATGTGGAGGAAGGTTCTTTATGGTCTAATGTTGGTTGGTTTGTCTTACTCAGCTAAATTTCGTGAGTAATTTATCCCCACTTTTAAGCTCTATTATACTTTGTAAGGAATTATTTGCAATGCAAAAAACAGTTAAAGTAAACTGTCTCATTTTTTTATTTCAAACAATTATCTAGGGATACCCGGGCTTCCCAGTGGTCCCCATTATACTGTACCATATAATTCATTATAAGCCCAGGTATTATTTAGAAAAGAATAACCTCTTCCATAAGAAACTAAAGGTAAAGATTTTCTCCACAGATAATTTTGTTTTTAAAAATTATCTATGGAGAGACCCTTTCGTTTCGGAGAGACCTTTCGGAGAGGATCTTTCGTTTCTTTAAGATGAACTCTATTAAGCTCATCCTAGCATTAACCCCTTCGAAGTTTATGGTTAGATTTTTAAAAATGGATTGATGATAAATTGATAGAGGAGGTTCCTCAGACAAAACTTTAACAACAAAATCTACACCACACAGATAAACTTCACAGATCGTATAGTTTATCAAGTAGAAGTTAGGCCAGTGATCGTTAGGGTCAATGATTGAGGGAATCATTGACCCTCAATGATTCCCTTCTCAAGCGTTATATGATTACCTTCAGAAGGGACCTAATTTAGTTGGATTCATCCCACATATTCTGTTTTTCCTAGCTAAATGACTTGGAATATCGGCCGATGTTAAAAATGCTTTTCATAAATGATATATTCTTGAATCTGAGCACGTTTGTTCTATATAATTCTTTGGCGAGATGTCAAGACAGAAATGTCCTTAAAATGTTTTTACACAGATTAGTTTTTGTTGTAACGTCCTATTTCATTTGCAAGCAGCTATTGAACCCTAGACTTGAGAAAATACATGATGACTTAAGGTAACAAACTGTATGCTGACGAGAAAAATAAATGCGCGATGTAGCCATAGTCTTGTCTAAGACTATGTTGACAATTGTTTAATCAGTATTAACAATGTCAAAGAAGCCACTGAACTAAATCATCTGCTAACAGAAATAATAGAAGCAAGTGGTCTTGATTTGAGACTTTTAAAGCCATTGAATCACGTTGATGTTTACAGAATCAATAGGGGCATCATTTGAACATCTTTTAAGATGGGACAGAATATAAGATTTTTGAGATTTTATTTAAGTTGGAGAGTCTAGGAGCATTATCCACCGAGCGATCTATTTTAACAGGGTGGCCGATATTATATAGGATTATGAAGTAACTGAGGAAGTATGAGAAAGCTTCGCTAAAGTGTACTACAGAAAAAAGTCCTTGATAGACCGTCATTTGATTATGAAGAAAATTGTATTGTGTCTGTGAAGCTAAAACGGAATCTCATTTTTTTTATTATTATTGGCATTGGTTTGTGGTACACCATACAGCAGCCATCTGTTGACTTAAAATTATTCATTAGGAACTACAACTAAAATAATCTTCTTAATTACTTGTTTTGATTGATTGTGAACTTTTAGATGCTTTAAATTTTTTTTTTAATTTTAATTTATATTATTTTATCATTGTTTATATTATTTTATGTATTTGTTTTTACTATAATAGTTATTTTAATTTCTTAAATATTTTATTTATATTTTATATACATTTTTAATTATTGCTAATTATTGTGTTTCAGCCTTTATAGTTTAAGTCATTCATGTTTTATTTACAAAATTAAATAATAATTCTTGTATACTGTCATGTTTATTTAACAAGGACAGCATATATATAGCAGAATATATTTTGCCTTTTTTTGGTTTTTTGTGTTTTAATTAATTAATACTATATACATAATTACGAATAATTACAAAATTCAAATTTTATGTCCAATTTCGTTGAGGAAATCATAAATTTCCTTATATACCCATTCCAAGCGAGATTCCAATAAGGAAATGTAATTAAAAGGAATCTCTTAAGACTTAAGACGGAATCTCATTCACGTCTGTTAACTTGTGTATTTGAAGACGTTGATGACCCGATCCTTGTGTTTCTGCGTGATGGATCGGGAGTAAGGGTGCCTAACTTAGATAGAGTCGATTCTAGAAATCTGCATCTTTTAAGAAATTCAAAGTGGTCGCTATTTTTAAACGTTATGTAGAATAATTCTTTCTGTTTAAGGACTTGGATTTCCTACTAAGTTTTATCAAATTCTGTTGAACCCTGTGATAATTTTTTTATCACAATACTTCCACCTCTAATTATGAAAGATAGGAAAGCAAAAATAAAAGTGGATACAACAGTTTGATTTAAACCAAATCATATTTGTGGTTTAATACCAATATCCATTAATCCATAAAATAAAATTAACTTTTTGATTTGCATCTGTAACCAGATATTACTCATTAACCATTCCAATAATTATATTCTGCAGTATTCACTTGATGATGAAATTACACCTTCCTGGAGTCCCTCGAAATAGACTCAAGAATTTTTTAATTCTTTGGGCCTTATGTTAAAGAGCAGCATTTAATGCTTGGGAAACAATTGTTTTATAATACGACACACGACTGAAATCAGTTGACAGCGTGGGGAAATAATGCGAGGGAGCCAATGAGGTTGGTCATGAATGTTAAACCACGCTCTCAATATTAAATTAGGCCAACCTTATTGGTTCCTAATCACTATTTTCCTGTGTTGTCAATTGATTTTAGCCGTATGTCGTAATTAGAGATATAATATTGTGTATTTTAATACCTATCACAAAGAAAATGTTTGTTTACAGCTGCTAATTGGAAGAAATGCCCTAAATATAATAATGAAGAATGTCTACCAATCGCTATAACGGAAGCAGTAGCAAATCTGAAAAATGGTAATTACTCGTAGATAACAAACTTTACTAAGTCTATTTAGGCGACTAGCAGTTTTAGTAAAATGGTCTGCAGAGTTTCAATAAGGGAAGACACTTAATATTTATTAATTGTTAGAGCCAACACCCTACTTTCGACACATCCATTACGGCTATCACCTAGTTTCTTTTTTTTGCTTTTTTCGTCACTGATGACGAACTTCCATGGTTGAAATTTTGCTCTGTCAATAAATTAGTATTAAGTGGAAAGACATCATTTTCCCCTTTCAAGACAGCTTAGGATGTCTTCAAAAATGTACCAAAATTCAACTCAATTGGACAGTTACCCGGTTTTTTACAAGTTTTTAAATAACGTACACAAGTCATATGATAAAAATTAAACTAATGCTCATAATGAAAACTAATGAGATGTAACTTGGCACATATGTTAGTCTTATACATGGCTGCGTGCGTACTTTACATCAATCGGATCGCATCATTTTTCTGATTTTTCGAAATTTTTACTGCCATCATTGCGGGTTTATTACGTCATAAACACGGGCACCATTCTACAGCGGTAGAATGGTTTCTGTACAAAGTTTCAACTCTCTAGCATAAATACACTAGGAGCTACGATGACAACAGACACACACAGAAACACATACACAGGCAGACAAATTGAAAAAACTGCTCAGGAGGTCTTAAAAACGGATCATTCCTGTTTCAAATTTTCTTGTAAACACAATACTTTTCCGTTATACCTACGGTATATCTCTCACACACACACATACACGCAGAAAAATTCCGGTAACATCCTGGTTTCGTATTTTTTCGCAGGCACAATACTTTTCCAATAAACTTACTCACGGTATAAATGAGGTAATGTAAGTTAGTTAGTTAGTAGTAGTTAGTTTCAGACCACAAAAAAAAAGTTTAGAAAAATTCCTTCAAACTGACAATTTCTTTGCATGGAGGATATCGATTAAAATACCCCGCAAAAGCAAAACACAATTTTATGGGTAAAAAATACACTTTAGAATTGACTAAATTTTAATATATATTTTTAACAACATGGAAAATGAATTATTCGCAGGTAACGCTGACCTATCTATGCTTCCTATTGATCCGCTAAGATTCAACCGTCTTGAAGTAAACCAAGGAGAAAACAGACCCGTTGCTATCAACCTAACTTTCTACGATTTAGATATTTTAGGGATAAGCAGGATTAAAGTTACCAAAGCAAAGTAAGTAAACAATTAATGCTATTAAATATAGTCGGTGTCTGGATCAACGAGATTCATCAATGAGGGACGACAAGATCTCAATAAGGGAATCAGTGGTAAAAAGAAAAATTATTTGTTAAAGAAATGTCTTGCATAGTAGAAAGAAAAAAGCTAAAGATCGAGTATGACTCACATCCTTGCTAATGGTCCTTAATAGGTGTGTTAATATATATATATATATATATATATATATATATATATATATATATATATATATATATATATATATATATATATATATATATATACATATATATATATATATATATATATATATATATAAATAGGCCGCTAAGCGGCCCTTAGCGCCAACGCTACGCAGCGGCATAGAGGCCGTAGGCCTCTTGTTTTTTACCTAAAAACCGCCTCTTTAACACTTATGCATTAGGAAATCATCATCATGAACCCTTCTAAATTGGGGGTTGACCTGGAAAAGGCAGTTATAACCCTATATTAGATGTAAAGTATTTTTATTTGTTTCGCAGGTTTGACTGGGACAAGTATGAATTGATGTGTGAGATTGAAGTTCTAAATGGCCCAGCAATGCTTGTTGGGGACTATACCATTGGTGGTAAAGTACTTCTGCTACCAATTAGTGGTAAAGGAAAAGCTGAAATAAAAATGGGTAATTTTTAATAAATTTTTTGACGCCATGTATTTGGTACTTTATAGACCACGTGTATACACTGTTCCTAATATCTGAACTCTATTTACTGTAGTCATCCAAACCTTATAAAGGGCCGAAACCATTCCTAAAGAAGGCGATCTTTCACTCACTTCTAAGGGTTATTTCCCCAGAAAACTACATCGTCTGGGTGGGGGGGGGGGGTCCTGACGCTGAATGAATATAGGAACTATGCGATGTTTGTTTATTCGGACAGCGCACTGGAAGTAAAGTATTTTAAATTTTTAAGTTACCACCCATAGCGAAATCTATAACTGGGAAACACGTGTCCACAATGGAACACCTAGAAATCTATTCCCACCAACACAGTTGATCATACTAATTTTTATTAGGACGTAATCTAATTGTGTTGTCGAAACAGCTCGTATGAGGCACATGTGCTCAAACTAACTGGCCACATAGCATTATTTAAAAAACTTAACGACAGACGTCCGGATAGAATACCAGATTACTAAAGAATATATAAATAAAACAGATTTCTGGTCCAGATATGTATTATTTTGGAGAAGAAAATGTTAGTTCCGTAGCCATGCGCTTCAGCCTTTTAGTTTTAGCAATCTACTCATAGAACAACGATAATTCATCCAGATATGTTCTTTAAATGGCCGAATTCATGCAGAAACTCGTGTATTGAAAATGGTAATAAAAAACAAGATGGTTTCACAATAATAACTAAGAAAATGGGAAGAGTGGCATGGTAAGGAGAGTTACTTTCAGAGCTGCTGTTAAAGACCAGCATCAAGTTCACCCCTACCAGAAGGCTTGACGCTTACCTTCCGGTACCGAAATCAAGCGCTTGTACGTTCGCGGTCATGGATGCAAATTACGCCGTTAAGATATTATGGAGCTAAGTTAAAAACGGCCTTCAGGAATTGACCAATCAATATTTATTAAACTCCTCCTTATCACATCCTCTCTAATCAGAATATAGTGATTTCGCTATTATTAACTCCTTTCCGATAGCAAGTAATTTTACCAGAATCAGCAGGTCTCTAAACAAATTATTTAGGGCTATGATTTGTCACTGTTAATGAAGCTGTAATAGAAGACAGAGAATGAAAGGCAAGCTCTTATTCAACATCACTCTCACTAAACACCCGACTATTCAAGCACCTTTAATACATTGTAGTCCCAATGTTTTTAAATATATTGGGTAAAATCGTTTTAGTTTTAAAGTCAAAGTTTTACTTTCGGTGGATATTGTCATGAAGTTGTTATATATATTTGTTTTAATTTTTCGCAGACAATTTTCAAGCAGTTATCTATATGACTGGAAGTGAGATAGAGAAGAATAAGAAGAAATATTTTAATGTAGAAAAATGCAAATACATTCTCAACACCAGCAAGGCTCACTTCAAATTTGATAATCTGTTTGATGGAGTGCCTAATCTAGGTAAATGATTTGATACATTGATAGTCAAGATATTTATTATTATGAGAACTAATTCTCACATATCTCTCGTACTCTCACACTTTAGAGCTCCACTTACCAAATGTGTAAAAATCAGATTTGGAACCTACGACAATGATTTCTGAACTAAACTTTGGACCTCTTTCAAGTCATCAAACATTGTAATAATAGTTTAAGGAGGCACTCTATAAATTTCATTCTTAAGACCCCCTGTTACAGATTTTTTTATTTTAACTTACTTATAGTACGAAGGTAACGGCTTCGTTGGTTAAGTTTGAAAAATTCAGGATTTGAATTAGGCGCCATTGCTTTCGTCACTTTTTGTAGAGGTTACGTCATTTTTTTCTGTTGCCAGACGCGTTGTTTTTTTGCTCTCGTGGCAGAAGTTTCTATGTTTTAGGATTTTATAGGAGTTTCAATCCATTTTTGGATTTTCTAGTTGTTTTGTGAGTGGTGTTAATTTAAGTCCTAATTCTTATACTTCTGTTTACATTGTGCTATATTTTGGAGTATTTTCTTTATTTCTCAATTGAGTTTCTGATCTCTCTGGGTCCCATTGGATGTCGGACGTCAGACGAACAAGACGCGTTTTCCAAGAGTGATACTAGAGGCTTTCTAAGAGCTTTCAAGACCTATTTGAACTTCCTGCTCTCTTTAGGCGTTTGGTTCGGAAGCAGGGAAGCTTTTATAATCAGTATGAGGTTCGCAACAACTTGAGGCGAACTTGGTCATGATTCTGGACGCTTAGAGGACCCTAGAAACTATTATCGACTTTTATCCTTTTCTTTTAATTATTTATAATCATTCTTGTTATATTAAATTATTACTTATATACTTCTCGTATAAGGATCAATAATGCAAGTACCATATATATAGGACAGCTAGGGAAGGCCTTCACATTTTTGTAAAGATAGGTTTCATACTTTTAATTTATTGTTTATTTTTAACAAAGTTTAAGTATTCTTTTGAAGGTAACCTGTTGTCATCTAAACATCTATAAATATTGTTTATACTTAAACAAAATAAAAGCTGTGTATGTCTACTTTTTAGCGACCTGGTTACTGAAGGTTTGATCGTCCCTACATTAATAAAAAAAACGATCTGGCGCCCCTATTAATTACTGCTTCGTTGCACATTAAGGTATCATCTATTAACCAATGTTTATTGGCCCACGGCCCACAAAAACTGGACTGAGGCCGGAAAACCGTAATAAAGATTTGGCTCTGCCAACGTGGGACTTATTTTGGCAAACTATTTGATATTTTGCTAACTTAAAAAAATAAATTTTTGTATGTAGTTTCATTAAGTACTTACTTGTTTACCTGTATGTTCTCTTTTGTTTATCTAGGTTTCTCGTATGTGCCAGAAATGGTCAGCTTTGTTCATCACCTCTAAGTGGTCAGGTACTTTTGGGTATATCTCAAAAAATAGTACTTTGGTGGTAGATATATTACTTGTACAGTGAGATTAGTTCCTGCCACAGCTATAGAGGCAAAAATATTTTCATTCCTGTTTATAATTTTTCACTTATATGCCCATTTACCCTTGTACTTGGAAAACGTTTCTGTCTGTCAAAAATTTTGTCAGATTCTGGAAAATATCAGTAAATCTAGTTAATTATTTTAGATCTGTTAGTAGTATTGAGTCTATTAGTTTTATTTCAGTAATAATATTTTATTTAAATACCTTGTATTAGTCACTAACGACAAAAATTCATGTTCAGTTCCATAGGTCATTTATCAGTCAGTCGTTTTACATGATAATTATCCGTTAATTCACTTGCTACAGCCTTATCCTCCACTCTCTCCACTCATCCATTCCTTTGCAACGTATTTTCACAAAAATAGGATACAAATTCAATAAAATTTCTTCACAAAAAAATAATTTATTTAGCAGACGAAATCGTTTGCAAATTATCAAAACAAACTAGCTAGTTTGACACATGCGAGATAGTGCCAATATAACAAAGAAAATTATCTTATTAATACAGTCTGGCTTATCAATTACTAATGATATATCCCTCTTTTCCGCTTTTCCATACAAAGAAATTCCGTCATCCCTTCCACCACCATCTTCACCTCTCACTACAGTAATAATAGCTTCACTACTTACTAGATTTGCTTTATTGGTTCTTTTATTCACCTTACATTTAATTAAGGATTTATCTATTAAGAATTTTCTATAATAAAACTTCTTCAAAACCTTTTTGTTGGTACTTAGGATAGGTATTATTGGATTAATCCCCAATTTAGATTATAATTTAGTGTTAAAATTTCCAGGCCTGGGTAGGATAGTTTTTATCTTAATTTTATTTCCTTTTGCAGTAACTTTTGATTCTGTCTTTTGGAAAGCTTTAAGATTCGATATTAGATTTAAATTCCTTTCGGAATACTTAATTTTATTGTTAAATATAATTTAAATGCAGCTTTATGCACTTTGCATTTATTTATTTTTTTAAATTAAGTCTAGCTATAGGTTGTCTTACTAAGTGGGATATAGGACTTCTTACAATATAATAACAGTAACTTTGATAGAACTTTGATCTTCCTAGATTACACTTTTATTATCCCTCCTATATTTTCCATGCTTAATTGGACTTTATATGTATATTATTTGCCTAAATTTGCAGTTATCTTTATCAATAAATATTTTTGCACTGGAATTGATCGTCTCAACGACCTCAACGTACTTAAATATAATAAACATATTTGATACTTTGTACTTTGTCTATCCATTTTCAACGAAAATAAATAAAACAAATTATTGTAATTTCGATAGAAATTGTCAACCCGTTATTTCCTTTTATCCTTTTTTGAAAGACTTTAATTTAATTTTAATTATAGTTTATCTTTATAATTTAATTTTACTTTTGGTGAATATAGTAGGTTTAGGGGGATTTTTCTTATTTTCTATTATCTGCAAGAGAACTTCTATTACCTATCACCATGGATGCGCATAGACTTTCAGCCGATGAGCTTGAGTATGAGCTTTTAATTCGTAAAATTACGGATATAAAACAAATTAAACCGATGAGAGATCGCTTACGAGGCTTATTTATTTTAGAACGTCAGGGAAAAATACCACGACCTCAAGGTCCATTTCCGTTTTTAAAATCTGAGGCGGAACTTGAAATTATAAAAACTAAAACATCTGAAGTTTCTGAATTGATCGAAGCATTTGCTGGAATAAAGAATGATAGTGAGTATAGGAAAATTGATACTTTGCTGACTCATCTTCATCTTCGAGTTGAGCGAGTAATGCCTAAAGAGGAAACACCTATGTATGATGATTTTTCACTTTTACAAGGAGAAATATTAGACCTAGTTGGTAGGTTAGAAGATAAAATAACGGCTACTACAAGTACCGAAGGAGAATGTAAAACAACAACGACAACTGCTACAACTGAAACGTCATCATATCATGATTTTACACCTAGAGCTCGACCTGTTCCAACAAAACAATGGGATCTCACATTTTCTGGAGATGGTAAGGGACTTAGTCTTCAAGCTTTCCTGGAAGATGTAGAGATTTACAAAGTAGCCCGTAATACTTCTGATCAGGACTTATTTAACGGAGCCATAGATTTGTTTTCCAGTAATGCGTTACTCTGGTTTAAGTCTATACGTAAAGAAGTTACATCTTGGCGTCAGCTAGTTAATAAACTTAAAGCTGAGTTTGAAGATGACGATTACCAACATGAACTCTTAATGGAAATAATGAACCGTCGACAGGGACCAGAAGAAAATTTTGGAGCGTATTTCGCTGTCATGAATACATATTTATCACGATTATCGAAACGTCTCGCCGAAGGAGAAAAATTGCGTATTATTATACGAAATCTTACGCCTTATTTTTATGAAAGGCTTACGCCTTATCGTGTTACGACTTTGTCTGAACTTGCAGAGGCAGGTAGACAGATTCAACTTGATAAACACCACATGGAGAAGTATCAACCACCTCCTCGTGCTACGAAGAAGGCCCTTCTAGCTCCTGAATTGGCGTATACAGGCCCTAGAGAGTCGCGTCAAGCCAATGTTAGAACTAATAAGCCTTTAGGAGGAAGTTCTCTCTCTATGGAGTCTTTATCGTTGTCTGACAGTTCGACCTCCTCGAAATCTCAAAAATCGAAGACAAATTCATTTAATAATACTAAAAAGAAGGTAGTGACATGTTTTAAGTGTTCTGAAATTGGTCACACATTTTATAACTGTCCTCTTCTTGGATTTTGTACTAGATGCGGCAATAAAGAGCTTAAAGAAAACAAATGTTTAAAATGTAGTTCTAATAACTCGGGAAACTTCCGAGGGTCACGAAAGTAACGGGTCAACCTCGTGATCCTAAGAAGTTTATGGCCTGTGATCATAAAGAACGCGATGATTGGTTGCAGTATATTAAATCTTTCTTTAATGCTCGCATAGCTAGTTCGATTATTTTCCCCGATGATGATAAGAGACCACACCTTGTTGTGAATGTTTACGGTGTAAAGATTAAAGGACTTCTTGACTCTGGAGCTTCCCATACCCTTGTTGGAAGAAAAGGGTGGGAAATTCTTAAAAATATGAAACTTACCGTTAGGAGAAGTTCATTAAGATGTAAAGTTGCTAATGGTGAGTCCTGCGAAGTCCTTGGAATAGTTGACATTCCTATGGAAGTAGATGGGATATTTAGATTAATACCCACTTTAATTGTTCCTTCTATTAAAGACACATTAGTGCTTGGCATAGACTTTTGGAAGTCAATGGGTATTGTTGCGGATATGGTCCAAGAACGATTAGAAGCGAGAGGAAATTCGTCTGATAAGGTATCTGAAGTTCGACTAGGGTCAACTTTAGTATCACAAGACCACCTTTCATCTAAACAACGCGATGAGTTAAAAGGAGTTGTTGAGAAGTATTTTGACCAGATGGGATCTGGCTTAGGTTGCACAAATCTTGTTCAGCACGTTATTGATACGGGGGACTCACCCCCTATCAAACAACGTTATTACCCGGTATCACCAGCCGTCCAGTCCCGAATGAACAAAGAGCTTGATGACATGCTTGCCAAAGACATTGTCGAGCCCTCAAAATCTCCTTGGTCCTCTCCCGTTGTTATGGTCCTCAAGCCTGACGGATCGTATAGATTTTGCGTAGATTTTAGACGCGTTAATGCGGTTACTAAAAAAGACGCATATCCTCTTCCTTATGTCTCACATATCGTAGATCGCCTCAGGAATGCTCGTTACATTTCTACGCTCGATATAAAATCTGCTTTTTGGCAAGTCTCTGTCGAAGAATCGTCGAGGGAAAAAACAGCATTTACTGTGCCTTCTAGAGGACTTTTCCAATTTAAACGGATGCCCTTTGGCCTTCATAATAGTCCTGCTACTTGGCAGCGGCTTATTGATCGTGTCTTAGGTCCAGAATTAGAAATTTATGTCTTTGTTTATCTAGATGACATAATTATATGTACTTCTGATTTTGAAACTCACCTTAAAGTACTTTCTCTGATATTCTCGCGACTAATTGAAGCTGGACTTACTTTAAACAAGGAGAAATGCCGCTTCTGCTGTCCACAGTTAAAGTACTTAGGTTATATTGTTGATTATCACGGTTTGCGCGTCGATCCAGATAAGGTAAGTGCTATTGTCGATTATCCGGTTCCTGAGACTCCGAAACAAGTTCGAAGACTCCTCGGTATGGCTTCATGGTACCGTAGGTTTGTACCAGGATTTTCTTCCATCATTGCACCTCTCACGGAGCTGTTAAAGAAGAACCACTATTGGCGTTGGACAGAACAGTGTGAAAAAGCATTCTTACGCCTTAAAGAATCTTTATCCTCTGCTCCTGTTCTAACCTGTCCAGACTTTTCTTTGCCATTTTTACTCCAAACGGACGCAAGTTCAGTTGGCCTTGGAGCAGTTTTGAGTCAAAACTTTTCTGATGGGGAGAAAGTTATTACTTATGCTAGTCGATCTTTAACTGCTTCGGAAAGAAAATACAGTGCGACCGAACTTGAGGCTCTTGCTGTTATCTGGGCGATCGAGAAATTCAGACCATATTTAGAGGGACAAATTTTTACGGTCATCACTGATCACATGGCTTTGAAGTGGATTCAAGGGTTGCGTGAGCCAAAAGGAAGACTCGCTCGTTGGGCACTACGTCTTCAACAGTACCCTTTTGACATCGTTCATCGCCCGGGAAAACTTCATGCGGTTGCTGATGCGCTGTCAAGAGCGCCTGTTGAACAAGTGTCCGCTATTCAAGTCTTTCCTGACACTACCGATAAATGGTATACTAGGATGTGTGAAAAAGTCCAAGCTGAACCGGAAAAGTACCTTTACTGGTCAGTTGATAATGGTATTCTTAAGAAGAGGAGGCCTGTTCCTGACTTCAGTGAAGAGGACCCTTGGAAAATTGTGGTTCCTAAAGATTCTAGGAAACAAATTATGCACGACTTTCATGATGAGCTACTGCGGGTCACCTGGGAGGTTTTAAGACAAGACGCAGGATTATGGAGAGGTATTTCTGGCCCGGTATGGCGTCATATCTTTCGTTATGTTCAACGCTGCCAAACTTGTCTTGCTACTAAACCTGTCCGGAAAGCTCCAGCCGGTTTGATGGGTCAGCATAGAGAAAGCTGCTAGTCCTTTCCACACCCTTAGTATTGACTTGATGGGACCTTTCCCGAGGTCAAATAAACAGAACAAGTTCTTGTTAGTCGTCGTGGATACTTTCTCCAAATTTACGTTTCTGCGTCCTCTTAGATCTTCTACAGCATCTTCTGTTTGCAAATATTTAGAAGAAGACATACTAATGGTCTTTGGCGTTCCAAAGTATTTGATTTGTGACAATGGTCCTCAGTTTATTAGTAATGAATTTAAAGGACTCATGGACAAATATAAAATCTCTACACTCTACAATCCTGTGTACCACCCACAATCAAATCCTACGGAACGGTATAACCAAACCATTAAACAGATGATTGTCTCTTACATCGAAGACAATCATAAACATTGGGATCGCTATCTCCCTCAACTTGGTTATGCCTTAAGGACAGCAGTAAGTGAAGTCTCAGGATATTCGCCAGCCTACTTGATGTTTGGGCGGAAACTGGAAGTATCGGGTCAAGACTTTCAGAAGAGGGATAATGACGTCAATCCCACTGATGATCGTCTCCGTAGGATCGATGTTCTGGCCGACGTCACTGAGGAAGTTAAGTATCGCTTACGCAATGCACACTCCAAGAGTAGGCACCACTATAATCTACGCAGGCGCCCTATTAACTATAAAGTTGGAGATATCGTGTGGAGAAGATCTCATGCGCAGTCCGATGCCACAAGAAACTTTTCTGCGAAACTTGCTCCTCGTTATATCCGCTGCAGAGTCACTAAGAAGATAAGTCCTTTGGTGTACCAACTCTCCGATGTCTACGGCATTGACCACGGTAGATGGCACGTCAAAGACTTGAAAACTAACCCTGGTGAGAATAATTAAGAAGTGCTTATATTAAGTTATTTCATTTTTTTTTAATATTGGAATTTTATGTATGATATTAGAATGATATCCCTTATAATTTTTATTCCTATAAAGTTATTGTAATGTTCCTTTTTTCCTTTTTTTTCCTGTAACCTTTCCTTCAGTCTTTCTTATTTTTTTAGGAGGGGGCTTTTGTTACAGATTTTTTTATTTTAACTTACTTATAGTACGAAGGTAACGGCTTCGTTGGTTAAGTTTGAAAAATTCAGGATTTGAATTAGGCGCCATTGCTTTCGTCACTTTTTGTAGAGGTTACGTCATTTTTTTCTGTTGCCAGACGCGTTGTTTTTTTGCTCTCGTGGCAGAAGTTTCTATGTTTTAGGATTTTATAGGAGTTTCAATCCATTTTTGGATTTTCTAGTTGTTTTGTGAGTGGTGTTAATTTAAGTCCTAATTCTTATACTTCTGTTTACATTGTGCTATATTTTGGAGTATTTTCTTTATTTCTCAATTGAGTTTCTGAGTCTCTCTGGTCCCATTGGATGTCGGACGTCAGACGAACAAGACGCGTTTTCCAAGAGTGATACTAGAGGCTTTCTAAGAGCTTTCAAGACCTATTTGAACTTCCTGCTCTCTTTAGGCGTTTGGTTCGGAAGCAGGGAAGCTTTTATAATCAGTATGAGGTTCGCAACAACTTGAGGCGAACTTGGTCATGATTCTGGACGCTTAGAGGACCCTAGATAACTATTATCGACTTTTATCCTTTTCTTTTAATTATTTATAATCATTCTTGTTATATTAAATTATACTTATATACTTCTCGTATAAGGATCAATAATGCAAGTACCATATATATAGGACAGCTAGGGAAGGCCTTCACATTTTTGTAAAGATAGGTTTCATACTTTTAATTTATTGTTTATTTTTAACAAAGTTTAAGTATTCTTTTGAAGGTAACCTGTTGTCATCTAAACATCTATAAATATATATTGTTTATACTTAAACAAAATAAAAGCTGTGTATGTGTCTACTTTTAGCGACCTGGTTACTGAAGGTTTGATCGTCCCTACATTAATAAAAAAACGATCTGGCGCCCCTATTAATTACTGCTTCGTTGCACATTAAGGTATCATCTATTAACCAATGTTTATTGGCCCACGGCCCACAAAAACTGGACTGAGGCCGGAAAACCGTAATACCCCATCTACGCTCATTTTTAACTCCGGCCGCCCTGTGCAGGCTGGACTGCACACTCGATCGGGAGGTCCAGCTTCAGCGATTTGGTTTTCTCCGTAGCAGAGGCGGTCCCCCAAGAAAGTGGAGAAAATAATAAGCTTGTCGGTTGTAATCGGTTACGTTAATTTATGTGTGTCCGGGTCTTGTGGTCGGCTAGATAAATTTCTATGGATTTTAGAGTGTTCAGTCGTTTTTCTGAGCTAAAGTCTTTTTTTTATGTTACAACAATTATGTCGTTCTATAAGAAATATGATTCTTTTTACAGCAAAGTAAGGCATAATTTCCCAAGGAAAGTTGTTTTCACGCGATTTTCTAATAATAGAAAAACGTCTGAATATTGAATACATGTGTATTCGGAATCAGAGTTGTTATTTTACACGTAAAAAATTATTTTTTACATACATGGCGTAAAAAATTATTTTTTACATACATGGCGTAAAAAATTATTTTTTACGCGTAAAAAATGTAAATAAAGTAAAAAATTCGATTGGACATGCGCAATAAGATTATTTTTCATTTTATGTAGTTTAAATTTACTTAATTTTGCTTAATTACTTCAATATTTTTAATAAAACCCTTACCATTTACCATAAATTTGTTAGCTTTAATTTTAGCAATGATTTAATTGCTTTAATCTAAAGTTTCAATGATTTAAACTAATTCCTAATGCAAAAACGCCCAAAGCCCATTAACTTTAATCTTCAATTAAAGTTAATGAGAAGTTAAGATACTGGGCTTTAAAATAATATTTTTTTACGTTTAATTTTTTTCATGATGTAAAAAATAGGTAAATTATTTACGTGAATTTTTTACGTGTAAAAAATCGTGTACAATACGCCATGTAAAAAAATCCTACAACTCTGTTCGGAATCATCACTTGCTAGATTTAAAAACCAATAGCCATTAGGAACATGTAATTTTAGCTTTTATTAAAGCTATTGAGTAGATAGACTTGATTGGTGGATTACCACAATCGAGTGATTCTGTTCGCACAGGAAGCCTAAAGATGTTTACGAATAAGTATACACAATTAGTTACTTACTTTCTTCAATTATTTCTTTCTTTCAGGAGAAAACATGAATAAATTCTTAAATGATAACTGGAAGGAAGTGATCGGAGAGTTAAACGGAACAGTATCCTACGCATTAGGACAAGCAATCAAAGAAATAGCAGCTAATTTTTTTAAAAGAGTCCCTCTTACTTCTCTGTACACATAAAATGAAAGTGATAAATAAAAGTTAATTTTGTCATCCTTGAAACTTGCTTCGTCATCTTAAAGGTTATGGTCTTCTCGTGATAACAACCTGTTGTATGAATCCAACGTTTCATTACCAGTATAGTAGCCTTTGTCAGGCCTTAAAGTTTGTCTGCGTTGAATATTCCTTGTAATTTTCCCAGACATCAGTTTGTTATCTAACAGCAATATGTTATTATTTTAATAACACGTTCTGAGTGGACAGAGTTAAAAGAACACATCATAAAATAGTAATTGACCAGCCAAGTAGTTTTTAATTGCAGTTCAAGTTTTGTATAGCATGAACATAAATTGATGAAACATGCAATTCTGCCATAAATACATAGTATTAAATCCATTGGCGTATTAGCCTGCTAGAATCGTACCTTTCATCGAATTTATTAAATCTCTCTATCTGTATTTGTCGTAGAAACTTGAAATTTTGCACACTTACTTGGTACATTATGCACATAATACTGCGCCTTTTTTACTTTCCTTCAGTTTTACTGTAGGTATATCGGAAAAGTATTGAGTTTGCAAGAAAATTTGAAACCGGAGTTTTACAAAAATTATCCGTTTTATGCGTTTTTAAAAACTCCTAAGTAATTTTACAATTTTTCTGTGCTCCAATGGGGCCCTATTTGTGAGTAAAAAAAGAGCATAACTCTAAATCGGAACCCAGCGACATGAAGATGTTAAAAGAGATAATTTATTATCTAATAAGGGTCCATTTATAGGTAAAAGATGCAGCATAACTCCAACTGGGGGTCCCGGGAGAGACTACATTATGATTAAATTTGTCCCGTTTTATAGAAAAAATATACTACCCAGTCTAACTGGAGACCCCGCGACTTGTTTAAATATATGTTTAAATAGAGCCCCATTTGTAGGTAAATGATACAGCACAACTAAGACTAAGGGCCTTCGATTTGATGATGTTATGATTAACTACACATAGTAATTTCATAGTTGAAATACACAACCCATACTCATATAAAATATGGGTATGAGCTTCATTCAATTAAATAAAATAATATAGCCCTACAACATTTTTAAGTCAACTTTTTGGGGGCCTCTAACTGCCGAGGGCCCCTTGCAATGCGGGCCCATAAATACGCCACTAAATCTAGGTAAAAAATAACCTGGTCTAAAACTATTCTGTACCACTTTTTAGTAACTTTTAGAGATGTTATATCTTACCCAGCTCTACGAAGCTTAACAACCTAATTATGACTTCCACTAGCATAGAGGAGAAGGATAAGCTTAGGATTAGGAATACTGACCCTAAGCCAGCACTTCTCTACAGGTTATCGAGGATTTTTAAACCCGGAATTCCATGAGATCGATCGTCAACGCAGTAGGATCAGCAACCCATGATGTAGCTCGATATGTTGCAGAGGTTCTTAATCCTTTAACTGGCAACACTACCAGTTATGTCAAGAACTCGTTACGAACATTCATCATCCAACGAGAGAGAGAGAGAGAGAGAGAAGAACACAGGAGGTATGCATAATGTATATCTACCATATGTCAAAGGAACTAACGATAGGATCAGCAAGGTTCTGGCACGCAACGATATTAGGACGATCTTCAATACCTTGAAGATCGTTCCACTACCATAAATTTAATTGGAAGAGTTCTTCAACTATTCAAAACTCAACTAATTTCTATTCCACTAATTTAATTCAAGCCAAATTTTAATATTATAAGTAAAATATTAACATTTACCTAACCTCGCCAAGGAGTATCACCACTGGGTGACTCCTCCTATCAAGACTGCCAAGTCACTTTAACCAGTATGAGCACTATGTCAAATACATTTATTGTTGAGGATTGAAATCGCAATTTTTATTATAAGACTTGGATATGTTTTTTAAAAAAGTTTAAAGAAACATCGGCAAATAATCTAATTGAGTTGGAATTTGGTACAAGTGTGTACCTTTACGTAATAAATAAGTACACTAAGTTTCGTTTCAGTACGTCTAGTATATGTATGATTTTTGTTGGATCATAAAGGTTAATTAACAGTGTTTACTGTCTAAGTCTAAATTAGGTGATTTCCATATTTTAAGGACCAGCGAATTAAGTCCGAAGTGGTAAAGAAAAGCGTAGTGAATCTGATATGGAGGAATGTGTTCATGGTCAGTGTCTGGATGGGTGACCGCTGAGAATTTATTTACTATCTGAGGACGAGCGAAGCGAGTCTATAAAGGTTTTGCTGTATAAATTAAACTAACGACTTTTATATTCTGAGTACGAGCCAACGTGTCCGAAGTAGGAGGATGAGCGTTGCAAATCCGGAGTTACAAGGAAAAGTTCCGAGGTACCCCGTACCCGATTTTTTCCACTAAAGCCAATCTGTCCTTATTTTATTATTAAATTATTTATCTATCCCATATCGTGAGCGGGAATGTCATTTGCCAATTAATTTTATTTGATGTATCATTCTGACGCGAGTTCCTGATGCAACAAATTACTTGTTATTATTAATAATAATCCATTCATGTTTTTCTTTAATTGTATAATAAATATAATAGATTTTTAATTTACTTTAATTATAAAAAGATTTGCATTTTAATTTGATTAATGATGTGTTTGTGTGAAGCATCTTAGCATTACTAAACATTTTTCAATTATTTTGTTGAGTCATTATATTGTTGTTGATAATTATTTTGCCAAGCGCCAAACTCAAATTAGAATGCAGTAAAAACCAGTTAATTGCAGTAATTGAGTAATAATACTTTCAGTTGGACTGAAAGTACTTAAGTTTTAAACAAAAATCTATAAAATATGTCTAACAATAGATTCTTGAGTAATCACCGTAATGTAGAAATATTGGTGTCAAATTTCTTAGACGTCAATGAAGCTCATAAAAAAGCATATGGTATGCTACAAGTTAACTTTTTAAAGTAAATGGTTTGTTTTAACTCACACGATTTTATAACTGGAGGTTCAACGCATAAGTTGGCACTGGAGGTAATGACCATAAGTGCCTGAGTCAATGAATCCAGACTGTCGGATGGTAAATCCACCGTTCTTTCATATAGATTTTTTTTTCTACTCGTTTAACATCAAAAAGAAGCTTGGGGAGTAAAAAGTGCAAAATAGTGAATTTAAGCCAAAAATATAACTTTTTGGATATTTTTTTGTATTTGCCACATTTCTCAGCAACTTGTTAACGAAGCGCATTAAGCTGTGTTTTACTTAAAGACAATACCTCCCTGAACAATTCGATACCAATAACATTAGTCAGTCCTTTTAGATAAGGCTCTTATAGCGGTGAAATAGTCAAAAATATGCGAAAAAGCATATTCTAAGGTTGTTTTTACACAATTCATTCTTCCACTCCCATACTAGGCAACGAAACGATCATTTCTTATACTCTGTTTAAACACTAGACTTCACTGAACAATTTAATACCCATTACGTTATCTAGTCCGTTTAGATTAGGCTTTTATGGCCCTTTGGAAATCCCCAAAATAGTCTAAAATAAAGGCAAAATTTAAGATTTTTATGGTGTTATATTACTTTACTGCTCCTAAACTAAGCAACAGAAATCAAAGACAAGCAGCTTAAGGCTGGACTCAGTAGTTTTTATATAACTATTTATAAATTCCATGCTATAGTGCTGCTATATATACAATACACTACTGTATTGCCTAAGTAGTCTACTTAAAGCTGCAGGCGTACGCGATTTTTTTAAATATTAAAAAGTGCCATACTGCACTATTTATATTTTTAAAAAATATTAAATACAATCCAACTCTGCGTGATATGTGTTATTATAATTAAGATTCCTCAGTCTACGATAACAGACTGCCAACTTTCTCCCAGAATCTAGTAATTATGACAAATTAATCTGATGCATGATAAACTAGCAGTGACACCCGAGCTTTGCTGGGCAAATAATTTGTTTATCAAACAACAAATTTTCAACAAATTATTCCTGTTAGGTCTGCAAATAACAGCTGTGACAACAAAAAAGTTATTTTTTAAGATGTTTTTGTCTATTTGACGATTGGCCAGCCAAGCTTTATGATTTCTTGGCACTAAGTTCCATGATTCGATAAGTTGACAATCAAAAATGGAAATCTTAAATAGTGTGTTTTGACTTTTACTGAGGATACTATGTATTTTTAACAAAATAATCCATGAAATGAACAAATTCATGGCAGTCAGAATTCGCCGGCCTGTTGCCCATGGGCAACCAGCTGACATAAATCAGCACAGGAAAATAATTCCTTCTTGATCCACCTTAATCTCTCAAAGTAATAATATATTTTAAAATTGTTATTCACTAATGTGCAACCAAGAGAGTTGGTGCTTAATTAAAAAATGTGTTAATTAAGAGGAAAACCCATACACTGTCTCAATAAATGCATCATTTAAAGTTTTGTTGTTTTTTGACTTAATTAAAAAAATACTAAATTATCATTCCTAAAGATACTTACATCAAGACCAATTCTTATAAGTATAATTCTTCTCATTGACTAATCGAAATTTACTTCTATTAATAATGACTGACATACGTACATGATTAGATGGCGGACTTGATCCTTAGTGTATTTGTTTCAAAATTTGACCTTTATGAGGATTTCAGGGTCGTATATATAGTTAAAAGATGCAATCTGAACAACTTTTCATTTAGTTGTTCTTCTAATCTTATAATTCTTGCAGTGAAATGCTTAAGATAACATTAGTAATATTTGTTTTCGCATCGGTATCGCTGGCAGCTAAATTTCGTAAGTAGTATGGAAATTTTTTCATCACAATTATTTCTTTTATATTAAAAAATTTATTGTCAGGTCAATTTAAAAATCAAAATAGTTATTTTAAAAATTTAGGATTTTAAAAATTAATAATGAATTTATTCTAGGAGAGATGGTTGGAGTCGCACCTTAATTTTAGTCAAAGAGCCGGACCTGAAAAAAGGTGACTCATTTTGTACTAGTTTAAACCAAATTTTTCTGAAAATATACCTTAAATTAAGAAGAAAAAACATAATCTGTCTATCCAGAGTGGAGCCCTTCATATGATTGCACCTGTTCAAAATTTTATAAAAACGCAGAAATTTCAGTTTTCTTGAAATAAGTGGTTCCCAGTGGGTCATGTGCATAACATTTATAGATCATTTTTTAAAGACGATAAAATGTCCAATGAAGCGAGTGTTCTATCATCAAAATCGGATAACTACAACCAAAGTTATGACTTTCAAAAACACCAAAAAATGGTTAATGCATGCAGTCAACAAATTTCTTTGAAAAATGCACAAAAAGAATATTTTTTCAAATAAATTCGCTGACTTTGCATAAATTAACCATTTTTGACCATTTTACAAGTGTCATAACTTTAGTTGTAGTAATCTGATTTTGACGAAAACCACTCGTTTGATAGTAAATTTTATCAGCTTTAAAAATATTCTCTTCATGTTTTGCACACGACCTACAGGGAACCACTTATTGCAAGAAAACGCGAATTTGTGCGATTTTTTAATATTTTGAGCGAGCGCATTTATATACTGGGCTCTACTCTGGATAGGGAGTGATGGCTTTTCCTTCATAATTTAAGGTATATTTACAGAAAAATTTGGTTTGAAGTAGTACAATAAGAGTCACAATTTTTAGGCCTGGCTCTTGGACTAAGCGATTTCAACCTATTAAGTCAGAAAAATATATAAATAAAAACAACAGCTAATAAATGTAATACAAATAAAATCAAAACAGAAACATATTTGTAAAGTGACTATATTCTAAAAACCCACAATCGTTTTGTAGAGAAACAATTCAATAACCCGAAATAGTTTTTGTAGAGAAACTATTTTCTATAGGTTTTTCGATAAGACTCTATTAAAATTGAGTGGACAATAAATCACCCATAATAGTTTTTGTGGAGGGAATCTATTCTATAGCCCACATTAAACAAATCAACTTGTGTTCATGATTTAATTATGTATTTTTGAGGGTTGTCTCAAAGTTTTGTGTGTATGTGTGTGTGTTTACTAGTGAAATTGGTTTCGTTAGAAGGCTGAGTAAATTTCCTTAAGGACAAACTACCAACTATGTCAAATATTTTGGAACCACTGCCCAAAAATTTGCATGAAAAATGATTTTTTGAAAAAATGTAATTTTATGGAATTTTTAAGGTACGGCATTAGAGGAAGTAAGAGATGAACAAAAGTTTAGCCAAGAACGGAATTAGCTTCTCTTATGATTGCCCTTTAAGTTAAACTAAATATTTTTATACATTTTATACATTCAATAGTTAAAAATGTAAGCTATTGTTGCTAGAAGTTGCAAAAACTAATAATTTTTGTCGTATAAAAGAGAAAATAATGTGTTATTTTAACAAAATATTTTTTTTCAAAAGTAAATTAATAATGCGATTTTTAGACTCTAGGGGGTAAGATAAACATATTTTATTCTTAAACATTTTTCATTAAAACCACTCTTTTCTCCTGTTTTAGAGATTTTTAATTATTTTATGTACCATGTAATTAACATTGTAGGGATAAGCAAAAATACAAAAAAATAACAGTTTTTTTTAACTTCTAGGAAGCATGGCTTAACATTTTGACTATTGAATATGTGATGAAGTTTGGGGTTTCTTAAAGGGCAATCATAAGAGATGTTTTTTCTTTTCTTGGCTAAACTTTTGCTCATCTCTTACTTCCTCCAATGCCGTACCATAAAAATTCCATAAAATTCCATTTTTTCAAAAAATCATTTTTCATGCAAATTTGTGGACAGTGGTTCCAAAATATTTGACATAGTTGGTAGTTTGTCCTTAAGGAAATTTATTCAGCTTTCTAACAAAACCAATTTTGTCTTTCTAGCTTTAATAGTTAAAAGGCTATTCAATATCAAATTTAATATTTCAAAAAAATATTTGACCTCACATCATAAAATTGTTAATAGGGTTTTAACTATTCAAGCTAGAAAGGCGAAATCAGTATCATTAGAAAGCTGAGTAAATTTCCTAAAGAACAAACTACTAACTATGTCAAATATTTTGGAACTACTGCCCAAACTTTTGCATGAAACATGATTTTTTTTTAAAATGAATTTTATGGAATTTTTGTAGTAGGGCATTAGAGGAAGTAAGAGATGAGCAAAAGTTCAACCAAGAACGGAAAAAACTTCTCTTATGACTGCCCTTTAAGAAAAATTAAATATTTTTATACATTCAATAGCCAAAATTTTAAGCCATTCTTCCTAGAAGTTGCAAAAACTGATATTTTTTGGCATTTTTGCATATGTTAATTACATGGTACATAAAATAATTAAAAATCTCAAAAGCAAGGGAAAAGAGTGGTTTTAGAGAAAAATGTGTAAAAATAAAATAGGTTTATTTTACCTTTTAGAGTCTAAAAATCGTATTATTAAATTATTTTCGAAAATAAGATATTTTTTTAAAATAACACATTATTTTCACTTTTATACGACAAAAATGATCAGTTTTTGCAACTTCTAGCAACAATAGCTTACATTTTTGACTATTGAATGTATAAAAATATTTACATTTTCTTAAAGGGCAGTCATAAGAGAAGTTTTTTCCGTTCTTGGCTGAACTTTTGCTCATCTCTTACTTCCTCTAATGCCCTACTACAAAAATTCCATAAAATTAATTTTTTAAAAGAAATCATGTTTCATGCAAAATTTTGGGTAGTAGTTCCAAAATATTTGACATGGTTAGTAGTTTGTCCTTTAGGAAATTTACTCAGCTTTCTAATGATACCAATTTCGCCTTTCTAGCTTGAATAGTTAAATCCCTATTAACAATTTTATGATGTGAGGTCAAATATTTTTTTGAAATATTAAATTTGACCTTGTGGGAAAATGGTTGGAGATCGGGGTTTATATTATAGGACATTTTTGTTCCTTTTGAGGAGTACTATCACCTCCTTTTCTGGTGGATACTTTATATGAAACACCCTGTATAAATATGTTGATTGTTGGTTAATGTTGATGTTAATGTTGGTTGTGTTTGGTGTATATGTATGTGTTTATACTAATAAATAACTTATACACTT
Organism: Microvelia longipes; assembly: GCA_018340805.1. Lineage (NCBI taxonomy): Eukaryota > Metazoa > Arthropoda > Insecta > Hemiptera > Veliidae > Microvelia > Microvelia longipes. The sequence goes on from JACMZG010000022.1 coordinate 18,431,477, forward strand.
CATTTTATACTTATATGTGTATTAGTTCTTTTTTTTTTCTTCTTAAAAGTAATGAGTTAATACATTTATTTTTTACAGCATCAAATTGGAAAAAATGTCCGGCAAAAAACAATGAAGATTGCCTCAAATCAGCCATACAGGATGCCCTTGCTGATCTCAAAAATGGTAAGTACTATAACTGAAGTGCTGATGATTATTATAAGTCACTCGTTATTATAAGCAGCTCGTAGCTGCTACGTGACTTCGGCGCTTCGTGCTACGACCGCTTTACTGGGAGTGCATGAAGGCAAAATAGTGTCGCTGCCGTTTTCAAGGAATGCTCATGGAACCATAGAGATATATATTAGAACTGACCGACTTTTAGTCTGCCTTTTCGAAAGCCACAAAGTAGCGACTTTTTTGGCCTTACCACACTATAACTTTAGAAGTAAATCCTCCCTCCCCCTAGCGACTAATTCCAATTTGCAAGGAGTATTGCACCTTCGCGTGATTAATAACCTCCTCTACGATCTGAGCACATAGTATTTATTAAAAATTAATTTAAAAAATTATGTATGGGGTATCTCGAAACATTTTCTCATAACATGAGATTCGCTACGCTCATTATCCCTAGTTCAGACACGTTTGCTCGTCCTCATATATTAGTATATTAAATATACAAGTCGTTAAATTTATACTACAATACGTCTTCGGGCTCGCTTCGCTCGTCATCAGATAAAATTAAGACATTCGGTTCATTGCCAGCGGTCACCCATCCAGGCACTGAAGGCACGCTCCATAATGCTTAATTTTTATGATGCAGCAAAATCATGGATAGTCTTGTCGTATTGAAACGAACCTTGATGTATTTATTTAATAAGTAAAGGTATACTCTTGTACCGATTTTCAACTTAATTGGATAAAATATTTTTTGATCCATTTGGATCCTAAGAGGATTTCCCGATATTATAATAAATGTACAAATTGAACTAAAGCTGAATCAGATGAAACTTAGCCCATATGTTAGTCATATACATAGCTGCATGCGTGCTTCATCTCAATCCAATAGCAATATTTTTTCGCGATTTATGATTTTTCAAAATTTTTGCTAAGTAATTTGCGGGTTAATGACGTCATAAAAAATATTTTCCGGATAGCACTACTACACTAAATTTATTTGTACAAAACAAATGTTTTGTACAAAGTTTCAACTCTCTAGCATAAATACACTGGGACCTACGATGATAGCAGACACTCACTCACACATACAGACAGAAAAATATGTGAAAACAATTTAGGAGGCCATAAAAACACCTATAACGGATAATTCCAGTGACATCCTATTTTTGGATTATTCGCAAACACATTACTATGCCTATATACCTACGGTATAAATGAGGTAAAATAATGGGACACTTGTATTTGGCCGATTTGACTGTTTTTTTTTTTTTTATTTTATTTTTTTTACTGTTTTTTTAATTTTCACGCTACAGACCCTCAAAATCCCGACTTTGTAGGGTAGAGTATAATATACACTAGCAGCATAAGTGGATGTTTTAACTTTTCTCTCTGACTTGGCGGGGCGGACCGCAGTTGCGTTCCTAGATATTTAAACTTAGTTTGTTCAATGATTTCTTTAGCTACGCAATATTAGATCTACGGGAGTCCCTCAATCATATAGATAGTAGATGTAGTAATGTATATGTAGCACGCTAGGCGCTAGGCAAAATGTCTTTCAGATCGGGCGATATCGGACGTGCTGCCAATATCCTTATCTAACATTCTTATTTGCTGTAATATTGGTCTAATATCTTTATTTGACTAATTTAACATCCTTACCACAATCAAAGATGTGGCAAAAGTTGATATAACACTAATCAATTAATATCTTATTACAGGTAATAAGAAGCTTCACATGTCTCCCTTAGACCCTCTACACTTCGAGAGACTTGAACTGAACCAAGGAGGAACAAGTCCTGTCAACATTAATCTCACTTTCTACAACATGGATCTGATTGGAGCCAGCAGGGTCAAAGTTAATGATGCCAAGTGAGTCTATACAGTCGCACAGAAGCTCTTTTATACCATTTGACTTAAAAATACTTCTGTCTGGTCTAAATGTTGAGAAAAACGATATTAGTTTTTTTAATTTCTTATGTGAAGCATACATCAGTCTGAGGTTCAGAATTTATAGATCGAACTGTCTGTCTAAAGAAAATCATTTGAGGATGCTCTAGAACACAATATTTGAATAAACCTGACCTCTCCTATTGAAAGGTATTCTATTAGATCAATCTAACCTTTCCCCTAAAAGATATTCTATTAGATAAACTTGACGTCTCTCCTAGAAAGATATTCTATTAAATCAATTTTATCTTTTCCTAGAAAGATATTCTATTAGATAAACTTGAAGATATTTATTGGATCAATTTTATCTTCTCTAGAAAGATATTCTCTTCTAGAAAGATATTCTCTAAAAGATTTCAATTTTATCTTTTCCCCTAGAAAGATATTCTATTCTGAGAAATATTCTATTGGATCAATTTTATCTTAGAAAGAATATTCTATTAGATCTTGATCTCCTAGAAAGAATATTCTATTAGATCAATTTTATCTTTCCCCTAAAAAGAGATATTCAGATCATTCTCTCCTAGAAAGATATTCTATTAGATCAATTTATCTTCCCCTAGAAAGATATCTATTAGATAAACTTGAGTCTCTTCTAGAAAGATATTCTATTAGATAAACTTGACATCTCTCCTAGAAAGATATTCTATTAGATCAATTTTATCTTTTCCCTAGAAAAATATTCTATTAGATAAACTTGACGTTCCTAGAAGATATTCTATTGGATCAATTTTATCTTCTCTCTAGAAAGATATTCTATTAGATAAACTTGACGTCTCTCCTAGAAAGATATTCTATTAGATCAATTTTATTTTCCCCTAGAAAGATATTCTATTAGATAAACTTGACGTCTCTTCTAGAAAGATATTCTATGGATCAATTTTATCTTCTCCCTAGAAAGATATTCTATTAGATTACTGACGTCTTCTCCTAGAAAGATATTCTATTGAGATCAATTTTATCTTTCCTAGAAGATATTCTATAGATCAATTTATCTTTCCCTAGAAATTCTATTAGTAACTTGACGTTCTCCTGAAAGTTTCTATTAGATCAATTTTATCTTTTCCCTAGAAAGGTATCTATTAGATAAACTTGACATCTCTCCTGAAAGATATTCTATTAGATCAATTTTATCTTTCCCCTAAAGAATATTCTATTAGATCTCTTCTTAGAAAATATTCTATTAGAATAAATTGACATCTCTCCTAGAAGATATTCTAATTAGAATCAATTTTATCTTTCCTAGAAAATATTCTATTAGATAAACTTGACGTAAAAAGTATCTATACATCAATCTTTCCCTAGAAAGATATTCGGATCAATTTTATTTCTCCTAGAAAATATTTATTAGATAACTTGACGTCTCTCCTAAGAAAGATATTCTATTAGACTTCAATATTTTATCTTTTCCCTAGAAAGATATTCTATTAGTCAATTTTATCTTTCCTAGAAGATATTCTATTAGAAAACTTGACGTAGAAAAGATTATTCTATTAGATAATTTATCTTTCCCTAGAAAGATATTCTATTAGATCAATTTATCTTTCCTAGAAAAGTATCTATAGATAACTTGACGTCTCTTCTAGAAATATATCTATGTAGATAAACTTCGACTCTTCCTAGAAAATATTCTATTATAAAACTTGACGTCTCTCCTAGAAAAATATTCTCTATAGATAAACTTGACGTCTTCCTAGAAAAATATTCATTATGAGAAACTATTAGATTGACGTCTCTGCTTAGAAAGATATTCTATAGATAAACTTGACGTCTCTTCTAGAAAGATTTTTTCTATTAGATAATACTTGACGTCTCTCCTAGAAAGATATTTCTCTCATTAGTAAACTTGACGTCTCTCCTAGAAAGATATCTATTAGTCCAACCTTTACCCCAAGAAAGATTTCTATTAATAAACTTGATCCTCTAGAGATATTCTATTAATAAACTTGACGCTCCCTGAAAGATGTTCATTAGATCCTACCTTCCGCTAGAAAGATATCTATTAGATAAGTCTCTGACGTCAGTCTAGAAAGATATTCTATCTGTCCATTCTGACCTTAATCCTGTCAAAGCCAATTTTTCTCCAATAAAGATACATCTGTCTCTAATTCTTGATGAAGCTCCCTTGTGCAACTAATGAAGCTGTTGAACATATGTACTTTGTTGGACAGGTTTGACATGGACAATCACGAAGTGATTTTAGATCTAAACGTAGTGGATGGAGATGCTTACCTTAAGGGTGACTACTCTATATCTGGCAGTGTTCTGGTTCTTCCTATCAGGGGAAACGGCAAAGCTAACGTCACGTTTAGTTAGTATTATTTTCATCACAATTAATAATGTTGAGGGTTTGAGAATGTGTAGGTAGTTCCAAATACATGTGCAATCGTATGAGGAAGGGTATTAGAGGATAGAGTTTGTACAAGAGGATTTGGATCGATTATGGAATCATGGAAGCGTTTATACCGAGTTATCGGAAAGATCTCGCACAAATGGAACATTAAGGTCATTGTGAAGAGTAAGGTTTGATACATAGAAAGGAGCATTTGTAATAGTTTGAAGGATTTTAGATTGCAGAACTTGGAGACGATTAGAGTTAGAACGCTTGGTGCAACCCTACACTTCCAGACCATAGGCCCATGATGGTTTTAATATGACATTATAGATACGAAGTTTGTTGCTCCATGTTAACTTGGACCTACGATCTAAAAGACGTGACAGGAACTTGAAACGCCGTGATACGTCAGTCTGTTTTGTTTTAGTGTGATGTTGCCAATTTAAACGTCAGTCAAAGTTAAGGCCAAGGTATCGGACACTAGAGGATTGAGGTACGTAAACTTGGTTAAAGGTGACTGGAGGACAAGTGTCTATACGAAGAGCGATAGTGACATGAATACTTTTCTGTTCGTTTATCTTTATCCTCCATTTCCTTAACCAGGTTTCAAGAAGGATAAGATGGTTCTGGGTATTGTCGGAAGCGGTTATATGGCTATTGTGGACAGATAGGATGGCCTTGTTTTTCCTTCATCCAAACAACCTCGTTAAGCGAAATTGTCTTATAAAAATGTATTAATCAAGGAGGCTCGCTTTAAAAAAAAAACACCTCCATTCTATGACCCTTGTCTTATCTAGGTCATCTTTCCTTTGAAATTTGGAATAAAATAGGCGCTATGGGAACTAGGCACTTCGCAACGCCGGGCCTTCTAATCATTTTGCGGCCCTGGAGCATCCCTGGGACCGCTTCGGGGCCACATTTGTAGTTGCATTGGCATAATGTATGTATTTAGCGAACTTTCATAGTAATAACTTATTATAATATTATATAACTTATTATTAAGTCATGAATGCTTATTGTGTCATATTATTTTTATAATATGAAACAATACGCATTCAATTATACAAACTTGACACAAAAAAGCAGTTTGTTTTGGAAAAATTTAATTATAGCTGACGATTTATTTAAATCGTCAAACTTTTATCATAGAACTATTATGATCCATTGCATTACGTAATTAACAACTTTAACTCCACTTAATTCATAGTTCCCGAACAAATTTAAAGCAACACTTAGTTGATAAATTTATATGATACAACAATATTCCTACTTAAAAAATAAATAAATATTTTTAAAAAATAAAAAATACGATATCAAATATAAACAAATAATATGTATATATGTATATTAATATGTGATTGTGTATGTTTGTGTGTATAGGTGTATGTATGTATATGTATATATACGAGGGGTATTGTGTATGTATCTATTATTTATGTATGTATTTGTGTGTTATGTATATGTAGTGTGTAATGTGTATGTATGTATGTGTGGTATATGTATGTATAGTATTATATGATATTATATGTGTGTATGTGATGTTGTATGTGTGTATATATGTATGTAGTGTGTGTGTGTATATATGTGGTATGTAGTATGTAAGAGTAAGCATTAGCATATAAGTTTTAGTAATGTTTTTGAGTAATTAAAGTATAGTTAGACACAGATATTCCTTCCACAACTCAGGGCACTCCGCCTTTAAAGTGGAAGATTTTCCGATAGCCACAGTTATATCACAACAACCAAATGGTCACCATATGATTAATGTTCATATTTTATATTAATATGATGTTTGTGCCACTTCTCTAGTTTATGTGACCCTATTTTCTTTGAATCAATTTACTAATTAATCATTAGAAGCGTAAGGAAGGGTATCTAATCTAAAGGAAGTGCATGTTTTACATATTAGAAATATTAATATTTATGTAATGTTGTGTATTATTTATTTATTGTAAAAATTGGAAATAAAAAAATAAAAAAAAAATAAATAAAATAAAATTCAAATATTAAACCTGACTTTCAGTTTGTACTTAAAGAAGGGATTTTTTTTTGTTAAAAAAGAGGGTTGAAAGCATTGAGATTTTGGCGCGCTGTCAATTGATTTTAGCCGTGTGTCGTATTATAGTGATATGTGAGGCTGACTATGGCCACTTCAAGACTAGGAAGGGGCCGTCAAGCCTTACATGTCATGTATTTAGGTCAGACCATATATTTAGCGAGTTTTCATGGCCTCGCTTCGTGGCATGGACCCTCGCGATGACGCTATGATGACGCTAAAATAAAGTATACCTCCTCCAAAACCAAGTTATAAGCGCAACAGCATTACTCGTTCCTTCGGGTCTATACTTTTAGTTTTTTAAACACCACCCTTTGTGAGTAATATTATTGAATCAAACAGTTTTAAAGATCAGACTTTCAGAAAATTTTTAAAGAAAGAGCTTTATCTAGTATCTGTATTTTGTTTTTAGTAATACAGTACCGCGTTGCTTAAATGTTATTATTACAGATTTGGAGTCATAGAGATATTATTTCTGAAGAAGACCTATCGGTTATATTTTAAAACATTAAAAAATTAACATGAACTCGTTTGATAATTAATACTATTATAAAATTAACAGAATAAAATTACAACTATAATAGTATGCTTATGATACAAAACACAAAGAATATCGGAAAAGCCCAGAGCGATTTATTATAACCTTAACATTTCTGAAATAAGGTTACATTGATGTTACATAGAGCCCCAAGAACATGTTTCTAGTCTCTCAATGTATGTAGGTAGGGCACACCTCTGTAGACATATTTCTATGTCTGGAGTTAAATTTTTAAAAGATATAAGAAATATTCTAAGCTCTCCCAGAAATTATCTTATTTTTTTATTATGGGATGAGGGGGGAGGGGGTGTAACCAAACCGGTTTGCTGTGTGATTTATCCAAGATCCTTGACTTCAATAAGTCTAAAGTTTGTTCTTTTTGTACAGAGGATTTAAACGCAATCCTGACACTAAAAGGCAAAGATTTAGAGAAAGAAGGCAAGACGTACTTCCATGTCGACGATGCCAAATACGAACTCCGACCAAAGAAAGTTCAATTTTACTTTGGCAACTTATTCGATGGCATCCCACAACTAGGTATCAATTTTTTATTTACGCTCATTTTCAAGTACTTTAAGTAAGTATCGTAATGCAAGTTTCTTCTGAGGAACTTAAGACAAACTAATGAAATTAATATTTTAAACAATATATTTTAGAAAAGTGACAAATTTTTGATATTATTTATCGGCTCACTGCAAGAAAATAAAGTATTGCTGAACTAATTTTGTAAGGACAGAATGTATTACTAAAGATTTATCACTGAAAACAGATTATTGATGAATGACAAATACTTTACCAGCCTAGGGAGTTAAAGGTAAGGCTAAATATATTGAAATATCTCAAAATTCCCTTAGCTGGGAAATAGCATTTTCCAGCCTTGACTGGTAAAGTTAAAAAGAGGATAATTTTGTGAACATTGGTTATTCTTGTTGTTAGCAGAGAAATGACTATTATCTACTTACGACCAAAATATAAGTAATTAATGTACTATATGCATAAAGAAAAGTAGCATTTCCCTGATACCTTGTCAGTAGTACTTTCCTCAAAAAGTATTATTTGCCTTAAGAAATTAAGTTTGCTTTTAATGTATTGAATAACGCTTGAAAACTTCCAAGGCAAGCGGAATTCCTATGTCTGAAATTTTAATTAGGTGTCCAACTTCTTTTCACCATTAGATCCATTTTTGTACAGAGAAATATGAACCAATTTTTAAACAACTGGCAGGATATTATGGGAGAGTTGAAAGAACCATTTCAAAAGCTTTGGACTTTTTCAAACAGATCTCTAACACCTTCTTCCAGTCTGTACCCATAAATCAGTTGCACACGTGATCTTACACTCGACACAATGCTTTTTAATCCCTTGGAATCATCAGCAGTAGTCCGAAATACCCTTTAACAAAGTAGAGGCGTTAAAATAATTAGTCGTTGTGGTGCTTCAAGAAAGTTACTATTACGGGTTAGCTCACTTAACCTTTACTAGTTCTGATTTTAAATTTAAATAAAATAAAATAAAATAAATTAATGTAAATCAGGCCCGTAGTTGGCAAGAAATTTGGAGGTAGGGGGACCAATCCCATAGGGGGCTATGCTTCACACGCCTTTAAGGACTTCCATTAGATTGTCACAGGGCGCAACATTTAATCTAGGTAGGGAAAGTCCCTCTGGCTAGGAGCCTGGTGTAAATGGAGGTTTTAATTAATAATAATAACCCATTAGTTAAATTATATATTCAAGCGGTATCAACGGGAAGAAAGTACAGACGTCACCAGAAAAACAATGTTTAAAGGCGTTGTACTCTTATTAAGTTACTTTGGTCCCATCAAATAATATGAAAAAATATTGACACGAAAAATATTTTTTAAATAAACTTGTGGCAAGATGTTGTGAATTAAGAACTTAAAATAATTCTATTGTAGATGAAGTCCTTATCTAATCCACTATCCACTAATAACAGAGGTATGTGCAAGTGACAAGAGCAGCCAACAACATATGTAAACTATATGTTTTATGAACCATTACAAACATTTTAACACTTTTGGATCTATTTTTATTTTATTACCATTATTGAATTACAGTGATTTTTGAAAGAAAATTGAGCTTATGAGAGTGGATCATGGAGTAGGAGGTGGATTTTTGGAAGAAGGAGATCATGAACATATACTGATCAAGATTAGTTATAGATACATATGAAATTTGTGCTAAAGTAATATTAAATTGTTGTATTAAATTAAAAGCAAGCTATTTAAGATTTTCATTTTTGATTGAAAACTTATCGAAACAAAGAACTAAGTGCTATGCAATCTTAGCTCCGCGAAACATTTGCCGAATAAATAAAAACAACCTAAACAAAGAACTTTTATGATGTTAACACTGTTTTTTTATTTTTTGTTTTTAACTACAAACATTTTTGTTTTTATTTTTAACACTGTTTAACTGCTTTTTATTTTTTGTAGTGCAATAGACTACTAAATAATGCCATCAGTTAATTAAAAATTGTGTAGGATAAAAAAACTATTAGCCGAGCGTAGCTCGGGTATCTTCGCTAGTTGCAAAAAACGTGTACATTTTTTCTGTAAAATGCATTTTTTCTTACCTTGATTAACCTAACAAAACAAAAAGACCATAAATTAAAATTTATGCATCTTCCTCATTGACTTAAGAACAAATAAGAATATTAAGTTTTGTTCCAAAACGGCAATA